>OY787621.1:11030837-11630837 GCA_963678935.1 Umbilicus rupestris
GAATATCAGCGCAGATGAGCATATTGTGGTTTCTATCGTTGCAGGTGCACCCACATACTTCTATTGAGGACCTCGACGAACTTTCCACCCTCC
This sequence comes from Umbilicus rupestris, assembly GCA_963678935.1. Lineage (NCBI taxonomy): Eukaryota > Viridiplantae > Streptophyta > Magnoliopsida > Saxifragales > Crassulaceae > Umbilicus > Umbilicus rupestris. Next base: position 11,030,931 of record OY787621.1, read on the forward strand.
TCCAAGTCCCTCTCGTGGCAGGCACAGTAAACCGTGGTAGTGAAGTTGTAGCTGCTGGTATGATAGTGAACGACTGGACAGCCTTTTGTGGCTCAGACACCACCGCCACGGAGCTCTCTGTCATTGAGAGCGTGTTCAAGCTCCGCGAAGCCCAACCTAGCGCCATTGTCGATGAAATGAGGAAGTCTTTGATCGACACCTATGCCTGATTACTTGTTAGAGAACTCAGTTCCAATGTTTTGTACTTGTGCTGACATTGTCTGTTTTACTTGTCTCAATATATGTCTGCTGAATTTGAGTTGCCAAAAATTCCAGGGACTAGTTTGTAAATTATGAAAATCCCTACTGCGCTGAATGCTGGGGCAAATTGAAAAATATGAAATCGAGAGCATCCAAAATCGATAATGATTATTTGCAATTTCGTCCGAAAATAACTAAACTCCGTATAAATTTCAAAGCTTCTGTGAGTTTTGAATTTCTACTACCTATTGACGAATCTCTCAACTCGATTTCCAGCTTCATGCTCAATCCATCGAACGCTAAATTCCTCCACCAGATTTTCCTTCCATCAATCCACCGAGTCCCACTCCGCGAGCTCCACCAGGATCCAACAAACTCAACCCCATCATCATCGTCTTCATCTCTTCCTCCGCCTTCCCAAGACCACATTGCACGTCTCATCCTCGAGCAGAAGTCAGCAGCTCAATCACTCCAGACCTTCAGATGGGCATCAAAGCTCCCCAATTTCACCCACTCACAGTCCACCTACCGAGCCCTGATCCACAAGCTCTGTTCTTTCCGCCGTTTCGATGGTGTACACCACCTGCTCGACGAAATGCCTGACGCGATCGGGTCGGCTCCCGATGAAGATGTGTTTGTGACGATAGTGCGTGGGCTAGGGCGGGCGAGTATGATCAAGAGGGTGACTAAAGTTCCTGACTTGGTTAAGAAGTTCGGTAAGAAGCCGTCATTGAAGCTGTTGAATTCGATTTTGGATGTTTTGGTGATGGAGGATATTGATTTGGCTAGAGGGTTTTTTAGGAAGAAGATGATGGATTGTGGGGTTGAGGGGGATGTTTATACTTATGGGATTTTGATGAAAGGACTTTGTTTGACGAACAGGATTGGAGATGGTTTTAAGCTTTTGCAGGCGATGAAGAGCCGAGGGGTTGTGCCCAATGTTGTTGTTTATAACACGTTGCTTCATGGGCTTTGTAAGAATGGGAAGGTCGGGCGAGCGAGGAGTTTGATGAATGAAGTAGCAGAGCCTAATGGAGTCACTTTCAACACGCTTATTACTGCCTACTGTCATGAAGAAAATTTGATTCAGGCTCTGGTGATGTTGGAAAAGAGTTTCAGTCTTGGATTTGTTCCTGATATGATTACAGTTACTAATGTGCTTAAGGTTTTATGCAAGGAAGGGCGAGCATCAGAGGGTCGTGAATTGCTGGAAAGGGTCGAGGATATGGGTGGCAAAGTTGACGTGGTGGCTTACAATACGGTTATCCAAGGCTTTTGTAAGCTTGGAAAAGTTAAAATCGGGTGTTCATTGTTGAAAGATATGGAGAGAAAGGGTTGTCTTCCAAGCGTCGACACTTACAACATCTTAATCTCTGGTTACATGGACATAGGGATGTTGAATTCAGCCATTGAAATGTTTTATGATATGAAAACAGATGGAATCACTTGGAATTTTTCCACATATGATATGCTGATTCGAGGTCTATGTGCTGGTGGAAAAACTAACTATGGGTTGAAGATCTTGGAACTCATGGAGGAGAGTAAAGGCGGTGCTCAGGGCCATCTTAGTCCTTACAACAGCGTGATCTACGGTTTATACAAAGAAGATCGTTTAAATGAAGCCCTTGACTTTCTTGTTGACATGGAAAAATTATTTCCTCGGAGCACCGCCCGAAGCTTAATGGTAATAAGTTTTTGTAGAGACAATGGAATGGAAGATGCAAAGAGAGTGTATGACGAAATGGTCAGTGAAGGATCTGTTCCATGTGCTATAGTTTACGCTAGTCTTATTCATCTTTTTTCCGAAGAAGGTCTCGTCCGCCAAGCATTTGAGCTGCTGAATGGAATGATTGACCATGGCTATTTTCCAACGGCGATAACGTTTAATCCAGTAGTTACTGCATTTTGTCGGCAGGGAAGAGTAAATAGTTCCATGAAGCTGTTGGATGACATAATTGGGAAAGGTTGTTTGCCCAACGCCCATAGCTATTTACCTGTGATTACCTGTCTTACTAGCAATGGAGAATTTCAGAGAGTTGCAAGACTCGTTGCACAAATGGCTGATAAAGGAATTATTCCTGATCATCTGACTTGGAACGCCTTGTTTCAGGACTTCACTCCAGAGCAGGTTTCAGTTGAAGGAAGGAACGTTTTCAGTGTGATAAACTATTTACTGCAAAGTCGAGATATTCCGATTTTAATCTCATATTGAGTTATAAGAATTAATATATTCAAATAATCAATTTGTTGCAGACAAGTTGTCATTTTGCTAACCATGTGACATCAAATTCTATGCTGACAGGATTGAGAGGAAAAATTGAAAATCTGAATGCAGATTTCAATCTTTCTACATCTTTCAGATGAAAAATAAAGTATCTAATCTCATCCTCAAGTAACAATAAAGTAAATAAAATGGGAAATTCTCCAAACAAAATCAATTTTGATAAGTACAGTGAAAAGCGATATACATAAAACTTATAAGCCATTGCGCGTCTCAAGCTGTCTCCTGAAATTCTCGGTTTCACAAACTCACCGGTCTGTCTTCCGCCACTGTTGTTTCTAGAAGCTTCTCTTCATCAACTCTCCTTAGTCATTCCGATCCGAAACGACTCGGACGGTTTTAGAAAATTAGGGTTTGGTTAATCGATCTTTGATGGAAACCCAACCCCTAATCCTCCCGACAGCGACCGTAGAAACCCTAGTTACGACTCCAAAACCTCCATCATCTTCCCAATTCAAAACCTTCGCCAATGTCCTTATCGCCATCGTCGGCTCAGGCATCCTCGGCCTCCCCTACACCTTCAACCGCACCGGCTGGCTCGCGGGACTCGTCATCCTCTTCTCAGTGGCTTCGGTCGCTTACTACTGCATGATCACTCTCGTCACCATCCGCCGCGAGCTCGAGTCCCGAGACCCATCCACACGGATAACTTCATTCGGCGATCTGGGTTTTGCAGTCTGCGGCGTGGCAGGTAGGTGCGTTGTTGATCTGATGATTATACTGACGCAGGCTGGATTCTGCGTCAGCTACCTCATCTTCACCGGCGAAACCCTAGCCCACGTTTTCAATGTTCCAGGTTTTAAGTGTTGGTTCATCTGGGGTCTGCTGCCGTTTCAGATGGGACTGAATTCGATCCCAACGCTGACCCATTTAGCCCCCTTGAGCATTTTCGCAGACGTTGTAGGTGTTGGAGCGCTTGGAGTTGCCATGGGTCACAATGCGGGAGTTTTCATAACCAACAGGCCGGTTTTGCACAAATTAACAGGCTCATCTTCGCTCCTGTACGGCGTTGGAGTGGCGGCATACGCGTATGAAGGGGTTGGGATGGTGTTGCCGCTGGAATCCGAGACCACGCAGCGGGCCAAGTTCCCCAAAGTCCTCGGGGTTTCGATGATTTTCATCACCCTGACGTACGCGGGTTTTGGTGTATTGGGTTACATGGCGTTCGGGGAGGATACGAGAGACATAATTACAGTGAACCTTGGAAGAAGTTTGGTGAGTTACATGGTGCAATTTGGGTTATGTGTGAATCTGTTGTTCACATTTCCGTTGATGATGAATCCGGTGTACGAGGTGGCGGAGAGGAAGTTGGGGGATGGTGGGGATTGGAGTGTGCGGATGAGGTGGTTGGCGGTGGTGGGTGTGACGGTGGTGGCAGTGGCGGTGCCAAACTTTGCGGAATTCTTGTCGCTGTTGGGGAGTAGTGTGTGCATTGCGTTGGGGTTTGTGCTGCCGGCTTTGTTTCATTTGATGGTTTCTGGAAGGGAGTTGAGGTGGTGGAGAGCGGGGATGGATTTATGTGTTGTGGGTTTGGGGGTGGGATTGGGGATTTCAGGGACTTGGACTTCTCTGGTGAAGATTTTTGGAGAACCATGAGAATGAGTTTACTTTGAGGTATTTTATATGTGCCAAGTAGTGATGTGATATTAAACTGGATGTTTTGGTTTCAAAGTAATAAAGATTCAATTTGATTTCTCAGCTTCACACCAATCATTAGCTGATTCACCTGGTTTCCAAAACATTTAAGAGCTCTGCTGAGAAACAGTCCCAAAGACTCTACAAAATGTCTAACAAAGAGAATGAGGAGATACAGAGATCTATTTTGGTAAATCCTAAACTGGATACATGGACGATAGAGAAGATTTGATTTGGGTTTAAACATTCATGAGATGATAATAACGGTATGACAGATACGAAGCTGATGATTAACCCGGTTAGAGGTTTCAAAAGTCTTCTCATCCATGCATCTCCTGGTTATCTATCTACTCCTCGTCTTCATCGTCCTATACAAACAGAGATAGTGACTTTCTTAAGATGACTCGTAGAGTTTTAAGTACAATCAGATGTCAGCAATGATTAAACAGAAACCTCTCCACTTTGGTCGTCATCCTCATCATGTATTTCAGATTTTGACTTGTCCGATTCTTCATCATCACCTGGTCTGTTTGCCTGCAGATATTTAAGCATAGTCATCAAGATGGCTGAGGGCTTAATCCAGAAATAAGTTAACAACACACATGCATATTGTTACCTGCTTCTTCTCATAAGCCTTTATGTCCTTGTCATATTGAATCTTCCTCTTCTCTGCCTTGGCAACATATGGAGCTTTCTCCTGATTACATATTGAATTTAATAACACATATTCCAACACATACCCTTTCACATAATAGAAACGGCAGTTCTGTGGATGAGGCAAAAAGACTCACAGCATCTGACAAAGATTTCCACTTTTCTCCACCAGCCTTACCAACCTACAAAATCAGATGGTCAAATACCATGCCTTGAAAACAATTGGGAATAAAATTGTGCACGAATCCCCTACAGCGGCGACAGATTTGTTGTTTGGGTTTTTCTCTTTAAATTCCTTCCTGAAATCTTCCCTGAACCATGAAACACATGATTAAAATCTGGAAAACTCAAAATGTATAAATATGAGTCCATGGAGCAGATTTACATGAAAACAAAGAAGGCACTAGCTGGCCTCTTAGGCTTATTAGGATCCTTTGCAGCCTTCTTAGATGCCTTACTAACTTTCTTTGTCCCAGCTTTGTTCTTCACAGAAAGCCTAAACAGGATCAGCCATGCTCAAAGTTAACACATATACATATAAACAATAATAGTACAGTTAACAATTAAGTATTACAAGCAGAAGCTCCGTTACGTGCCTATTCATGTAACTTATATGATATAAGTAGCACTAGCATGCAATAAGGTTATCAAACCACATCACTTAAGCTTCCCAAGATGAATTTTGTGGAACAGGAACACGTCAACAGTCTACTCCAATTTACTGACAGATAAAACACCATAAATTCTAACAATGTAAGTCAGCAGCACCATCACATATACGTATAGCTTGCAGTTAAATCTCTCCAATTTCAACTGTTTTTGGAGATTTTATTTCCACAAATAATCCTGAAATCTCTTAACTTCTCTCACTAATTCCTAAATATAACCAACCATTCATATCTTCCTAAATCACTTTTCTCCATCTCATTGCACCATACAAAAATCCGATTCAACTCAAACAAAAAGATCGGAAACTCTCATCACTTCGGACAATCAGATACCAATTCAGACTCGCATATAAACAATAAAAAATTCATCAAAAAAATTGGACAAAACCAACTCCGTTTTCTCACTGAATAGCATCTATCAAAACCAAAATTCATCGCGCTTCATCCTCCACTCGTGTTCACATCAATTCATCAGAGATCTAAGAAAAAACACAAAACAAAAGGTTGAAAACCCGACCTGGCGTCGGCAGCCTTGGAGTCCGCCTTAGATTTGCCTCCCTTCATGTCGAATCCTGCAAAAAATCATTCAAAACCGGTGAGAATCGGCCGCGAATCCGGGAGAACGCTCGAGAATCGGAGCGAGTGACGAGCGAGTTTACCTCTGGAGAGTGCGTGAGGGAGTTCTAGAGAGAGAATGAGATATTTATTTGATGGGGATTTTTTATGCGTGAAATGAGCCAAAGCAAAATTTGGTTAAGAGGCAAATTTCAAGTCCGTGCCTTTGGGCGGGATTTTCAATTCTATTTTCATTTATTTTTCGTATTTAATGCTTCTTCTTTTTTTGATGCCACGCTGGCAATCCGCGTGCTTTCATCGACGAGAGCTCGTAGTGTCTCTTCGGTTACACTTGTCGCGGCGTCGTTTTGGATATGTGTAGGCCGCCACTTTATTTGTACAAAGCATTTTGCATATGCATAACCGGTTCGGATCAACTGAAATAGATGGTTCACGTCGGTCTAAGATTGGTCGAACCGACACCCGTTCGACGCGGGTCTTTAATTTTTGTAGGAATATAATTAAAATCAAAATTACAATCCAACTTGTGCCATTACCAACAACTCATCTCGTCTTCACCACCGACTCAACTCAGTGACGACTCGCCCCGCTACGCCGCCGCCAGAGTCGTCGTCTCAGTTCCCGGCGTTCTCCTCTTCAATCAAAATGGAAGCTTCTCTACAAATCAATCTCGCGCTTTGATGTCTCCTAATTCGCAACGGAAATTGAGCCATGTGTCGAGAAGAGGAAGCAGTGTGAAGTGCGCCGCGGTAGGTTCTAGAAAGAAGCAGCATTATATTACGTTGCTTCCAGGAGATGGAATTGGCCCTGAGGTGATCTACTTCGTTAGGAGTACTCTCAACCTCGTCGGCTCTAGCTAAGGTAAGCTGTTAGTTCCCCAAATTTGGAATGTGAAGTGCCTGCTTGGAGTTTTGAGTTGTTGGATTTCTGATGTGTAGATGAATGAACAGATATTGATACTATGAAGTGGAGATTTGTTACCGTTGTTGATGATGCAGGTTTCAAAATTGATGTTTATTTGTAGGGGTTGAGTTAAACTTTCAAGAGATGCCGGTGAGAGGATCTGCTTTGGATTAACAGGAGTGCCATTACCGGAGGAAACACTTGCTTCGGCTAAGAACTCGGATGCGGTTCTTCAAGGAGCAATTGAAGGGTAATTAAGCGGCGTAAATCATCATTCATCAGCTTTAGCTATTGATTTTCTCTATGATTTAACATTTGATTGTTGGTCGATGTGGTTGAGGAAGTTGATAACCTTACTTACGATACACGTGATAGTTGATTTATGTGCAAATGACATTCCAGGTTGACCGTATTGCTCGAATTGCATTTGAGTCAGCCCGTAAGCGACATGGAAAGCTTTGCTCAGTTCACAAAGCAAATGTCTTGGAGGTGAATAACTAGTTTGTTTGGTCAGGTGTGAGTGGCTAAGCCAGCAAAGATGTGAATCTAATGAAGTGTTGACTATGAATATAGTTAGCACATATCTAAATCATGAAGTTTGTTCTTGACATGTCTTACTGTAGAAAATTTAGCTTGGCGGTTCCTGTATATTAAGGACTCGCGCATGTCCTGAGCAGGCATCAATGCTCTGGAGGAGAAGAGTTACTGAAATATCCAAAGAGTACCCTGATGGGGACTTATCCCACATGTACTTTTGATAATGCTGCAATGCAGCTAGTTTGAAACCGAAGCAGGTATGCCTATTTTCACTTCTTAATCGATTTCTTACTTCCCTTTAAACGATAATTTGGGATTAACTGTCACCTAATTCTGCGTCTGTTATTATGAACCATTGCAGTTTGATACAATAGTAACGAACAATATTTTTGGTGATATTTTATCGGATCATGCGTCAATGATCACTGGAAGTATCGGAATGCTTCCATCTGCCAGCCTCATTGCATCGGTATTCAAACTTAGAGCTCATTAATCTGTTTGTTCATCCTTAGTGGACCTGTCTCTTGCCATTGAATATTTGCTAGATGTTGCTTTTTTATTGCAGGAGGGACCGGGACTTTTTGAACCTATTCTTGGTTCTGTCCTGATATTGCAGGACAGGTATTCGTCTCTAAATTGTCCTTAATTCCGCACACTGGTCACTTTCCTCGCAGGACAAAGCAAACCCTCTGGCAACTTTTCTTACTGCTGCTATTCGTTTGAAATACAGACTAGGGGAACTGCATGCTGCAGAAATAGTTGAGGCTGGAAACCTTAAATCGAGTCTTCTGAAGTGGAGACATTTTTCTCCTGGAAATGTATGCAGTTTATTATTCCATAAACTCGTGCCTTTACAAACTTATCCTTCCGAATGGGCTCTGAAACAGACTCTTCGCATTCTTATTCTTATTTTCAGAAGCTGATCGGATGCTTGTGGATGGGTGAAGAAATGTTGAAGTCCATAGATTCCCCAACTCCATCTCGTATGAAGGTTTACGCCATTACGAAGCTTTTCTATATGCAGGCCAACTCCTGATTTTACAATGTCCAAAATCCAAAAGCTCTCCAGGCCATTCCCACATTCATCATCCAGCTGGTTGTAACTTCATTTATCCTCACTGTCATTCGGTCCTTATATTGAAAATTTTAATAGTTTCTATTTAGTTTTAAAACAGATCGAAAGTTCACAGTAAATATATATCGATTTTTTAACGATCTCTCATTTATAATTGTCTTATATTGAATTATAAGAATGGAATATCGGTTTTTCAAATGTCTTATATGAGTTTAGCATCGATTGAGGAAATATCAAATTGTAGTGCGGTTGAAAAAGCGCAGGCCTGTCTAAGTTTTGAAATAGTTATAAACAATAATTCACATTTTGAAATTAAAAATTTTATGACTGTTATTGGAAAGATGCACAGAGGACAGCTGCGGAGACGGAATAGCGGTTGAGGCCCATCGCGACCGCAGCCGTGAAGCTCGCCGTCACATGGCGACATTCATGAAGCGTTGCAACCGCTTCGCGCCTCGTCTATTTTCCCCAACGAGACTGCAGGTCAGATTTTCAATTCCTTCGCTTTCTGAATTTTTTTACCTGACTAGAATTCGGAGTTTTTTCATTGTTTGTGCGCAGAGGTTTTGTCATTCTGAAGTCTCCAATCACGAATTGTTAGGGATGCCGAACGAAGCCGAAGTTTACAGAGAGATGAGCTGCAAAGGTATGTCCACTGTTGGATAGTTAAGGTCAATCGCTGTAGAGTTTTTTGCTCATAGAATTTGATACTAAATTATTACCTGTGTAAAAGGTGGATAGTGAATGTCAACTATGTATGAATATAACTGACTTGTTCGTTGTGAGCTCATTCGCTATGATGGAATTTCTATGATTAAAAATGCATTTAATTAGATTTAAGTATGCTGTTGCGGAAGTTTTATGAGCTCATATGTTTGGGATAACAACAAAAAGGCTTCTTTTATTTGTTTACTTTGGGGCGGTATGTATGTGAAATGTGAATGTATAAAGATGATGATTGACGTGGGTGGTACATGTTTTGTTTGGTGTTTTAGGTGACATTGACAAGTCAAAGTGGAGGGAGGTAGATTCAAGAACTATAGGGATAACGCGGTCAATGATCCCTGAAGCAGCTTTTACCGTTTTGAAGATACTGCAGAGTAAAGGTGAAACTAAACATTATTATATTGATATGCTTGTTCGTCATGTCTTAAATGTTACTCCTCTTCATTTTCCCGGTAATAAGTTGAATTTACATTTTTCTTTCTGGCTAGTTCTCTCCCTTTGTCTCACTTTTGTGCTTCTTGCTAATATCATATAACCTCTTTTTTATAACGAAATCCGTATCATATATTTGATTCAGGGTTTGAAGCTTATTTAGTTGGTGGATGTGTGCGAGATCTAACCTTGGATAGAATACCAAAAGATTTTGATGTTGTCACCACAGCAAACCTCAAACAGGTCCAACTCTTATGTTTTAATGTAACTTCTGGATATTAATGTGACACTAGTTGTACATCATGGTTTGTTTTGTTCTCACACAGATACATAAACAATTTTATAGTTCTGTCATAGTGGGGCAGCGATTCCCCATTTGTTTGGTGAAAATTAAAAATTCTGTCATTGAGGTATGTTTTTATTTTTATTTCTCAAAGTTTCTTTATGCTGGTTTGCTGGGAAAGATCATTCCTGGTATTATCATATTGTTAGCTTTGTGTGGCACAGGTGCCTTATTATTTGTTATTGTACGTGTTTGTAAAATTTTGTATCAGGTGTCTACTTTTGATGTAAGGCTTAAGCATTACAAAGAACAAAAGAAACACCTTGACTCTCAAACTCCGGAGGAAACAGATGGAAAAGATTCACGGCGGTGGAAAGACTCGTTGCGCCGTGACTTTACAATTAACAGGTCTCTCCAAATTGTTGTTTCAGAAATCCATTTATTTTATAAAGTATGCAACTATTATTCTATCATTTTTCAGGGAAACACAATCAACCCTCAACATTTTTGACACTTCATTACAATGTTTAATTCATTTATTTGGTTATATGACATTCTGAAGCTCATCGTCAAGTAACTTTAAATTCTCACCTTCATATGTCTTCTACCACAAGGGTTGGTGCTTGTGCTCTCTTTAACATGAGAGTGATGAGATTCTGTGGCAGACACACTGGAACATCTATATGTGATCCTTAGACATCTCGTTCAGTTTCATATTAACAGTTTACGAGCATTTTAAATCTCAAATGAAAGGTGCATCTGTTGAACTAACAAAACTAAGATGCTACCTATGATTATTGGTCCATGGATCCCATTGGATATGGTGTGCTCACTTTGCTTTTGGAATATTGTGGAATATGTCTGCATAACATTCTCACTCATGAACTAGGTCTTAATGATTGTTATTTGTGAATGCAGTTTGTTCTATGATCCCATTAAAAACAGAGTCTTTGATTATGTTAGCGGGATAATGGATTTGAAATCCTTAAAGGTAACTTTCTTTTTTCATTTAGTAGTTTTAATAGTGAACGACTGCATGTTCTGTATCCAGTGTATTTCACCACAAGTTCACAGAAAACTGACCAATTTTTGCCTGCTCTCAGTTACAGACAGTAATACCCGCAAGCCTATCCTTTAAAGAAGATTGTGGTAAGTTAGTTACTTGGTGTAAACAGTAGTTTAATGTAAAACCTGTTTCTGGATTACCTCACATTGACTTCTCATGCAGCTAGAATCTTGAGGGGTTTGAGACTTGCAGCTCGTTTGAATCTAAATTTATCTGCAGATACAGAAAATGCAATGCGCAGTCTTTCCTCCTCAGTTACAAGTTTGGCTAGAGTATGTATTCATTGGGTGTTATATTATGCTCCCTTTTTGTGTTTTCTTTTCACTCAGGACACTGAGATTGATAGGCATATAAATCTTGATGGATGTTTGATATAGTTTCATGCATTTTTAAATTCCTAAAATCTTACGTAGTGCGTTGAACTCATTCAGCCTAGATTAATGATGGAGCTGAATTACATGTTTTCTTATGGAGCTGCTGAAGCTTCTTTCTGCCTGCTTCAGAAATATAATCTTCTCGAAGCACTTTTCCCCTTTCATGTAAGTTTCTTTTCAGCATATTATATATTTTATCTGTTAATTAACATAAATCATTGATTTCCCAAGAGTTCGTTTCAGGCAGTACTACTTGATCAATATGCCAGTAAAGGATCGTCTTGCAGCTCCATTATGTTGATGGTATGTGTCTTTATGCTTGTAGGGCAATCTAATAAAGTTTTACACGTTTATATTAGATTAGAAAACTAAGAGAATTATAAGATGAAAACCATGCTGAACTAATTCAAGAGTAAATTACATTAAAAAATTAAAGTAAATGATAAAGTAGAAGAAAAAATTTACACCATCTGATATCTTAATTTTGCAGAGACTGCTTTCTAATTTGGATAAAATTGTTATCTCTGGTCAGCCCGTTCATTGCAGTCTCTGGTCAGGCAACTTGAAACTATACTTCTTATACACGCACGTTTTCAAGTTGTGGCCTTGATTGATACCAGCTAACTTTCTGTTTGCCGTATAGGATATCATTACTTGCATTTCACCAAGAACTAATTGCCAATCCTCAAGATCCACTAGTGGTTTGGACCTTCTCTTCAGTTTTGTGTTATGGGAATTGGGATCAAGGTTTTCAATTTGCAAAAGACTGTGCTCATAAGCTAGTAGACCTTTCCCCTGAGATCAAGCATTACAAACCTGTGAGCATTACTGATGAAGAAGTCGCTGATACTGTTGCCCACTTTGCTTCACAAGTACAAAGTTCGATAGACATTTTGGCTGATAGCGATTCCCTCAAGAGGTCACTGGCCAGATTCCCATTACCAACATCACACGGCGTGGTACGTCAATACTATCATAGTTGTTCCAAGCTTTGACATCTATCGAAGTAGTAGAGCAATAACTTGTTTATTTATTACATCGGGAGTTTTTAACCTTGTATTTTGTCTGAAGTGCATCTGCCAAAGCTTTCTTGAGTTGTGTGAGCTGAACTGCCCTCCCATTAGTCTTGTCTGACTAGCAAGCATTTGATGTGTGTTGACTTTTTAGCATGACTTGCGGGCAACTTCTCATTGAAATACTTCACTCTTCAGGTTTTTATATCGAAAAAGATGGGGCGTGCTGCTGCTAGAATACTCGATGCATTAGTACCAGACATCAAATCTTATGATGTTGGAAGGGCACATTTTGGGATTGATCATGACAAGTTGAAGATAGGTGATCCATGCGAGACAAGGTTTGCTCTTGGGAAAATTATATTGGACACGTTGAATGATGGTGTTGATTGTGGAGTAAGCAAATGCGTCTCTGATCGTGTGGCTGACACTGACACTAACAAGAGCAAACAAAGTGAGAGTGCAACTTCTAACCAAGTGACCAAGTGTACGGTAGATGATGTCCAGAAGACTGAGCCCAATGAGATTGAGGATTCGGCGCTTTCAGATCAAGAAAAAGAGAAGATAGCTGGCACTATGAGTCAAGACGATATTTATCCATCAACCTCAAACCAAGAGAGAAAGGAGCAGGTTTCTTTCCCTAAGAAGAACAAACTCCATGATGAAGATATTGCAACTTCTAGCAGAGAGCATAAGAAGCAGGTGACCGGCACTTTGGAAAATGAACATGGAGAGTATCCTTCAACTTCTAACCAAGAGGTAAAAAAGCGCAAGCTGCTCGACAAGTACCCAAAACAACCAACAGCTAACCTGAAGTGGAAAAGTTCGAGTAAGGGTTGTAACAGCACAAGCCAAAGCTCAGAGCATGCTTCTATAGATACAAAGTCCAACGGAAGCAAAGAGGTATCCATGGCCTACAGTCATAAACAGCAAGGCAATATAACATGTGATGACATTGTTGAGGAAGAGGCAAAACAAACAAGTGAAGTCTCCCATAGAACACTTCCACTGTCAAGTCTTTTCGCATAAATACAGAGGACAACTAAAACTGTGGATGAGTAAAGCGAACAGAAGACCAAAAATACATACAGCAGATGGAAGCCATCCTCTAAAAGAACTGGTAGTAATGTTGTTTCTTGTGTGAAGCTATAGATATCAGTCTCTTTATAGAGATGAGATTTTGCAGTGGTTTCATAGCGATGATGATTAGACAAAGTTCTTACAGAAGATGTGAGCTGAAACTTTTCAATTTGAGTTTGTTCTTTTCTTTTCTTTGTGAATAGACAGGACGTGTTTTGTTGGACTTCGTGAACTTTTGGAATTTGATGACACAAATATTCCATTGATAAAATTACTTGAGCGTGCAGGTGACGTTATATGGTACAAGTGTTACGGCATTGAGTAATGGCAGATGGTTCACAATCATACTAAAAATTGATCTTCGGTCAAAAAGATTTAGAATGAATGAGTTGAAGATTTAGTGCGCATCAATTTAAGAAATAAGAATGAAAGAGATCAAAATTCATTGAGTTACAAATTATGAACGAAGATATTTAAGATATCAAGCTCCATCGAGCTATAAATTAGGAATCAATATATTCAAGTTATCAAGATGTGGTAAAAAAAATTAGCATGTGATAATTTTTGTTGAGTAATTTATGGTTTCTATGAAATGCAAATGAAGTATATATTATGAGAAGATGAGGCATCAAACGTGCACTGTTGGGGTTGTGAGACATTGTGTGCTTCTTTTTACGGATGAGACGTTGGCAATTGTTAGGATAGTTTAGTGGAGAATAATACTTTGCCAGGGTATGTGGTACCGATTTTATCACAGTGATAATTAAGATCAATTGATGACCTTAGTTTGGTCAAGATGGTCAAATACACTACTTGTAACAATTAATGAGTATTTCGATGCGAGCATGATTTAATTGCTTGATATGTGGTGTAAATCATCCGAATGGAATTGTGGACGGAGGTGATTGATTAATCGCTTCCCAATAAAGTTTAATGTGAGTAAATAATATGTTTTTATTGTTTCGTATCGTTTATATTAAATGTAATTAATATTATGTATAATATTGTACCAGTTACTTTGATAATAGCGAAATGGTTTAAAATCAAACCCCCATCGTCTATAATAGACGCTAAAGTTATAACGTGCGATATATGAACGTATTTATAGATATAAAATAAAATGTGGAAACAATGTGACATTTATGTATCATTGCATATACGTCATGCATAAACACCAACATGACATATGATGTGCGAGGCGTGGCCGCACTTTGACATGATATGACGAGGTTCAGCCCACATTGTGATATGATGGTCCGGACCCGTAATGACGATTGCCCACAGACACTATTAGCATTCATCGACATGCTCATGCATACACGCATTTATGTATATGTTATTTATTATGACACATATTATATATCGATGTGATCACTTATATACAATTACATGTAAAAGATTACATTAAGTAAGCATAATCACGTATTTAAGTATGTTATTTACTCGCTGAGTCATTTTGATCACCTCCTATTTTCCAACCAATTTCAGATCAGTAAGCTGCTAGATCGGGAGCTGTCATCTATCGTTGTGCAAGAGTTTATCGCTTTCCGTATGGTGTCATCCAGCTAGTCATTTTACTGAACTCTCTTTAGTTATTTCTTTCATCCAATTAGATTGTTGCTCCGTGGTACTTGAGTAGGAGTCAGGTAATTCAAATTGTTAAGTTCACTCTCTAAATTGATTTTATTGATAAATCGCTGATATTGAGGCTTGCCTGTAAATGGTCAAACGCCGATCTCGACCTAGGATTTGGATCATGACACGAGCCTACCATTGTTTCTTGGTCGAATACAGAAGTCCTTGACACCCAAAGCTTAGGAGCTAAGGCCCGAAAGATTGTGCCACTGAAAGGTTTGGACGGGAGCAGCGTGCTACTCCAGAGAGAACACAAAGCGGTGGTGTGATATATGTCAGAAGGAAAACGCTACTTGTGGTGCGGCTGACCTTAGGAGTGTGCTCTAGCAGACAGTGAACTGGAGTGTATGACTGCTAGTTTATTTATTATCTCAGTGTAACCGCTAAACACTTAAATACAAGAGCTATTCCAAAATCCTTCTACCTATGTTTTCTCTCAGGTACTCATTAAGGTACCGAAATTTCCACTATACGTCACTGAGTAAACGCATTTATTTTTTCATATTTTATTTCCGCTGTTTTCTTACCGAGCGAGGAATAATGACTTTTGTTACTTGTTACGGAAGGCTAATTACGATCCAATAATTAAATATATATAAGTAAATATACGTATATATAAGTAAATATAATATTCATCGCCATCACCACAACACCATCACTTATATTCATCATCTCTTTTATCAACATACCACCACTAATATTCATCATCACCACCACCATAACAATACCATCACTATTCATCATATCTTTCATGAACACATCATCACCACCCTAACAACACACCACTACTATTCATCATCTCTTACAAACACCACCACCACTACTATTCATCATCATCATCACACCACCACCACAACACCACTAACACAATAAAAAATAATAATTAATGTACATATAAGTAAATCTAACTAAGTAATAAATATAAATATTATTTTTTCAGTACAAAAAAACACACCCTTACTCTCAGCTTACATTATTTCAAACAACCTCGTACAAGTAGTTACAAGTTTGCTCAACATATTACATTTCCACCATAATCTCGGTCGCCGCCGCCCAGACCGCCAGTCAAGCAGCTAACACTCGGCGAAGTTAACTCCGCTCTGCCATGGGCATTTCGGCAAACTGCTCGAACAGGCTGCCCTCTTGCTCCTTCTATCTTCACATCTCTCAAATATATGTCAGTGCAGCCTGAGTAACCACATTTAAGAACTATTGCTTCTTCACCTGCACAAGTTCCTCGAAACCCTATAAATTTCACATCACTGATCTTCACTCCACCAGAAGGTGACATCACCACAATAATGTTAAATCGTCAGCAGTGTATATATATATACATACATATATATGCACAAGGCCTTTTATGATGGATGATTATCTAACCTGGTATCCACCATTCCCAGCACCAGTAACCAGGTTTTGGCCATACTCCTGGTCGATGATGATAGGGTTTTCCACATTGTTTAGAGTGATGCCTTCGAATGTAATCGACCTAACGTAGCCTCCCAATCCATCCTGGAAACGAAGAATTAGTAAAACCCTAGGGTTCTTTCAGCTAGGGTTTCGGTTACATACCGGAAAGGTTTTGATCCTTGCTCCGTTTGCAGTACCGGTGAAGGTGCAGCCTCGAACATGAACCTTCTCTACATTGGCTTCTCTCCTCTTGAAGCTTCCAATGCTGATAAATTTTTACATACACAAAATGAGGGATGACGTAAGAGAGATGCAGACTTGATTGAAGGATGAAAATTCTAGAAACTTCTAATCTAACCTTATGCCGTGTCCCGGTCCGCAAGCAACATTCGATATGTTGACGTGGGAGGTGCCCGAATTGAGCTCGATGCAATCGTCACCTGGTAAGATTTCATTTCAAATAAGTTAATACAGTTTCAAACTAGGGTTTGGAAGAATGGATTGTTGTAACTTTTAAAAACCTGTTTCGATATGGCTGTCTTTTATGGTGATCGATGAAGAACGAGTAATATCGATTCCATCAGTATTGGGACTATGCTGAGGTGATTTGAGGTGGATATTAGAGATGACTACGTCATCGCATTGCGAAATAGTTATGTGGTTCTTCGCACTGTTAAAGCTGGAAATCTGATAAACCCTAAGATGGCTGCAGCTGAAGAAGGCCAGAGTCTGCCATGTATATAAACATCATTTAGGGTTTAGGGTGCAAACTTGGGATCAACAATGGAAACAATTTAGGACCAGAAGATAAAGAAGTTTGCGTACCGTTGGCCGTTCTCCGGTAAGATGTTCTTGATCCCCTCCCGGTTTCTTGCCGGGCTTTTTCTTCTTGTAATCATCAAACTTCTTTTCCAAACCTTCTCCCTCAACTTCATTTCTCTCCGGCCACCGTCGTTGGCCTTGTCCGTCGAAGCTTCCAGATCCCTCTATCACCAGATTATCTACCTCCTTGAAAATTATCCAGTGTCTACCTTCTTGCTCACGTGCAATCACATGACCTTGGACCTAGAGAGAGGAATAACCAATGTTCAAAATATCATACTCAACGACTAATATTCGATATTACTTTTTATAACTCAATACAAATAGGAGATCGCTAAAAAACTGGTATGTATCTACTCTGCCGCAGAAGCTAAACTAAATGTACAATTATCAAAATTTGAGTAGCAAAACTCTCAAGTATCATTCCTGATTTACCTTCACTGTGACAGAATGAGAATGACAAGGTCCTTGAAAGGCTGTAGGGTGCAAAACAAACCTCCCCCAGCCCGGAATCAATAACACCGGCGACGAATGCCGGCCACTGCCATGACAGACAGCCCTCCAAGCCGCCTGAAAAGCCTGATCGGAGAAATGCACAATTAGATCATGCCGTTTATATTCTGTTTTTGTCATGTATAAATATAAGATATTAGCTGGTAAGGTATCAGATGTTTTTACTTGAGAATCATCAGTCTTGCCATCGCCTTTGGCGCCATGTTTTGTAACATCAACTATGACTTCTGCATTTGCCAAATTCTGAGAAACTGTCAAGGCCAACAACACTATGATTCTGATAAACATATCTTAGATTGTTTGAAAACCCTCAAATCTCAAATCAACAATGTTATGATGAGCAACAACACTAACACACAGTACGTATATATACGGGTACATTGCGGATTAGTGACGTCACTTTCCGCTTTTGACATTGCAAAAGAGTGATGAGAAAAACCCTGATTTCCAAAGTTACAAACTTCTACACTAAGATGATGGCTAAGAAATGATAAAGAGTATTTTGGGCACATGTAGGTTTTCTCTTTCCTATTCTAGGTTAAAAATATGCCTTTAAATTCAATGTTAAAGTTTTATGAATTTACCCTTTTTTATCAAGCATTCCAAATTCTAATTTTTCACATTACCCTTTTTGTAAAAAATGGTTGCTTAAAAGGGAGAAGCATTAATTTTACAATGACAAACTTTTGATTATCGATAGGTACTTTAAGAATGTGACATTTTTCATATTTGGGCTTGGGAACAACGACGTAACTAATGACATTCTAATCGAGACGCGTCAATTGCTGATTGAAAATCTGTAACATTTTTCATATTTGGGCTTGGGGATAGAGACGCGTCAATTGCTGATTGAAAATGTATAACATTTTATAAATTACATATGATGAATTCAAAAAAAGGTGTCCTTAGTTGTATTGTTTTTGGTAAGTAATTGTATCAATATCTCACACATTAAAGAAAGAGAGTCCATAACTGATGGGTAGCATAGTAAGATCAATAACAATGAGTTTTTTAACTTTTATATATAAATAAAATTTGCGTTTTAAAGTTAAACTACGTCGTTTTGTTAGTGGTGTATTCGAATACAATTTAATTATTAATTAATTAATGGATTATTTAAGACGGTAATGTCGGCAGTTTTGTCTGAAGAACGCTTGCCAGTTTCAAATTATCCTCTCCAGCAACGATGAGAAGACTCGTCGCCACTTCCCTGCTCGGCAGAATCGCCAATTCCAATCGAGCGATTCTCGGCAGCCCTTTTCCCAATCTCCGACCTTTTTCCGATTTCGCGGGCAGATTCGAGCCGGGATCATGGCAATCGATGGAGGGTCTGGTTCAGTGCTCGGCGAATCACGCGCCGCTTTCGCCGATCAGTTTCCTGGAGAGAGCCGCTAGGGTTTATCAGGATAGGGTTTCGGTGGTTTATGGTCAGCGGAAGTTCACCTACGGCGAGACTCACCGGCGTTGCGTGAAGCTCGCTTCTGCTCTGTCGCGGCTCGGCATCGGCCCAGGCGACGTCGTATGTTGCTCTTCTCTCTCTCCCCTCTACGCTTCTTTTCATTTCGAGTTTTGGAGGTTCTGAATGTTGAGAATACGTATTGGGAACTATCCGCATCGCGTCGCAAATAGAAAAAATGCTTAGTATATTATACCATCATGACTCATGGTTAAAGACTTTTAAATAATATAGAAAATTGGAATATCTAGTTAATTTTTACATGATATCAGAGTCACGTCTTACGATCCGGGGCAATATGATTGTGGGATGGACTTCTGAGTGTCAAGTGTATGACGAGATGCTCATTTGACGACAGCGTGGTTGATCTATAATGGGAGTCGCATGTTGCGCACTATGCTGACTGATTATGTATGTAAATATCCGTATAAAGGGAAGTCGCATGAACGAGTTTTCGGGAAAATACGTCTAACTTTCAATCCAACTTTCAGTGAAGGGGAGTGTTAAGAATATGTATTTGAGAATTATCCTATATCGCCTGAGAAATAGAAGAAATATTAGTATATTTTGAATTATACAAGCATGACTCATGAACTAAAATTTTTGAGTTATATAAGAGTGTAAACCGAAATATCTGTTAATTTCCACAATTTGATTGTAATTGTTGCTGTGATTAAAATTGGTAGATTTAGAAGCTAGATTTGAAATAGTTGTGTTAGAACTTAGAATAGAATGCTGGTGATTGCAGTTTTGACCTGGTCAACTGGTTAAATGGGATTGAATTTTGATGTGGTTGTGGATTCTGAGCAGGTTGCGACCCTGGCCTCGAATGTTCCAGCAATGTACGAGCTGCATTTTGGAGTCCCGATGGCCGGAGCGATGATTTGCACGCTGAATACGCGTCTTGACTCGCATATGGTTTCAGTCCTCTTAAAACATTCACAAGCAAAGATGGTGTTTGTGGAGTATCAGCTGTATGCCCTGGCTCGAGGTGCATTTGATAAATTGTCCGAGGAAGAAGTAAAGCCGCCTATTGTTGTTTTAATCACCGAGTCCGATGAGTATTCTCCTCCGCCTTCTGAAGGATATTCGTATGAGAGTTTTGTCAAGACGGGGAGCGAAGGTTTCGAGGTTTTGAAGCCTAGAAATGAGTTAGATCCGATCAGTGTGAATTACACGTCCGGTACAACCTCACGACCCAAAGGCGTCGTGTATAGCCACAGAGGCGCTTATTTAAACTCCCTGGCGACGGTCCTGCTCCACGGGATGGGTCCGATGCCGGTCTACCTCTGGACTGTTCCCATGTTTCACTGCAATGGTTGGTGCCTTATTTGGGGCATTGCAGCTCAGGGCGGGACGAATATATGCCTCCGGAAAGTCATTCCCAAACAGATTTTCGACGCTATTTGTCTTCATAATGTGAGCCACTTGGCCGGAGCACCAACTGTTCTGAACATGATTGTAAATTCTCAGCTCGACGAAAGAAGGCCGCTTCCACGCAGGGTTGATATTATGACGGGTGGCTCACCGCCGCCGCCTCAGATTCTCCTCAAGATGGAGGAGTTGGGTTTCGGCGTGTCCCATTTATACGGCCTCACTGAAACTTACGGCCCTGGAACTTACTGTCTCTGGAAACCTGAATGGGATTCTCTGCCTCTGTCAGAAAAATCGAAGCTTAAAGCACGACAAGGAGTTCAGAGCATATCCTTGGAAAATGTCGTCATCAAGGATCCTGCGACAATGGAAAATGTCCCGGCGGATGGAAAAACATTAGGTGAAGTTATGTTCCGAGGAAACACTGTAATGAGCGGATATCTCCACGACCGAAAAGCCACGGACGAAGCGTTTAAAGGCGGGTGGTTCCACAGCGGTGATCTTGCTGTAACACATTCCGACAAGTACATTGAAGTTAAGGACAGGATGAAGGACATAATAATCTCCGGTGGAGAGAATATAAGCACGGTGGAAGTCGAGAGGGTCCTGTACGGCCACCCTGCAGTGCTGGAAGCTGCTGTTGTGGCCCGGCCGGACAGCCATTGGGGCCAAGTCCCTTGTGCATTCGTGAAGCTTAAAAATGGACATGTTTCGGACGCCGAGGAGCTGATCGGTTATTGTAGAGATCATCTGCCGCATTACATGGCTCCTCGCTGCGTCGTGTTTGATGAAATTCCGAAGACGGCGACGGGGAAGGTTCAGAAGTTTATACTGAGACAGAGAGCAGAAGCCATGGGAAGTCTTTAGGGTAAAAAAACCAGACGAGGATGGAGATATTGTGAGATCGATGTTGAATGTCATCAAATCGAACCGAACCCGGCTCTTCCCTTCGGTTCGGCTCAATTAATCGGTTCAATTCTGCTGTTATACAGAAATGCCGATTGTGAAAATAATAATAATACCGTTATTATTAGGGTTTCAAAAACTAGGGCTTCAAGCGGTTCTGGAGCAGATTGATTACTGTACGTCATAAAAATATGAGCGCATCTGAAGGAACAGTAGAAGAAAGATACGAAGATGATGGAGCAAACCTTGATTTCTTTGCATGATGGATCCGAGGAACAGAGCTAGCTAGGGTTCATGAGACTGGTGGAAGATGAAGGAGATGGTGAGATATTGGCGCGGCTCAATCAGACAAAAAAAGTGGCAACTGATCCATCAAGCAACAAACATAAATCTGGTGTGAGAAGATCCATGGTTTCTGTCTGAGTGAACCCGGCCAATACCCGATTAACTCCTTCACTGGAATTAGTAGATTTTGAGGAAATTTCAAGAGGAGATCTGTTGAAGAAGAAGAAGGTGTTGAGGGAGGAGATTGATGGAGGGATTGTGAGGGAATAGATCGAGCATTTATGGAGTTTGGGACTGCCATTAGGACAAGATGGTCCAACAGCATTTATTATTTCTTTATGAAACTCACCATTAATATTTGATTCTGAGGTCGTGGAAAACATGCCTGACCATTAATATTTTTAATGATGAACCCTAATAATACATGCTTGAATGGCTTCTTGTGGTAACTGCAGATTAGGGTTTGTAATAATGTGTGAATCATATGAGAACAAGCAGGCTGCTCCAACAATATGACCATTTCAAAATTGTTTATTACAGGAGGAGGACAAATCAGATTAGCAATAATGGACTGAAATGTCAAACATAGGTTTGTCATCCTATTTGTCATCTTTTTTTGAGAATCATATGTCACACTCTAGCAAAATGACTTGAAATCCACAACTTAATGAGTAGCTAATGATCAAAAGAGACTGAAAAGATAGATAGCAGACCCCCAAGGAGTTAAATGAGTGAATAATCTCTAGCTAGGGTTTGTAGCAAAGAAGCAGACCAGACACAGAGCAGTACAGATGAGCATGCAGAGAGGTCCAGACTCCTCCTGACCCCATCTTCTTCACAGCCTTTTGTCTCAACCTCCTCATCTGCTCGCCTGGTACAAAAACGTTGTCCTCCTCCATTGATGATGTCAGTTACAGAGGAAGCAGCTCTGCATTGCATTGGTGCAGTTTGGTCCCAAAAACAGAGGTTTAAGGTAGAGTGAAGAAGAGCAGACGTGTAGGAGATATGCTTGGCAAAATGACCCACTACTTTATGGACGAGTGAGAGCTGCTTGGGTAAGATCTATACATGCATCTCTGTTGGTGTATAAAGAGGTTTTAAATGCATACCCTACTGAAGGGCTGTTGACTTACAGTAGGGTAAAGTGTGGTAAGATGACATGTGCCAATTTGGTGAGGGGATCCAAAATATGCACATGGTCAACTAGGTTTTACTTTTACCTTGAGCATTTT
Source organism: Umbilicus rupestris (assembly GCA_963678935.1). NCBI lineage: Eukaryota > Viridiplantae > Streptophyta > Magnoliopsida > Saxifragales > Crassulaceae > Umbilicus > Umbilicus rupestris. The sequence goes on from OY787621.1 coordinate 11,054,107, forward strand.
CCATTGAGCTATTGGAGTTTGTGTATCATGGAGGGTCAAATAAAGCTAACTCATGGCATTGAGCAATGCACAGAGAAATAGTACACAACAGCAACATTATAGTCCCTTGAGCCCTAAAAAACATCCTTGAGAAAAACCACACAACTGATTGTTTGTACCGGGTTGGAATAGAACACATTACTGCAGGGTGGAAAATTGCCTTGTATGATTAGAACATTTGACAAAGTGCAACTAGCGACCACCACGGTTGTAACCTCTGACAGGACTGCCATATGAAGAATAAGGAGGTGGCGACCTGGTTCTCTCCCTTCTTGACCTGCCCATGTAGGGTGGTGGCGAGCGCCTGGGTGGTGGTGGAGGGGAGTAGTCCCGACCACCGTGATAACGTGGTGGTGAGCGGTCGCGGCCTCCTCCTCGATAAGGAGGAGAATGCCTTGGAGATCTGCGGTATTCGTAGTCATCGCGGCGTGACCTAGGCCTATCACCCCCTCCGCGACCTTTGAAAGAATAAAATGAGTCATGTAAGGACTCTGATTTATTTGAAAAGCAACTGATAAATCTACTGCTCTTTGAGGCACAGAAACCAGACAATGCAGAAAAGTCTTACCTTCTCCAGTATTGCTCAGCCCAAGATAGTGACCAGGTGTCGGAGTTCTTGGTCTTTTCCTTCTTGACTGTGGGAAATAACAGTTTACATCATTAGCAAATAGAAGCTCAACAGACCATGTCAGCATAAAAAAAATTCATCAGGGTAAGTGGCTAAATAAATATAACAGCAGCATTGTGCAAAAAAATAGATCGTATAAAATACAACAATAAAAAATGCAGTAGAATGAACAGCTGATAGCCACCAAATGAATACCAGCTACTAGATACCACAAATGCCTCAATTTGGAGTTGTTGTCCGTTGATTAGTTGGGAGAGTTGAAAGTGAGTGCTGAAGTTGTATAGGTTGGCAATAAAGTTGCTATATTTAATTGTTCAGATGATTTGAAAAGCTGTTTAAGCCGGCCATTCATCTAGCTGTTTCACTAAGTTGGAATGACTGAACCGGTCTTTGATTGCTGCCAACATAGCTGATGCAAAATGTGTTCTGAATATAACCAGGTAACTCCCAAGTCAAGAAGCTGAACAAAAATAAAATAAAAAATGAGTCGCGTTCGACCAAACCAAGCAACTGTATTACCTTCTCCACAGTTATGTAACGCCCTTCCAGAACAGATTGATTGAGATGTTTGATGCAGCGGTTGGCATCTTCAACACTGTCCATTGTAACAAAAGCAAACCCACGGGAAATCCGCGTTCGAGGTTCCATCACTAAAAAACACGAAGCAACCTACAAGCATGGTAGGACAACTCTCAGAATAAACAGGAACCTGATATGGACCAAGGAAGATGGCATATAATTCATTTATAAATATTTTTCTTTTTGAAAAAAGAGGGGAGTTCATTAATGAGAAAAAAGATTCACTGCAGAATAAACAAGAGCCATAAAAACCAATAAAAATGTACTTCATCTATATATAACATTATAAAGCAGGTACACTGCAGAATCTGAATAGGTATACCTTTCCCTCCTTAGAGAAGTGCTCCTCAAGCTGTCTATCTGTGACCCTCGTAGAGAGTCCAGTCACATATAGAGTGTTCCCAGGATTTACTACCTCAGTGGTCCTGAGAAAAGGTGCAAGAGAGAACAGCTATTAAAAACAAATCAACTATGCAGAACAATCTACTCAAAGTGCAAAGGGAGACAAACCTGCCACGACTTCTGGACCTTGATCTAGACCGAGATACATTGCGCTGTCTAGCTCGTGAATCAGGCATGTCTCTGGGCCTTGAGCGAGACCTTGATCTGGTCCGTCCCCTCCTAGGTGAAGGGGATCTAGAGTATCTGTTACGGCTATCAAGAAAACTTCAGTAACGGCTTCAAGAGACAAGATCAAAAGACTGTAAATAAGCATACCACTAAACTTAAGTTTGGTTAATTTCAGTCAATTCAAATTCAACTAAAACAAGAACGCCCTGGTGTAGTCTAAACCAACAAAATAACTTGTTTACCAAGAACCAAGCCTCTATGAAGAGAAGGGAAGAAATTGTGAAGCTAAAAATACGTGTAATTTAAGCACTATAGCCTGAGAGGCCAAGCATATGCAGAAGTAACATGAGGACAGAGCACAAATTTCCCTTATCTGCTAAAACATTTGCACAAATAGCAAACATCCCAACATAGACTAAGCACCTCAGAACTAGTCACTTCTCATTCTCGATTCATAATTCCAAATCAACGGACAGAAGATAACATTGCCTCAGTCATGCACAATCTTCCTACGAGTAGGCTACAATACAATATACAACCACGCTATTCCAGAAAATATTGGGGCTCGAAAGCTATTACACAGCCTCAAAACTTTTGTTTATGGATTTCCCTTTAACCACTAGACCACGCCCTACACAGACTCACCTTCAATACCAAACTTCCAGACCAGTTACAAGTAATAGCTAAATGTTCTACATTGACTTCCAATTACCATAACTTCCCATACCACGAAACAAAGAAGGAATGTTTTCATTCAGACAAAACACCAAGCAACCACATCTGAGCTGAACCAGAAGTCCATACCCTTAAAACCTATCATTACCACTCCTAAACAAGATCAGATCTCACAAAAATGAGCATAGCCCGAAAAATTTCCCAAATCCGCTAAGTACAATAACTTTTTACCTTTTCCGAGGAGGAGAAACCGCCTGCTAAATCAACAAAAGAAAACAGACAAATTCAGAGCCGTTCAGCCTAAAAGCGCCAAATAACGAGACAGGTATGAAGTTTACCATTTCCACGAAGAGAGAGGTCGATCGTTGACGACGATGGACCAGCAGATCGCTAAATTAGGGTTTTCTGCGTTCTCCTTCGAGCTCGCATTTAAGAATTGCTGCTGATAAACCGAACCGACTCCGGTTTATTGATTTGATTAGACCGGGTTCGAAACCAGCCGTGTCAGCTCGGTTCAGATTGAGCCCAGATTGGACTATTAAACTAATCACATTTTGACGGTTTGGGTTAATTAAAAGATTCAATTGGACCGGGGGACTGATGTAGTGTCAAGGCTGCTTGGATTTAATATTTAATTTAAATTATTGACTCCATTAGATGATGATCATAACCAAAGAGTTGAGAATAAAGAAATTTATTACTATTATTTCATCGGAAAGGGATTCTGAAAACGTCATCCAATATGTTAGTATCCTTTGAATGAGCGTGATAATTTTTAGAGAGTTTATGTCGTATTAAGACTGAATCAACTTCATTTAAATTATTATCCATTTACTTGGGATAAAGTTCAAGGTCGAAGGTTTTGTCACCAATGGTTCGCGGAATGGTCTTGGCTCGAGTATTCTCTTAAAAAACATAAAACATATTATTTTCCTTATTTCTTATTTGATAGTTATTCATATCGTCATCCGCATTTCACTGAATGCAATGGCCCAAGATGTCGAACATCTTATCTTATATTGAAGAAATTAACTCCACATATAATCTTTTTATGTAACCCTTCCAAATACATATAGACTGTATTAGTAATTATGATGTGATTAGTGAATTTAAAATGAGTGATTCTCGTTGGACAAAATTTAGTTAGTTATGTATTTTGTATAATTTCGATGCTGCCGTATATGCATGTGATGCAAGTACTACACTGATTCTTGCCATGCAAGTACACAAATTGGATGCGCAAAGTAAAAAAAAAAAAAAAAAAAGAACAAGAGAGATGATCATGACTAGGCTCAGAAAGCTCTAACTTCATGCTTCCACGGTGAATTTTGAAAGATTAAAGATACGTGACAGAAATATCAAAGAAAATGTCACACATTTTACAAGAACCTGCAGGGAGGAGGACTAGGCCGGATGAGAGGGATAAATGATACACTTGCCCTTGAGAAAAGAATCTCCTTATACTTGATAAATCGACGGAACTCAATCAGATGACTCTTAATCTTTCCCACATTCGATATAATTCCCAAAAGAAGCTGAAGATCAGCTGAGAAGTGGAAACCAACAAACTTGCCGTTGAGCGTTCATCGAGTTAGCAAGTACCATAATCAATGGCGCAAGGGGCTAAGGTCTTTGCGGGTAGGCTCATCCCAGCACCCCTGAGGGAAACTGTAGGGCATCGTAGCATATTGGCTCTACTTGCCAGGGCTGAGTTGAGAAATATTACTATGACAGTGATGTCATCGTGGAAGTGGCGGCGAACGCCTCTGTCAATTTTTTTCAAATCTGAGTACCTCATTTCTCTCTTTTTGGCTGCTTTGTGCAATGCTGCTTTTAAAAGTCTCCTAGCACTTCCCTGCATCAATGGCAGTCATTATTTTAGCACGAAAGGGAGATAACTGCAGTCAATTTTGCGGCTCAGAAAAAAAATAGTGACCTTGAGAAAGAGAAAGAAATTACATTGTGTGGGTGGTTTTGAACTATATCAACTGCTTCTTGGTTGCTAAGATGCTCCCAGAGTCCGTCGGAAGCAAAAATTACAAACTGATCATCTGGCCGGAGCTCATGCACTGATATTGATGGCTCTGAGCTCAGTATAGCCTTTTTTATCGGTTCACGTAACCGGAATTTTGCATATAAAGGCTCCCTGTTGAATTCAGCTTTTTTGAGATATAAATCGCCGATAGATCTAGAAATCTGCAAAAATCATCATAAACGAATGTTACTGTAGAAAGTACACGGAAACAATTTTGGAATTCCGGGCTCAATGTCATAGTTTTTCAAACAGTGTATTAATAAAAGGAAACTTGATCGGCAGAAGCCTTCAAAGTTAACATACTGACAAGCTAGTTATTGTGAGTACTCAATACCCTAGTGCCCATGTAAGTCTGCCGATTTTTAAGTTTTAACCAACATTAGCCACTTGATGCTGCACCCCAATCAGGTACGCATCGTTACACAGTCAATCACAACACTACTCGTGTCGGATGGTATATACTAAATTAAGAGTGAGACAAGGAAAATGTAAATCAAAAAGCAATGCAATCACATAAAATTGACGGGGTGAACTCACCTGAATCAGACCCTTAACTCGCCAAACATTGTGCCTTAAAACTACAATACGAGGGTCATCTGCATGCATAGAATGCATCTCCTGTCTAACAGACTCAATGGCAACATTATGCTCTGCTGACAACTGAAGGCCGATAACTTCTCCGGTTGCCTTCACAGCCCTCCCTAAAACCGCACGCGAATCTCCCAGGTTTGCAATATAGAGCTTCCCATCACATATCACACCAACTAAGCAGCAAGATCCAACTGCTGCAATCTGTGGGTTCAGCGGCCATTGTTTAGTAACAACGGACAGAAACCCATCTTCCGTTGCCTGATATGCTTTCTGTATTACTTCAACTGACATGGATTGGTGCTCTGCGGCAAATCCTGCATGTTCAGGATCCAAACTGTTTTATAATGCATCCAAGAAAGTATGGCAGAAACAGATAATTATCTTACTTATCGACGTCCATTTCAGAAACTCAAATTCAAGTAATGCTTCCTAAACACTGTACAACAAGAACGGTAAGAGGTCTACAAAATCGGATACCTGTCCGCTAAAAGGTTTATAGACTTGAATATGAAACCACTCCATAGAAAGAACAATTACACATTAAATAATAGGTTACGATATCTTACTCTTTAAATGCTGGACCATATGATTATTGATGAAATGCGATGTTTCAGGTCCGCCATGTCCATCATAAACTCCAACAAAAGTGCCATACGGTCCAGAATCAAGCAAGCTCAGCGATCCTGACTCAATCTGACTCTGGTCCTCAAGCAAATTGTTTGCTTGGATCACTGCCATGGAGAAATCACCACTCAAGTGTTGCCCAATGTCTTTGTACCAGAGGAGTCCTTCTTGGCAGCCAGCTGCATCCGAACCCTTCTTGAGATAACGGTCCGACGATGGCCGCCAACAGGCCCTCAGAAAATTCATCAAATTTGATAGCATCCCTCATCTCCTCCAAGGCAGCCTCCAATTTCTCCACATCTGACCAGCAGCTTGTGCTTCTGCGCAATCAGAAACTACATCACAGATTATCCAACAGCTTGTACAACTTATATAACTCTTAATTTCAGTACCAAGTAAACAATCTCAGGTATGCCCTAAATTAAGAATCTGATGTTCATAAACTACATCAAATCAATAAGACATACAAATCTGAATAACACCAATTCAGTTCACAACATCATTGCTAAAGTCAATCAACTACAACTCATCAGATACCATAAATCAAGCAAACACTTATCCATAAGCAAATTTCACTCCAATCTGCAATCAAAAACCAACCCATATACAAACCCTAGCACCCAAAGCACCAAACCCCTAAAACAAACCACATAATCAGATCTACAGATTTATCCACCAGATCACAAAAGACTGCACCTCTAGGCTGTGAAATGGATCCGACTCTGCTGGATTTGATTGCGAGAAATTGGGGAAGGAAATTTAGGAGATGCGGAAGAGGTGGTGTTGGGTTTTCTGTGATTTCTCGATCAGCGTGATAAAACGAACCGGTTTATCTTTTTGAACCGAATTTATTTATTTAAATTTAAATTATTTATTAAAAATTTAAGTCCCAAATAACGGTGCGAAAGAAGGGTTCGTGATTTTTGCTTTTTTATTTTTATTTTTGTTTGAGAAAATATCATCGTCCTCATAAACATTGTATATAATTTTCATTTTCAATTAATTTTAGATAATTAATTACATCTTAAATCTTCTTTTTCATTTAATCTCAAATATTTATTTAATTTTGGTAAAACTCAAACTTTCTTTTCACCTCTCAAATAAGCAAAAAAGACCTTAGAGCATATGCATGGATTGATTTCTCCAAGAGCAATCAGCAAGCGATTGCTCCAATTTGTGCGCAGCGACGATTGTTCGATGAGAAGAAATGCTTGAGGAGGAAGAACTTTCTCGAACGATTGCTCGTCGAGGATAAGACGGAGAAGTTGCTGCTCTTATTCTTCTTATCCTAGTACATAATTGCTTCTTGAGAATTGTCCGTCGAGGAAGAAATTGCTCGACGAGAGAGAAATTTCTGATGCAGAACTTTCTCGAAAAGAAAACCACTACATATACCCTTACTAAATGTCCCATGCCCAACCAAATGAAACCAATTCCACGTTCTCCGGACAACCAAGTCCATATGCCCAACAAACATATTTCTACACATTCAAATCCCATCACCGTACGTTATTATATCACAAACCGAAATCATGTTCCTGATGTTTATGACTTACTAACACCAAAATAAGAGCCTGATAAATGAAGTAAGATATTTAAAAGCCTCAATCGGAATTTGCGAAACTGACTTTTAATTGAAACTCCATCAAAGAAGAAAACAAAGACGGGTAAAGGATGGTATGGATCGAACCAGTCCGAGTAAGGATGTCGATGGACAAGAAGCTAAATGTGGAGGAAATTATCTAAATTAAATAGAAGCAAAAAAATTTGATCCAGTTGAAGAAGCCCAACTCGTGACAAAAATTATTATAGAAAAATATGGAGAAGTATCAAGCAAACGAGATAATAATTATTTTAGTAAAATATTATAGATTGGCTAGTTGTATATTGGATCAAAATGATCCAAGCTTTTCATTTGGGAAGAGCTCTATTATAAATAGGGGTGAATCTTAGGAGTATTAGACACTTGAGTAGAATAAAAAGAGTAAGACAAGACGGCTCAACGTTTTCGGACAAAAAAAGACCTTTTTATATGATGACTTCAATCATTCGAGAGATAATAATACCTACAATTTAAATTGCTTCACCACAACCTCTATACCAAGCCACCACACCATGCGAAATATTCCCTGCCATAACCATAAGACCCAACCCCAAGCTCAAAGCTCCATCAATCAATAGATTCAAGCATGATAAATGGTCACAGGTTCAAGCTGAAACATGACGACTTTAAACAGGTCCAATCGTTTTGGCTTTTCTACTGAATTAAACAGTTTTAATCCTGTAGTTTTGACATTTGAGATTGTTTGGTCTCTTAAAAAAAATGAAATTTGAGAAAGTTCAAACTCAGATTCTACATAAAGATAAGTAAATATAAATAAATATAAGTAAAGTTCAATACATATAAGTAAATATAAATAAATATAAATAAATATAAGTAAAGTAATAAATTTAAGTACAAAACAACACACCCTAACTTTCGAACTTTTGGTGGGATTCAAAAAACTGAAGTCAGTACATAAACAAACTATATATATAACTAGCTATAAATCATTACGTGCGAAAAAACTAGAAAGAAAAATCTGTGGCTATATCTATGCATTATTGTAATTAGATAAAAATATTATTTATAAAAATTATCAAATCACATAGCATATCAAATCTAATATATTTGAAAATCATCGTTATCTAGAACAGATTCCGTTAACAGATATATTAAAGAAGGCGGAGATTTTCATGGATTGTGGTTCTGGAATTCCCACCGGAGATGGAACCCCATGAATCCAGCGACGTACAAGCTGGAAATCCGATGGATAGTTCTACTTCTCCAGCTTCTGGTGGAAATAATATTAGGGTTTCTGGGAAACAACCAGCACCGCCGTCGTCCAGCGGGCCTGATGCGTCTGCTTACTGTCAACAGGTGACCTAGTTTTTATCAGTTTGGTACTTTTTTGTTGGATGGTGGTTGATTAGGGTTTCTGTAGGGACCAAGTGGAATCAAGAGCCCTAAACCCTACGTTGAAAACCATGGAGAGAGAAGCTCACATAAGGCTGCTGCTGCTGCTGCGGGTGCTGATCATCATCCTATTAGACCTAATTTTCCTTCATATCAAAATGGTCACGGTAGGGCTCGAGCCGGATTCAACCCTAATCAGCAACAAAGAAATTTTACCGCATTTAGAGGCCGACCTCCATTCGGCACACCTGGTTTTTTCAATCACACCAGACCTATGTTCAATGGACGAGGCGGAGGCGGCGCCGAGTATACAAATTTTCCTTATGGCAGTAACCCTTATGTCCATGGATTTAACCCTCCGCTGGATTTAGTTCCTTTTTCTCGACCTCCTGCAGGTTTTCCAGGTATGTCAGTTCATCCATGACATTCATCTTACATAAAAACATCATTAAAATGTTTGATTTACCTGGTCAGGACCTCAAGGGCTGTATGGACCTCGTCCTATTGTCCATCCTCCTCCGCCTCCGCCACCGCCTCCTCTCCCTTTCCGGATAATGAGTCAGATAGAGTTCTACTTCAGGTACTCAGATGTTTCTGGCTGCATCATTTTGGTTTTGTAAACTGCTCATAACTTGATTTCTGCGTATTGTAGTAAAGAAAATCTAGTGAGAGATGTGTACTTGCGCACGCATATGGATGCACAAGGATGGGTGCCAATGAAAGTGGTAGCTAAATTCAATATGGTGAGTAATCAGTATAGATCCTGAATTCAATACCCGATTCTTCCTTTCGATCTTTCTAGTCATCTTCTAGAAGAATCTTGACTGCATTGTGTTCTCTTTCAGGTGGTAAATTTAGTGAGGAATACAAAGTACAAAACCCTAGACAGTATCTTAGAAATTATGCAGAGTTCTAACCTTCTAGAGGTTCAGGTATGTATTCCGATCGAGTGACGTCATTGGCTGATCAGTTGACATATGATCAATATCTTTAGGGAAAGATATTTATTTGCATGAAATATGAAATTTTTTGTGGTGTCATAGGATGACAAAGTAAGGAGGCGCACAGACTGGGAGAGATGGATTTTACCGTACTGGCCGGTTGCTCCGGCTCAACCGGTAAACGACGAGCAGCCGGGAGCATCCCAAAGTGGCAGCTGGGACGTCAAACATGACATTCAGATCGGTGAGGGTGAAGAGGGGATCTCCAAGGAGCAATAGGAGATGAAGTAAAGAGAGCCATCCCATGGACTATTTTGCATAGCATTCAGGTAGCTGTTTCTGACCCAAGAAATTCAAGTATGCTTCCAGGTTTTGATCGGCCGACAATGAAGATATCTGCTCATGAGTCAGCTGTGATGAACCGTTTGAAACTTGAGTTTTCTAGATGGCCGGTATGCTGCTTCATTTTACTTGGTCAGATTCTTCTGGGCAATTTTTTTGTTTCTGAAACTATGCAATTTGACCTGTATGGCTCTCCCTGTTAGTTCTATTTTACATGATTTATATGAGTTTTGAATTTCGGTTGACCTAGTTGATTTATAAGTTTGAATTTGGGTTGACCTATTTGACTTTAATATCTGAATTCCAATTGATCTAACAAAATTCATACGGCTGAATTTTAATTGAACTGATGAAAGTCAACTAAAACGTCTCTATTGATGCTTCTAAATGACATCAAAAATAATTACACAGACATGATGATGCATGAGCAATTAGGATGAAGACACAAGATGTGTAAAAGGTAGTGTTATGTTGTGTCTTACATGGATCTGCAATACATATGATGTTTCATGACATTGCCAGACCTCCAAAGATGAGGAGATTGATCACTGAGGCTACTAACTGCTAGCTATCAACAATTTACAAAGATGGCACCATTAAGATTCCATGTGCTGGGAGGTTGGAGGGGTCATTTTTTGCGGAGTCTGCGGCAGACCTGTGCCACCAGATTGTATGAAAATTAGCGGATATTGTCAGGACCAGATGAACGCAGAATTGCTGTGTCAAATGAAGAGACATGTACCGTGCATTCCCCGGATCTTGACTTCGCGCCATTCTTGGACTAGAGCGCAGCAACAGCACATTAAATGGGAGAGGAAGTCGTCAAACAAGCCTCCCTGTGGGATTTAAGAAGATAAAAAGATCAAACTTTTAACAATAACTCATGAAGAAGCCAAGATATCTGTGTAAGAATAGAATTAAATCCGAGCCTGGTGGTCATAAACCTAATTTGTTACATCCTGTGATGGATGGATGGTGATATTATTTCAGCACATTAAGTGACCTAATAACAAAGTAATCGAATCATATTTTTGGGAAATCGAAAAACTGTGATGGATGATAATAACCTCGATGTTTAACATCTTACGAAGCTTCCCTCTGATGCAGCAAGTGTAACAGCAGCATGACAGTACCAAAGAATATGCCATCAGTTCATTGCAGGCTTCTGCTGAGGCTGACAAAGGAGAAGAAACACTTCATCAGTTGTCTGTTTGTTCATACAAACAAAGGCTCAGTGTTATAACATCCAAATCAATTTCGGATTGTTAATACAAAAAAGAACGGGAAGAGATAAAACAAGGGCTATTACATACACATATGCCTCTGAGTTGCCACGGTTGCGATCTGTGAAAATGTGCCGCAAGGCCAAAACAAAGTCGAAAAACCTGCATAACAGCGAACTTGATCACGACCAACTCTCCAATATTCGAGTAATCAGTGAAACCAATACAAATTTAGACAAACACAAAGAAAGTATACGAACCAGAATTGATAAAAAATGTAAGAGGTCAACATGGTTCATGGTCAATGAAATTAGAGTTTGAAAACATTCGCCAGTAGGCTATTAAGATGGATATACTTACACAAGTAAGGATCTGCGCAGCAGCCAAGCAAATCAGAATGCCATTCTTCGCTCTGATGATAAGCTTTAATCGATAGATGGTTCTGGTCCGGAGTAACTGTATACGTATTCCTGCACAACGTTGTTTAGAAATCAAATGGATAGCAAGCCAGAGATATATAGCCTCCAAATAAACAAGATTTTTTTTTACTCAGACCCCTGCAGCAGGTAGTAATCATGTACCACAGATCCTTATAATTCCAAGAACAGAATATAAATCAAACACGAGACATCAGTTATTTTAGAAGACAGCTTTGCTCTGTTGTATACAGATGCACATGATGGCCAAGTTGCCCGACTTGGCACAGAGCCTCACCGTTCTTCTAAATTAATTTCTCAGTAATACGGAACAGCCACATGCCTAGTTGCCCACAACAGTATCATGTTTGTGATGGACTTATCATGGCATGAAAGAACAAGATATATTCAGATAGGCCAGTCTCACAGCAGCAGAGCAACTGTAAGATTTGTGTGATTATTTGATAAATACAAGACACGCACACAAACAGGCCTATGTGGATGACGGGGAACAAATTGAGTAGAATAACTTACATTGATATCTGTTGAGCCTTGCTTTTCTTTGATTTCTTCCCAGTACACACATTTTCCGAAATGTTTTTGGCATCTGAATAAGCATGCTCTATCTTGTGAAAGTCTGATTTTGATGAATTCTTCTCCGGCACAGTATTCAAAGCTGCGACTTCGGCGACTTCAATCAAGTGCTGAATGACTTCACATTGTCCCACATCCAAGTTAGCTTGTGATCTGTGAAGTTCCATCCGAAGTTTTTGGCTTTCTGTCCGAAGTGCCTCGTTAAAAGGCAAGTCTGGGTAGGAGCAAGACAAGGACTTTTTCAGCACATGGGCATCTTTTGGTGAAGGCTCTGGCTTCATAATTACATCTTGTACCTTTCGATCTTCATCATCCAATGTATATTCTCGCTGATCATACTCGATGACTTCTAGCTTCTCCTGTTCACATAAATGTCGACTATTTCAACAAATCATTAATCAATATCTGTTTTCCGTACATTCTCTATGCAAAAACAATATGCAGAATGCAAAATTCGGGTAAAAAACAAAAAAAGAAATCGAGGAACATTTCCGTACCCGGACTCGAGCATTGTCAACAAGCGTAATAAGAGGAACCAGACGCAAATATCGGTCGATCTCAGTTTGAGCCTTTCTGAATTGATACACAATGTTCCACCCCATTGCAAGCAAATAAAGATAGCTTCGATCCTGGCAACTATTGACCAAAATGTAAGACCTTCTCAAGGCATCCTCAAGCTGCTCCAACGGCTCCCGCGTTGCAGGGTATCTCTTAAGCTCTGAGATCTTCAGCTGCTCCAACAGGTTACCAATCAACTTCAGGTGCTGTGCAAACTGTCTGCAGTTCTTTTTATGCATTCGAGCCGTACTAGCAGCTTTCACAATCATTCCAATCAGCCGCACAGCATCCAGCCCCGTCAGCTGCGCCACATTTGCAATGTCTCCAAAATGGTCCCATGTTGCCATCTTCACCTAATATGAACCTAAATATCTCTCTCACATTCAAATTCAAACGTCTCTTGTCCCAGACTTCTGCATTCCAGAATTCAACAAGCTTGTCACATTCTTTTCTTTCATTACAATTTACAATACCATCAGCGCTGGATGCATTATCTAAATGCTGAGCACAGCAGTTTGAGATCTAAACTCCCATGTTCGCGCAACACAACAACATGAAACAAAGTGCATAAAAACACTGATCAAAGGCAACAGCCCTGCACATGAACTTGTAAGATACAAATGTAAATCCAAAAGTAACCACACAGACAAGATAAAAACAATGATCCAAAGACAGAACTGTGGAACGCTACATCTGAACCTCAACCCACTGCTTCTGCAAATTAGAAAGGAAAAAAAACACTCAAATGCAGTGTGATCTAATCCTCCACAAACTAAAAAACAAATCAACAACGACAGAATCAAATTAGCTACAGGCCAGCGCACAGTAAAATCGACACCTTCGTCAGCCAAAACGAAACCCTAATCATTCCAAATCAGCAGAATGGAGACGCTCAACAGAAACAATAAAAAAGCTAGTTCTGAAGCGCTTCCTTCACCGATCTTCAGAAATGTAACTCGGTGTGTGGAAAACTAGGGTTTCGCCGACAAAGCATAATCAAAAAGTGACGAAAACGGAATTGGAGAAGTTCATGTACATTACATTGCTTTGCGAGCAGGAATCTTCTTGTTCTGATTGTTGGAAATCGTCCGATTTGCAGAGGGCGGGTTGTCGAGGATGTGCAGAGAGGAAGAGAGTGGCGGTGGGTTGCCGCTTGGTGCTGCCTGCTTGGGTTTTGGTCGCGGCTGCAGCTGTCGTCTACTCCTTCCCTTACACCGTATGTATGTGGGACACTGTCCTTAGTCACGGACCCACCTTAACTTTGTCAAATGACAATTATACCCTGCGATTTGACATTAAGAAGGTTTAGGGGTATGTAATTGTAATTACAGTAATTACAATTACGTACTAAAAACGATAATGAATGAAACGCTTTGTCCTTGCCTGTCTCATTATTGTTGGTTTGGAGGGAACATTGATTGATAGATCCTTTATGTCATTTATGCGAGACACATCTGTCACCATCCGACCAAAAGTACCAGCTAGCTTAAACAGAGTTACATGTATGTTACGGTATAGTTTTTCTTTGAAGCCACCGACATAAAGTGTTACAGTTATCTTGGATAAATTGTTAGCCTAATAACATCCTCTCAAAACAAACCACGTACACCGTGATTAGGATCTCCAAAAATAATGTAATAAAAATATGAGCATGTGGTAACTTAGAGATTTGTTGAATGGAATGGAGCATGGCCTTGTTGGTAGCTCTGTTAAATCTAGTTCCCTAAATATAAAATGTGTACATACTCATAGTGACAAAGAAACAAGTTTTTATATTAGTAGAATTACACATAATGAAAAGACAACTTACGATAGGAAAACCATCTCTGCAGATAATTTTTTAAATTCTCAAACTTATCTTACAGATTGTCATAATTTTTAAAGCAATAATACTTCCTCCATCTCATTGTCCTTTCCATTTACTAAAGCGGTTGAAAGAAACATCACTATGTATCCTTGATTATAGTTAAATCAGAAAGGCATATTTTGGAATACCATCATTTTTTGGTGGGAAAGAAATAATTCAAAAAATTAAGTATAAACAAAGTCATAATTTTTTGGTATAAAATTCAGTATAAATACGAATACTCCACTAGTTAATATTCCACTAGTCCCGGTTCAGCCATTATTAGCTCTGATTCAGAGAGTACTAATGGTGGATCAGTCTTTGTCAAAAACCACACCTCCAATCTCAATTTTACTGGAGCATTGTTTAGACTTGCTTACAGCATTGATGAAGATCATCGGCAGGTGAGTAGCCTTTTGTGTTAGGTTGATTGCCATACAAATGTGGTGCAGGAAGCTTAAGAAGGGCTATCGTGCTTTGTGTGTCTTGTATTCTAAGATGGCTTAACACACACTCCTCATCTAGTTTGTACATTTTTCAACAAAATATGTTTTACTGTATAATTTTTACTCAGAAAACATATTTTGTTTAAAACCTTTTGTCAGTTCAAAGAAAGATAGATCTTCATATGCCTCTGATTCAATTTCGATGATGATAGCTGCACTTAGAGCAATAGAGACTCTTCTTTTGGCGGTATGTCCCAGTGACTTTTGATGGAAATCAGTGTATCAGAAGCATGTTGTGATATTGGTGCTTGGTTTGTTATTATGTGGTGATTTTTCTTTACGATTCCTATGAATCAAACTTTATAAATGTCTTGGGCAATGTAATTATTATGAAAGTGGCAAAATGAGTTTTTGGTGGCTACCTCTATTACATATGGAAAAAAAAAGTCAAGTTTTTTCATACTTATCAGGACTGTTGCTGCAAACTTGTACTTAATAATAACACCCTTCATAGAATGAATGCAATATGACTTGTTACTCTAATAATTGAATTCAGGATGGTGCTTCAAGAGATGGTAATTTGCGATCACTAGTTGATGATCTTTTGATCGACATAGCAAATGCGGCTTGTGAAGGAGGATGGGAACAAGAGGTGGTGGATACAAATTCGGCTGACATGATTTGGTCAGATTTTCAATTGGCTTCGTTGAAGGCCATTAGAACATCATTCATTACTTGTACCGGCCTACACACTTAGCCGAGGGGCTTGAGCTTTTCCAGAGAGGTAATTTAATTGGCAAGTAGTAGCGTCGTTGTATTTGAAAATGAAGGATAAGCTCGACTTTTCTTTTGTTGGTTGGATTAAATTTACTCAGTCAGGGGAGGGTGCTGTTTATTATTCTACCATATACGCTCTTCTGCGTATAAGATTATTCTACCATATACGCTCTTCTGCGTATATGATTATTCTACCATATACGCAGAGCCTATATGGTAGAATAATAAACAGCACCCTCCCCTGACTGAGTAAATTTAATCCAACCAACAAAAGAAAAGTCGAGCTTATCCTTCATTTTCATATACAACGACGCTACTACTTGCCAATTAAATTACCTCTCTGGAAAAGCTCAAGCCCCTCGGCTAAGTGTGTAGGCCGGTACAAGTAATGAATGATGTTCTAATGGCCTTCAACGAAGCCAATTGAAAATCTGACCAAATCATGTCAGCCGAATTTGTATCCGCCACCTCTTGTTCCCATCCTCCTTCACAAGCCGCATTTGCTATGTCGATCAAAAGATCATCAACTAGTGATCGCAAATTACCATCTCTTGAAGCACCATCCTGAATTCAATTATTAGAGTAACAAGTCATATTGCATTCATTCTATGAAGGGTGTTATTATTAAGTACAAGTTTGCAGCAACAGTCCTGATAAGTATGAAAAAACTTGATTTTTTTTCCATATGTAATAGAGCTATCAGAGGTAGCCACCAAAAACTCATTTTGCCACTTTCATAATAATTACATTGTCCAAGACATTTATAAAGTTTGATTCATAGGAATCGTAAAGAAAAATCACCACATAATAACAAACCAAGCACCAATATCACAACATGCTTCTGATACACTGATTTCCATCAAAAGTCACTGGGACATACCGCCAAAAGAAGAGTATCTATTGCTCTAAGTGCAGCTATCATCATCGAAATTGAATCAGAGGCATATGAAGATCTATCTTTCTTTGAACTGACAAAAGGTTTTAAGTCTGCAAATGCATTTTGTGTAACAAATGCGCACTGCTAGATCTGTCAAACATGAAACAAGTCCTCGATATGAAATGTTGTCCGTGTTTGGATTCAATTCTACAATGATAGTCAGTCCTTCATAAGAAAATTGTGTGGAATAGAGCTTGCTTGCATGTGTAGCATAAGCTGCCGCTACTCCAGTAGCAGTACTCCAAATGTATTCATATATTTAGTTGAAGTATAACAGTTGCAGATTTGCTCAGCATTTAGACAAGCTAACTGATTATAATTTTCACAGATCATTTTTGTGTGTTCAAATTGCAAGTAGCATCATTCAAAAGAGGTGCAAATCTAGTGCAGCCTCATCGGGAGAGATGCTTACAACAACTACCATTTCAACGAGTAATTCTTGCAAAGCAGGTCATGTGAGGTTGCATTCTGAGTAATAGACATTTCTAAAGCTTGTTGTACATGTGTTCATTTAACTTTTCAGCATAAGAGAAATACAAATAACACTCTTTCTGATAAGAAGCATTAATACAGATCGTAGGAAAGAAAACAAAGGGAAGCCAAAAAAGATAGCATACCTGTACCCATGTTTTGGAGCATAAACTGCAAATTTGAGTAGATCTTCATCCTCAGTCTAGGCAAGGCGCATCTGTTGAAGTACTCTTTGAGGAGCCTCACTATCTTGGAGATGTAAGGTAGCACTTGGCTACAAATCAAGAAAAATGTTAAAGTTGAGCTTGAATCATTCATCTAAAAAAAAATGCACAATCAAGGATAAGCCGCACTCTGGTATGTTTTCTGAGTAAAAACTATACAGCAAAACATATTTTGTTGAAAAAGGTACAAACCCATCCTAGAATACAAGAGACACAAAGCACGATAGCCCTTCTTAAGCTCCCTGCACCACATTTTTATGGCAATCAACCTAACACAAAAGGCTACTCACCTGCCGATGATCTTCATCAATGTTGTAAGCAAGTCTAAACAATGCTCAGTAAAATTGAGATTGGAGGTGTGGTTTTTGACAAAGACTGATCCACCATTAGTACTCTCTGAATCAGAGCTAATAATGGCTGAACCGGGACTTCCGCCTGTTACAAATTTGATTTGCTTTTGTTACTTACTAAGTCCCAAAAATCTTAAAATAAGATGAAATGGAAACTGCAGTATATGAGATTTATCTCAAAACGTCAATCATTAGAATCCAGCCTTTGAGAAAAAATCATCTGCTAAATGACCAAACCTTACCTGATCCGGGTAGCTACCAGTCAGCATGTTCATGCAACAGAGCAGCAGCCCTTTGGAAGCAGATTCTGCAGCTTCTGCTGAAACCTTGTGCCCTCCCAGAGGAGGTGGGTGCTCCATCCCAGGTGGAACCAGACATCTTATAGCCTCGTCACAAATAGAATCTGTAGTTAGGAGCAAACATATTAGCCATCATTCCCAAAGTTTGAAGATGGAGTATTAAAAAAATGATTACCTTCCTCTAGACCTTTGAACATGTAATTGAGGTGCAAATGAATTGATATTAATAGTTTTTTAATGTTGAAAGGCCAGCTGAACTTATCCCCTTCCGATTTTAGGACTTCTGTCAGGCATTCAGCAAGCATCTGAACAACCAAAATAGATGTGACTGAATCAAGATACAACAATGTAATAGATATTACACGTAATAGCTTGCTTTAGACCACTCACCCTTAACTTTTCATCATCTTTTTCTGACAAAAGACTTTTAACAATAGAAGCTTCGAACTGCCAAAAGATGTGTTAGTTGTACAAAAATGGTTTGTAGCTATAAAAAGCATTTTTATACGTAATGAGGAATAAATTACTTACAGCCTCATTGTGATGACGAACGGGAGCAGGGAAGAAATTCACAAGCGTGCTCATTAAGTGAGACGCTCCCTTCTGCTCCAGTTACCATTCAACAAACAAGAGAGGTTGATAATACATGTTATTGTACTTTTGAAGTTTAATCATATATCAAAGAGTGCTCGTCATAATTCTAAACATAAATGCTAACGGAAGAAAATGGCTACATGGTGCAAAATAGAAAGTTAGTCTACTGACCAATGCTAATTGCGAGTTACTTTGACTGAATAATTCCAAGAGAGGCAGAACCAGTTTCCCAGCAAATGATTCACCATCTCTCTCTCCATCAGGGAACTCGCCGGATGCCAACCTTGTTCAGAAAGAATAAAAAAAAATCACAAAATTAACAGAGTCATTTCAGTTTTTAACCACAAAAAATAAAATCAATATTCCTGATAGCTCTAAATGATTTTCATCCCCATGGGGAAAAAAAACCTAAACCACAGCCTGAATCCTTTGCAAGTTGAGAACAAGAACCTTGTAAACAAGTCTGAAAGAGAGCCACACAATGCCCCTTGAAGAGGACCGGGAGCTAGTGGTAATAACTGCTCAATAAAAAGGACGAAGTACTTAAAAAGTAGCAAGAACATGATAAACAAACCAGAAAAAAAAACCATGACCAGCAGTAAATCTGATAAAAACCTATTACCTTGACTTGGGGCAGAAGCTTGTTGAACCATAATGCATATGAGCAAAAGACTTTTAACGATAGAAGCTTCAAACTGCCAAAAGATGTGTTAGTTGTACAAAAATGGTTTGTAGCTATGAAAAGCATTTTTATACGTAATGAGGAATGAATTACTTACAGCCTCATTGTGATGACGAACGGGAGCAGGGAAGAAATTCACAAGCGTGCTCATTAAGTGAGACGCTCCCTCCTGCTCCAGTTAACATTCAACAAAGAAGAGAGGTTGATAATACATGCTATTGTACTTTTGAAGTTTAATCATATATCAAAGAGTACTCGTTATAATTCTAAACATAAATGCTAACGGAAGAAAATGGCTACATGGTGCAAAATAGAAAGTTAGTCTACTGACCAATGCCAATTGCGAGTTACTTTGACTGAATAGTTCCAAGAGAGGCAGAACCAGTTTCCCAGCAAATGATTCACCATCTCTCTCTCCATCAGGGAACTCGCCGGATGCCAACCTTGTTCAGAAAGAATAAAAAAAAATCACAAAATTAACAGAGTCATTTCAGTTTTTAACCACAAAAAATAAAATCAATATTCCTGATAGCTCTAAATGATTTTCATCCCCATGGAAAAAAAACCTAAACCACAGCCTGAATCCTTTGCAAGCTGAGAACAAGAACCTTGTAAACAAGTCTGAAAGAGAGCCACACAATGCCCCTTGAAGAGGACCGGGAGCTAGTGGTAATAACTGCTCAATACAAAGGACGAAGTACTTAAAAAGTAGCAAGAACATGATAAACAAACCAGAAAAAAAACCATGACCAGCAGTAAATCTGATAAAAACCTGTTACCTTGACTTGGGGCAGAAGCTTGTTGAACCATAATGCATATGAGCGCTCAAAACGCAAGGAACTTGAATGTTGGAAAGTCATCCCGAGCAACAAAGTACCCAACCAACACCCACCAAACTGCAACACAAGATAAAATAATGATGGTATCAAAAACAGGTCAATGCAAAAAGAAAACATAAAACAGGCAAGATGAAAACACCTCACTGGTCGAAACGAGGGCGAACAGCTTCTCTTGCCACAGATCAAAGGCACGTTTCCATATCTCCATACTCTCAGAACCAGGCCCATCCAGTGCAACTTCCGACAGTAATCGTTGACTTACAATAGCATGCGAGATTTTAGTAGCGTTCGGGAGTGGATCTTCGTGGAGGCATTCTTGAATGAGACTCTCCAGTTGTCGAGCTTTCACCAGTGCGTCAGACGGCGCCTCCATGACAGACAGACAGAAGTGAATGTTCGAAGCTGCGAACGGCGAGAGGGCAGCGGTTGGCTACGCTTCTCGATTTTTCTGGATGCGATCGAGGATTTTAGGGTTTCGTGCTACCAGAGCAGCGGGGTAGCAAATAGCAGAAGGTGCGGACAGTTCATTTGGGGGGAGAGAAAAAGCTGTGTATGCACGGTGATGATGCCACGTGGCATGCTGTTATCTGTCTACGCAATTTCCCATCTATTCGATTTGGTGCTATTTTAAATTAATTATTCAAAGAAATAACAATAAACACCAACCCCTACTTGAATCAAATCTTAATACCAAACTACGCCTCTGGGACTTTAAAAAATATAAATATTTATTAATTTTTATAATTAATTGAATATGAGATAATTATAAATAAATAAATAAAAAATCGTCAAGTCACATTGAGATGATGAATAAACATAACTACTGATACTTGTAATTTTCCCGAATAGATTCTTTGCTCCTTAAGTGTTTCGGAGTAACACACTAAATATCCCGACCTGATTTTAAAATATCAAGCAACACTAATATGACTTCAAAAAAGAAAGTAAAAATCAAAAACTAACTTGAGAAAAAAGAAATGATTTCCTAAAGAAAAACATAAATTAAAGGTCTGAAGGCTGGTTGAGGCCTCGCTAATCAGAATCTGGCTCAGCATCCATTATATCCGGAAATGAATTCATGTCATCTGCGTCCTCTAATTTGAACTGATCAAACATTTGCGAGTTGAATCCCTTGTCGGCATGCAGAGCAGAAGTTGGATTTTTCAACTGGGAAACTGATGGATCATCAGTTGGAAGTTGGCTGCACGTCCCCATTCTTCCAGTGAAAGGAAACCCCGAAAAGGTTACAGTCTCTTGGAGTAATATCCGCTCGATCGGAACTTTGCCAATATCTGTTTCTGCACGGTCAGTGGATAGCCTACCGGATTGGCTAGAAAAAGTTTTAGGCGGAGGACATTCTGAGTTCTGTAATGGTTCTTCTTCCTTGTTACAATCAGCTGTAGGAATTTCTGCTTCATACTCATTCTCCAGACAAGAGTGGTAAAGGTCATCTTTGTATGTATCTGGTTCGTCAAATCCCATGCCAAGAATGGTGTTGCCTTTCCGATAGGGATACGCCTCTGCTCGAGTGCAAAACTCAGCTATCTTAGTTCCTGCTACTAGCCCGCCTTCAAAAATGAACAAATATCATCAATATGGTAGAATAAATGAATAATACGCGGTACATATGAGAAAATTAATCCAGAGACCACAAAAAGAAGAAGAAGAAGATGATGATGATGAAGAGTCAAGCCCATCGTTCAGTTTCATATAGAGCGACGCTACTACTTGCCGACGAAGTTTAAATTACCTCTCCTGAAAAGCTCACGCCCCTCGGCTAAGTGTGTAGGCTGGACATGGGAACAAGTAATAAATGATGTCCTAAGTGCCTTCAACGAAGCCAATTGAAAATCTGACCAAATTGAGGAATGCATGTTGGGCGAATTTGTACTCGTCACCTCATTCACCGATTCTCTTTTACAAGCTGCATTTGCTAGAGCGATCAAAAGATCATCAACTTGTGATTGCAAATTATCGTTGTTTGAAACACCATTCTGAAAGCAATTATTAGAATAAGTCATATTGCATTCTATGAAGGGTGTTGCGATGAAAAAAAAATAAGTTTCCAGAAAATACCAAATGAGTATGAAAATGCTAGACAAAAAATTAACATTAACAGAGTTTTACATAAAAAAGGAACGAAAGAAATAAACAACATCGTTTCATTATTTTGATTTTCGTCAAAAGATACCCAAATTAATATTTTACTTGAAAGAAGTGGACATACCGCCAAAAGAAGAGCCTCTAATGCATCAAGTGCAGCTATCATCATAGAAATTGATGCTTCAGAGGGAGCTTTCGCCTCAGCACCAACTCTGCGCTGCAGCTCAGTTGTAGCACTGCGCTTCCGTTTTCCATCGCAGGGCACCAAGACTGATTCTTTCAAATCCCTATCAGAGGCATTTGAAAGTCTACCTTCCATTGAACTGACGAATGGTTTAAAGTCTGCGGATGCAGTTTCTATAACAAATTTGCTAATGCGCACAGCTAGACCTGCAAAAGTCCTTGAGATGAATTATGTGCATATTGAAATCAATTATACAAGTTGCCATTACTCAAAAAATACAAGTAGCATCATTCAAAAGAGGTGCATATCTAGCGCAGTCTCATCGGGAGAGATGCCAATAACATCTACCATCTCAACAAATAATTAGTTCTAGGAGAAATAGAGACAAACTTTTCAAGAATTTTCACGATTGAAGTCCAAAAGCTTTACTTCAGCTAGGTGTGTGACCAGATGAGGATGAGCACGCCGTAACTTCAAGTGCAAGAATATCATACCAAGTCTAAAATGATAAAATGTGAGGCTTTCATTGTGCGTAATTGGTGTTTCTAAAGGTTATATGCATACACCTATGTGCAATCTAATCCTCAGCATAAGAGCAATAATAATATCTCTCTTTCTGAGCAGCATTATTAAAAATGGTCACAAGGGAAGCTGCGAAATAAAAAAGATAGCATACCTGAATCTATAAATTTGAGCATATACTGCAAATTTGAGTAGATCTTCATCCTTAGTCTAGGCAAGGCGCATCTTTTAGAGTACTCTTGAAGGAGCCTCACTATCTTGAGACCGTGCGGTACCAGTTCGCTACAAAACATGAAAAATGTTAGAGTTGATCTTGAATCATAGAACTAAATTAAAAACCCAGAATCAAGTATACGCGGCACTTTGGGTGAGTGTGAAGCCATCCGAGAATACAAGAGAAACAAAGCACGATAACCCTACGAGATTAAAAAGTAAACAATGGATATAGGAATCTTCTTACAACGGCATTACCAGGCAAACTAGAAGTAAGCATAAAATGTCCTGTAGCATTTTGCACCACAGTATTATTGCAATCAACCAAACACATATGGCTACTCACCTGCCGATGAACTTCATCAATGCTGCAAGCAAATCTAAACAATGATCGTGTAATACTGGGAGTTCTTTAAATATGAACTCTTGTTGCATGACTGTAATGAACGGGTATGTGGATTTCGCCAAAGACCCATCCACCATTAGTACTCTCTCAATCAGAGCCAATAATGGCAGAACCGGGACATCCACCTATCACGGATTAAGATGAAATGGAAATTGCAGAGTATGAGATCTGCAACCCGTAGAAATAATCTCTAATTGTATGCTAAAATGATCAAAACCTTACCGGAACTGGATAAAAACTATTAAGCATTTTCAGGCAACTTAGCAGCAGGCCTTTAGAAGCAAATTCTGCAGATTCTGCCGAAACCTTCTGCCCACCTAGAGGAGGTGGGTGCTCCATCCCTGGTTCACCAAGTCTTCTAATAGCCTTGTCACAAATTGAATCTGAAGGAGCAAACATATTAGCCATCACTCACAAAATTTGAAGATATGGTGTTAAAAACAAATACCTTCCTCTAAACCTTGGAACATGTATTTAAGGTGCAAATTGATTGATTTTAAAAGCTTTTGCATCATCGAGAACCAGCTGGTCCCATCCCCTTTAGATTTTGGGAGTTCAGCCAGGCATTCAGCGAGGATCTGAACAAACAAAATATATGCGACTGAGTCAAACTAAGATATAACATGTGCAGCGTAATAGCTATTAAACATAATAACTTGTGTTAACACTCACCCTCAACTTATCATTGTCTTTTTCTGACATGAGATTTTTAACAATGGAAGCTTCGAACTGCCATGATATGTCTTAGTCAGATAACTTGTACAAAAAAGTTAGTAGCTAGAAAAAGCATCCATGTGACGACACATGAAGTTGACACAGCCAGATAAACAAGGGATGCCAACAAAATTGCAATTTCATCAAATTATAGATGAGAACTCATCAGCAAAAACCCTCGGATGATGATGGTACATCATAGATTTTTTGCATATAAGGAATAAAGTACTTACGGCATCGCTGTGACGATGAATGGAATCTGGGAAGCAATTCAAAAGTGTGCATGTTAAGCGACATCCTCCCTCCTGCTTGAGTTAACATTCAGAAGGAGAGGTCTAAATACTAACTAAAGCACATGTTTACGTTGTCCAAATAGTAAGTTACACTACTGACCAATGCATATTCTGAGTTACTTTTACTCAAGAATTCCAAGAGAGGCTGAGCCAGTTTCCTAGCAAATGATACACCGTCTCTCTTTACATCAGGGAAATCGCCAAATGCCAACCTATTTCGAATGAAGAAAAATCACAAAATTAGTAGTCCATTTCAGTTCTCAACCACAACATTGAAACCCAAAGATACAAAGGATGCTGGAAAAAAGTTCTACAGGGCTGTTTGGCATAACGATTATACCAAATACAAACTTGGTTATGATCTGAAAAGTAAATTCAATATTCCCGGTAGCTCTAGAATTTTTTCTTCTACCATAAACCAAAAAAGACTTGAATCGCAACCTGAATCCTTCGCAAGTTGAGCAAACATACCTTGTAAACATGTCTGATAGTGTGGTACACAATGCAGCTTGTACAAAGTCGGGAGCTGCTGCTAATAACTGTTCAAATTAAAGAACATGGTAAAAGGCAGTACTTTAGTAGCAGTAACACGATAAATAAACCTTAAAACCCATAAGATTAAACATAATTACACCAGGTTCGGCATGGAATAAACGTTTAAGTAATTAACTCTACAAACCAGAATGTACCTATCTGATACTATGACCAATTATTTGCAGAAGTCAACTTTACACGCAGTGTAGGCATATCGTAAAATAAGTATATGATACTATCGAGGACTAACAGTAAATTAGATAACAGCTACCAAGAACAAGCTAGTAGTGAGTAACAATAAGGCATCCCAACTAAGAAGTTGATAAAATTACCTTATGTCATTTGAACAGAAAGTTAAATAAGCGACGGGTCGTTCACTAACTATATCCTTCAAAAATATTTATTTCAGCAATGAATACCTGTACGTGCGGTAGGAGCTTCTCGAACCATAGCGCACAACAAGTCTCGAAACGCTTCGAACTACACCGTTCACAAGTCAGCCCGAGAAACGAAATCCCAAACCAACGCTTCTCAGGCTACATCACACCAAAAAGAATATTTCATCACAAACTGCTCAATGATCCACCAAACATAAGCAACAGCCCTGCAACAAGAACAAAAACAAACACGAACTCACCACATTGCTCGAAACAAAAGCCAGCAACTTGTCCACCCACAAATCAACAGCAATTCTCCGATTCCCCCTCCTCTCAAAATCCGGCTCAGGTTCCGACAACAGTCCGTCCGTTTGAATCTCATTCAAGATTCTCTTGATATTAGAAACAGGCTCTTCCATGCATTCTTCAATCAGCCTGTAGAGCCGTAATTCAGCCATTCTAGCGGTGGGGTTCCGCTCCATAGGGTTCAGGCAGAGGAGCAGCGAAAGAGATTCTGTGTATCAGGCGTGAATAAAAATCACCTACACCGTTTATATGATCGATATTTAAAAATAATATAAATTATATTATTTTGGATTAAATAAATAAATTTATTATTGTTTAAAAATACTTTTTACCTATGGAACATTAAACCTCATAATTATTCATCAAAAACTAAGTTGAGAATCTAAACGAGATTCCTTTCCTCAAACCCTAAACCCTAAAAATAGCTTTGACAAAAAACAAGGATTTCGTAGAGCTACGAATGTGGTGCTTGGGAGGGAGAAAAAATACGAGAGTTGTATCTATAGGCTTGCAACCCTACGACAGCTGGAATATCCAAACTAAGACATTAACAACTTAAGCTTACCTTTTTGTTGATCAGGTTGCGCCCTCCCCACGGAATAAGTTAGGGAACACCACAAGCTTCAAATTGCTAACAATCCTTGACAGGCGGCGCTTCACAGTATCCCACACAGGCTTGGTCAAGGTGTTGGGGGAATCCGAAGCCCGAGGAGGCGATGTGGTATCTGGAATCGGAGATTGGGAGAGGAGGAGGGGGAGTGGGGACAGGGGGCTTCTGACTGAGGAAGGTGGAGGGAGCCCGATTAGGGTTTAGGCAGAGGAGCAGCGAAAGAGATTCTAATGTATCAGTTGTGAATAAAAGACTTAAACCGTTTATATGATCGATATTTAAAAATAATATAAATTATATTATTTTGGATTGATAAATAAATTTATTATAATTTAGAAATACTTTTTAGCTATGAAACATTAAACCTTAAAATTATTCATCAAAAACTAAGGTTAGATTCTAACTGAGATTCCTTTCGTCAAACCCTAAACCTTAAAAATAGCTTTGAAAAAAAAAAAATAAGAATTTGGCAGAGCTACAATGTGGAGGAGGAATATGAGAGTTGTGATTACAAGGTGACAAGGTCATCCAGCGGGTCATCAAATAGGTTATCGAAGCGGGCAACAATATATTCAGGCAGGAAGGAAATTGATCATAGCGACTAGTCATGAAGTTTTGGTGCCGCTGGAGAGCTTTTCCATCCATATGTAGACAAGCTAATCTCACCTTAAGTTCAGGAGGTGTGCAATCCAACAAGAAGAACTGCTCACATTTAGAAATCCATTCCTTAAAGTAGTTTACCATCAAACTTAGAAAACTCGACTTTGGATAATTGTGTCGTCAAACCACCCCGGAGAAGGGGCGCACGCTGAGTTTTTGCTGGTTTGCGAACAGTGGTTAAGGGACATGGGTCAGCTAGGTCGGATGGAGAAGCTGGTAACTCATTATTGTTGGTTTGGAGGGAACATTGATTGATAGATTTCATAAAGGACCTTTATGTCATTTATGCGAGCCATATCTGTCACCATCCGACCAAAAGTACCAGCTAGCTTAAACAGAGTTACATGTGTGTTACAGTATAGTTAGCCACCGACATAAAGTGTTACAGTTAGCTTGGATAAATTGTTAGCCTAATAACATCCTCTCAAAACAAACCACATACATATTTTTTTACGAACCCACCATGATTAGGATCTCCAAAAATAATGTAATAAAAATATGAGCATGTGGTAACT
This sequence comes from Umbilicus rupestris, assembly GCA_963678935.1. Lineage (NCBI taxonomy): Eukaryota > Viridiplantae > Streptophyta > Magnoliopsida > Saxifragales > Crassulaceae > Umbilicus > Umbilicus rupestris. The sequence goes on from OY787621.1 coordinate 11,081,780, forward strand.
TAGAGATTTGTTGAATAGAATGGAGCATGGCCTTGGTAGCTCTGTTAAGAGAGAGATTTCACATGATGGAGCAAGCTTTTTGTGCCTTGCTCTTCTTCTTCTTTTTTTGAGGTGGTTGAAGCACTACCTTAATTGCTTGATCAAACACTGCCTTCACATTCTGTGAATCATCAGAATCATACAATGAGACAGACAGACAGAAAGAAGAGTTTTGACAACCATCATATACCAGTTGTGCCTTGTCGTACCAGTTGTGTTTTTGAACTGCACTCAATGTAAGCAGGTGCGCCAATCAGCTTCTTCAGCTCCTCACCCTGAACATGATGATATGTATGAAAGTTGGAGTACTTGAGCTTGACAAAAAGAGAGAAATTTTCAATGAAAAGTGAGAATAATGTGTTTACCTGAGCAGTCGTTATGGGCACGGCACCAGGATGGTCAACAAAGAACTGCTCATCATCCCGAAGATCTGAATCCATGAAAATGATTGCACTTTGAAAGGTTACTGGTTTAGATTCAAGAAGCGTAGATAATATAACTTCACAGAACCAGAAGAAAACAATGAACCCTCCCCTTTTCACAGAACATGTTGTCCGATATTAAACTTTGATATCAGCTTGAAATAGTTGCCCTTTACAAACTAAAGTCTCTACATTCAATTGGAACTTGTAATATTTATCAGTGGTATGATATAATATCAATGTACTTATTTATACTATGATTCTAGCAAAAATAATACATTTTTTGGAGAAAAGGAGGCAACCCTCGTAGGTATAATAGTTTCAAAGGCAAGATAAATTAACAACTACAAGAAAACTAACCAAGCTTGGTACCAACGAGAACTATGGGCACGCCAGGTGCATAATGCTTTAGCTCTGGAATCCACTGAAATTAGATCCAACAAGGGTCAAATTTTGAACTACAAGAACAGAAGCACAGAACATCATCATACCTTCTTAGAAACATTTTCATAGCTGGCCTTGCTAATGAGAGAGAACGCTAATATGAAAACATCAGCCCCACGGTAGCTCAAAGGTCTTAAACGGTTGTAATCTTCCTGACCTGTTAGATATAGTAAAAAAATCAGACTAACTGAAACAAAAGACCAAACAATGTACCATACTAAAAACCCATGATTCTGGAATTTACCTGCTGTATCCCACAGCCCCAGGTTAACCGTGCTCCCGTTGACAACCACATTTGCACTAAAATTGTCAAAAACAGTAGGAACATAATCCTGTACCAGCTTCACAAAGTCAGGTGGCAACTTAAATCGTTGTTATCATCACTCACTCGATGGTTAATTCATCAATGAAATCACACTCGCACATCATTACGGAAAAATATGAGTAATAATATAATAAACAGATTCAAAACTCATCCATCAATTTTTTTGAAAAACTGATAAGAAAAGGAGACACATTTCCACCTGATGAACTGGAACATAAAGTCAAAACAACTAAAGGAATCAATACATGAACAATTTTCTCGCAGAATGAAATGATACCGTTGGGAAGGTATTGCTGGTATAAGAAATCAGCAAGCAGGTTTTTCCAACAGCTCCATCCCCCACCGTGACACACTTAATGAACCTAGCAGCGCTCATAATTCCTCAACAGGCAGAATTCTCTCCTCCTCCTCCTCAAATCTCCTTCACTAAAAATAAGAAAAAAACAATAATGAAGAAGACGAAACCGATCAGAGTCCCTCCCGCTCCACAAAAGCTCCTACTCTCCTCTCCATCTCCTTCCTTCCAATTCCACTCCCCCTCTCAACGCACAAATCATAACACACGCTGAGAACATGAAAAAATCCTGCACCTCGAATCAACAAGTCAATAAAAACCTAAAACGATCGCAATCACAATGAAATCAAGGGATTCAGTGACGGATTTGGACATGCGAAATCCGCTTTTGCGAAATGTATACAGCGATCGGCCGTGCGAGGAATGATGAGAAATTGAGATGCGGAAACGGAATAGGCTGGAGAGAGAGAGATAGAGAAAAAGAAGAAGAGGAGAGTGGTGGAGTACCTTGGAATGCCGCGAAACATTAGCGTTGAACCGCTGCTTGGTTGAGCGAGCTTTACTCACTCGCCCCCAACTGTATCGCTCCCGCTTTTTTGGGCCTGGGCTTCTGGGAAGGAGCCCGTTCTAATACAGCCCAATGACGTCATCGAAGGCCCAATCAAAATTTCCAAAAACATTTTAAAATAAAAATGAACTCAGACAAGACAACCAATGCCACCAACTTATACCAAGAACCAATAAGTGCTCATGTTTGATGACATGACAGGGCTCCTCTCCTTATCTTTAAAACGACACCGTTTAAGTTCTGCGGTAAAAATCCTCTCGGTCAACAATAACCAGAGATAAAAAGGGCAGGGTGCCCTCCAAACTAGCAGCACAATGCATATATAAAACTGGCTCACCTACACAGAGATGAGCATTGCTGAAATGGGAAGGACACCCTGTTGTGCGAAGGGTTATACCAATAAGGGAGCATGGACTAAGGAAGAGGATGATAGGCTCACTGAGCATATTCGGGCTTATGGCGAAGGATGCTGGAGATCACTTCCTAAGATGGCTGGGCTGCTCAGATGCGGCAAGAGCTGCCGGCTGAGGTGGATCAACTACCTCAGGCCTGATCTTAAGCGAGGGAACTTTACTGAAGAGGATGATGAGATGATCATCAAGCTGCATAGCTTGCTTGGCAACAAGTCTTCATTTCATCACCACTGGATATTATAGCTACCTGAGCTGAGCTGACAATGGTGGTTGTATCTCTGTGTTGTTCCCAAGGTGGTCGCTGATAGCGGGGAGATTACCTGGAAGGACAGATAATGAGATCAAGAACTACTGGAATACGCATATAAGAAAGAAGCTACAAAGCAAAAGTATTGATCCTACTAATCAGGGATTGGCCCAAGAAACAGCAATTGTTAGTGCAGAAATCAATGACCAAGGAAACAATATAAATGCAGAGGATGGGAGAGACATGGACCTTAACCTGGATCTCCAGATAAGCCCTCCTTGTGGAGGCTCTGAACAATTAAATCTTTGCAGGGGAAGCATGGCGCCATGTTTCTTCTGCAGACTGGGATTAGAGAACAGCAAAGAGTGCAACTGCAACAGTGATGGATCAAACAGTAATAATGAAGTTCTCAACTAGAGAAGATCAGAAGCTTAGACACATGTAGTAAATGGCAGCGTAAATAGTTTGCATAGATGGTTTAACAAATCTCAACGCCAGCAGTTAATTGTACCCAAGAGGGTATTAACAATCTCTGGGGAATCCTGTTGAGTTTCGCTATTTTTCCTCCCATGGAAACACATGAAACCAACATGAGAAAACATTAAGATTACCAGCAATGACTCAATGTAACAAGATTTCATAGTCATACGTATGGATAAGGAAGAGGAGAGTCAAAACAGGAAAAGCCTGCAAGTGGGTAGTCAATATCCATCACTGCATAACTAACACGTCCGACAGTTCTACCAACCATGCAATAATGTAAGCCTGAGGAAATAAATATCAGTAGATCAGGTTTCTTGTACTGGGCAAAGACAAAGACATAATATATGGCCATCCGCATAGACCATCATTCATATACTTCTTAATGTAAAATAATTATTCATATCACTTGAAGATTCAAATCAAAGGAGCAAAAAACTGCCAAGAGGTGTGAGTGCATATAAGTCATGAATGCAGACTGAAAAAAGTGAATATGTGATCAAGAGGAACCCTACATTCTGACTTATAGTGCCCTGAAACTGTCAACTTTTTCAAGTCGGGATGTTCCAGAGCTTGATGACTCTCCCATGGCTTCAGGGGAAGCTACCACTTGTGAAGTTTCCCTCTTGAGAGAGGTGCGCATCCCTGAGATCTCCTGAAAAAAGGTCCGAGGATATTAAGCCATTAATCAGATTCAAGATGAATGTTGAAGCTACATCTTTGAGAACAAGTTCCACAGTCTAAGGTTTCAAAATATAGCAAGGAATCAGCATATATAGTCACATCCAAGTTGAGTAAAAACAAAATGCAAAAAGTTGATGTCTAATATATTTTTTTATCGAGTAATTCAGTACTTCAGTGACGCAAGCTTACAAAACTTCCCAACGCTGGCTGAATTATTTTCAGGGTAAAATGTGCTAGAGATAGATGTATATGAAATGCTTGATTACCTTCATCAAATGGAGCCTCATGTCACATGGCCGAACTTTGTTACCTATACAAGCCATCGTGAACTTCGAATAATTAGACAGAACATCAGCAGCAGCCTGCTTTATCTCTTCAGTCTGCACCAAGTCTTGATAATCAGTGATAAGAATGAAATTGGGTCTCAGGGTAAGTAAGCCTCAAAGAATCGTACAGATGATCATCATGCAAAGGCAATTAAATAGACCAAAACCTAATTCTAGATAGTGAAACTCAATACGGGCGAGTGGGGCTTGAACCATCAACCTCCGAATCACTCAGAAACTGCGAGAACTACGCACTAGACTGCAGACACCAAAGAATGATAATAGCTTCCAGAATTCAATACTCAAGTTTTAGGAGCATTTTATCATCACGGGAGCAACTACTTAACATACTGACCTATTAATCTAAAACCTTAGTTGCACGCCAATGCGACAGACCCTAGTTACTTACAAGAACACTTAAAAAAATCAACCCTGAGATCTAACAATTGGTAATATGCATAATGCCTCCTGTCATTCATAACTCAACAACAATCTGAACTTCCTCGCACATTTTTTTATTTTTGAGGTTACTGAGCGCCTTGAAATAAAACTCTGATAACAACAAATTTATGCTAAATACATTAAGCTACCAATTTGAAGTTCCGAAGCCAGTTTGAAACCCTAGAAAATCTCATAAAATTGGGACTTCGACAAATAATTCTCAAATAAAAATCTAAGGGGTAAAATCCATTCCTGAATTCCCTGATAGCAGGTCAAAATTGCAAGATGAGGAACGTGAGACTATGAGTCAGAATAAATCATCAGCTACGGATACGAGATACTCACCTCGTAATCTTCTTTCATGGCCGAGTCTCGTAACCTATCTCTGCCGTTGCAATTATAAATTGCAATTTGTCCATCGTGTCTCTTCCAATCACAAACGTTACGGCTAGATATTTACATGTAGAAGCTCAAACATCTGGCCCATTAGCTCAGTTGGTTAGAGCGTCGTGCTAATAACGCGAAGGTCGCAGGTTCGAGACCTGCATGGGCCATTTTTCTCACCTAAGCTCTTCGAACGGCGACGTATTGCGATAACGGAATTTTCACTTTGATTTTAGTTTAGCTGGATAAGTAATATAACTAATGGAAGTAGTGGAAAAATTACTCGTAGCACCTCATCCATTAGCACATATATATGGATCGAGGAAGTTTTCTATTTTAATAACCTCTTCAAATAGTATTTTTTATCACTACATAGTATTTTCTGTTACTATTCACATTATTTGTACAATGATTCAATAACTAGCATCTCCTATTACTATTCATCACATTTAAAAATATATATTTATTTTGAATTATCTGTTAAATTATCATTTGAGATTTTCTATAAAATTTTTGACAAATGAATGTGCGACAAGTGTATCCCTTTCCGTTAAAAATATCATTTGGTTTCCATGTGTGTTGTTTAATTTTGTGTGGTTAGTTTTATGTGTTTTAAATTTCGTTGTGAGTTTAAATTTTAATGAATAATGGTTTATTTATGTTGTTTTATACACTTGCGACCTTTTGAATATCTTGCATTATTTGAATATGTATCCTTACTTGAACAATTATAATATGACTGTTGGAAAATTATTGGACCATTGGACCATGAAATTAGACCCAAATTTGACTGAATTAAAATAGAACGTCCCCAAAGATGCTTCCGCTGATGTGCTAAATCAGCACTTCAATCAGCACCTCCTAACCAAACATCACTTTTCTCCTTATATTTTATGCACCAGTTCAAAATTCAGCACCTCCTTTTACTATTCACCATAACAAAATTATATTAAAAGGCATAATATAAAAAGATAATGTAATGAAACGGTTTATAGACTACATGTTATGTAAGAGTTAAATAACTCAAAAAAAATTTAAATATCTTCTTCCAATTTTTTAAAAATATTTCCATTATAAATTAATATGAATCGTTTGATTCGATTTAGATGAACGGTTCAAATTTATAATCTGTTACCATATGAACGTCACAAAATATGGTCATTATAATTTTCTAATTTTTAAATAATTAAACAAATATTTACAAATTGATCAAAGTCGATATTGGGAAATGGGATGGCTCATGGGCAGCTGTCGCTGCAATCGACAAGAGCTGTGGCAGCTGCGCCACATCAGCAGCAGCTGCCACAGATCCTGTGGGTGCATATGCCCTTATGCACACTCTCTAAACCCTATACAATAGGATACTCCAAGCGGCCGACATCTGATGATTCTACATGGCAAGGAACCTAATCCTCAAATAGACGTTGGATTGTATAGCTAAAGCATTATACTTGGTTCGGTGTATCTTAGACGTTATAACCAATACAATCAAGCCCAAAAACCGTCTATGGTATTATCAGTTGAAGCATGACTTCAAATTTAGGTAAAAAGAACTCCTTTTCTTCCAAGTCATTTCGACACGATTACAATCCAACTTAGGCGACAAGGCAGCCATGTAAGCCCAGCTCGACCAAACCGATCAAACAGATTCAACCGCACATTGATTAAACTGAACCAATGGCCGCTCGTAAAACTGAAACAAGTAAAGTGAGCTTCAAAACGGCCTGGCTGGCCCCTTGCGAAGGAATAACGCAAAAGTTAAGATGAGTAAAAGTGTAGAGTACAAATAGAATAGTGCTCAACTACGTAAGGGTAGTTTGAAACAATATGTATTTCAATGACAATAACTTCCATTACTTGACACACTCTTTCTAATAACCCCTTGCGCCTGTTCAAGTCCAGGATTTTGAAATGGCCATACATTTTCCCCTCTGCAAGAGTAAACACAGCACCACTTTCAGATACAAAAATTTTTACAACGGACAAGGAAGCGAGTAATAACACGGTTACATGAGGTTTAACAAGGCAAGCAATCTAGAATGACTACCTATCATTTTGCACCAAGCCCCGCAAGCATCACTGCTTGTCCTTGTCTTCCTTTGAAGGCCCGTCATCATTTATCTTTTCTTCAGTCTGAACAATGAGATAATAATGAGTCACCTTTTTAATCACATAAGAACTCAGGTGAATTTTAAGTGGGACGGGAACATTTTTGTGCTTTTAAAAATAAAGAGAAAAAACTATGACCAATGAGCATGCTCACCTCAGACTGGCTTTGCATAGAAGCTAGCAAATCCTTGACAGAAGGGTCATTTGGATCCACTCCTGGAAGCTGCAAAGAAGCATGATAGTTAATCCTTACTATGGAATTTTTTTCAGCATTGAAATCAAAACAATCAGATGAAATCCTGTTAGAGAATATTACTGAAGAAAGGATAGACGAAACAAATGACTGGTCTGACAGCAGATTACTCATGTCCTCTTCATTTGCTGCACTAGATGCACTGTCTTGCACAGACAACTGAAGAGCTGCATTTAAAATACAAACAATAACATCATTATTGAATGGCATTCTACACTGATGCTAAAATAAACAAGCACACCAGTGAAATAGGCATACACCTGGAGAAAAACCCAACAGTAAATTAGCTTACCAAGTGCCAAGTCTTCATCTACAGCTACTTCTGCCATATCTGTGTCATGCACTGGAACATCTGTGTCATCGTCCATGGACATTGCAAGTGCCTGCTTGAGTAGAGCATCTTCTTCATTCTGGCACCAGTTTACAATCAGTAATACATACACAGTACGCGGCACAAATAAACTATTAGCATATCACAAAAGGTAATATCAGAAGAAAACTGCAATAGTGCATCCAGTCAGTCAAAAATGACTCACTGTCAAATCCGTGCTCTTGTTTTTAGCATCAGAATCAGAAGCTACAGCTCTGTCTGTCATAGTGGCGTCTTGAGATGACTGCCCCTCTCCCTTTTCCTGCTTTGAAGCTTCCTCTGCCGCTTTTTTCGCAGCAGCTTCCTGCCTCGCCCTCTCCTCTTCCATTGAAACTCTGAGAGCAAGAGCAAGTTCTGGATCTACATTGGGGTCCACATCAAAATCAAACCCAGCACCACCACTGGCAGCAGCGGCAGCAGCTGCTGCAGCAAACCCACTCCCACCTTCTCCATCCCCAGTAAATATGGGCGTGCTATTAACAAAAAGAAAGTCAGAACTTTGGAACATGGAACATAACACAAACTTCAAGCATCACATCATATTTATTCCAAACATCGCAAGAGCAAATACCTTATAAGGACGTCAGAGAGTGCATTTTGACCAGCCGGTACGTGAACAATGTGACTATTGTCATTGTTGTTAACAGCAGTGAGAAGAGCCTGTAGCTTCTCATGCTTTTCATCATCTTCCTCGCCAAATTCAACAATATCAAGAGCCACACTGTTCTTTTTAAGCTTTCTTCCAATCATTTCCAGAGATTTCTTGTCATGTTTCACTGGACTGCAAACAACAGACAGACATTGAACCAAAGCTGAGAAAGCCCAATACATTAGGAAGCAAAAGAAAAACGTCCTCACAATAGCTTACCTTCCAGCAAAAACTATAATCCTCTGCTGCTGCTTCTTATTTTGCCTATGCTTCAAGGCAAGCTGAGCAACCTGGATCCCTGCTGCTAGGTTCAGTTCACCACCTATCTCTAAACCTGGAACGCAAACAATCATCAATGTTGAATGCGGTGTTCCATGCCTGTAAAAGCAACATTCTCCAGCTTCTTCTCTTGACCATTGGCCATAGCTAATGACTAGCCTTTCACAGCTTTAACAAATAAGTGATGCACCATACTGCTTAGTAATTCAAATAACAACCAAATAAGGAGCTTTTGAACTATATGTATGTAGAGGAGCGGACAGGCAATTGACCATTGTATAGATACAAAATCCTGCAATATGCTAGGATAACAGCCTAAAGTAGCTAGAAAAGGATTAATTATCATTCAGTCGACAGCAGTATTTGATCACATTTCTAACAGCTTAATTCAATAATTATCCATACAGCATCAAAAAGAATGCTTTACAACAGAAAAATCTAACATGTTCTAGATGAAACAAAGAATAATTAACATAAAAATTAAACACCTCACCGTGCATGCAAGCCAAGATCTTTCCAAGGTCACTCGTCGGAGTAACCAAAACCCTAACCCCTTTCCCAGCCATTGTCATAACTCCAACCGTGTTCTCCGGATTAGACTGCAACATCATACATCCAAACACCATAAAAACCTAATAAAGCTTCCTTTATCACATAAACCACTATTCAATCACTTGCATAACCCAACCCAACCCAACTCATCCACTAAATAACTTAACAACAATATCTAACCAATTCATCGAATAAACAAAAGAGCTCCAGACCTGAGTTTTGGCACCGCAAATGAGACTAACGGCATCAGCTTGCGCCTGGAACCTGGTCGGAGAGTAATCTCCGTTCCTCATCCACTCCGAATTGTCCACACAGATCATCGTCGCCTGACAATCCACAAAAAAAAAAAAAAAAAATCATTACTCCAACCCTAAATTCCAATTCAACCTACAAAAACACATCCAAACCGCAACAAAAACAAAAAGAACGATCCAACACGTACCTCGAGCACCATGGTTAATGGATTGGACCAACGAATCCGAGGAGCGATCAAGCGACAGATTCAGCAAGAACCTTCTAGATAACCGAGCTCGAAATCTGAGAGCGCAATCGCTGTTTAGCTTGCTTAAGAGGTTAGCTTCCTGAAGAACAACAGCCTCTCTAAACACTAAACGACAGCGTTTTGTCTCCAGCCGTACCTCGAGTTTGGGCCTCCAGGCCCATTATCAAGTCAACAGCCCGTAAAATATAGTCCTCCAAGTTCTCTTATTTACATTAAGACCCCCGAAGTCTTAGAAGAAGAGGAAGACGAAGCTGACAAGGAGCGGCTAACAGCCGCCAACTGCCGCAACGCCGGTAAAGTTGTGGCCTTTACAGAAGGTAAGAACTGGGTTTTGTGAAATATGAATATATGGGTAAAATTGGGGCTTTCGTTTGATTCCACTGGCTTGTGCAATTTAGGGTTTAATCCGTGAAATTGATGATGGACGAAGCTCCAGTTTTGCCGTTGCCAGATGCGTTTCTGGAATTTTTGAAAGAGAACGGAATCGATCCTTCTATTTATACTGTTGCGGAATCAACTCCTCGTTATATACGGTGCTTCACTTTTGATCTCTTGTTTAAGATTTCTCATTATGGCTGATGTAGTTAGTTCAATTTTTCTGGCGAATTGCTCGTTATGAGTGATTATTATGAACTGGGCTTTGTTTGATTTTTAAGGTTGAAACCTGGTTTTGAGGAAAAGGTTGAAGAGATTGGAGCTGAACTTGGCTGTGAGCTTCGGAAGGTGGAATGGCTACCTTACTTCTATTCGTTGCCGCCAGATGTGCTGATAGCTAGGTCAAAAGCTTATCGAGAAGGAAAGGTTAGTGATTTGAAGCCGGGTTTTAGTTTTGATTTGTAGCAACGAGAATTGAGCGGCATTGTTATATGATGACCATGTTTAGATTACTGCTTGTCGAAAATAATTTTCCTGTAGGTAATGTCGCTACTTACAGGATGTTTGAGTCTTTGAATGTGTATCAGATATATGGGATCGATGCAGCTTCTGGAGCTGCTATTGTAGCCTTGGGTATCGTGGAGGGAGACCATGTCCTTGATCTCTGCGCTGCTCCTGGTAGGAACTGAATTAGCGATTTTTGTCTTTCTTATGTATAGCTGCCGTAATTATTTTGAAACTTCTCAGAGATTCGACCACAGTACATGCACGTATTCCCTCCATAGCCTTTTACATGTCGTTTGAAGTTGGCACGCACATATTAAAGAAAATGGATACAACATTTTAAGAGACTAAATTACCGCCTTATAAATGAGATTATTTATATATTTGTATTTACCAAATATATGTTTATTTGAGGCACTTGTAGAATTTTATTCACTATCGATGTCTCGATTTCTTTACATGACTGTATTATTGGACAAACGATATAGACTTAACCAACATGTAAAAGTGGACGGAAGAATAAAATCTGAAGTAAATATATAGTCATGTGAGTAGTCAATGCTGTAAGTTACAAATATTTCCGCGCATCCAAAGAATTCATTAGTATCCATGTGATAGTAACATATGTTTTTTTGGCATGAATCATCTGACTTTCAGGCGCTAAACTTTGTATGATGCTGGATCAACTTGGCAGTTCAGGATCTGTAACTGGTGTTGATATTGCAAGTCATCGGTTATCTGCTTGTCGAACAATGCTGCAGAAATATGCTCTGGGAAATAGATGTCGGCTGTTTGTTGCTGATGGAACGAAATTTTCAGTTCTTCCTGTGAGGACTTGTTTAGAAAGTGAAGAACGTAATATTTCAGTTCTTCAAGAAATCTTAGTCACCGCATCATATTACATTCAGTACGAAAAACATTATGTGTATTATTCTTACAGGTGAAATAACTGTAGATGAGGATCCTGATGTTTTTAAAGAGTGGACATCTAAGAGGTCCTACAGAGATAGGAAAAGGTCATGTAGAGAAAGAAAAGGTGCTGTTGCGTCACTTCCGTCTGGAACTCAAGATCCAGAGCTCATATTCTACGGAAAATATTCAGGAGTTGTTGGACTAAATAAGAGCGAGTTATATCAAACGGCTTCTGACAGGGCTGCTTCGAGATGTGGCTATGACAAGGTTAGTAGTTATCGTCAGCAACATACTTGCAGTCCTTGAATATGGTATAGGTGTGAGACTCATACTAGGGCAGCTAGAGTTTATTTTCGCTCAACTGTTGTTGTGAATGTTGTCTCTCCCAATTAAATGCATCTTCTGGGTGAAACTCATGAAGTTGAGATTTGAATCAGGTCCTTGTTGATGCAGAGTGCACGCATGATGGATCAATCAAACATATCCAGAAATTTGAAAACTGGGGATGGAAAACTCTCCAACGCCGTGTGCTGGATGCAGAGAGAACTGATGACTTGATCGTTCTACAGGTAACTGTATTATTGATGAAACTTGTTGATGCGGGATATCTCCTCTTGGACATGTGACATCTTCTGATGAACTTGCATATATCATACTGACATACATAGTTAACGATGGGTCGGGGCCAATAATGATTTCCTTTGTGCGGCAGCTACAACTTTTGTGCAATGGCTTTAGGCTCCTTAAAGTTGGAGGTTCGCTTGTTTACAGCACCTGCAGGTGCTAGTACGAACTAAATATGCATTTCAACTCTCCAACTTATTCCAAATGCACTTGCTCTTCTGACTTCATGAATAATTTTTCACCGCAGTTTAACTGTCTCCCAGAATGAAGATGTTATAAAGCAATTCCTCTCGGAAAATGCCTCTGCCGGTAACTTCCAGATCCTCTCATCCTGCGCATACATTTAGTCATTTAGATCAGTTGCTGAGCAAATTTCCCTCAAATAGATAAAAAATTCCCTACCTCCGAATTATTCCTCTTTTCGGGTTTCATTATTCAATTTCCTTGTCCAAAATTTTATCATCACTGAGACTAACTTTCAGTGGATTTAGCACAACTGCAGGAAATAGAAGCATCTAAGAATTGGCCTTGCAAGGTTGGAAAGATACCATTGACCTTGCGCTTTGATCCTTCCACGTCCAAAACCAGTGGACTCTTCGTCGCAAAGTTTATAAAACTGTTTCAGTGAAGGTAGGCTTGTGCCTTAGTTTTCATCCCTGTTTTCGATTTTGGCGTGTACCCAGTTGATAAGGAGACTGGACTATTCAATTTGACAGGCATTTCCATCCCAGTTATAAGCCAAGTGGCAGTTATATAAAGATTCACTCCCTGACTATTAAACTCTGTTGATTTATGTTCAGTGTGCAAAGTAGACTTTTATGGCATGCGTGTGTAAGCTATAAGCTGCCGAATTTGAATATGAGAATGGTGAAAATAGCATTGGGTCCGACTTTACTTACCTGTCATGAAAATAACGTCTTTGTTTCATCTGATCTGTAAATGCTCTTTTCATTGCCATTACTGATATATACACATGGTCCTCGAATTTTGCTTAACAGGAGTGATCAAGGATGCGAGACACCGCAGAACATTTGGCAGGATATATGTGGAAGTCGTCTCTGCAATGTGGTCATTCTCCCCGACAACATCCTATTTTGAATTATTATTCTCTGCAATGTGAGTCCCATGTAAAATGACATGGTCCTGCCACCTGAGGTCGCCCTCTAAAGTTTCACTGATACAGAAAAGAAGAAAACTTGCTCAGAATACAGGAAAACTAATTACAGCGGACCCAGTCTGAAAGAGTGCAAGCTGTCGACTGTAACATGTTAGAGCTACCAAATTGAGAGAGGAAAGAAACAATGAGGAATTCAATCACCAGGCCAAATGGGCATCGACCATATGAACAACTGTGAAAAAAATGTGATTGTAAAACAATGGCAACGAATAAGATGGTAAAAGGGACAATGAAGATATGAGGAGCTCAGGTTGGGACCTTGTGTAACAGCTTGCAGATGCTGGATAGAAAATAATATCCACACTGATGCTTATAGGAAAGGTGGAGCAGCTACAGAGATTTGGAGTTTATTGCTTCTACCGTTTACTTCATATACCAAATTCAATGGAATCTGGAACCTCTTGACTGATAAAGCTCCATTTTACTTTTGGCTTCGGGCAACAATTTTTCCAATGTTGGGTCTTGTGACATGGCCTGCTGCTTTAATGACCGTTCGAGTACATTGAGAACCTCATTCTTTGCCAGTTCCTCGCTGTCTGGTACGTGCAGAGAAATGTAGGATAAAAGAATCAATGCAGGGATTTGGACTAATTGTTCCCCGAAGTAAACAAGCTGAACTAAGTGTTTAGCTCCTCCAGCGCTCAAAATAGCCTTTGAGTGATAAACACGGAGATAATTTTCATGGCAAGTAAATTTCGAGAGAGCAACTGATGCCTCTTTGGAGATCTCTGCCTCTGTATCCTCCAACAGACTCACCAGTGGTGAAATGACTCTCGTCTCTGTCGCTCTGAATGTACGGGCCAGATTCCCAATTGACTTCACACACGGAATCAGAAGTTCTGAGTCCCCATTTTTAATGATAGTAAGAAGCCGATCCACAACAGCTTTGCAAGCTGTAGAATTCGGCTTAAAGGCAGACCTTCTCAGCTCTGTATCCTTCTCAGCCACTGCAGTTATCTCCATCAACGCCATTGCAGAATTGTACTGAACGTCTTCAGTTCCCTTCTCCAACAAAACAGCAAAGCATAACAAAGCTCTTGATTCTGTGATGCTCCTGCATATAGCAGGGCTATCTATTGCCAGGTGCCAAAGTGCTCGTGCTGCCATAGCTTTCATTGTAGACTTAGTAGCAGGATCTTCAGACTCCCTACCTTTAGTGGCACTCCCTGCCCATAAGCTACTCTGACCATGTTCATGGTGGCTGTACTGATTATTAATGCTACCCTGCTTGCCATTAACCAAATGGGTCTGGTTGGCTCCATTCTTAATATTCTGTGATGTCTTCATAGCAATAGTACTGGCAACCACATCATGCATCTGGTTCTGGTGGTTACTTAAAGGATACTTAACAATAAGCTTACCATCTTCATCCTCTGCCCCCTTAACAATGCCGCTATTGGCATTATTAGTAGCTAACATCACCGCATGAATGGAGGTGGCTTTACTAACAATGGCATACTTACTGTGCTCCTGAACAGTCTCAAATGCCAAATGACTGACAAGCAGCCTAATGATATTATGCTGCGCAAAAAGAATTTGGCATTTCGGATAGTTACCTGCCAGCTCCGACACAGCCCAAGCCACCACAGCCTGCACTTTCATCGGACCATCCTTGAGTATCTTAGCGAAAACGGAACAAACACCAGCATGAATCATTAGCTCTACGTTCTCAGGATCCTTCCCAAGCAGCCCAATTGCTCTAGCAGCATTCTCCTGCCCTTCAGGCTTCCCTTCCTTGACCAACCTCAGCAGCGGAGCAACACCACCTTCCTCAATGATCAGCTTCCCATACCGATCATTGTCCCTCGCCAGCGACACTAACGACGCCGCAGCATCCGACCGGTCATCAAGCGATCCAGTGGACAGAATCGCAATCTGCTCCCAAATCAAACACAAAATCGGCTCGTTGGCCGCAATCGGAGGAAGGCCTAAATACTCATCGCCACGATCCTCAGCCGGAGCCGAAACCCTCAGCAGCCACGAAACATCCCCGATCGAATTCTCCAACTGCGATGACATCTTCCGAAACGAAGCCGCTTGAATAATCGTAAACATTCGCTTCATCAAGCCATTCGATCGGCACTTGAGGACCAACGCATGAGCCTTTCCCAACACCTGCTCCGTATCCTCGATTATCCGCCTGGTCGGGCGCTCGTACAGATCGGAGCTAGCTCTAGCGGCTTGGCGTAGTAGATCGACGAGCTTGACTGTCTTGGACTTAAGCTCGGCGCATTCCTGCTTAAAGTTGGACGCTTCGTCAGCGATTTTCACCACCTGATCCGCCAGCTGGATCGGCTTCCCTAGTATCTGCTTCACCAGGTCCGCCATCAACGGACCTCTATACTCCAATCCAGCAACAACAACGCCGTAGGAAACGTTGGATGAATCTGGAGAGAAAATTGCGGTGCAGAGGATCGTGATGGAGATGGAACCGGGCAATGACGACGTGGTTTACAAGGTCAGAGCGCGACGATGTCGACTGCTGCTGCACCTTTATATAACTCAGCCGAGCAGCGAGTAGCAGTGAGTCGGAACGGAGCGAGTTGATAAGTTAGCAGTCAGATGTCACCGAGGATAAAATTGTCATTTAATAAATTTTTTTTTTTGGAGTTGGGAATAATAATCCAATACAGAGAAGAAGTGTTTGAATGACATTTTTGGATTCGTACGGGTTGAGGTAGTTTCCTGTAATTAATTAAAATGTTGCCATTCGAACATCTATTTGTCAGTAGCATATATACATTTTGACAAGAGTAAGAACAAAGCTCCAAATTCTAAACATGTAATCCCACGAGGCCTCATGTTTTAATCCTACTCCATCAAATCAAAACTACATTTCACTCAGTTGCCAGAAACACGAGCAACTTTGTAAGTACCCAACAAAAAAAATTCACCCATTCTTTTACCTGAAATGGTATGCGGGTTTTCAGCCCTTTTATTGAAGGTGAATTAGATCAATTTTTTAAGTCCTAGCCTTTGGAATGAGTTGAATTATCAGGTCATGTTTGCTAACTCTCTGCCCAGTTTCATTCTCTTAGCATTAGGAACCTCAGTCATGTTCGTAGCCTGCGAGGTTATATCGTGTCGAAACGGGCATTCTACGCCCTTCCGGCACCCTCTTGGGGTATTGAAGAACATGCATGGTTTTGCATTCTTGGCAAGCCTTTGACCGTTCATGGTGAATCCATAATCAGAACAGGAACTTTCATGGGAATCCTGCTTGTCCAATCCATGTTGTTTGATAAGATTCTTGTAGTAGTTAGCATCTTTTACTTGGGGAGGGGGCCTTACCGGAGCAGAACTGGGATAAGGTTTGATGTCATTCACAGGGGTTTTAGAGAGTACCTCATGAGTTATGTTGGGTTGAGATCGGTTTCGGAATGAGGGAGTATCTGCAACATATCCAGGCTGCAAAGAAGTTGAGGCACAATGTGTGGGACCTCCCCATTTTCCAGAGGCTGAGGTAGACGAGAAGACATCAGTTGATGGAGAGGAGAAAGTGGCAGAAGGTGGTACCTGGTCTGAGGTTGTTTTAGGAGGTGGTTTTAAGCTTGGGGATGAAGGAGGCATGTTGAGCAACATGGAAACCGTTTCTGGGTTGTTAAAGATGTCTATCAGAATGCCCGTATCGATACTGCTTCCAATCTCGTTACTTTTCAGTAAAGCAGTCAAGGCAGCAGAGGCTGCAGCACCGACATCTGCTTCAGTGCACGAAGTTATTCCCTGAGTTCCTCCAACTTCCGGTTTTTGCACTGAATTAGCACGCTGAGTGGTGTTGAGAAATCCTGGTGGTTGAGTAACTGAAACAGCAGGTAGCTTTGAGCTAGCTTCAGAAGATGATTCTAATGGAACTTCATCATCTTCGATAGGAGTAATACGTATTGTGGGAGTAATGCAATCGTCTGGCAGGTGTCCATCTTTGCACAATGCACCAGAGGGGCTAAACGAGGGAAAACAAACAAAACAATTTAAGAACAAGGTACACAATTTGAAAGAACTGTGCAAGAATATAAGGATCAAGGGGGCATTACCTATGGGGAATGTTAGTAAGACGGGGATATACAGCTTCAAACACCTTCAGCTCCCTCTGTTTCTGAAGATACACTTCCTCACTCTGCTCGCCTGACGCAACTAGCCAATTGGGGTTCAAGTTAACCTGAAAGATACGTCAATGCCATCTCAAAAAATAGTAACGACTGATGGCCAGCCTGGCTGAACCAAGTTCAGGGAGTTCAATCATCAACAAACCTTAGGAGGACATTTCCATCTTATAGAAGGAATACTGACAAGCTTCTCTGACTTTTTAATGCTAGTTCTCGAAACCCCTGGGGAAAGATTATTGGAGGCAAAGTTGAACTGCGATTTGTGAGAAAGTTTGAACTGGAGTTTATCATCTACTCCGAGGCCTACTTTGGAAGGGCAGTCTTCAGTTGAAAACTGCCTAGTCTGTTTAAGCAAGAACATTTATTAACAAGAAATGTAACCACAACCCAAACAAAATTCAAAGACAAACAAACAATGCACCCAGAGGGTATCAACTGCATTTGTAAAACAAACATTGATTGATTGATCCTTTTTTCTTCTTCCCGCTTGAGAGTGGAAATTACACCCATCAAAAGGATGCACCAGATTGAATCAGGGGCACATTGGAATCAACTCGCTTAATTGATGACTGGATAACTTACATCACTAGTCAAGATATTGATCTTATAATTTGATTATAAAAAAAAGCGCTAATAAGGTATCCGTTTGAGAAATCAAGAATGTCAAATAACATACCACATCGACATTTGATTTTAGTACCAGTAAGAAAATCTAATATAATCCGCAGTTCAATTGCATAAACTTGCTCTCATAACAATTTATTATTGAAAACATACAGGTGGAGCAGATTTTCTACGCAAAGTATCTTACTAGATTTTCCACATTATGCAGTTGCAGAGATATTAAACAGTGTGGACGTAAGATGCCTAATGCAATTTGTTCTTTTTATCGACAAATTAAATGGCCAAGGGTCGACCCATGACTTATGGTATAGAGCATTCCCATTTATCGAGCTTTTCCTTAATATTTAGTATTAATATAGATATGTATCTAGTAAAATGTATACTTCGGCACCAATAGAAATGTAAGTTCAAATATTTTTAAATTTTGATTTGCAAAAATTAATAAAACAACTCTATCGGTGTGATTTTTATATATCAAATTTAAATTAATTTTATTTTCAGTATAATTCACTTTGTTTATCTCGATTCAATCCTATTCTTTCTCATAATACTTTGTAGTTTGGTTAATTTTAACTCAATTTGAAAATAACACATGGTTAATAACTTGAAACATACATTCTTAAGAATACTGTAGTTCCTCATTTGTAAAATCCAGAAATATTATTGTTAATATTTCATACATGATTACAAATTAATCATTTTGTACATTCCATCATTCGGTGTAAGATATATTTAAGAACTTTTGAAAATAAAAGATTGAATTGGATCTGGCCCCCAATCCACAAAAATTCTGGGTCTGCCACTGTAACTGGCTAATCCGAATCATAGAAAACTACACTGAGGTATTCTTTACGTGACTCATAAAGATGTTTGCAAAGTCCTCTCATATGTCATTTCATTAAGCAACACAAAATCAAGTCATACTTAGCAAATTTCCGACTCATGGGGTGTCCCGCTTGAGTAATTTACCAAACCAATTGCAGTTTGGTAATTAGTAACAGGTACACAAAAAAAGGGTACGCGCCAAGACCATTATATCGGTTCTGTCATATATTGTAAAGCTCCATGGGAGCTCCTTATTCTAACGTTTTTCGAGACTAACTGATTCATTAAGTATTCGGGTTTATTGTCATACTGGGATTTGCAAGCATCAAATGTTTCCAAAAAATTAACTTTAAGCCAATCCATGTTGGCTCGAACTGTTATAAAAAAAAAAACTGTATGTATTACTATGATCTTTTAACACATGACACTGTAAAATCATTCTATTGGGATAATTAGCACTTCTGTTTGGCACTAGAAATTATTTTTACAGCAGGAACAGGATTAAACTATAGACTCATATTTTCCTATAGCAAGGCTTTCAAACAATCATCTGAACTCCCTGGTATTACTAACACCAGTAAAACATTGCAAATTCCACTATACGAATCTGTATTCCGAAACTTTTTAATCTATTTTTCGTAAAGCAACTAATGAACAAAAACACAAAACAATGAATAAAAGTGTTGACTAAAGGATTCAGATTGTGATTCCTGATGATCGAAACCCTATCTCCGGCTCACAAAAATTAAGAAGTCGCATTCACAGATTAATCAAAATACCAGTAATACCTGACACAGAATAGCATCCGGCGCCCAAGAAACCTTCTTCAACTTCCGATACCTCGCCATGTAAACCGCAGACGCGGTTTTCAACTCACACCACAAACTTCTTCAATGCCAACCGAGACTCTATACTCAGGCGACGCGAAATCAATCAGAACGCATTCGAAACCCAATAAATCCACTGAAAATCGAAGCTTGGACGGGGCGAGGAACGTGAGATGGCGGAGCGACGCAAACCCTAAGAAGCTATCGCCTCTCGGTTACGCTGGCGACAGAGTCGAATTGTTTTAATTTTAATTTTTAAATAATGGGCCGACTCGTATCGTATTTCGTTCGGAGACAAAGTTGGCAGTTACAGGTGGCACTTTATTAGTGGACGATGACAGATGCATGCCATAATAAGGCACGTCAGCCTTTTGAATCACGTATTGGGCTTGGCCCATTAATGATATGATTTGGTTCATATTTAAATTTAATAAAACCCTCCAAAGTGTCTCCAGAAATTAAAACCCTAAAGTGAGTCAGAGGGCATTACAGAACATGTTTGTGACACGTGGATGGTGTGCTCCACTAAACACTGTCTGAAAAGAGTGTAATGATTGACCCATTTAGACATGGACGACTTTTCGGCCTTGTGGTCGGAATCGTTGACTGCCTAAGTGGGCCACATTTATTGAACCCACCTTCCTTCCAACTTCCCAAAATTACAATAAACAGTTAGCAAATTTACGAAAACACGTCAGACGAAAGCATATATTTCAAAAAGAGGATGGTTTGAATTGTTACGTAGCGTTCGATCATTGGGTCATAATTGGCCCGAACTTCCTACTCGGGTGGGCCCCAGCTGCTGCCCAGTTATCACGTGTCCCCCTCGTTTTACCAATCCGCGTCTTTTTCCGGCCCGGTTAGGTATCGGGTTGATCCGGGTCGGGTCGATCACAGCAGCTGGCTTTCTTTCCTCGCTGCTTTGCAGAAAGCTACACGACTCTGTCTGCTTCTCTCACTCCTGTGCTTCTTCATCATCTGGACTGAGAGTATACCGATTACGAGTCGAGATTCAGGCAGCTGGATGTGGACGCGTTGAGTAGCTCGGTGAATCTGAGCGTGGTGGAGATTGGGCGGATTTCATGGGAGACGCGGTGCGGGCGTCAACTGAGCTGCGAGCTCAGGGAGGAATCGGAAGTGCGAGAGGCGGTGAGGAGATAGGGAGTGGTGAAAAGGATGGGATTCGAAGCGAATTGGAAGAATCTCGGCTTGTCAGGACTCAGGCAGCGGTTGTCGGCGACGGTGAAGCGAAGGCGGGGGAGGTCGTGAAGAAGAGGAGAGGAAGACCGCCGAGGGATCAAGGGAAGATTCCGCCGACGGTAATGGATAATGATGATGAGGATGTTTGCTTCATTTGCTTCGATGGAGGCAGCCTCGTGCTGTGCGATCGAAGGTCAGATTGACAATTCTGTGCTTTACTTTTTTTCCTTTGAATAGAGTCTGCAAATTACTGAATTAGGGCAGTGGATTGGAAGGTCAAAATTGGGAGCGGGAGAAGTCGGCTAGTTGGAAACTAAGTCTTAAATCTTAAATGCATTTTAGCCAAAGCTCACTGGCCTTGTTTGTTAAAATCTGGAGCCTTAATGAGTGACGGGTTAGGTATATTACATTTCAATTTTGAATGGTTTCGATGAATGTTATTATTGTACAGGGGATGCCCAAAGGCGTATCATCCTGCTTGTATCAAGCGTGATGAGGCATTTTTCCAGTCAGCAGCGAGGTGGAATTGTGGTAAGCTGTAGATGTTTAGATTGAGTTATGCTTTTGATTTTCCGTATAGTTTTCGTTGTGGTTGTGTAATGGTGATATATTCAGTCTAGGAGGTTTGTTAATTGTTCTCATGTGCTTAATTTCTTTTGCACTATCTCACATTGTAGCTTCCAGTGCTTTCTACTGTAGCAACTGGTAATGCTTATGATTGCGCAGTTGGTCGGTGTATCTTTTCTTCTCATATCCTCGAAATGGTTCTAACAAAGAGTTGATGGCATACAAAAATCATCTTGTTGTTGTTAGGCTTCTCAGCCATTTATGTTAGCAGTTAGCACATTCATTATCTTGGCCTTGAGTTGATAGCTATTAGTTACTATGTTCGCCTTTATTTAATATGGTGACACCAAGATCTCACCCTTTACATTCATTATTTAAGACTCATAGCCACTGCATGATATGCTTTCTAATTATCTGGTAGGTAAGCTTACGACAGTTCCTGACTTAATGTTTGCAATGTGCATTGGGAATTAGTGATATTCTTGTACTCTCAGGTTGGCATATATGCAGCACTTGTCAGAAGACTTCCCATTTTATGTGTTATACTTGCACATTTTCACTGTGCAAAAGATGCACAAAAGGAGTTGATTTCTTGTGTGTTAGAGGAAATAAAGGCTTCTGTAATATCTGCTTGAATATGGTAAAGCTCATCGAGAACAGTGAGCAGGGAAACAAGGAAATGGTATGTTGTAAACTTAAAAATTGTCAAACGCCTGCTGTATTTTATATCAGCTATTATACAGTCAAATGACATAGGACATGTTTTGAGTTATCTGACATCTAAACTGCAGTATCTCTTGTTGCTGCTTCCTTTTATGTGCATAGTCAAAAACTACCGAACATCATTATCAGCATGTACATTGTATCGCCTTATTCTAAAGCTAATGGATGCATACAAAAATCTTAACACGACTGACAAACTCTGAATCTTTATCATGTCGTGTGATGCTATATATACATACCGGATACCTTGTGAAACGATTAAAAAGGCAACTTCACTATATTGGAAGCTCTGTTGGTGGTGCCTCAGATTCTTTTGCTTGTGATAAGTATGTAGTCCATATACTATTCCGTATTTGATGACTATAAATTGTATTCTGATACTGTTCTGTTCAATCTCATCCACTGTGCCAATTTACTGTTATTTCTTTGGATTTCTCAGGCCCAGGTGGATTTTGATGACAAAACTAGTTGGGAGTATCTCTTCAAAGTATATTGGATATATTTGAAAACAAAACTTTCTCTAACCTTTGATGAGCTGAAAAAGGCTAAAAGGGTTGATGTGTCAGTTTCACTTTCTCGTAAAGGTAGAAACTCAGATGACCTTTATGCTAATAATCGAAGTTGTTCAGATTCAGACTACTTAGGTAAAAGTCAAGAAGAACCTCACAGTAAAAGAAGAAAGACAAGGCAATGGCCCATTGCCCTCCCCAAGGAAGCGCCTCAAAGGGAAGAACAAGTAGGTGCCCAAATTTCATCATCCCATCCTACTCCGACAGCATGGGCATCAAAAGATCTTTTGGAGTTTGTTTCTAATATGACGAAAGGAGACACATCATCTCTTACTCCATTTGATGCTCAGTCTCTTCTACTTCATTATATAAAGATTAATGGTCTTCGTGATCCCAACTGCCAAAGTCAAATTATATGTGATTCAAGGCTTAGGAACATGTTTGGTAAAGCACGTATTGGTCACATTGAAATGCTAAACCTTGTTGAGTACCATTTCCCCTCACGGCAACAGTCTCATGCTGAAATTGCTGCTTATATTGGAAGAAATGACTCAAACGGAGTCAAGGTGGTTGAGGTTGATGAGAGCAACCCTAACCATCTGTTGGGAAAAGATATGAAAAGCAAGAGACATAAGAAAGACGACAACAAAGGACGAGAAACCATTCATGATGGTTATGCAGCAATTGATGTTCACAACATTAACTTAATATATTTACCCCTTCATTTGATGGAAAAGTTACTTGTTGATGATAAATTCCATGAGAAGGTTGTTGGCTCCATTGTGCGAATCAAAATGTCTAGCAGCGATCAAAAGCAGGATATGTATAGGCTCGTCCAAGTAGTAGGTATTGTTCATCACCCGTTCTATATGTGTGTGGTATTCCTTAAAGCGCATTAGTTAAGCTTCTTTTAATTGCATTTTGTTACCAGGTACAATCAAGATAGATGAACTTTATAAAGTCAGGAATAGGCTGTCAGGCTGGAAGCTTGAAATATTGAATATAAGCAAGAAAGAGATCATTTCAATTGATGAAATCTCAGATCAAGAGTTCTCTGAGGTAATTGGGAATGTTTTTTGGACTGATCATTTCAACAAATGCTCCAATGTTATGGCGTATATGGATTTATTAGACATTGATTTTTCTCAGTCATCATTCTTTAGTTTCAAATTCAGGTATTCATGGTGCAAAATATAGGGAGCTATGCAGTTGTTGTGTTCTTTATTTAGTTTTATTTAGGTGATGATATAATGATAACTTGTACTATATTCCTGATCGTTATATGTCTTTCAAGGATGAGTGCGAACGATTTCGCCAAAGTATAAAGTATGGACTTGCGACGGGGTTCACCGTTGTAAGTGTGCTGCTTCGATTAAACGCTTGTTTCAACATTCATATTCACGTGTTGCTTTCTAAGAATTGACTTGATTTGGGACAGGGGGAGATGCTGGAGAAAGCAGTGGTCTTAAGAACTGTAAAAGTGACTAACGTATGTTATTTTACTGTTCTAAGTGATGGCAGAATTATGAAGTCATTCTATATGAGTTGTGATGTCTTTCATCTAACTCACAAGTAAATGTCTTATCATACTGCAGTTTATTGAAACAGAAACTTTGCGCTTTCAACATCTTCGTGACCGTGCTACTGAAAAGGGTCAAAACAAGGAATATCCTTTTGTTAGTAGCTTTTGTTCCTGAAAAGAGCTGATTTCCTGAACTCGCACATAATGAGACTTATGTTTCTAAGTTTTAAAAAATATACTATCTGGAAATCTTGTTCCACTGTGAGCTGATGTAGCTAGAATCATAATTTCCCCTTTTTAAGTAAATATTTCATAGTGAGGCCCTGAAAAAGCAAAATTGGGTCATATGCTTAATGGCTTTCCCCCTCTGAAGTGCATGAGGATTTGCCAGATCTTGGTTAGAGCTCAAGGTCATAGCTTTAAGTACTATCAAAATACTGTAGTTTGTAAGGATGTGGTCATGTGTAGCAAGTATTATGGGTTTTTATATCATTTTCTTTGTTATACCTTTTGTACAAATAAAGGGCACGATTGATAGATTCGTAGGTTAGCTTTAAGTGGTATTCGAGTAGTGTATGTCTATGTTACTGTGAGTGCAAAGAGTGGGTGCAGAACATGTCGGCAATTGATGAAATTACATAGCAATCAACTAAGTAGATGTTATGCTAATGCAATTTGTTTTGGTGCATATGGATTTTGATGCCCTGATTTCATTTGTGTATGACAGATGAGCTCATTAAGATGAATGGTAAAAAAAAAATTCTTTTTTTCTCCTTGACTATACACACATTTAAAGAATATGTTCACAAAATAGAGCTTCTGAACTCACCCGGTGAACACCTGCACATGCAAAACGAAGTTCCTGAGGTGCACGAGGATCCCAATATGGATCCAAGACATCAATCAGAAGAGGATATTAGACTGTCATTTCATAAAAACCATGGTATGGTGCATAGGACTATGCTATCAGTTGTGGAGTTTACCTTTAAATTTTCTATGGCATTTATGTATAAGTTCTATCAATTGAGACATACCGATGTCTTGTCTCCTAACTTGATTTCTGGCTACACACAGGTGATAGCACAGTAGCGATGCAGTCTGGCATGAAATGCAAGGGGAACTACTCAACATCTTTGTTACGATTTGATTCTGTTGTGAAGAAAAATAGGGCTAACGCCCCTTGGTTGTCAACCAGTTCCAAGGAAGACATGAAGGCTTCTAGTATTCATGGGAGAACAGATATACCGACAAACTACCTGGAACAAAATGCTTACTTGTCTAATGCACGAAACCAGATAGGAAATTCAGACAGCTCTATTCAGTTGAAAGCCACTTCTGCAATTAATCACTCTGTGGTTCAAAATGAAATGCTTTGTGGGGCTGTGACGGGAACTTCAGGGGTGCCTGTATCTACTGATAATGTTGATACTGATAAGATCTGGCACTATCAGGACCCCAGTTGGAACATTCAAGGTCCGTTTTCTATGCTGCAGTTGCGTAAGTGGAATACAAGTGGGTACTTTCCGGTTGATCTGAGGATATGGAAAACAGGTGAGAAGCAGGATGAATCCATACTTTTGACTGATGCATTAGAGGGGCAATTCTGCAAGAAGCCCAGATTGATCTACAACACTTGTGAGATGAGCATCCATTCTAATGCTAGCAGTGAATTTGTTCGAAGCTCTTGTTCTTCCAGCTTGAGTACTCCTGCTGAAAATGTTGTCAATTCACGAGAAGGACAATGCGCTGACTCACTGAGAAGCCACAAATCACTGTCCAGTCACTCTCAATTTTCAAGTTCCCCTTCTACGCAAACATCAGCTGGGAAAGCATGTGAAGGTTTATCTCTGCTGGCACAGGAGAGTTGGAACGGCCCCAGGTGTTCTGACAACTATTACCCGGAACATGAAGTTTGTCGTAATCAATCCAGTCCTATTCCTAATCTGAACAGTGAGGATTTAGAGTCTCAAAAAGCTGAAAATAAGGAGGTCAACCTTATACCAAATTTGGCCGAGATCACGAGAGACAAATCAGCTGAAGAGAAACAGTGTGTGCCTTCACCGATTTTTCATCAGGCACAACTTAATTCTGGTGTCAACTTGTGCAGCATTGCTTCAGAAAGCCAGCAAATGGGTACTAAACAGTCTGCCCCATATGTACACCATATTGAGTCGGAAGCTTTGCATGCAAATCCTCAGCTAGTTATAGGAGGTGGCCAAATTCAAGCTGTTACAGCAGAGCATATGAATAATGACCTTAAAAGTCAGTGTACTGACAACCAAACGGTAGTGGGATCTGATCTGCCTCTTCCTGATTCGGACTCCGGTTGGACTGATGGTTCATGCTTACTGAATGCAAGTAGAGATCATCCATTGATGCCAGTCGAACAGAATGCTTGGACTTCAAATCCTCTAAATGGGTCATTGCCAAAACCAAATGAGCTAGTTGTTGATGTTACGCCAACCACAGATGCAGCTCTACCTACGACTGGGCAATATGGTTTTCCTTCACCTTTCCAATTTTGGCATTCGATTTTTGGTGAAGATGATGAGTTTCCTTTTGCGGATGAATCAGTTTCTGATCTGCTTGCTGAGGTTGATGCTATGGAATGCTTAAATGGCCCTGCCTCTCCCACCTCAGACATGGTGCGTGACGTGGAATTTTCCCAAACATCGAAAGAGGATTGTTTTGCCTCTGTTGGACGGCTTAAACCTAACTCTTAATTTGAGGAAGCTGGTGCATTCACCTCCATCCCCCGATCAGCCCAAAGGAAGATTATAACTATGAAGTTGATGATCTACAGAGCTGCACCATTCAACCATTTGTCCAGTTCAAAGGTCAAGTAAAGTATATTGAACATCTTGGCATCTTGCCGCCATAATCACAACTTCCAGATTGAAAAGAAGACAGATCCATATGAGAAGCCATCTCTCTGAGGAAGAACAACTTGTGCTACCAGTGACCATCCGATGTATAGTTCCGGGGATTCTCAATGCACATATATCTGATTCTTGGGAATTTGATGGAAGCCTCCATCCTAAAATGGACCCATTGTAAACAAAAGAACTACACAAAACTATGCCAAAGAAGAGACATGTAATCAGGGTTAAGTTGGGTAGTCCTTGGGCCAAAGTTTTGGGAAGGAAGCCTTGTGTGACCATCTTATCCTGGGACACAGAAATTGTGTTTCAGGGTTAAGTTGGGTAGTCCCAAGGCCAAGGTTCTCCCCATTAGGAGGAAGAAGTTGTGTCTATTGGTATCTGGAACCCATGATCCCAATTTGACCTGTAACCAACCAAGATTCTATATTTTCATATTCTCTCAGTTGTTCTGTTTTCACAGCAGTGTCAGATGTAAGAGACCAGAGCCAGACCAGTGTTTGAAGATTCTTCAGAGGTACCAATCTCTGTCAGCAGACACTTTTTCAAACATGGAGACCAGAGAAGAATCATTCACAGAAAGTCAGAAACTACCAATGAAAATTATGAAATGTTCCATCAAGTGAACCGAACGAACCAACCACTACAAAATTTACAACCGGTCCAACCAAACTACCTTCCATCATTCCCCTGGTCCAACCGTCTCTCAATTTTCTTCATCCGCATCTCCACCACCTTCCTATGCTGGTTCGAGTGCAGCTCACTAGAAAAAGTCGGGCTACAGGCCGGCCTGTACTCCGGACACAGCCGGCCTGACTTGAACCTCACTCCACAAGCGTTACACAGCGTCTTCGCTCCTCCAGGTCCGGTCCGCCACTGCGGCGTCTTCTGCGCGCCGCAGTGGCTACAGCGACGTGCACTCTGCGACGCGCTGGTGTCTAATCTTCTGCTCTGTCTCTTCGCTGGTGGAAGCTTCAACGCGGAGTTGAGGATGAGAGGCGAGGAAGTTGAACCTGAAGAGGAAGACGAGGTTGTCGTGTCGGATAGCGTCCAGCTCTTGCCTGAGCTTCTGCTCCTCTTCGCTCTCGGCTTCGTCAACGGACGCGGGAATAACCGAGCTACCGTTTCCGATCCAACCTTCGTCTTTTCCCGGGGAGACTCGCCGGAATATGTCAGAGAAAATTCCGAGAATGAATCTTCAACAAAACGCGACAGCCACTCAAGCTCCGCCACGTCAGCCGCCTACATCATAAACAACAACCCAAATCAGCAAACCAAAACCCTAAACTCAAGAAAGCCAACGGACCGAAGCTCAAAACTCACCGGAACAGAAATCTCACTCGGAGAAAAACCACAACAACCGCCCTCTCCACCCACGTCTTCCAATTTCACTCCCACGCACGGCTCGACCTCCTCTACTCCGCCGCCTCCGGAAACGACAATCTCCGTCTCGAATTCGTCGGTCTCAGGCGGAAAGTCCAACAAATCGTCGACTGAGAAATCATCCACTCCGGTCATGTCCATCTCAAACCCGAATTCAAACTCCTCCATGAACCCAACCCTCTGCTCCACGCCTTTCTTCTCAAACACTCCTCCGCCGACACAATCCATTTCCTGAACCGTGAAAAACTGCTTCAGCGAAAATGCAAAAAGCGTAGAAAAACTCAGCCAGGGAATCATTTGACGTTACCTGGTGACGGTAGAAGTTGACGTCCGAGGAGGCGCCGGAGTTGGTGAAACGCAGAGGCTGTGAAAGCATTTTGAGGTTTGAATTTTCAAGCTTTTGTTTCTCTCTCTGCGCTGATTGGGAAAGTCTGCAGGTTTGATTGCTCCGTTTCTCTCTCTTTATTACTCGTGTCTTTAATTAAATATTTTTCATTTAAATATTTTATAAAACTATATGATTAATATTTTAGAATAAGGATGGATATATTCGCCTCTGGTCCGAGTAAAATAGAAAATAATATTGGTTAGATCTTAAAACGACGTCGTTCCATCAAAGATAAATTTGAAAATTACGTTATATTATAAATCCATAACACAAAACGTCGTCACATCATAATCGAATATATTTACTAGATTGTTTCAGATCTAATTCCTCTATTTTATAAATCTCACATTTCAATATAAATGAGATTTAGGGCATTGAAGGCTCGCTAATAAGGTAGATTATCCATTTTAAATGAACCCTTTTTTTTAAATTGTGAAGTTCGTAATTCCCTTTGATTATCTACCTAAAATAAACTTTTACTATTTACTTTTCATTTTCTTCCAAGTAAATTTTATATTATAAAAATATCGAAAAATGGTAATAATGTATATATATAGGGGTTTGGATTTTGGTTGTCATTGTGATATACTTGGGAGTTGTCATTTTCGAATATTCTATTTATTTTTTGAAAATATATATTAATTCTTATATTTCGTGAAATATTTGAAATATTTATAAATGGAAGATAAAAAAATTGACAAACTAACCGATGTCATCTTACGTGTGTTTTAGAAGATGATGTGTTAGCCGGCTTGTGCTGGATTTGTTTGTACAAGGTTGTGTGGTCTGTGGTACGTGATGGTCAAAAATGTCAGCAACAATGAGGAAATAAACTGGAGCCAAAGACAATATGAAGATGGAGGAAAGGCAGAGCAAGTCCTCATCGGAGAATCAAGACCCGACTGCGGAAAGTAAAGCCTCGTATAGATATGAATATGCTAAACAAATGGCTGACGTCATCATCGTACAATCAAGAATAGTGAACTTTGAGCAGTTTATTTGAAAAAGGAGAGGAGGGTTCATGGCCTTCTTCTTACACGCTCAGCTAGAGAGGAGCAAACAGCTTCGGCAGCTAGTCTTTTCAGTTGTCTAGGACACGGGTCTTGCCCCAAGTTACCTTCCGTTATCGCCACAGAACATGCCGTTCGTCCCACGCATTTCTGTCACCGGAAAACAAGCATCAGAGATGAAGCAGCAGCCGAGAAGAAGAAGAAATGTTTGTATGATACCTTTTCGAAGATCCTCTCAGAGTTGAGGGCATGGCAAATTCCAAGCTTGAAACTTCCGCAACTTCCCGATGGAGTCCCGTAGCTGACAAACTTGATTGCTGATATGTACTGCCCTGCATCACATCTCAACCTGACCTTAGGACGAGGAAGCGTCCGAGGTCTGCCGTAGGTTTCAATCTTCCATTTCTTGATCAAGGAGGGGTTCTCAAATGCCGAGCTGCACACCGTCGAGACTGATCTCTTCACGAGTCTGATCCTCGATGGGTTTCCCCCAAGTTCTTCGAAAATCACCACCCGGTTCATCCGAGGCCTCAGCCAAGATCGCGGAACATGGTACCTGAAAATGCTCTCCTCATCAACCACTCTGAAGAGCTTTTAGTCAGCGGAGAATATGGAGGTGAGGTGAAATGTGGTTTACCATCTCTGGGTTGGCTTTCCGCATCCAACTTGGCATCTCGGTGGCCGGAAAGTCTGGTTATAGCTGCATTCATAGCAGTTTCCGACAGCCCTGTCCGTCCAGTATCTCCCAATGCTCTGCTCGTTTATCCAAATCTGGCCTTTCCCCATTCCCTTCATGTCCAGCGCTACTGGCTCATCTCCTTCGGGAGCATCGAAAACCGCCTGCCCAATCCGAACATCAGACAAAAAGTTGAACAAAATCTTCCAAACATGTTCCCGACCTTACCTTATGCCACGTCAGAGGCTGCTGGTTTCTGACCGCAAGCAATGAGCTGTCCATCCACTCCCGGGATTGTAACGCATTTTCCGTTACAAGATTCATGGCTTCCCCCTTCAGCCCAACCTGTTCAAAACGACATGAGAGTGAGTATGACGTCATTCGGCTGAAATGCATCGTCATTAATCATCACCTGGTACGTCCACCTCTGCCCGGACAAGTCCCGTCTCTCATCGTCCAGTCCGTAAAGAACCACCGGCCCCAGAACCCCCGTCGGCCACGACTCAAAATGTCCGCCGACATTCTGCACCAGAAACCCAAGCCAGGATCAACCCTCTGAAACCCAGCATTTGAAAACCTTAAACAAAGCAGTGAGCATACCTGCAGCCCCATTGCCACGCTCAGCAATGCGATCTGGTTTACACCGGCACGCAGCTTGATTTCATTCATAAACTTTATCTTCCTATAAGCTCTCGTCCCAAACGCCGACCCTGCAGCCCATCCATCACCACAACTTAGCTGACATCATCTGCTGGTATAATTCATGTACGAGGTTGAATCGAGCAAGAACCTGAGAGCTTTCCATTGACAAAAACATGCACAGCGTGGCCGTCAGATTGTACCAAGAGTGTAGGAAGCTTCCCATTATGCAGGAATGACTCCCCTCGACTCACATACACCCTGCAACAAGATGTCAAATTTGTAACGACCTATCGGAAAGACCGATCCGAATCGTTATAAGTACAGATTGCCCAACCGTCTGTTCTCACCACCATTTCTAAGTCACTTCAACATAGTTCATCTAACAAATCATGGTACGTCGGTGACAAAATAATCGATAGACATACTTATTAACTAATCACAAACAGAGACAGTCGATACGACCAGACAAATTGGGATGTTAGAAACCACTGACTGACTTTATTACCTGGTTTTGTACCAAAGATAGTCACTTTTGTCCAGAGTAGCGTTGACCTGCTCCAAGAGGCCGGTGGTCTCCATGGTCGCAAGTCCACCTACAGAAGAAGGATCTTCAGCGTAGCTTTTCCATGACAGAATCTTAACCCGGCTCGGCACCATTCCCATTTTGGCCGTCTGAGCTCCAACTTTAGCAGTATTGTAAGCCACATTGGTGCAGTCGGGAAGTATGCTCATGGACCAGCGAGGAACTTTGTATCGCCTGTTGTTAAACATCATCACTACATCAGTCTTCCTGTCGGAGTTGGTCAGAAATGCGGCGCATCCTCCGGACTCCGATGCAAAAACGGTAACCTGAGCCATGAAAAATATTCAATCAACAATAGAAAAGTGACGACGAGCAGGAACAGGTTCATGTGTAGCCATGAGAATGTCTGAAAGTTACTTGTTGGTATGATCCTAATGACGTCACAACAGGGTCAGCTGACACCAGAGCTGGTTCACACATTTTGATGGCTCTGTGGAGTTCCTTGAGGTGGCCGTGCTTCGGCTGCCGTAGCAGACCTGCCATTTTTAACCAACAAGCTCGCGTTTAGCAGCAAAAAAACCAAGGAACGAGGCGCGGAGGGGTTTGAATATCTCTAACCGTATTCATCGATGGGAGCGTCATAGTCGTAGCTGGTGGTTAAAAAAGGTCCTCCAGAAGTTCGGCCGAAGTTAGTCCCTCCATGATACTGCTCAAAAAAACCCCATAAATCTCAGAAACCTGAATGCAACTTTTTCTGAAAATGTGTTCTAATGTCGCCCACCATGTAGTAATTGACGAAAGATCCTCCGCTCTGAATGAAGCGGGCCACCGCAAAGGCCATGTCCTCCACCGGCCGCTGAGTTATTGTTCCACCGAATTCAGAAAACCTGCAAGAACACCCATTTTTTTACACTGGGTTGATGAGAAAATGCAGCTTCAAGCTTACCATCCGGTCCAAGCCTCTGTCCACATTTTCGGCTTGTAGGGCTGATTCGGTGAGAATTTATCGCAGTAGAAACCATTGCAGGTGTTTATCTGTCAGCAAAAAACGTCGATTTCAGTAAGCTAAGAAGATGATGATGATGTCATGATGATGATGATGATGATGAGTAGGAAAATGTAGAGAGGAGCGAGGAAATTACCAAGGGATCAGGAGCGTTGGCCTGTTTACACATGACCCATGGAACCTGGGTGTTCATAGAAATAGCCATTTTGGCGGCCCAGGTCATGTAACTCAGTCCTGGATCTCCCAACGCCTTACCGAGCCCCCCGTATTCGTTCTCGATCTGCACCCAATGGGAATCTCAGTTGGAGCGAAATGTTTGAAGCTTGTTGAGCTAGAGAGAATCTGACCTGGGCAAGGATGATCGGACCGCCTTGAGGCTCGAATAGTCTTTCACTTTTCATCATGCCAACGATTTTCTCAGTAAACCCTTGCATAGCTCGCTGCATTTTATCACACAAATTCAGACCAAAATGTTGGTAACAAAATCATGCGAATTCATCGTACCTTAAAAGGCTCGTTGTCTGTTCTGAAGCTGATGCCTGGGACAAACTTGAGCCAAACTGGGAACCCACTGATCAAAATTCCGACCAAAAGTGTCACCAAAGACGGCAAATCGGCAAGAAATGAAAGGCGGAAGTTGCAGGAAAATACCCAAAATTCCATTCTGCGCAAACGTACGGCCCAATGCGGAGATGAACGTACAGGCCAGCTTTCTGTATCGTCTTGATAAACCTCACCAGATCATATCTTCCCTCGAAATTATACTGATCAGGTCAAACACAGAGACGTGTATGAAAACTGGGTACAGAAAGATCAAAACTTCCAGAGCGAAATTGAATAAAAATCTGAACTTTGGGTTACATTTCCAGGACTGGGTTCATGTCCGTTCCAGAAAACGTAAGTGTCGATGACTTCCAATCCTCCATCTTTCGCCTTCAGGATGAGATCCTTCCACATCTGAAAATCACCATGAATCAAAATCAATCCTCAAGCGAGCGGATGAAAAAGGATGAATCTTTGCAATGAGCTTTTACATCTGGAGTGCTTCGAGGGTAGTGGATGGAACCCGAGATGAGAATCCTCCTCTGCCCGTTGATTACGATCGCTCTGCGATCGTATCCGACATCACAGTTCGTGAGTCGAATCCACAACAGCAGAACAGAGCACCACAGACCCATGCTGTGGAGAACAGAGTATCGGGTAGTTTCCACCATTGCTGAATCTCCTCCCGCTAGGGTATTTCGCTCGCTTTTCCGGGATGGAGAGGGAAGCGGAAAGGGAGTCGACAGCGATTATTATGGCATGAGATTTGGAATCAGAGAAACGAAGACAGTGATGAGTCTGGTAAAACAGAGTCAATACTTGAAAGAGAAAGAAAGAGTTTGACCACTGAAAATATTTTTCTTTTAAATTCATAAAATAATTAAATGTTAAAATGAATCGTTTACATTTATTTTTAATTTCATTATATCGGAAAATAATATACATGCTCGGAAAACTATATATTTATTTCTTTCATCACTCACATCTCAAATTCAAATAGATTATTTCTAAATCAATCTGGAGTCGAATATTCATCTATTATAATAATCATATAAGAAAGGAAGTAAATCGAAACTTTGGTTTATTGTTTATATATCTTTTAATATTTTTGAAGTGACGATTGATATTCCTCGTAAATCGAATTTGATATTTCATATTGAGGAATTGAAGTGAGGAGCAAAAAGAATAGCATAGTTATTGGTATGGTGCTAACAACGACCAACTACTCGAGCTTAGGCTTCTCCTTGATTGGAGCCACAAATTGCTTACAAAAGTTTATGTTCTCACTACAAAATTAGGATTCGATAGTTATCGATATCCTACGTTTTAAACGTACATTCGCATAAACTGATAAATATTTAAAAAGGCGGAATCGGTAAAACTGAAAAAGAATGTGATATTTTAGATTTAATGAATTGAGTATGTATGATATCGAAAACGGAAATAGATATAGCCAAGCGAGGTCAAAACTCAAAAATAGCAATGATAATACTACCTAATATTATGCTTGAATGTAAATACGATATAATTTCTCAATTATTAAATTTGACTTTAAATAACACAATATTGACTATTTTAGTCCATATTCTGACTCTATTAGAAATGGCGGCTTTGTGATTGAGATATTTAACGTTCATTTTATCGGTAGGCTAATAGATACTTGACTTGATTATAAGCTTAATGGACCTAAATACCCTTGGAATTTGACAATGGTCATATGCTATGAGCAAGAGACAGTAGGGACAATAAACGAATTTTAAAAGAAAAAAAAGCTAGGAAGGATTGTAGCACGTGACGGCGTGATTGGCTCGCTGGGTTTGTTCGACGGCCCAGTCAAAGCCCAAAAAAGTACTAAAAATCATCAACCACCAGCACCAGTTAAACGACACCGTTTTGTGTCATTTATGTTTAAGGGCATGCTGTTTGTAACCTCTATTTATTTGTTGCAATACAATTTATTGGAATCTCATTAGAATTTTAATTTATAAAATTAAAATAGTTATAAGCTAACCGTTACAATCTTGTGGATGCTGACACGCATATTGTAACCAGTGGACCGACTTGGACACAATCCACACCCACCATCAAACATTTGAACGCAAGGTGGCTCACATAGAACCCATGACACCTGGCAAGAAGAAGACCATGCAGGGTCACAAAGACAGAGAAGAAATGTTTGAGAAAATAAACTCTCAGTGCATGAAAATGTCTGCAGAAGCTGAGATGGGGTGGTTCCATGGATCCATGCTTGTTTGTTGATCATCAGCTTGGAAAACTGAATTCATGGAGCTTGTTGTGTAAGCATAACTGCTGATTTCATTAAGCCACGCCAATCGGTAACTGAGCTCGATCATCTGAGCTTGGATGACTGAGGCTTCCACCTCCACATTGATGCAAAGGTGTCTTGTGAGGTTCAAGTTTGCCTCGAGTTGCTGCTGCTCTTTCTTGAGTTGAACCACCTGATCAAGCAGCTCCTCAATGTGATTCTGCTTGCGGATTCTTGATCTTCTGGCTGATTCCCGGTTGGACAGCTTTCTTTTCTTCATCCTCTGCTCCATGAGTCGCTGTAAATCTTCTTCTGAACCTGAGCGGTGTGGCGTGCTGGAATGCGAGGAAACTCCTGTTGGTGATGCCATGCAACTGAGCTGAGAACACTAGACAGAGAGTTAAATCTTATGCCACACAAAAAAACAAGTGTTTGATTTTTCATGAGAAGTTATAAAACCAGTAGAGGAACACTACAGACAAGGATTGGACTAAACGAATTCTACGAAGGAGTGTGGAATTGATCATAAACCCAGAAAGGAGGATCTCACTGATGACCGGAGACATGGCGTTCAGACATCAAAATCACAATATAATAAATTAGCAGTAGAAGACTCTGAAGAAACATGTAATTAGCTGAAAACACTTGATAAATTACAGGACTGGGAGAAGTAAGAGGACTTGAATGAGAGGAAGTAATGCACAATTTATAGGTACCAGACCAGATAAGAAGAAAAAAAAGCAAGAAATGCTCCTTTTAGTTTTTCTAATAGTAAATGGCCATATGCATGGCACTAAGTAGAACAGCAATTGCCAATTAGCAGACACCAGTGCATCCAGACTGTGATGAAATATGCATGAGATCTACACACATGCACCAACCGGCTTGGTAAAAAAACAGCTGACAGTAATATTTAGATGATAGCGAAAAAGAAGAGAAATAAAGATCTTTTTTAGATGGTATTACAAGATTGATATTCTACTGAATTCGGGTAAAAGATGGGTGTGTTTTTCATCAAGCCTAACATGAATTAAGGAATAGAAAGTGAGGCGTGCGTTGTTGAAAAATTTATAAAATGGCTAGGAGGAGTTAAAGGTATACATGCTAGATAATGTATGCATGATGCAACTCAGATCAATATGCCTGGCCTTTTGCTTTTCTCATACTGTCTTCTTCGCGTCATATTTCCAAAACAGAAGTGATAAGGAATTAGACAATACAATTAAGTAAACGCGTACCGCACTAACTCTTGTCCTCTAGCCATTCAGCACAGCATATGCTGCACTAATCCCTCCATTGATTTGCATCTTCAGCTTTTGGATGCAGGTCATACAACTAGCCTGCAGTTCAAAAAAGTGTACAGAAAATATATAACTCAAGAACAAAACAGTGCATTATAACATTGCAAGCACTAGCTGCGTACCGTATCAAATCTTACTATAACAAAATCAAACATTTTTCTTTGACTTCATGCTTGATTTGCAACAAAGAAGATCAAGAAGACAACTCTAACCCAACTGACAGATTTAAATGTAAAGTTGATAACAGCGAAAGACAGACAATGCTAGTGTGATCCCAAGATAATAGTGGAAGAGAGGGAAAGGGATGAAAGCATAAG
This sequence comes from Umbilicus rupestris, assembly GCA_963678935.1. NCBI lineage: Eukaryota > Viridiplantae > Streptophyta > Magnoliopsida > Saxifragales > Crassulaceae > Umbilicus > Umbilicus rupestris. The sequence goes on from OY787621.1 coordinate 11,118,988, forward strand.
ATATAATCAATCCTGCTCGGATTCCTGCACTCTATGCAGATAACTCAACAATAACTAATAACCCAGTTCAGGCGACCGCCAAGCTAACTGAATGTAAAAGGTTCATCAACAGCTGGTTCATGAGAAATACTTAAATTCCTGAATAGAGGACCGTGTTCAAAAACATGTTAATATAGGCATATAATAAAAACATATGACGCATGATAACTTCTTGCTGCAAATGGCTATGCATAAAACACAAAGTCTGTTCATAAAAAATGGCGACTTTCCTGACCAGATTCACTCATACAAAACTTCAAATATAAAATAGTCCCAGTCATAGTAAAAGCATAATAATGGGATAAAGATGCCTATGGGGCGAAATAAGCTCCATAGAAGCCATCATTACCTAAGGGATGCCAGAGGTAGCTTGAGGCTGATAGTGAAGCATTTCCTGCCAAATCATTTCCCTAATCGTCGATTCCTCCATATTCTCGTCCAACTCAAGATCTATTGGGACCTGAGCGGGAGGGTTCTGGTTGGGATCGTACAAACCAGCCAAGTATGGATGTTGAAGTGCTTCAGTGACAGATATTCTTTTATTTGGATCAAATACAAGCATCTTCTGCAGCAAGTCTATAGCTAGAGGATCTGCCTGGAGGTATAGACGCGACAATTGAATCCCCCTGGTATAGGGGAGTGTCTTAATGTACTTTCTGGCCTTTGGATTATCAATGAACTCCATGTCAGGATCTTGCTGGCTGCCAAGAACATTGATGATTAGTTTAAGCTGGTTAAGGCATTCAGTTCCAGGGAATATGGGTTTCCGGCCTAGAATCTCGGCAAAAATGCATCCCACTGACCAGACATCAATGGATGTTCCATAGTTCTCGCAGCACAGAAGTAATTCAGGTGCTCTGTACCAGCGAGTAACAACATACTCAGTCATGAATTGGCCTTTGCTTCTGCTTGTTCTTGCCAGCCCAAAATCGCATATCTTTAACTCACAATTAGCATTGATGAGAAGATTTCCGGGTTTTAAATCCCTGTGGAGGATATTAGCCGAGTGCAGATACTTCAACCCTCGTAGCAGCTGGTTTGAGTAAATAAAAATAAACAACAACACTATCAGTTAACGCTAATGAGAACTGGTAACCAGTAATGACATAATTCAGTACTGAATTGCAAAAGGAACCGAATGCAAGACCAAATGATACTTTCACAGTAAAAGAAAAAGGCAGATATGTACTAAAGAGAAAGAAGAACATATGTTGAATATGCTGGTCATTTTATAAGAGTAAGACAGACAAGTAACACCAGGTCATCTTCCATCTTTACGTTTTTCAGGCATATAGAAATTTGATTCTTGCAAAAAAATAAATAAATTGAAACTTGTCCAAGTAAGCTTGTATATCAACTATTCAGCAACTACGATTTGTAATAAATTAGTTCAAAAACATGACTTTGCCATTCAAGGAGATTTTGCCATTGCTCAGAATATCAAATAATGTTCTTCAATAGTATTATCGACATGGCACATAAAACTATAACACGATAGTACAAATGCAGTTAACTTTAAGATTGAATCTCAAGATCAGCCTTACACTGTAATATGTAATTTATCTGCAGTTTTTCCAGCCATATTTTCAGTGGAAGGGGCAATGTAAAGGGGAGATTATCCAAAGTACATCTACCCAATCCGGGATAAGTACAGAACCATTAAACAACATCCTTGTTAATTTCTACTTTTCATTCACCAAGATGAGATATCCCATCAGCGAAAAAAGAAAGCCATTTACCAGTAAACCATGGCATTCCAAAGATAAACTAAAGTTACAACTAAATATAAATAGGTATGCAAATAATAGGACCTTTTTACAGCAATACCTGAAAAATGAAGTACTTGCAATGATCAGCAGAAAGTGGCTGCGGTGACTTGATGATATGATGCAAATCAGTATCCATGAGTTCATAAACCAAATAAACATCCTTAAAGCTCTTAGTAACAGGCAACATAACATCCTTCAAAACAATCACATTCTCATGCCTAATCAGCCGCAGCAGCTGCAATTCCCTCAAAGTTCTCAACGCATCAATCCTATTCTGAAACACCTTATGTATCTTCTTAATAGCAACCTTCTCATCTGTTTCCCTGTTCAACCCCGAACACACCACACCATAAGCTCCTCTCCCCACAGGCTTAGTCAATACATACTTGATATCAACCTCAAACAGCGTATGTGACATAGTATAAAAATGCTTCCCCCGGAACCCAGCCCCATTCTGCTGCCTCACAATAGCCGCCATGACCCTGCTTTCATACACCAGAGCCGCCAACACTCGAATCGTCTTCAAGAAAAATTGAACAAAAAATTACATTCAAGATTGGATCATCAGCTTAGAAAAAGCATATCCATGACAACAAAGAAACTCCATTTCAGCAGGAAACCCAAAATCAAAGTGAAATCGGACTTGATTGTCACAAAGATGAGTTCCACACTCAACCAAAGATTAAAATACACTTCCTAGCTGGCAAAAAGTGGAAGTACTCAATAGTAGAGACAAAGTTTCCAAAAGCTGAAGAAACGATTCTTACTTGCCGACTAACTAAACCAGTCGCCCAAAAAGCGAAGACGCAATCACTTCCGCTGCGATTCCGCTCTCCTGATCATCGTCCTTCTTCTCTTTCCAAATCCGAGCGGAATCTCTCCACAGCTCACAGCACAAAATCCGAGATTATAGAAACTTCAAAAACGTAAATGGAATTTGTAACGGAGAAAAAAGAGGACAAATGGCGTTACGATCGACGAAGTCCAGCGGTGCGGTCCACCATGAATGGACTGAATTCCTTCTCTCTACTTCTTCGTATTGACGACGCACAGACACAGATGGAGTTTGGTTAGGTACTGCAGCGTCAGCGGCTCAGCACCGTCCAGTCCAGCCGGCTCCCTACTCTGCTCGGCTTAGAGAGCGGCTGATCATGGATGACACGTGGAAAGCGAGGAGTGGGTGAGGACTTTTGAGATGTACACACGTGGGGACGGCTAATTGGGCCGTCTTTTGATTGCAAATCAGCTTACAAGCATGCAAAAAGTAGAATTAAAGTGTGGCTGCTGGGATTCGAGCCCAGGTCTCCACGGCCACAACGTGGAATTCTTACCACTAAACTACAGCCACTTTGTTATCTGAATTGCTCATTACTCGTAATGTTTATGTTAATCTTAAGCAACATCACCTAGATACATACACGAGGCAATGATAATAAAACCTTAGAAATTGAATTTTCATTGCAACACAATGTTTCTTTGAATCTTGCTCTGTTCTAGGGTTCTCTTACACAAAATCAGACGGGTTCAATTGACCAACATTAAATTTACTGACCAACTTCTAATAAGAGCCACAATGGGAATGTACTTGTATGCAATCTTACACAACCTAATTGCTAATGCCAACCTGGAGTTGTGACATTCAAAGCTTGGAAATATATGGAATATGGCACTGATTATTGGCCAAAAGGAAGGAGCAACATACCTTATTTTTATACCACTTCAGTGGTTTAATAACCTGACAGGTTGTTAATCTCCAGAAGGGTTGTTTCCATGTGTTTCTGAATGGATTGTTGAAGTTGATGCTGATCCCTTGCCCGCTGGGGTGTAAATACATGTTAAGGCTACAGTTCCAAGGGTGACTGCTGCAGTGATTGAGGCCCAAACCCATCTCCTCTTTGTCTTCCTCTTTTGCCTCAGACGTCGAGCCAGTTCTGTAGAGCACGGCAATTTAAAGCAATTCAATATGCAAAATCAAAGTAGTCTAGTGAGTACATAATGGAAAGCGAACCTCATTTCAGTCTAGACTTCCATAAGCTATCAGCAGAATTAGATGTCATAAGAGTATAAGACAGACCATTGCATGTTATTCAGCCACCTTAAAAAAAAACACGTCCTAATCCTTTCAAATACTCACATTAAATAGGATGGCTGTTTGACTGGAATGAAAACATTTCTTAACTCATCCTTGAGAAACGAAAAATAAATTACATGTAAAAATCAAAACAACATAAACACTGCTAGGTAGAGAGTTCTTACCTACAGATTCCTGGTTTCTCTGTGACATTTCTCTGTTGACAGTTTCGTAGTAATTCAGACGGTCGCATAATCTAGCAATCTCAAAGTTTTTTGCTTCCAGTTGCGCTTCCAGCACTACTTGAGCCTCTGCTTTAGCCAGTCCTCTTCCTATAGATTGTGATACAAACCGAGCAACATGGACTTGTTGACAGAGATCTTCCGCAGGATACGAAGAAGAATGATCTTCCTCCATGGCAAGAGTGAGGTATAAAGGAACTACAATGCCCACTTGAGACAACTCTTCCCTAATCCTTTTCCAAGCCATTTGCATGTTATTAACAGCATCTTCTGCTTGCTTCTGTTTCTCCACCTCCAGTAATAAGCTCAGCCTCATTTCGCGCAATTCAGCTTCAAAGTCACGATGAAGAGGTAACCCACCACCCTCGGAAGATAGTTCTGAGCAAGTAAAATGTTTTCAAAGTAATTAGTGAAAGCAACAAAAAAAAGTTATCAACTTCAAAAATGGGAAACGATAGATATTGAAATAGAATTCACGATCAGAAATAAGAACAAATAGTGGACATCAGGAATGGACTGTGCTTCTTGGAATTATAACCAATATCTAATCATGTGGCAAGGAAACCAGCAGTCAAGTATTGCACTGAAAAGAGTAACAGTTCTCCAGACTGGGTCTACAACAGACATAAACATGGTGTTGATGTCTTGCCTATGAAATCGTAGATGGTCATTATCAGTTTATATGGGTATTTTTGTGATTCAAGTGTCAAGCTGCACCTCACATATGCAACATGAAAAAAAATGGCAGATAGAATCACGAGATGATTAATGGAAGCTTCCAAAACATGAGGTGCAGCGTATGGAGTTAACTAAAATCTAAAGAAACGATAATAGAGACTAAATAAATACCTTCCCAAGCATCAAAAAACTCTGCTCCTGGTGTTAGAAGTTTCAATGAACTTTCTACACCAAAATCATCCTTCAGTTCGCAATAGCTCGTAAAGCTCAATGATTCCTGTGGATCCACGGATCCCTCTGACCCATCCCTGCCAGGATTAAGCGAGGGCGTCTTGGAAAGATCATTGTGTGAAACCATATGATTAGACGCTTCACCACTTGTACCAGGCTTCTCATGTAAACCAGTACCATTCACAGTGATCATACTCTTAGATGCTTCATTGACACCGACTTTTCCATCATGGAAACCATTCTCAGGCCCTAAATCAGTGTCATCAAAGACATTTGTGTCATCCACTTTGTGCTCCTTTTCAGCAGAAGATATGACCCGGGTAGCTGAAACCGAAGTATCAGTATGCACTCTGGAAGCATCACTTATTCCATCCATCACACATCCATTAACCTTTACTTCATCCGGCGATTGTTCTGCAGTTGAGACGCTAGCCACCGAATGGCTCTTCAGCAGGCGCGGTCCACGCCGCTTGTGATTAATAATGTACGGTGATGGAGGGAAAGACGACGGAGAATCAGGCAGCGGAGTAGTCTCCGGTGTGGTATACAAAGCTGGAGTTATTTGTGCCCAATGATGTTTCCTCTCCAAAACTGGTTTCTCCATAGTTGGCATCACTGTAACACTGTTTCTCCTATTCAGTTTATACTTCTCCCCTTGTGGGCGTGGAACTGACTTAGGATCAGAAGCCATGGATCTCGTTGCTCCTGGCTCCAACAACCTATCCAAAGCAATTGACGTAAATGTTGGCATGACCCTGCTAAATCAGAAACTAACAATGTCAAAAATCCCTTCATACACCCTCATAAGCATCCATCCACCATCATTACCAAAAAACTTCATGTGAAGAACAGGTCAGATTTGCTCTACAAAATTGGATCAACTAACAATTATCTAATTTTTGATAACTAAATGCCTCTTTGCATGATTCAGAAATCCACCTACCTATCAAAACGAACAACCACCCTGAAAAATATTATGAAAAATAAATAAATAATCAACACATGCATTGTTCTACGCTTGCTCCTTTCTGACTCGACAATGATTCAATACCAAATCAAAACCGGGAAAAAATATCAAATACCTGGAGATGTACAGAAATCGGTAATCCGGAGAAACTTCTAGAAGTATCTGCGAAGTATAACGGGAGGAACAAAGCAGTAAGCGATTCGATCCACGAAACCATCAAAGCGGGAGGAGTAGTGAAAGCAGTTCATATCTCTTCCAACCATCAACGGGATTGTTCTGAATCGGATTCGATTTACCGGAGAAGGAGAATCGCGACGTCCGCAATGGCCGTTGTTGATGCGTTGCTGTGATGGAACTGGTTTGCGATTTCTAGGGCACTGTACGGATAAAGACGAACTTGCCCTTTGAAGACGTAGTTAGGTTTACGAGGGTATACAGGGGATGCTAAATAAGGGTATGATGAATCTCCTTGAGCTATTGTCCCAGACACCATATAAGGACGAGCTGGATATGCAGAGGATAGACGGCGCGAGGCCCAAGATGAAGACGCGCGGCGAGACTTCCCAAGTCTTTGCCGAGGTGCCACGCGGCTACTCACCGTTGGTCCACGTGGATTAACATATGAATCCATGACGATTTTCAGTTGCCCATTTTAGTTCGATTTATAACGGACCACATTTCATATGTCTCAAAGTTTGAGCTCAAATTCTCTATTTTATAATTTAATATATAATAACAAACTATGATTTAAATTAACGATGTTGGATAATTCTAAGTGCTTATCGAACGTTGTATTATTGTTGAAGTAATGAGGAGAAATAGAGAGAAAATATATGACCTGAGGATACTTATTGTTACAATCTTGAAGCAGGAGAAGAGTATCTTATAACAGATTTTCTCTCCTAGGAAATCAGGTCCAAGGAACACAAGAAAAGAAAGGGGTCTTATTGGAAACGATGGGCGGCCAGGCCAAGGTCTTTGAGATTGTTATCTTGGAGCGAATCATAATTTATGTTGCCTTTTGAGCTTTCTCTGCCAGGATGTTGTCGGGAAGGATGAGCTCTGGAGGTGTTTCCCGGACTACACCAATCATTGACTCATAGTCTTCGTCACGACGAGCAAACTTTTTGCGAAGTACTTTCTCGAATTCAATTTCTTCGAAGCCTTTGGCGTTCTCAGCTGCGTGTACCTGAGCTAGGTTGGTGTAGTTTGTGGCGGACTGGGTGATGAAAGCCATCTCTTCTTCTGTCAGCTTCCTGAGGAACTTGGCTGGATTTCCTCCCCACACCTGCCATGCCAAATAAAATCATATAACTAGAAATACTAAATTCCAAACACTAAACACTACAAAAGCCATGATACATCTAACGAAACCTATAACACTTATAATACATCTCACGCAATAAAAAGCTCCACTCTCGGTATCTGTGTGCATATCAATGGAAGGTGAATCCTCATCCTCGCTACAGATAAATTTGGAACTGCTATTAGTTTCTTAGTTAGGGTGCGGTTAAGGGTTATCTCGTCCATTTGAGCCTAGAGTAATTTGATGTTGTAATGCGACAGACGTGCAAACTTTATTTGGACTTCAAATAAAGTCAACATTAATATTTCAAGATGCAAACAATGGTTGAAAACTATGGCAAACCTCTCCACATGGAATCCTTGTGTTTTGCCTCACAAGTGCCCCGGCAGCAACCATTGAGTGCTTCTCCACATATACCCCATCTAGAAGGGTTGCACCCATGCCAACAAAAGCCTCATCTTCAACAGTACATCCATGTAATACAGCGCTGTGCCCTGTGCAGCGAAACCTCAATGTAGAATAACATATAGGTGTGTAATAACCAATATACACAATTGCAAACATACTGTTTACATGTTACTCACCTACAGTGACATTGTTACCGATGGTAGTGGGTAGAACCTTCCCACTTAGATTGGATTTTGCCACGTGAACAAGAGAATTATCTTGTATATTTGTTCCAGAGCCAATGGATACACTGTTCACATCACCTACGGCATTTAAAAGGTTACAAAGGAAACATTATGCAGCAACTAAATAAGAGGAAGCGCAACGTTCTATAACAACGTGGTTCTGGAAATATAAGAAAAATGGGTTAGAAAATGGAATCATTAGTGATTGAGAACAATGACATTGGTATGTGTGCCGAAATTGGAAAGTTTCATTGATGTTAAAACAAAAAACAAATACTAACATTAATAGTCATTATAGTTACATGTGTACGAGAAAGCTTGAATTGAACCACAATACTTCCACGCACATCTTCCTTTCAAGAAGACAAAGGAAACCATGCGAGCGAACTGCTAACCAGTCCATCCATGGTTCATTTGAAAGGGTTTTTTAAGATCAATCCTGACGTCTAGTTTAAAAATGTCCATAGAGTTGTAGTGCAACATGTGTAATGTCTGTTTGTTGATTTATTGAGTTGATGGGAATTGGCAAACACTCGGTATCCTAAAATCTTGCAAATGTATCCCACAGATTAGGATGATTGAAAATGAATGCCTCATTAACATAAGCCATTAAGTTATTGCATTTGAAGCAGCGCACCTCTTACAACACATCCATACCAAATAGATGAGCCCCGTCCCACTTGCACATCCCCAATTATAGATGCATTAGGAGCTACAAATGCATCCCTATCCACAACAGGTGCTTTGTCGAATATGTTCATAAGCGTCCTATGCCTGGAAACTATACAAAAACCGCAATCAGAAACAATACGCCAGCGCTTAAAACTCAAAAATGGCGCGACAAAAGCTCATCTTTAATAAGTTTACAGCATCAACCAGGTCATCTAACCACAAACACAAGCCAAGCTCAGAAGACAAAAACTCCCACCCATTGGATCCACATAAAAATTCACCTCCAAAATCAGTCCATATATCTAAACAACGCACTGAATCTTCTGCAAAACAATTGTCAAACTGTCTCCGATCATCGAATCACAGCTACATTATCTACTCGGTCAAACCTAACCTAATCCTAAAATCAAAACTCAGAAACCAAACCACAAATCAGTCAGCGGCTAGGGTTCAGAAATCGAAATGCACATCGATCAATACACAAACAAAATGAAGAAAGTTGAGGACCATACGCTGTTCCTGGAAATAGTAACTCCCTTGGAGACGGCATCCCAGGCGATCAAGTGCCTGGCCGGTCTCTCGGATCCAAAATCCAACACTGTAGATCGCCTTCCCCAGCGTCCCCATCTTCAACTTCTCCTCCTACCAACCGCCGGAACCTCTCAGATCGATGACGTCACCGCAGTCGCGAGTCTCGCAGTGAATTAGGGCTCCGAGTCTAACAACCTCCGCAACATCAAGCTTAATTTCACTACCATTATTACCCACGACATATCTCGTCACCAAAAATATCGTATGACGTCTTAAATATTAATACATGATTTATTAATTAAATTATATTGAAAATCTTATCTGAAACCCTGAAGCCATTTGCTTGAAGCTTATACCTCTATGACATCTTCATCATCCTCAAGCTTCATCTCGTTCATAAAAATGGCGGCAATGAGCTCTCAAACTTTCTCCACAGACCCAAATCCTGCACAGACTCACCGCCTCCTCGGCCGCTGTTCCGACATGGCCCACGTAAAGCAAGTCCATGCCCACATCCACAAGCTAGGCCTTGTCCCTCAACCCGCCCAATACACCACCAAGCTTCTAAACTTGTACATAACACTGAGTCGCGGCGACGCGGACCTGACCCAGGCTAGAATGCTCTTCGACAGGATTGAAAACCCGGATGTTTTCGCATACAACGCATTAATCAGGGCGTGTTCCAGTAGCATCAGGCCTAGGAACGCCTTGGTGCTATATGTCCGAATGTTGGCTGATCAAGTGCAATGCAATGGGTACACATTGCCTTATGTTTTAAGGGCTTGTTGTAAATGTGTTGAGGAGATTGAGCAAGTTCATGCACATGTTTTGAAGACTGGGTTTTGGTCTGACGCGCACGCGGCGAACGCGTTGATCCAGGCTTATGTGGCGGTTGGGGACTTGAAATATGCGAGCAGGGTTTTTGAGAGGATGGTGGGGGAAGATGTTGTGGCTAGGAATCTGATGATGAATGGTTTGGTGAAATGTGGTCGGGTGGAGGAAGGGTTTAGGATTTTCAGGTCCATGTCGGAGAAAAGTGTTGTTTCTTGGACAATAATGATCAAGGGGTGCGTGGATTTTGGTCTGGTTGATGAGGGTTTGGGTTTGTTTCAGGAGATGATGGATGCAGGGGTCAGGCCGGATAAGGTGGCACTGGCTGCGGCCGTGGCGGCTTGTGGCGGCTCGGGCAACTTAGCGCAGGGGGAATGGATTCATTCGTATATCGAAAGGAGCAGAATCGAGGTTGATAGCACGCTTCGTTGCGTATTGATTGATATGTACGCGAAATGCGGGGCGATGGACGAGGCTGAGGATGTTTTTACCCAAGTTGAGCACGAGAAGAGTGTTGCAACATGGACGGCTCTGATCAGCGGATTTGGGGCGCACGGACGGGCCCCGGAGGCGCTTCGGTGGTTCGACCGAATGCAGAAGGCTGGAGTTAAGCCTAACTCGATCACATTCACAACGATCCTAACCGCTTGTAGTCACGCGGGGCTAGTGAACGAGGGCGTGGCTCTTTTCAGATCCATGGAGCCCGTGCACAGGCTCGAACCGGCGCTGGAGCACTACGGGTGCTTGGTGGACCTGATGGCTCGGGCAGGGCTGGTAGAACAAGCGATGAACTTCATCGAAAACATGCCCTTAGAGCCCAATGCGGCCATCTGGGGGGCTATGGTCAAGGCCTGTTACAACGTTAAACACATCAAACTGGGGCAAGAGATAGCCAAGAGGCTGATCGAGCTCGAACCTGATCAGGCCGGTCGGTATGTTCAGCTGGCTAGCCTCTCCGCCATGGCAGGGGACTGGGGTCGAGCCTCTGCGGTCAGAAACGAAATGAAAGACCGCGTCCGGGTCTCAAAGGTCCCTGGTTGCAGCTCGATCGATTTGAATGGAAATTCATTCAAATTTCTCGCCATCCCGTAAATAAACGCCACGTCATTCGTCGCATACACAATTTTGCAATAAAGCCATTTTTAAATATTTCTATTTATTTATAATTAGTAAATTTTCATGCCACTCAAAACTCTGAAAGCCGTAGAAGAACATTATTTGTATATGAGTATTCACAGCACAAATGTTTTCTATCAAGAACTTGTATTTTAGTTTCTTCTATTTGTTCACAATGTATTCTTAACCTTAGCAGAGTTATTAGCTTAATGGGTTTACAATGTAAATCACGCAAGGTACAGAAAAATCAGTGTAATGTTATTTAACAGTAGAGCATACGAATACAGCAAGACATGGCAGAAAATGATCCAATCTCATCTAGTAATTATCTTTAATAATATCTTTAAATAAAAGGAAAGGGTTTGAGAAAACCTGGAATATCGATGCTATGAACAATAATATATGCCAAAATGCGAGCCGGTTCTTAGGCAGGAGTTCTGAGTCCTCTCTTGAATTTAAATAAGATATCATCGTACACAGGAGTAAGTAATGAACTCCCTTGATGTGAACTGGAATGGCTGATGGGGAATGGGATTACTGTAAGAAAACGAGGAGAAACACTGGTTAGTTCCAAGAAGCTGTTAAAATGACGTGGCTATTACAAGCAGCTTCTGAGAGGAATAACTTACGGTCTAGGGCCATATACTTTGATTTGGCGCACATGAGTGTCCCTCCCATTAAGATGATTTGATGCAATGGAAATTTGCAGCATAAATGTATTTACAAACGTTTCTCTGTAATGAATTTTTGAGTCAATATCAGCTGAAAGGTTGACAATTAAGTCAACTTCAGTAGTACCAATCATCTATAAGATACCTACAACTCAAATGCAAAAGACTCAACACAGCACTCCAAGAACGCTTGAGATTCATTAGCATATTACACTCGAGGAATTTAAGATTGCGCAAAGAGCATGAGTCTTCTCTTATATTCAAGCTTCTATAATTTTCAGAAAATGAGACCAAACTGTTGTCACTAGTGAATGAGAAACAGCAATATGGCTTCAACTCGCAAGTTACTCACTTTAAATCCGAAAGGAGACGATCCGTATCTGAATCAATTTAACATCTTAACTTACTAGTTACAAAAAGCTGTTAAATAGTTTCGATACTGCAACTGGATTTAACAGACAATTCAAAAATTTAAGAAGGAAATTCAGAGTTTCATAGCTCACCTAGGATCATTTCCAGACAGAGATATATAAACCCAACCTGTCGGTTTCACAAGCTCCACTGTTTTGATATCCTGTTACCATATACACTTTCGCTCAAAAATTTAAACATTAAAACAAATACATAACTGCATATTTGCTCTCAATAAGACCACTTGAACATTTGCGCATTGCAAAACAGTTTAGAGCAAGACTTACCTTCAAGTTATGGAACCCATCGCCGGCTCTTATTGTGATCTTACTGGGCGTGTAACTCTCATCCAGTTTGAAATCAACATATATCACCACCAACTGACACACATACGCAAACACACACATTCACACAACCCTAATTAGCTACTAATCCTGAAATCGCAACGATTAATCCAAAATGCGGACCTGCAATTTCACTTTCTTCTGAAACTGAATATTAACCAGATGAGGCTGCACACCGTCCGACCTAAATTCAACAAAGGAGTCAGCAGCGTCAGAGCAAGATCTAGGGTTTCCAAATCTAATAAGAGTTCGATCAGCGACTGTGACTGTTCTTACTGCCAATAGGTTTCCAGATTATCGTCGCGAAGGGCGGAGACGCCATTACCGGGCTTGCCAGAGCTGACGCTCCATGCCGCTTTCTTCCCCATTTCACGCAGATCTTCGTCGACCGTCAGCTGCGGGATGCCTCCGATAAGCTTCCCGTCTTCTTCGCCATCGGATGAGTCGGTCGCCATTTTTGCCCAACCGATTAAAGCTTCAATGAGATCTTCATATCGAGCACGAGTTCAGAGCCTCTGCTGCAGTTTCCTCCATGAAACGACGTAGTTTCACCTCTCAAACTTGAAGAATTTCCATACTATATATGATTGCTTACAACACTAGTAGTAACTCCAGGGAGATAGTTATGTACAAAAACTTCCCTGTAGAAAATACAGAACAATAATTCCTATGATAACACATCTTCATAATCGAAGACGTATCGCCATAACTACAAATGAGCTGGCCTGGTCTGCCATCCATTTCCTGTTTCCGTTTCCGAAAACAAAAGAGCTCACTGATAAGAGAACAAAGAATCCTTAGGCGAGCAATCAAGATGTTGGACTCTGGTCATTTCTTTCTCTTTGGGGCTAAGAAACTCGGTTTACTGAGTTTTGCCAGTCGCTTGCCAAAAAATCCAGATGGTTTGGTGGTCGGGTTCTCTGCCTTGGAAATTGGATTCGCTGCTTTGGGAGCTGGGGCCTCGTTAGAATAGCTGATTGGATTTGGCTGGTGGTTGCTGTGGAGATCAGACTCATCATGGTGATCATGTTCATCTATGAAGTCAGGGTTCATCAAGAGACGGAGTAATTCGGTGGCATATATTTTTCCTTTATTATTCCCGTTGACTGAAATGTTGACGAGGTCAGAGAAGACTCCTGCATTAATGACCGTCTTACAGCAGTGCGTGTGCTGAGAGCACAAAGAAAGGAGTATATAGGCAGCATTTTCTTGGTCCTCAAGAGTGCCTGCCTCAAGTAGTTCAGCAATAGAGGTAATGCATTCAGCTGTTTCCATAATGGAGATCCGAGCCCTTTCCAAATGACATAAAGTTCTCATGATGGATATAGCCAACTTTGCCAGTGTGTTACTTCTCAAGAAACTGCTCAGTTTGGGGATGGATTCCAAGACAACAATGTCTGAATGATGCTCGTCGTCCAAGCAAACATTGTATAGTATTTTCACAGCAGGGTCATGGTACTCTGCTCTCGAGCTGTCGAGAACACTCACCAAGGAACTTAAAGCACCAGAATCAACAAGTTTCGACCTGCAATGCTTATGAGCTGACAGTACTTCCATAATGCGCAGAATTTCCTCTGTTGAGTCGGAGTTTAACAACCCAACCAGTAAATTGTACACATCCTTGGACAACTTAGGTATCTCACTCCTGCAACCCATCAATAAGCTTGTGAGAAATGATATTATTTAAAATCCAAGTAACATGTAGGCAAGACGTCCAGGATAGCTGAAATTTTGAGATTCAAATAAATCCATTATGTGTTACATTTTCAGGCCTAATGGTTAGACAACACCAATCAGTCTATCAGGGCCAATTTGCACGAGAAATATTAAGTTCCCTGTTGAGCACAATACACTACCTTGAGTTTATGTTGTTTATAGAAACATATAGCTGATGATTTAAAGTCACATTTAATAGTGCGGAAAATGATATAAATATTCTTCATCTTTATCATTTTCAATGACTCCAGCCCCATAAACAAAAAAATTACAATCATAAAAGGAAAAACTAGTAACAATGAATCAGGCTGCACATGCACATGCACATGTAAAAAAGTCTAATAATAAGAAATCAAATTATAAACAATGACATTTGAAGGAGTGTTTGAGCATGCTAAAATGGTTTAATAAAATATCCACATGTAAAAAGATTCATGAAATTAGTATGAAATAACAAGATATTGATTACCATTTCTCTTTGACAAAAGTCAACAGTAATTGAGATCCAGCCTTCTGAGCTTTCAAGTCATGAAGGTCAGATGCATCCTTTATAAATCTAGCAACTGTCTCAACAAAACTTGAACAGGATATACCCATAAAGGATCCATCATTAGATTTTAAGTTCTGTTCAGCCTCTTCAATAAATTGAAGTTGAGATTCCCAAGAATGGAAAGGAAGGTTAGAGAGCTTCTCAACAATCCTTTCTAGTTTAGCGCCACCAGATTGGGATCTAGGAGAATCACTGTTCATACGACGCGGTATGAAACTCCTCAAATTGGACCCTTTTGCAAGTGATACTTCCGTTTCAGAACAGTAACTACCAAGAGAGTCCATTGATAAGTTGCTCATGTCATATGGAAGATGTAGACTACTGAATGAACTCGCAAAACTTGCAAAGGACGCAGAACAAGCATCTTCACCTGATGCTATGCTTGGATCGTGAACGGTTATGCCATGTGCCAGACACCATTTTGAAATGAGGTCCTTAATGGCAGTGTTAGGAGTCCAAGAGAGATGTGACAACTTCATCCGAGTTTTTGGACAAGTTGAATGACCGTCAGCAAACCATTTTTCTATCCACATTCTTTCAAAAGTTTGCCCAGATGCAATCACAACAGGATCAAACATAATTCTAAACGAAATGGGGCAGGTGAATTCTTCGGATGGTAATTCTATAGTTGTTTTAAGAGACTTATTCTCCCAGCAGGGCTTCTGCTTTTCAGTCCTGGCAGACACAAATGATTCGGAACTAGTTTGGGAGGTTGTAGATGCATCGAGTGTTTTATGTCGAGGAGATGACATTTCAATCTTTTCTCCTAACATTGATTTTCCATGCTTCACGAGAATGCCGGAGAGGTACACCAACAACTCCCTCTTCTTCGATTTACTATCAGAGATTTCACTGTACATTTTTTTTATTGATCGTTTCTCCACTAACAGAGCTTTTGGGGAATTTAAATGAAGCCTTGATGCAGCAATTTGAAGAGCTTTTACCTCAGACTTAACTCGCAAATCAGGTTGAGAGGCATTGTGGTAAATCAATTCTTGTAAAGCACTTCCTGCCTCTTCTTCAAACGAGTCCAATGTGAATGTCGCACTCCTTACAACATCAAGTATGTGAGATATCTACAAAATTTATCATATTTAGTTCCACTGAAAACGAAGCACAACGATACTGCTGAAAATGGCTTATTATGTAATCTATTAATATTGGTGCTTTTGAAGCTCTTTGTGAGACTTAATGCAGCAAAGTTAGTCAAGACAAGAACACATGCTGTGACACCGGCAATTATAAACATATGTCGCATTGTCTCAGCCAAGAGTCAGGAAATAAGATAAATAAAACACAAACCTCAGCGCTCAGTAATACAGGAACCATGTTTTGAATTTGTGTTAAACTTCGCTCCATCAAGTTCCTAAATTCTTCACATCGAGATACCTTCTCATTTCCACGAAATGCCTACAAACATGATATGTATCATCACTGGGAATGATCCACATATAAGCTAAATGGTCAGAATATGCAACCTACTGACCGGGTGAAAGCAAAGGGGCATACCAAATAAAGCTTGCTGGACTCGCAGCAAGATAGAAGAAATGACTTGGCATAGTCATTTGCACGACTTAGTTTACACAGGGCGCTTACACCCGATGAACATCCGGGTCGTGCTGCTTCTATCTTCGGTAGAACAAATGAGATTTGATCAACCAACTTCATAAGCTCTGTACAAATGGAAAGATGCACCTGCATTTTTGACACCAAAACTTCAATCCATACCAATGGTCATAACGACCCAGAAGTCAAGAAAGTCTCAAGACTTCAAAGTTCAAAGTCAAAACTTCCAATTCACGGAAAAACAAAATTTCACAGCATACATACCTTAACAGCAGTCAAATTTGGAACTAGTTCAACCTCTTCCATTCCATCAGCACCCATGCTCAGCAGAAAAATCTATCCAACATGCTGATCAAAAAACAGTTAGACATGTCCATTCTCAAAATAAAACAATCAAAGACTAAGAGCGCTAGTGAGAATCCATTCAAAACCCCAACAGCACACAGTCCAACAATTCCAAATATTTCAACAACCATTAATAAAGCATCGTACACGAAGCTACAAACACAACACATGTCAACAAACCACTCCACCACAGACTCAATGTCCAGACTGATCATCATCTCAATCAACCTCCCAACCCTCAAACCACCTCAACTCCAAAACATCAGAAACGAGAGACTACCGCGCACATGAGATTCCGTTAAGCTCAATACCGAACAGAAAAAGGCAGGACGGAAAAGTGATAGACTATTATACCAATCCAAATTGACCGCAAAGTAAAGCGAAGATCACGCGAAATGAGACCCGGCTGCTGACGAAAGCCAAAGCACACGACACAGAGCTGACAGGCTTCGACTTCTCCAAGCTCGATTTCACTTCTCCATCTTTCGTCGTCACAGTCGTCGTCTTCTCAAGCTTCGCTGGCCACTGAGAGATAAGGGCTTCAAATCTCAGTAAATTTCTTTTCCATTTAAATAAAATTAAAAAACAAAAAATTAAATTCCAAGTACATGCACTGTATTTTATTTTTATTAAAATATTTTTATTTTATATATCTGTCAAATATCCCATCAATAAATTATATTTAAAAAAATATACAATTATAAATTTAATGTTTATCTTTCTTCACCAAATATTTGTGGACTCAAAAAATATTTTT
Source organism: Umbilicus rupestris (assembly GCA_963678935.1). NCBI lineage: Eukaryota > Viridiplantae > Streptophyta > Magnoliopsida > Saxifragales > Crassulaceae > Umbilicus > Umbilicus rupestris. Next base: position 11,136,433 of record OY787621.1, read on the forward strand.
TAATGGATGCAACAAATCAAATATAATAATATTCAAATCGTATAATTTTAATGTTAATCAAAATAACATTATTAAAAATCAATAGTTAAATGTATTTTAAATCTTAATGTTGCACTAGATTTGATTTCATTGGGTGGGTTGTTTGGAAATTTTGTTGTTGACTAAGTCAACTTAGGACTTGGACTTTTACCAAATAAGAATATGAATAAATAATTAACTGGGGATGTGACTTTCTTGAGTGAGGTTTGGTGAAATTGATCTAAGAAAATATTGATTTTAAAAACATTTTAATAATTTAAATTTGTTTTTTTATCCGTGTGATTTGAATTAAATTGAACCGAATAAAAGTTGATAAAAGAATTTTTTCTTAAAATATCAATAAAAATTAAGCAAGCATGATTTTACAAAGGAAACTTCATCGGTTGACCTGCAAAAATCCAACCTAATTATCAACTTTATAATCAACATTCTATTTGTGACTTTAATATTCCAAGTTGTAGCAAAAGTTAGGACTGACCTAAACGCGTAGGGCAACCCCATTAAGCTTGTGGAAATTATTTTCCACACTACTCATATTATCTCATTATTATTATGACGTCATAAGCTTGGAATGTGATCGTACCATTACAAAGATACAATACATTAAATTTATTTAACTTAATTGAAATAATTTATTTATCGAAATTTTAAATTGAAGGTTTTGAACGGAGATAAGTGAAGTTAGCTAGTAAACTCTTGCAGTCTTTCCGGTCTTCATCGGGTTCTAGCCGGAGCCAGAACCGGAGAGAGGCGAAAGATGTGGCGAAGGAATTTCAGCACCGCGACTACGATTCATGATTTGAAGAGTAAGAAATGGGACGCGTTGGTCGTAGGAGGCGGCCACAACGGCCTCACTGCAGCGGCTTACCTTGCTCGCTCGGGAATCTCCGTCGCGGTTCTCGAACGCCGGCACGTCTTGGGCGGAGCTGCCGTTACGGAAGAGATCATTTCTGGATTTAAATTCTCTCGCTGTAGCTACCTCCAGAGCCTTCTCCGTCCTTCCATCATCAAGTCAGTCTGTCGCCTCGGAATCAATTTTCACTGATTTACTTTGCTTGCCGGAAACGCGATGAGCCGATGAGTGCTTCTGAAACTGATCGATTTTTTAATTCTTTTTGAAAATGTTAGGGAGCTGGAGTTGGCGAGGCATGGACTGAAGCTGCTGAAGAGGAATCCATCATCCTTTACTCCTTGTCTGGATGGAAGATACCTGCTTCTTGGACCTGATAAAGATGTCAATTTTTCGGAGATCTCCAAATTCTCCAAACGGGATGCCGAAGCTTATACAAGGTTGTACAATGTACATAGTTTTACTCAGCCCTACAATGGCAAATAGGATATGGGTTGAGTAATGTTGATTTCTGAGACATTTTCGCTTCTTTTAGCATTGGTAAAAATGTGCTGATTATAATATTGAAAAGCAGAAATTGGATCTCTGGATGTTGAAAGTTCAGATATTTGTGAATATGCTTCTGCTATAGGTTATTCTTGAGTTACGACGGTTCTAATATTAGTACTAAAGAACAGATACGGGTTACTGTGGTATGTAACTTTTGTTCTTGTTCATGTATTTAACTTTTAGGTATGAACATCAGTTGGAGAATTTCTGCAAATTTATGGATATGGTACTTGATTCGCCTACTCCAGAGAATATGCAAGGTAGTTTATCTTTCAATGACCGGTTGAAAAACAAGTTGGAAAAGTCGTCTTTCTGGGCTCGTTGTTTGCAGCAGGCTGTTACATTAGGGCAAAAGGATATGGTGTAAGATTGTTAATTTTTCTTCTCTATTCAATAATCAGCTGTGTGAAATAGTGACATCTTGTAATGAAACAGATTCATTAGAGTTGAAGTACAATAGATTTCTCAGTCCATTTATCTCAATTTAATAAGGTTCAACGTATGTTTTTGAATGCTCTTTGTTGTCTTTTGTGACTCCATTGGATAGGGACTTCATGGATCTTTTGTTGTCTCCAGCTTCAAAGGTGTTGAATAATTGGTTCGAGGTCAGTATGATATATTATCTTGCTTGGTTTATCCTTATTGTGTAGATGTGCGTGACCCTTTTGAATAGTTACATACTTATGTCACTGAAAGTTAAATTGATGATGTGGTCGCTCTGGTTAGATGGTCATAATTGTTACGCTACTCATCCTAGGTCTACAGTTTTCTTAGGGTAAGCACATCATAGTGGCACAAACTTTAACTAATTTATAAAAGGGGCCACGAACAATAGCTATCTGCAATGTTAAGCCTTTGGCTATCAGAACATCACAATGGCACTTTCACACTATTATCTATCACTATTCAAAATTAATTGCTTTGGACCACTTCTTTGTACATTGTTAGACCTCATCATCAGTTTCCATCTAGGTTCATGAATGTAAGCTTTTCGCGGTCACCTTCGTATCCTTCTGAATAAGGGGTTGATATTACAGGGTGATGCACTGAAAGCTACTCTTGCCACCGATGCGGTCATAGGTGCAATGGTAAGAGAGCAATTGGGCACTTACTTTTGTAGGTGTTATTTGTTGTTTTTTAACCAACCTCATTCCCTTTCTTTCTGTCTCTATTTTTTTTGGTATAAATATGCAGCTTGTTAATTTCAAGACGCTTTGATCTTGATAAAGAGACATCATTATGATATACTGGTTTATTGTTTACTTGGATATTCGGTTAATTGAACGAAATGTGTAGGCAAGTGTCCATACACCTGGGAGTGGATATGTTCTGCTGCATCATGTTATGGGAGAAACAGACGGTGACCGCGGTGTATGGTCGTAAGTATTTCATCCATATGAACACATTTTTCATGGAAATATGTTGCTGATAAAACCTGTTCTCACTCGTTTTTGATTCCTGGAAAGTTATGTTGAAGGTGGGATGGGATCCGTATCTTTGGCTATTAGCCGTGCTGCTGAAGAAGCTGGAGCTCATATTGTAACAGATTCAGAGGTAAAGCCCATCCTACATTTATATGAGTTACAATTGAATTTGTGCTCTTACTGGATATCTCAAATTAAATTCATATTTGTTAGGTTCCATCTAAGCTGTTCTTTTAATGCCAATAGTAGTAGTACTGAGTTCAAATTTGTTTTGGTGGAGCTATTTCTTACTTGCTTCTATTTTCAGGTATCACAATTGATTATTGGTGAATCGGGCGCTGTAGATGGGGTTGGTGACTTCTTTCATAAATTCATGTCAAACTTACTAAGAGAAACTGACTGAGCAAGTATTGGGTATATTGCTGATGATACAGATACTGTTGGCTGACGGATCTGAAATTCATTCATCGGTTGTTTTGTCAAATGCGACTCCATATAAAACATTCTTGGTAAGTACATAACAGATATGTGAATGACCACCATCATATATATCTTTTATGGAATTAGCTATTAATCAACATTCATTATACATAATGCAGGAGCTGGTCCCTAAAGATGTTCTTCCTGAGGATTTTATTTCCTCTATTAAGCAGCTGGATTACAAATCAGTAAGGGAGCATTTCAAATGATATGCAACATGCTTAGATTTGACTACTCGCATGTCATATAATTTGTGGACTTTCATTCTGGTACAGGGAACTACCAAAATTAATCTAGCTGTCAATAGACTGCCAGTGTTTCAAAGCTGCAAATTGAATCATCCGGGTGCAGGTCCTCAACACATGGGTACCATACATATAGGTTCAGAGAGGTAAACTCTAAGTCCAGAGATGGAATAACAAGAGAAAACTACAAGCAGAAAAAGAAAGAAAGAAAATATTTCATTTTGAGATCAAATTGTAACATACCTAATTACTTAATCAGTTGATAGTAAACAGAAATTTCCATCTTGCTGAAGTAGCTTGTTTTGGCAATTCACTTTGATTGATGCTAATTCTTCTTTCTAAGGATGGAAGAGATTGACCTAGCATATAAAGATGCTGCCAATGGCTTGCCATCACGACGACCTGTAATCGAGATGACAATTCCTTCTGTTCTGGACAAGACCATTGCTCCTCCTGGTATCATCTGGACACCAGAGCTATTTCGACATATCAAAACTTTGTTATTCATCTGAGAAATACAGTTTAATTGACAAAATATCATGCAATTATGAATGAGTAGGTAAACATGTGGTCAACTTATTTATCCAATACACCCCTTATAAGCCAGTGGATGGCAGCTGGGAAGATCTAGAGTATAGAGTGAGTACTTTGATTTATGGTAGCTTTTTCCATGGATTGGTTCTATACACAGAGCTGATACGTTGCAGTTAATAATTTTCTTTTGATGGTCAAGAAGTTCTTAATTAAAGGCTCGTTATATGTAACCATAGTTGTGGGGTAAGCAAAACTTGTATGGTATCTTTGCAGGAGTCTTTTGCACAGAGATGTTTCAACTTGATTGATGAGTATGCTCCTGGATTTAGTTCATCAGTTATTGGTTATGACATGCTTACTCCACCAGATCTGGAGAAGATAATTGGTCTGACAGGTAATATTTGATTATTGGATTTTCAATTCTCTTACAAAGCCATGAACTTGTTAATCATCCTCTAGAAGGGCGTAATCAGCATTGATATTTATAAAAAAGAGATTGTCTACAGGAGGCAATATCTTTCATGGCGCTATGGGTTTGGATTCTCTCTTCCTCATGCGACCCATGAAAGGATGGTAAACAACTGTGGCTTCCCTCGTGTCAATTTAGAAGCTTTTAAATTTCATTTTAGCAGTACAAGAACACAATGTGTTGCTCATATCGCGCAGGTCCAATCACAGAACTCCATTAAGGGGTTTGTATCTATGCGGAAGCGGTGTGCATCCTGGGGGTGGTGTGATGGGTGCACCAGGTCGCAATGCTGCTACTGTAGTTCTCCGAGATATAAAGAAGTCATATATGAACTGATCTTTATTCTAAACAAGGTGCTGATACTGTTTTTGCATTTTTGCTCTCCAATCCGTATAATCAAACGCCATTACCAAGCGTTATCAATCTTTGTACATTCTAAATCATCTGACAAGGTGGTTACAATCTAGTCGCCATTATTCTTATGCTTGACTGGTTCTTACAGGGTTGAAGTACAGGAGCATATCTGTCCGGCCAGGAACATTCTGATCACAGTGCCAGTCCAGGTCCGTTTTTTTGCACTAAACATCGTCGTATTCGGTAAGGTATGTTCTTCTGTACTTGTAAAGTATTAAAATATTTATATCAGTAAAGAACTTGCGAATGGGCCATTTAAACAACATGGAGTTAATGATATGAAGCTACATATTGATAAGAGAGTTGACATAGGCGAAGAATCTGGTGTCCTTTTCAAAAGCAGTCATCAAAACAGTGGTGCCATTCGTCTTCAGATCAACCGCAACCACTCTCTTCTCATTTTGAAAGACCACCATCTCATGGTTGGCAAACAGCACAGAGTCATGGTGCTGGGCGCCTGGTCGATTTCTGCGCCACGCCATGAGCTTAAAAGATTCACCTGGCATGTCATCTTTGGCCGAATGGTCAGCAGTCCTCTCTGCTGACGAATCGGATGTAACCAATTGAATGTGGCGTATTTTCCTCCAGGCAGGTTCGTGTCTGTTGTCCATTGCCATAGTGTTAGCGTGTGCATTAGACAGCACCTCAATAAGAAGCTCACTGCCCCAGATGTTGAACGAACAAAGCTTTCCGTTCAACGCTCCCAAACAAAATTTTCTAGGCAAATTAACTGACCTCTCTTTACTCAAATCAAAGCCAAAGATGGCGTGCATAGTTGTCATCCAGTATACGACGCCGTCGGCGTAAACACCAGACCTGGGAATGAGCACCCTATTTCCAAAGCATATCTCCCCTGAAACTCTCCAGGACCCTTCTACGGATGAAAATATTTCAAACTCCATCCCTTCAAAATCAGAAGATTTAAAAGCGCAGACCAGTTTGTACTCCGCCTCAAAACTGAGGAGTGAAGGTTCAAATACGAGGACAATGGCAGGGTCAGCTCCATGATCTGCATTTGGTTGAGGTAGTTTCTTCCACTGCTTGGTCAAAGGATTGCAAATGTAATAGGCTCTGAATACATCTTGACAGCACACTAACCCATTGGAAGAGCACCTGATAACAACTTGCTCCGGTAAAAAGCTCAGCGATGGGTCTGGAACCCCATGCGCGTTTGAATCAAGAGGTACAAAGGCTGGTGGCGTGTTTGGGGTCTGGCAGAAAATGCCTGAAAATCCTCTGAAGGAAAAACTTTGATTGTGGGCAAAGAATGGAGTTGAGATCAGGAGCTTCCAGTCCCGACAGACACTAGTGAATTTTAAGAGTGACTTTGCAGGAAGGAAGCGAAGGGCATTCTCCCTGATAACATCCTTGAGGTCCAAGTAAATCCCAGAATTGTGATTTATAGCCTTCCCACTCCTCTTACCTCTATCCATCCAGCTCCTGGTATAATATTCTGCTCAACCACACACACAAAAGTATTTCAAAAACACATCAAGCAGGACAAATATTTAAGTTACATCACACAAATGCTAGGAAGCATAAGTAGGTTCTCGTCAATGATTATATCGTAATTTGACTGTAGTAACCTTATTTGGTCAGCCATGGGCCTTTGTCACGCGGATCAAAACAACATAGTATATGTCTGTTCACAAAATTAAGACGGACTGATACAACCGACTTTCCACCTAGGCTTACATAAGGAGCTCTTCAGCCCTAACCCCTTAAAAATGCTAGTCAATCACTTAGCGGTTAACCTTCCATCCACGCTAAATTCAAAAACTCAAAAGTCTGACTCTTAACTCCCGAACACTTGAAGCTTTCAATTCTGCATACCCATTCAAACCCCAGGCCATGAAATCCATCAAGGGAATTTGCTCGAGTCAAAACAACAGCGGCTTAACCACTAATAGCTAAAATCAGAGTAAAGGAAAATAACACCGATCCTGAGCCCCGACCGAACAACAACAACTTGTTCAATCACTAACATAAAAGAATCCTACTCTTAAGTTTCCACCAATCAGTAATCAAAATCAACATATTTAACAGTAATGAAAAGTACCAGTAAAATCCAAAACATCGAATTTCTCATCTAGGTTTAGTTCCAGCCTCTCCAATCCTCTCACTGTAACAATCCAGATATAAACTATAACGAGTCATCAATCAACAAAACAACCCCCATTTCCGATTGGATTTCTTAAAACTGCAAAACCCTAGCCAGCACTGCAATCTAAAGACGACAAAAACCGATGCGTATACGAGGATCATTGAAACACAACGAAAGGGTGGGAGAACATGAATCCAACCTTTTGAGAAGTCGACCGGCACGACCGAGTTGGAGCTGCTCGATCGCGAGGAGGCAGAGAGAGAGAAAGAGAGATTCCGAGTGCCAAAAGATCCGCTTCCTTCACTTATTTATCAATAAAAAACTATTATTTGTTTTAAAAACGATGTCGTTTCGTAAACATAAAATTGTAGTTTCGCACATGCGTCACCAAACACTAAGTAACTGTATAGTTATTAAACAATACTATTGGCTTCAATGTTCTGAATTTTGTGCGAATGAATGAGTTTTAGGATAACTGTCATATATGAACCAATTGAAAACATAAGTCCAACAACTAGATTTATAATACTATTTATTATAACTTAACATTAGATAATAATAAATGAGAAATCGTCATAAAACTGGTACATATCTACTCTGTCGTAAAAACTAAATATAATCATCGCTTAACATAAAGAAGTAAGAAGAAAATGTTGGAAATAAGGTGTGAAGAAAATGGGGCGCGCCTCATTTGTGACTAAGTTTTGAGGGTGGAGAACACCTCGGATCAATTTGATGTAAACTAGGAAAATACTCCTTGTTGAATGTAGTACAAAATTGATCAAAGAAATGTCAGATTCGGATATGTTTTGAATGAGATACGAGTGCTCAAAGTTATGAGTATAAATCTGCAAAACCATTGACCAGAGATTGACCGAATCAATCTGAGTGATTCGGTCAGCCATAAAGTGATTCGGGCGAATCACTTATGAAGTGCATTTCTGAAGTGAACGGATCAATGCTGGGTCAACCGAAAATGACGGAACCTCAAAAACGAAGTCAGCCCATGTACCATGCGGTTACCTGATATCGCGTAAGGTGGCTGCGGGAATAGAGGAAACAGACTCCTCCATCCTCTCTGTATTTCATCTTATAAGAGAAGACGAAATACACAGAGAGGATTACGATCGAAAGCACCCAAAAAAACCAAGTCCCTGCTTTCTGAGTTTCAGTCCGTGTTGAGTTTGGGTGATAGTGGAAGTTCAACGAAGCTCGCTTCAGCTAGATTCTGCGCAATCTCAGAGCTGAAAAGGGTTGTTTTATCCTGGGAAGCTAAGCTGCCAGAGAAGTCCGACGAATTGGACGGCAATTACGCTTCAAGAAAAGCGTCGAACGTGACTCAACCAGAAAACTCGCTACGGTTCATTTCCAACTCGTGTTTTATAGTTCATTATCTAGCTAACTTGATCTGTGGAGAGAGAACGCAGCAAACAAGGGCAGCAACAGAAAACATATTCAAAGCATAAAGTTCCTACGTTTGGGATAGTGACGTCCAAGTACATAATTTTCCTGTTTGTGGAAATATGTCGGATAGTATCACATTGTTCGGTATCGGAATCAGTATCAGTATCAGCAAGTTCAAACTTTGTTCATCGACTGAAGCTGGATCTTCGAGTTCTCGTGCTCCTTCCATCCTTTTCGGCCCTCGGCGAACAACAGCTCCATATCTTCCAAGTTCACGCCCTTCGTTTCGGGACAGAAGAAGTAGAAGAACATCAAAGCCACCACGCTCATTCCACCAAAGAAAAAGAAGCTTCCTCCAATGGTGATCGCCTGATAGAGTGGAATGAAACATATCGAAACGACGGCGTTTGTCAGTCTGTTTACCGCCACGCCAATCCCAGCTCCCTGGGCCCGCAATTTTAGCGGGAATATTTCCGAGCTGTAGACCCATGTTATTGGACAAAGCCCAATTCCGAAAAAGGCCACGAACAAATACGTCGACCCGATACAAAGCCCAAGAGCCCAAAGAAGCTCGTGCGAGGCACGTGACACGATGGTCAACCCGACTCCGAGGGCAGTCAACGCGAAGAACATGCCGGAGAGACTCACCAACAGGAGCCTCCGGCGTCCGACTCGATCAATTAAAAATGTGGATGTAGCGATGAAGATCACCTTGGTGACGCCGACTCCGATGGTGGCTAACAACAACTTGCTCTTGTGTTGCACACCGGCTAGTTTGAATATTCTGGGGCTGTAGAGAACTACCGCCTCGATACCTGTCGCGTGCTCGAAGAAATGGATGCCGATGGCGGCGAGGAGAATCCGGCGGACTGCCGGAGTTGGGTGTAGGAGAAGCTCTTTCCATACGCCGTGTCCTTTGCAGCTGTCCGAGACTTCGACTATGTTGGTTTGGCCATCGTCATCAATGCCTGCTGCGAGTTTTATCTCGCGGAACCGCTGCTCGGCCTCCTGGGGCGTGTTGGAGACTTTTAAAAGCACTTTTTTGGCATCTCCAACGCGCCCCTGGAGAACCAGCCACCGCGGGGATTCCGGCATTTTCAGAATCCCCAACGCGAGGACGAGAGACGGAATGGCGGCTACGCCGAGCATGAGCCGCCATCCGAGGCGGAGAGTCATTTTTCCGAAGATATAATTTGAAATGTAGCCGCTTAAGATGCCGATACTGATGCAGAGCTCGGGGAGGGAAGTGAGGAAGCCTCGGGTTTTCGGGGAGGAGATTTCAGCTGAATAGACCGGCGCGATCAAGAGGGCGAAGCCTACGCCGACTCCGGCTACGCATCTACCTGTCATGAGGATGGTGTAGTTCGGACCATAGCCCATTAAAACAGAGCCGAGGAGGAAGATGATCGCGGCCAGGCAGATCGTGTAGCGTCGGCCTATGTAGTCCGAGGTCCGACCGGCCGCCAAGGATCCGAAGAGCGCGCAAATGTTGAGGATCCCGGCGAGGACCGACACTTGGATGTCACTGATGAGCAAATCTTCTTTGATGAATAACATGGCTCCACTCATAACTCCAGTGTCTACCAGAACAACAACAATCATGATCAACAAAAAATTATCATAATGAAATCTGACATGAGTTGTAAAAAGGTCACCATAGCCGAAGATGATGGAGATCATGGAAGCGACGACGGCGCAGGCGAGTGAATACTTGTTGATCTGGCCGAGCCCGGGGCTCTGCTGATCGTCAACAATCCCCATGGCAACCATTTTCTCAGAGCTTCCTCCTTCCACAAAAACCTCTTTGATCAGTCCCAGACAGTTGGTGCCAGATGACAGATGAGCCGAGGATTTGGTGGCTGTTTTTAAAGCAAGTAAAAGCAGCTGCTAACTCCAATCGATTCAGCCAATGAGGTGAGGTCAAACATTAATTTTTTGAGGTGGGGCCGAGTGAGATATGGATCGGATCTTAGGTGATTAGGGTTATTTATGGACTAAGTTTTGATCAGCAGCATGTGGTGGTGAGTGAACGCGGGGGTCGAGAAGTGGGCTGGCGAGGGTTGACTGGGGAAGCAGGGTTGAACGTTGACCGAGATGCTCGCGGCGAGTGGGTCTGGTGGTGCTAAATGTGTGTAACGGATGTGGTTTTGGATATTTGTAAAGATAAGGTTGATGACGTCACGCATGTAAAATTAAGAAAGCAATAACATGATTAGTTATTTGGTGCGGCGTTTGGTGAGATTCGGAAAGATGAATCTGAGACGATCAAGAAACGTGCGGATTTCGGTTGTAAGATATGTTTTGTCGTTTTGCATCGACAAGCTTTACGATTGCTGACTTGGATTGGATGCCTGAAAAGTCCACCTTTGTTGTGCAGCGTGGGCTCTAAATATGGAAAATGATAAAGGTATAAGCGTGAGTGTGTGGGCCACCCAAGTATGGGTCAATTAAGGAGACTGACCGTAAAAAAGCATATAATGATGGTCCTACACACCTCTTCTTCAGCAGGCATATAATACAAGGCTTGTGGCCCAGGGCACTAAATTGCACCTAAAAATGAATATCTGCTGCATCTAGAAATTTTTCTAGAATTGTCGCACCTGCCAAATAAATTCTCTTAATTCCCAGATTCATTTATAAATAGGGCTTTCAAAAAGAATTTTAAAAATAAGGGCTGAGAAATTTTATTTGGAAGGCGGGATAATTCTAAATTTTTTTCTTCCATCTAAAAAGTTCTCGAAATTTAGGCTGACCTCACATCGTTGTGCCTAAGTTTCGCCAATGTCAGTTATCGCTAAATGATCAATCTTAACAAGAATAATTTTGTAAAAAAGACTGGTCTCACGAAAATTAAAATTCTAGGATTCTCCTCTTCTTCCGCTCTCCTCTTCTCCCCATCTTCTTTTTCTTCTCTCCCACATCTGGTGATTTGTGAATTGGAAGAAGATTTTGTGACCACTAACATGGAGTTGACTTCAATCTGATTGGCGACAGTTAGGCATAAAGATGCCAGATGAGTTAAAATACAAAGAGAAAAAAAAGACATTTGACAAACTTTTTTAGAGCAAATCTAATTTTTTTTTTAAAAATGATGCCATCTTTTATAATGTTATTCCGTGAGTGCTGACCGAGCAAACTCGCCCCGAAGCCGGGAGCGGGTCGTCATGGCGATTATCACTCTCGAGCGACCTGACACTCAGCAAGCGACGCTTGGTGGGTTTCAAGTTTCGACGCGTTCGCAATGGGTTTTGGAAATTACGATATGGTCCTTGAAGTATTGAAAATTACAAAATGCGCCATATACTATCAAAAGTTTTAAGGAGTTGATGATGGGAAATTCTTCTACATTTGGACCCAAGCCAACCACCATTGAAGCTCAAAAGTAGAAGCCTACTTCAATGGCCATCATTTTGATATGGTATATTGTTTCTTTACTTGATACTCTCACCTGAAAAGAGTGTACATATTCCCCTCCATGCATCCCTCCACAGAACTGTAGTCTGTACAACATTTACGGTCTGAAATATTGCCACCAAGCTCACACGCCATTCGCATCAGCTGGAAGCGTAGCCAGATTGAAAACATTTCATGAAAAGCTTCCAACTCCCTGCCTTTTTTCTTTTTTCTCCAAGTTTGTAAGATGAAAATTTTGTACTGGTAGTATCCGATTTGGTGCTGAGACGGTGCATTTCCAATGGGGATGAAGCATCTTGTGTGGAACATAATTTCTGGAGGAAAACTGAGAGGGTCTTAGTGATTTCTGCGAATTCGGGTCTAACTGAGGAATCCTCTGCCCAACAGGACTGCACGAGAGGAACTATTTCCTTGGGTATCTTCTCGATGCTAGGCCTGTGCTTCTGAGAGTAAAAAAGGCAAGGGATTAAATGGTTTATACGAAGCATTAAATCATTTGAGTAATAGGTGCCACTGCCAACTTTGTTTGTCGGGTTTTTTGTGTAGACTACTTTTTTAAGTGTCCCACTCTCTTAATTTTGGTTTTTATTTCTATGAAATGCAGTTACTGAAATCTCATGACATAGCCTTAGTGCACTGCTATTTACAAATGACAGTATTTGAAAAATGAGAGGTAAAAAAGAATGAAAAAAAATCAAGAAAGAACTCTCAATTTCAAGAACTTACTTTGGATGCGGCATATGCAACTAATATCTCATTCATTCCTTTGAAAGGAGTTTCATTTGTTAGCAGCTCCCAGAGAACCATTGAGAAACTGTAGACATCTGCCTTATGATCGTAATGTTTCTTCACCCCCTTCAGTAACATTTCTTTACTAAACAACTGACCGTATGTTCTCAAATCAGATTAAAAGTGATAATTATACAGCTGAAGGAGAGTTTAGAGTCAGAAATGCTAGAGTACCTCGGGGGCCATCCAGCGATAAGTACCAGCCTCGCAAGTCATTTCATCAGCTGTTTCTTCTCTAGCCAATCCAAAATCAGCCAGCTTTATTCGCTTCTTGTCTTCAGTAAGAAGTAAATTGCCTGTGCATAAAATGTCTTAAAATGTGTCCCACTATGACAATATAGCGAACATACACAAGGGAACAAAATTTGGCTAGATACATATCAATTGCATTCCCATGAAAGAAATTCCACAGACTGCACCCATATAGCTAGAGTGTGCAACCTTACTTCTTGCTTCACTTAGGTAACTCGCAATATTATATAGAACTTGACGGTAAGCATTCTTCAGTTGGAACACCTTATTATGAATATCGATAATTAAGGAAACAAAATGAATTGTAATTATCAGACAAACCTAAGGTAATTTCACTCCATGTGTATTTTAGTTACAAGTCAAATACTAGTACTACCGAAATTCATCCATGCTCTATGAATGCATGGAACTGGATTCCGGACAGATGTGTTCAAGTTGCAATTAATAATGCACATAAAATTAAAAGGGGCCACACATAAGAATTGGCAGTGGAAATTTTAGTTTTTGGTATAAATCAACCATTCATCTGCTCTTTATTGATAATCAAAAAATATATTAATAGGAAAAAGGTAGTTACTGGGCTTCAAATCGCGGTGGATAATGCCCAATCCATGCAAATAATCCATGACTCTAGATATTTCCAAGGCAAAACTTATAGACAACTTCAAATCTGGACATCTTGGACGCATGCCCCAGAGAAACTTTTGTAGAGTACCACCTTGCATCAGCTCCGTGATTATCATCATTGATGGTTCAACACAAGCACCAATAAGCTGTAATAATGAAATGTCCATAATAGCATCATGAATAAAAAGAAATATTATATCATGGATGAGTCATTATCTACATCAAAAAGCATATGAATATGCACGAAGAAGTGAGAGCATAAACTGAATCCCGTATTAAAACTGCAAATTTCAGTTAATGAAACTAATGAATGTCAGCCCTCTTACTACAGACACATACCTTTTAGCATCACATGAAAATTTTGGAATTATTCAATTAGATCATACACCTTTAAGCATATTCCTACAGAAACACACCTGAATAATGTTTTCATGGTTCACCCTAGACAACATCATAACCTCCCGGTGGAAGTTATACTGGGCTTCACCGCTGGCAGTTGATGAAATTTTCTGTTGTACCATTTTTATAGCAACAGGATAGGAGTTGTATCTATCAAACAAAATAAAATGTATCAAAGCCCAATAGAGTAATTTTCACAGCTCATTCAGCATATATAGAGAACATTACTAGAATAACGACTTTATGCTGTTCGGACAAGTACATACTACATCAAACAACAACTTGACCGCATACAGATTATATGATGGATGGTTCCAAGAACCAAACCCATTGATTATATTCAAACAAATCATAATTTGTATACGATGTTAAACAACCATTTCAAAATGCTACTGCATAGCCATCAAGATACTTCGTGTGAGCCACAAAAGCAGCACTAATGTTGCATCGCTTTCCAATGTGAATCGGCATACCCCAAACAGTAACCAACTGTTCCATCCAAGAAAGTTATCAACCGGTCTCAAAACCTAAATAAACATAAAGAACGCGAATTGACAACAAAACTACAAAATCAAGAATTCCAACTCAATCAAATTTATCACAAACCATCAAAATGTGCAATTCTCACAAGTATTCGACCTCAATGAGCACATACAAGCCATATCACACACCAAAACAACCACATTTCGAAAACAACTACCAAACAATTAAGCCTAACTCCCCAACAGAATGACACTCACAATCCTTCATACACAACGGAATTAGGGCCCTCACTGATAACCGCACAAATCTTCAACCTAGCCGCATCAATCAGTAATCTCCTATCAATACTATACATAACCCTTTCCCGCTCGTCGAAATCCGCCAACCGAACTCCAGCAACGCCGACATTGTCCTCGGAGGGTTGAGAAACGTGGATGTCGAATAGCTCGTCGTCGGAGCTGTCGACATCCGCCATTTCCGGAAGTCAGCCACCGGCCAATGCGGAGGAGAAGGCTGCGGATGAGGAAGCGATTGATCGAGGTGGGGGAGCGTTGATTTGAGGGTTTTGGGGAGATTGGTTTGAGGGTTTTGGAAATGGGGGATGGACAGAAAAGGAGAGGGAAAATTATGGAAATTAATTTTTATTTATGAAAAAGTATCACTTTTCATTTTATGTCATATAAAATATTATGTCAATTTATAAATACTCATCATTTTATTTAAAATAATTTTACAGAATAATTATTGAATAACTTTTTGAATTCGTGGTTTGACAAATAAATGTGTGTGGTTTTTTGTGTAGTAATGATTTATTTAAATTTTCGATTTGGATGACACGGCGCCATGTCATCGGAAGTGGTGTCAAAATAAGATACTAAACACATTAAAGAAAAAAATTGAAGATTGGGAATGAAACGATGATGAAATGATTATAAGTTATGTGAAGTGTACGATGAGGTGCAATCATGGTATGCAACATTCAGCCCAAACGGATGGGTGTAGAGAAAATAGTAGTTGGAGTTTTCCTGCAGCAAAGATTCGGTCGAGTCAGGTAACTGCAGAGCTGAAGGACTGACTGGCTGAATAGTGGCAGAGCTCTCACATGTGTCGACAGATTACAAAAAAGGAACACAACCACATGGTGGTAAGGTACTGCGGAACAGAGATACCTGGGCTCCTCCTCTTGCCGACTCCTCCTGCTTCTTCAAGTGGGAGCATGACATGTTGATAAGAGGAACCAAGCACAAGAAGGGCCTACAATTTACATGTTAGGAATTGGAGCTAAACAGGTTCCATTAAATTACATCTGACAAGCATCAACCAGAGCAACCAGGCACAAAGGGTCACAGATGATAAGTTCAGATTGACAGTGAAATTTCTACAGACAAAAATTGATTCAAATAAGTAGCTAAATAAGACTGTTCTTAGACCATAAGCAAATATCAGCACAATTCCTATGTGGGAAGCTTGGGAGACCACACTAATGACAACCTCAGGTCCTGTTAATATTTAAGCACCGTGACTAAAAATGGAAAACTCTGAAGGAAGCATCAGAGTTGGGAAACCTAGATAGCCTATGCTTAGTCCTTGCAAATGTGCTGCAATCAAAGCAGTTTCTGTTCACCCAGGAAGCCTGGCCGCTGAATTTTATCCGGCGAGATTAGTTGGAGTTCCCTGTCATGTAAAACACCAGGGAAGGATAGGGCCCCATGTATGAAACTCAGGTTAACCTTGAACGTGATGCAGGGGGCCAAGGCTCGAAGAGTAGGGTATGCCCTCAGTAGGGCACCCCATCCTTGTTTTTGATACAGAAGTACCGGAGGCTAATAATCAGTGACCCTTGCCGCTTCCGAGAGTCAGCTCCAAATCATCCACAGCCATGTCATGGATCCTCTCACCCTCCCATGGTTTAACCCTGCAACTTTCAAATTCAAATTCTGGACATTGCATAGCTTGACCACCGAGGGAACCAGGAATAGTACTTTGCTGAGTTGCTGGCTTAGCGAGGTTAAATGTAGCTGAAGACAGGGCTGCTGGGGGCGCCAGTGTCTGAAAACTAACCCACCTACCAGAATCAACGGTAGACACATCTGACTCATCACACTCATGTATTGTTGCAGGGGTGAAATTCTGACGGCGGCCAGGACTTGAAGGGGCAGAAGCAGCAAACATCGGATGTCTAAAAGACTGAATATGACTATTGGCAAGTGTCTCCATCCAATTAGGTTTAGGTTTAGAACTTGTCGACTTTGGAGATGAATGTGGCGGAGTTACAGGAGCACTGTTGGATATACGAAGTGGAGGAAGAGATGCAGGGACTGCAGCAAAATTGCACAGGAATGGTAGGAGATAAGAAGATGGATTCGAATCAAAACGAGTTGGGCTCGGGAATGATGATGAGGCTGGGCTTGCATTGTATGAGGGTATAGGGCTCGGGAAAGCCGAAGATAGAGGACTGGGTTGCAATGAAGAGCGCGCACTGATGTTTGTTGAAGTGCCACCAAGCTCAGTTTGAAGCGGCCGGAATCCCTGCATGTATTCAATAAACAACCATAACTGTCAGACATCACAACAGAGGCGCACATTTCGCAAAAAATGATCTGAATCTCAACCATAACAACCATTAACTGTCAGACACCAAAACACTTCAGAGCTCCATGGAAATGATCCGGCCGGTGAAACATTTTTTTCAATGCTCAACAATAATTCACAAACAAAATGGACCTAGTTTTGAAAAATGATCTCTAAAAACTCAGTGAAATGTATTCCTCTATACCTCAGCTTCCATTTTTTCTTCATTTTTTGTTGGTACACCAAAATCCAGAGGCATACCATCAAAACGAAAATAAGCAGGATACTAGAAAACCTCCAATTTCAAAACTAGATCTGAATCTATCATTTATCGGCTAACAGAGCAGATTAGCAGCAACAAGAACGGTCCACAAAAAAATCAATCACAAAACCCGGAGATAATCCAAGAATAACTCTATCCAACTAAAAACCATCAAAATGGGAGTAAATTCAAAACCCTAATCCACACCAAGAATCATACAAACCTTCCGATAAGTACTCCCGTCCTCCTCCACAACCCACCCAGCCTCAGCACACAGCGCCTTCAGCACCTCATTATTATCACAGTGCTTCGGTAGCTTAAAATTCCCTTGCGCCCTCAACCCGGCATAAATCTTCGCCGCAATCGCCCTCCGCCGCCTCTCCCTCCTCTTGTTGTTCTCCCTCTCCTTCCACGTCGGCAGCCTCCCCGTCGCCCCTCCAACTCCTTCGTTTCCGCCCGAAATCATCTCAGTCGCCCGAGATCGAGCCCGCTAGCGTTTCAAGAAACCCGCGCGCGGTCCAAATTGCCAAGTGCAGAGGTCGAGGACACGATGCTTTGTTTATCGCTTTGTGTAACTCTATATTATATTAACAATAAATTAATAATCGAAAATCAAAATCTTTTCTATATTTACAATCTGACCCCTTAACTTCCGATTACTATAATTAAGTCCCCCTAAGTTTGTCTTCTTCGAATTCGAACTCTAAATTCTAAACTGTACACCCATTAACCCTTTAATTTCATTGAATCGGTAGTCCTTTTGGAATCAAATGTATAAAATAAAAGTAAGGCACAATTATAAAAGAACCCCACAAGTTTGATAAATGACTTACGGAGCCCTTTCAAAGCGTAAGAATATATAGATTAATTCTTATGACAGGTAAAGTTGTCAATTTCTTATAATTCAATAACTGAATATGAAATAATTACAAATGAGAATCACAAATAAATAAAGAAATAACAGTCTACCTGAACCATCTTTTATCTGCGACATAGATTAACTATAGTGATTTCTGAATAAAAATTCATATAACAAAACCTTATGCATGAATATTTTCTTTAAAAATAGAAAGTAGTGCCGACAATTCTATTCTTTATAACGTTGATCAATTAATTTGCTCCCACTTCAAAATCACGAAAAAGAATGAAAAATTGGTGGTATCCATTCGGTGAGGTAGTTTAAGGACATGGTAGGCTTTAAGTAGGGTAGGTCTGTACCAGATATTCGCTATCAACGGTCCAGATTAAGTCTGAAAGTGGGCCCAATTAGCTTATGAGGTCCTAAATAAACCTACGTAAAGTGGTCGTTGAAGAAAATAATGAACCCACGGTCGTCAAATGATTCGCTATAATTTCATGATTCAGCTTCGCAGTAATGCGCGGGAGACATGGATGGTATACTTGAAATGGGCCGCATTGCTCGGCCCAAACTCGGCCCAATAGCTGAGTTTGCTTTGACCAGTTCCGCTTAGAAGCTCCACCTGCGTGACTATGACGGCGGTCCCAGGTCAGCAACATCTGCAGCAGGAGCGTGTTGAAGAGGCCAAAGTCAACATTTTATTCTTCAATTCAATCCCATTCCACTTCAGTTTCCATCGTTGAATTTTCTCAATCAGTTTCGATCATCTCAATGATCCATTTTTAATTGAATGTTCCGATCCCCAATCCAAACCCTAGCTAAAAATCTCTCAAAATCCGATGACGGGTTTCGCCACCGATCTCATCTTCATCCTCATTCTAGCATCAATTTCGCATCTTGCTCTTGTTCAAGCTCAGCAGCCCTACGTCGGCAAGCGGACGACGGACTGCAATAACTTGGATAACTCGAGCTCATCTTTCGGCTACACTTGTAATGGAGTCAGCCCTAGCTGCCAGTCTTACCTTGTTTTCAGATCTTTGCCTCCTTACAACTCCGTCGGTTCGATTTCTAAGCTGCTCGGTGCTGATCCAGCTGGAGTCGCGGAGATCAATAATGTCACGGAGAGCGCTGGTTTTGAGACGGATAAGTTGGTTATTGTGCCTGTCACTTGCTCTTGCTCAGGTGAGCTTTTTAGGGTTTTGAGATTTGAATTTTTTCATTAAAGAATCTCAGAATTGATTACTAAAATTTGATGCTTTGACTGTTTCTAGATTTGTGTTTTCATGTTGTTGTGGTCAGAATTGGATATCCTTGTTGCTTGTATGAAGCTTCATTTTGTGCATTTTCTGATAATGGCAATGAAAACACATGTAAACTTTTGTAGTATGTTACTGTATTGAGGAATGTAATGAGTTGGTTTCGAAACTTCTGCAGGTGTGTATTATCAGAAGAACACGACTTATCTTGTTACGCCAGATGATACTTACTTAACCATTGCGAACAATACTTTCCAAGCCCTTACGACATGCCAGACTCTACAAGCTCAGAACAATGTTTCAGCTCGTGATTTGATCAGGGGTATGACTATTAAGGTCCCTCTCAGGTGCGCTTGTCCGACAGCGAATCAGCAGAGGTCTGGAATTAAGTATTTATTGACTTACTTAATTGCCATTGGGGAGGATATTTCAGTTATCAGTACTCGGTTTGGTGTAAATGATTCTTTGACTCGTGAAGCTAACGAGTTAGGTGGGGTAAATCCTCTTATAAATTTCTTCACGACGTTGTTAGTTCCTTTAGCAAGACCGCCCAATATTTCTCAGACTTATGCAACCCCACCTCCTCCTCCTCCGCCACCACCTACGGCTGCTTCCTCTGGCAGCAAATCAAATTTAACATGGGTGTATATTGTTATTGGGGTTCTCGCAGGGGTTGGTATTTTGGTTGCCGTTGGTATTTTTGTGTGTTGCAAAGGTAGGAGGAAGAAATCGGACAAGGATGCTGAGTCGGAGAGTTTTGAATTGTTTGACAAAATGACTGATAAGAAGTTTGAAGATGAGTCACAATCGTTGGAGTTTATGGAGAGCTTAGCAAGCATTTCTCAGTCGTTGAAAATGTATACTTACAAGGAGCTGCAAGCAGGAACCAATGATTTTAGCCCGGATTGTCTAATCAAGGGTAATGTTTATCGAGGAACCTTTAACGGGGATTACGCAGCCGTCAAGAAAATGAACGGAGACGTTAAAAAGGAGATCGACATACTGAACAAGATTAATCATCTTAATTTGATTCGTCTTTCCGGAGTCTGTTTCCACAAGGGAGAATCATATCTTATCTATGAGTACGCGATCAATGGTCCGTTGAGTGATTGGATCTACGGGGAGGCCAGTGATGGAAAATATTTAACATGGACGCAGAGAATGCAGATCGCTTTAGATGTTGCTACTGGACTTAACTATCTCCACAGCTACACGACTCCACCTCACGTCCATCAGGATATAAAATGCAGCAGTGTATTCCTGGACAGCGATTTCAGGGCCAAGATTGCTAATTTTGATATGGTGAGATCAGCAGAAGGGAAAGATGGGCAATTTGTCTTAACAAGGCACATTGTCGGAACCAAAGGCTACATGGCGCCTGAATACCTGGAGAACGGGCTGATCTCAACAAAGCTCGATGTATATGCATTTGGGATTCTCTTGCTCGAAATCCTAACTGGAAAATCTGTCGAAGCCTTGTACACCAAGGAAAAGAAAACCTTAACAGACATATTAAAGCCGTTGCTGCATGAAGAAAACAAAGTTGAGAATTTGAAAGACTCAATTGATCCTGCTCTGGGAGGTGACTACCCTCTTGAACTCGCTATTCTGGTTGCACATTTGATTGATCGATGCTCAAACCATAATCCATCTTCCAGACCCGGCATGGATGAGGTTGTAACAACCTTGTCAAGAATATTGAACTCCTCGCTCACTTGGGATTTCTCAAACAATTCATCTGAATACCACAGTCTCAGTCTTTGAAAATAAGTGGCCTTCAGGTTAGCCCAGCAAAACTGTAATACTGCTGTATCTACATCTACACTCCATATACTCTGCCTTCCCAGGTAGCTCCTGCACTGTTATTTTCCCTGTGATATATTTTCTCTGCAAATGAAAGTATGACAAAAATTATATACTGTGTTTCTTTCCAGAATTACATTTATAGATATGCCATCATCCATCACTGTCACCGGCTCGTGTAAGACTTT
This sequence comes from Umbilicus rupestris, assembly GCA_963678935.1. Classification (NCBI taxonomy): domain Eukaryota; kingdom Viridiplantae; phylum Streptophyta; class Magnoliopsida; order Saxifragales; family Crassulaceae; genus Umbilicus; species Umbilicus rupestris. The sequence continues at coordinate 11,157,848 of OY787621.1, forward strand.
CTGACAAAGATGGCATATAAAATTTCAAAGGCAAAAACTTATAAGTTTAGGAAAGATGTCGAATCTGGATTTATTTCCAAAACCATTTGAAGGACTTTCTTATCTTATTGGCGATTTACTATACAGGTATGTGTAGAGCATTTTTTTCACAGAGAAGGGAGTAGCCAAAGATTGAAGAGAGTAGAAGACATGAGCAAGAACCAGCACAAGAAGGCCATGGTTGCAGACAGTTGATATCTACCGCATAGCTTGGTTGAACAGAATCCACCGGCCTTGATCATGGCGTCAGTAACACCAGCAGTTGACGCAGCAGCAGCTAAGAGAATGTATGAAAGAAACTGCAAAATTTAAAGCAATGTTATTTTACAGTTTTGCCTGAGACTATGAAAACATGCTCTCAATAACATACCATATCGCCTGCTATGATCATGAACACAGTCTTGCGCCGATTAGGAGCAGACTTGGTCAAAATGCTATAAGCATCCCCAATAGCCATTGTCAAGCTCCATGGGATCAGTATCCCCATAACAACAACGAAATTGCTGAAAATCAATTTGCCATCAAATTTAGGGTTTACGATTCAATCATCCACAACTCTGAATCAGACAATCAAACCCTAAAGAGGATGAAAATTCAAACTGCAGATGAAATTAAGGAGATTGTGAAGTGGAGAAGATTACGAGAAGACAGTGTAGCTGTAGAAATCAACATCGAGGCACATGAACATAAGAGAAGCGGTGGAGAACACAATCTGACCGAGGCGTATGGCAAAGCTGGAGCTAGTCCCCAACGATCCAGGCAAGCTTTCACTCTCATCCATCTCTCATCAATCGACCTTCCACTCGCTACTCCTTTTACGCCGATCGCCGCTGGTCTCATTTCCGCCATTGACGAATTCCGCAAACGGACTCCGTCAAATTCTCCATCGAATTCAAACTCTGCCGCTCTCCAGAAAAATCAATCGAGGGCCAAATCGATGGTAGGACAGCGGATTTTAATTTTCGGTTTTTTCTGATTTCTGGAATCGAATTTGTGTCTCGTAAATTGGAATCTTCCTCGGGAGTTGCGCTTGTAGAAATATAAAATTTAATTTAATTCTTAGGACTTTGACTTTTGAGTTGTCGTGTTTGTTGGTAAGACAGATTAATACTTTATTCCTTGTCAATAATATTAACTAATCATGTTTACGTCAGCGAGCGGGTCCCTCACGCCATGTAGTTCATAGTCGACGACATGTTTTGTGCCACGTGGACATACTAGTTAATTTAATTCGATTACTAAAAACAAAATACTGGATCCGACAATTTCGGTCCATTCAATATTTACTGATCAATCTTGGCCCATCATAAATGTGGGTCACTAGTCTCAGCCCATTAAAATCAGCCTAATCAACGTGGTCCAAACGGTGTTCATGCCGAACTATAAATAGCAGACTTCATCCTGTTAATCGGATTGTGAAAGAGACGTCAAATATTTCAGTGATTAAGTTTCGATTTTTGATAAAATAAGTGGAAGTAGAAATTTTTGCGTACTGTATTTGTGAAATATTGGTAAATAGCAGAAAAGGTTAAGCCTTATATTTTAAGTAGTCTATCTCATTGATGCATCTCATAAGCCAAGCCTTGTAGATTAAAGATGCAAACAAATTCTTGGCCGAGAAGAGACTGCAAAAACCGGGCGAGCCATTATGGCTTGCTTGGTTTAAATACTAAGTTGTCCGTAATTCTTCTTCTTCCTATTTCAAAATACTAAGTTGTCCGAAAATTATTTCAAAAAATACATCACAATTTCTTCTTCCTATTAGGGTTTATTAGGAAAGAAAACAAGCGGCATTGATTGAGAAAATGCATAGACAAGATGCAACACGGGCCGAAGATTTCTCCGGTTGGAATTTCGATACTTAATTTTTGTAATTGAATTTAGATATTTCAATTTAATAATTTAATTTATGTAATTTAATTTCAATAATTATTAGTTTTTTGCTTATTTCTTTTTGCTCGGGAGGTGAAAAATTACTACTTCTTCTCTTATTTTACTTTTATTTATTGTTTATATAGTTGTAGCAAAATTATTACGTCACGTCTCTTTTGCCAATTTTCTTTCAAAGTGAAAATGTGACTTTTATAACTGTCTAAAACGGCGTCGTCTCATCAGCAAGAAACTCTGAAGATCAGAAAAATATTTTCGTAGTCGGGAATCTTCTTATCATCTCCCTTCCGTTTGCTCTGTGCTACTTCAAAACCCTAGTCGATTACTCCGACCGGCTCCCGCAATTCGGACTCATCTCTTCGTCTTCCGGTGAGCGTTGATGGTTTCGTTCTGTTTATATTTTAGCAGTTGCTTGGGTTGTTCCGTTTTTCGAATCGCATCGAAAATTGGAGTTTTTTTTGTTGATTGACGATTCTACATGCGAGTTTATACGATTGTATAGGATTTAGGATTACAATTTCATTGATGATTTGATCAGGGTTTTTATCAGTTTTTCCTTCAGTTTTCGTATAAATAAAAAATTTAGGGTTAGGGTTGAAGGATGATTCTCCGCTGGAGATCCATTTAAGTATAGATTGATGTGACGAATTGGAATCAGATCATCTCTGATTTAATGTTGGTTTGTTTTCTGGCAGACTCATATTGTGGTTAGTCAGTTGAATGCATTGTATGGGTTAGAAACGAGTGTTAAATCTCTTATCGTCTGCCGAGCTGTAACTATGTCAGATTGATATACTTTGTCTAGAAATCTATAGTAGGTTAAAGTGGATTCTCTATAAACAGAAGTTGCTCAAGAATTGCATTTTATATTAACAATCTATTCAAGACGACACATTTGACTTATTCACTGGGGGTAGAGTGTGCTTGAGCCGTGGTTGTAGTATAAAAGCTAACTATATGAAGGTTTTCCGGAGACTTATCTTAATTTTGGGGTTTGTAGAGAATAGTTTAGGGCTTGTCTATGCCACATTGAGACATTTTGCTTCATTTGGGAATGAAACTTATGATTTCCGTATTTTTATGGCTTGGAATGGCAGAGATTGGTCAAAGTATATTGAACATGGGAACTGAAGAGTCGAGGGATCCTTTGAAAGGTACTGACTGGGGAACCATTGCAAGTGTTAGCCCGAAACAGTCCGCTACTGCCACAGCTGTAAAGAGAAGGCCGCGTACCAAGATTAGGGAAATTCCAGAATGCTATTTCCTTCCTCGCAGGCCCTGGTATGTTAATCTTGCTATATACGGTTCGTGTATTGCTGGTGGAATTGGTGCTGGGATGCTGGTCGAAATATGGATTAACAAAAAAATCAAAGGTACTCTCATTATATCTCTTTGTCGCGAGAATGTGCAGACTACATTTCTCTAATTTTCTTACAATTTTTTCTTCCTTGTCCTATACTGCAATCTATTGCTAAGCAAAAAGTTCATCCTTCATAAGACGCACAGCATCCGTTTTGTATCAATATGTGGCATTTAGTTGCTATGTTGCACCGATACGGATACGGGGACTGATACGGATACTAATTAGTTGTATTATGAACACACCGTATCATCATCTTTGTACTCTATGTTAATGTATGGGGCTTAATCACGGTTATTCTTTTGGTCAATAGAGGACGGTGGAGGGCGAGTTCTCTGGGAGTTTGGCAAGGACTAGTCGTCAAAGCAACTCTAATAGCGTCTTTTTATTGCTTCATCGTAGTTACTAGTTACTAGACCCTCGAGTTTGGCTCTCATATGTAATCATGTTCTTCCCTTGAAGCTTGGAGATATCTTTGAAACCTTTACTAAAGATTGTGTTTTATTTTTGCTTCTAAAGTGTACTCTCAAATGCTCTCATAATAAAAGAAAATATTTAGTGAATTTGTTAAAATTCTCTTAATTTATTATACTCATTTCAGTTCGATTTAATATTCATGGCATACTGTTAAATTTAGTTATCTAGCTGAGCAGAACATGAACCATGTTGTTTGCATTCTTATTTTACTTGTCAGTAACCGACAGAGAAAGTATCTGTGAAAAACAGAAGTGAAAGTGAAACAGCCTTCTTCCAAGTGTGGCTGTTCATCAAAATATATAATTTCCATATAACGCAGTTCTAATCAATGAAATTTGAACCACTAGGCATCATTTGAGATGATCAATAATCCTTTGGGAGAGAAACTCAATTTGAGGGACCAGAATGAGTTTCTCTGCCAGTGCTTGATTAAGCTAAGTATTATGTACACCTACTAAAATAACTATGCACATGGTAATGTTCACTGTTCAGTCCCTGCCCACGTTTGTCAAGCAATCAGCTAAGCATGGTTGGATGTCCGGTTTGAAGCATCCTCTTGATCATGTCCATCCCAAATGCCAAATCGGAAGAGCTGAAAAAGAATAAAAAAAAAAGGTATTCATAGTTTGAACAAAAGGAAAATGCGGGATAAGCTCGTGGACCTTCTGAATGCATTTCTTATTGATCAGAAAATAAATTCACCTTGGAATGGTTATTTCGTAAGGGAATGATATACCCTCACGATTTGGTATGGGGGGCACATGATCCTTCTTCTCATTGACAAATTTGATTATTTGAAACAAAACATCACGAACAGATGTTTCGAGTGCAGCTCTACGAGCACTTCTATCTTCGTATGCTGTTTCTGCGGAGCAGGGAGAGGATGAGGCATTGATGTAAGTTATGATAAGTAATGCAAACATCATGACAAACGGCTAGCTGTCCTTAATATGCTAACATACCTCCTGGGTCAACTAAAACTTTGGAATGATGTGATTTGCCAACATGTGGTTTCATATGTTGTGCAACATTTATATTGATGTACCACTGCTCCCAGTAATGGCGTTCTATCTTGTTGGTGAACCATGTCGCTTGTTTGTTTTTTACTTCATAGAAGGACAGGCATATCTGCAACAAAATATTGATACAAAATCAATCACAGAAGTCAGATAATGAACTTTTAAACCGCTACAAAGGTGCTATAAGTGTGGGATTACTCCACATGCTATCTCTATAAGACACAATAAAGAAAGGTCTTCAACATCTATTAGCATACTTCATAGTAGAAAACTTGTTGTCCAACATTCCTCCTTACTATTACTTAAGATTATACTTCAAAATTCATGTAAAAAAGAACCATCTTACACAAGTATTTCCATAAATATCAAATAATATTTCATACAAATGAAACTTTACTGTTTGGCGAATCACCTACAAAAATATACTAGCCATGTACCACAACAAAGTGTAGCTTACAGCTGACTGGCACGTACTCGGTATATTTCAATACTACTTCACATGCACACACACAAACCTGACTTTTCTTGTTAGGATGTTTGTCTACCCAATTGGTAAACTGGTCTATCTTTTCATCAATCTTCTTTTCGAGTTCAACATCTCCACATTGCACCTGTTAAAGAAGCAAAAATAAGTATTATATGCAACAGCCATCGATGTTTAACAAGCAAAACATACCATTGAAAAGTCAAGATAAAACGGCAGGCAGAAAATGTGACAAGTAAGCTAAAGATAAATAGTACTCAGGAGGTTCATGTCCTATGTATACACGAGACGAGCTTCAGATAAGTATATGAGTTTCTGAAATATCAACATAGTTAGCCATGACCAAGACGCAAGCAATATTGGCATTTAATCTTAATATTAGATGCTTCATGTAGCAGTGTAACAAACTCTGTCTTATGACGGTCACACTGATACTGACATCTCCATATCAACATTTGGCAGATCATTGATACATCTAATTTAATATACAGTGATTGGATCATTCATAACAAAGTTAACCCAAATCATTTTTTGCAAGGCTGATTCCAATTGATCTAGTAGCTCGAATTGATCAAGATGTACCCAATTCAGCAAAAAGATGTAGAAACTCAGCACTCTGTGTTCCTTGCAAGCTGGAGCTAATTTCTATTCTGAGTGCTTAAAGATGAACACAGTGATGCAGCAATAATATATATCTATAAACTTACTGCAAACTTACATATGTGATTTCAAGAAGTTCCATGTCAACATCTTTAGGCCGCACGAGACCTAAAGCTCTATGAAACACAATGGTGTGCAGTATGCCTGAAAAAATGTATTACGATTCATTCGGATCAACTGAATCACATCACAATCTATCCCTAAAACGATCAAGGTTAAAACCAAATGTCAACAGTCCAGCAATTATCCCAAAATTCAGTTCAAAAACTAAAGAACTTACACTGCAGGACCTCGCGTATCTCAAAAGTCTCAACTTCCTGCAAACACATCAAACTCAGACATCAGCTAACCAGAACTCGGATCAACAACTCAATCGAAGATGAGATGAAAACAAACCAGTTCTTTGAGCTGGAAAACTTCGCAATTCATGACTTTGAGTTGGCAGTAGCGGCGATGATGCGATTTCACTTTGCGAATTGATTTATCCGAATCGCACACTGCGTCGATCAAAACCCTAGTTTCTGATTTACGAGACTTCCCCAGGAACACGACGACATTAATCTGGTTCCTGGCTTAAATATATCTCCGCCACGTGGCACCTTGGGTAGTTTGTTTTAATTAACTTCTTAGTTAATCTTGTTATTAAAAACCTTCTTTTTCAAAATTAAAACGATGTCGTTGGAGTCTAAAATGTTTGGGCTACGCCGAGCTAAACTCTCCTTTGATCCCGGATTTTTAAGTCAAACCTTACGTCAGCAAAACATGACTACAAAAAACAAAATTGCCACGACGCCTGAGAACGTGCCACGTGTCATCTTACCTACACGCGTCGGCTACCGAAAGCTCTTCACTGTCAATCTCCAACACTTCAAAAACCTCATCGTCATCATCATCACCAGAGCAGAACAGCAACTGATTCAAACTCTTCAAAATCAATATCACAAACATCATCGGACTGCTCGATAACCATGTCTGAAACACACTCCTTCACGCCCCCATCTCCTTCCGCATCGTCATCTTCGTCCGCACAAGGTTGTCACTGCTTCAAAAACCACTGCAATACTGTGACATCAAATAATGCTCTGTTTTCTTTCTTCTCTGTTCTCTCCAGGCCTCATCAAAGACGTAGCGTTATGGAGGAGGAAGAGCCTCAGCTTCCTGACTCTCCTCGTCTCCACGGTCGCATGGGTGCTTCTCGAAGCTTACGAGTTCAATTTCGTCACAGTCGCTTCCTGGGCTTGCATGTTAGCCATCTCTGCTCTGTTTCTCTGGCACAACCTCCTCAGCCTCCTCGGAAAGTATAAACCCTACCTACAAACCCTCTTTCTTTTTTCATTTCTTCTATTCATTTCGAGTTAACCGCAGGGAGCCTGGGAGCTTGTCGAGCTGGGAGATGACGGAGGAGTCGGCGGAAGCGGCGGCCGACTCAGTTCGGGAACTGATGGAGGAAGGAATAAGATGGATGTTCAGAGCGAGCGCTGAAACAGAGTGGTATGCCTTCGCAGGGATCGTCGCGCTGCTGTTCATCGTTGCCAAAGTCGTATCGTGCTTCGAGCTTCCATCACTTCTCTATATAGGTAGTTAACCTTTCCTTCTTTTCCGTCCAACTTAATTCAACTTATCTACTCATTTAGTGATAAAAAAGACGAATGACAAAAAAATATCAAACATGTCCGATCAGTTTCCGATTATTTATGTAAAATGGATTGTGATGGGTAATTTTTGGGGTCGTCAGGGACGGTTGCGGGAATGACGGGGCCGGTGACGTATAGGAAATACGAGGAGAGGATGAAGCGGTACGCTGAGGGGTTGAAGGCGAGGTGGAGGGGAATGTGCGAAATGGTCGATGACAGAGTGGTGAGGAAGCTGAAGAGCAGGTTTGATGTACATGTGAAGAAAGAGAAGAAGGTTGATTGAGAAGCATCTTTTTTTGTTTCTTAGGATTTATGTAATTTGTTGTATGTTTTTCTAGGCAGATTGCATTCATCCTTTTGTTCTGTTTGTACATAACTCTGTTTAATATACACTTTAACTACAAGTACATAACAAGCACGTATTTTCATAGTAAAACATTAAATATGGTATCATACAAAGATTGATTGATAGGACTACAAAATACCCACCTGTCATGGTTTTCTGTAACAACTAATTCCTCATCTTAACTGTCGGCCTTCTCTTCCTGCTAGATTTTTACACAGTGGACAAAACTATTACTGGATTTTTGTATACTTTTATTTTTTTTGAAGAGCAGACAGTTGTATCTAGATCGTTTATAGAAACTGAATATCGTACCGTTTATAGAAACTGAATATCGTACCGTGACCTTTACTTCTCTTAAAATTGTATGATTTCGTTCTGATATAAGAATTGCTCTTTCAGACCCCACTCATATGCTACTGCCTATAAATGTGCCCAACCTCTCAAACTTATGAACAAGTAAAAGAAACAACGAAGAGACAGCAGAATCCTGAGTGGGGCGCCAATGTTCATGAATGCGATAAAGGCCCAGCGAGGGAGTTTCGGACTTTCGGTATGCAATAAACATCGGAACTTGTGGTGCACATGATAATTGGATAATTTGAATGACGTTCATTCGACATGTATTTGTGTGGTTGACAGGTAGGCAGGAAGCTACCATCTTTAAGGCTTCAACTAATTAGTTGCATGTCAATTTTTGACCTGTGGTTGACAGGTCGGCAAGAGGCTATCATCTTTAAAGCTGCAGCTGATTCATTTCTCGTCAATTATTTTGACGTGATTAACTTGACTCTACATAAAATATTAGCTGTAGCAGGTTGGCTGTTAGCACGAGGATTGCACTGAATCTTAATCCTTAAATGCGCTAACAAGGTTGTTAACTAGTTGAATACTAAAAATGAAAACAGCTGGTGGATTAGGGGAACAATAATGCATGTTGTGTATGTATCAATGTGCATATAAGAAAATGTTTGCACCCTGATTCCTCAAACTTCTTCAGAGGACCAACAATAGGTCCAGTTGGTATCTTGCTTAACTATTCTGTTTCTGGTAAACTTTTCTCCGTGTTCGATTCTTGGGACATTCACCTTTGTATGTTCATTTGTTAAGAAAACTTGCAGCTGGATGATATTATTTCTTATGAAAAAATGAGTGACTTTTTCAAACGAATGCATGATATGTTGATGGTGGTTTTTTGGTGCAGAGAAATTTGAGAATGTGGAAGTTAAAGATCGCGGATGGAGGGAAGGATCCTTACATATTTACTACAAACAACTTTGTGGGAAGGCAGACTTGGGAGTTTGATCATGAAGAAAGAGACCCTCAAAAACTAGCTGAAGTCGAAGCTGCTCGTCTCAACTTCTTCAACAATCGGCATAATGTTAAACCCAACTCTGATCTTCTCTGGCGCATGCAGGTACTTAAATTGGTGGCTTTGCCCAGTTTGTCACTCCAAAGCTGACATTTCTTATTTTCTGTTCCAATGTATGTGTGAGTGAAGTTTCTCAGGGAGAAAAATTTCAAACAAAGTATACCGCAAGTGAAAGTTAAGGATGGCGAGGAGATAACATACGAGACAGCAACTACGGCGCTGAGAAGGGGTGTGCATTTCTATTCAGCTCTGCAGGCCAGTGACGGGCACTGGCCAGCTGAAATTGCTGGCCCTATGTTCTTCACGCCGCCTTTCGTAACAATAACACACCCTCTGCTCGAATCAGTGCTTTTATCATTTGATTCTTACTGAGAATATTTAGTAAAATCTTGTGCAGGTTATGTGCCTGTATATTACCGGGCATCTCGACGCCATATTTACAGAAGAACATCGCAGAGAAATCCTCCGTTATGTTTATTGTCACCAGGTACGCTGAAAAGGATTAACAGCTCTGAAAGAATTAAGTTTCATTCTGGAACCTTTTTTTTGTTTGTTTTTCAGAATGAAGATGGTGGTTGGGGATTTCATATTGAGAGTCACAGCACCATGTTCGGCACAGTTTTTAACTACATATGCATGCGCTTGCTTGGAGAGGGGCCTGAAGGAGGTCAGAACAATGCTATCTCCAGAGGAAGGAAGTGGATCCTCGATCACGGTGGCGCCACAGCGATTCCATCTTGGGGAAAGACCTGGTTATCGGTACCTGGCTGCATTTCATCTCATGCGGCAATTAAATTCTGTCTTATGCATTTCATTTGTTTTATAGATTATGGGCTTGTATGATTGGTCTGGATGCAATCCCATGCCCCCAGAGTTGTGGACTGTTCCTTCCTTCCTTCCTATTCATCCAGGTACGCATCTTCTATTTTCCACATGGCAGGTGCATTAAACTGAGTGTCTTAGTGGAAGAAGCTTTGTGTTTTTAAAGCCAAGATATGGTGCTACTGCCGGATGGTATACATGCCCATGTCATATCTTTATGGAAAAAGATTCACTGGGCCTATCACGCCGCTCATTCTTCAACTCAGACAAGAGCTTCATACTCGGCCGTACAACCAGATTAACTGGAGAAAAACCCGTCATTTGTGCTGTAAGGTTGGTGCCGCCACACTTGAATTTTTTTCATCAAACTGTCACAGATTTCCTGTCCTTGTACTGATGTTATATATATACAGGAGGACATGTATTACCCACATCCGAAAATTCAAGACTTGTTATGGGATACTCTTTACCTTACTACTGAGCCCCTCCTCACACGCTGGCCTTTAAACAAACTGGTGAGGGAGAGAGCTCTGAAGATCACAATGAATCATATTCACTATGAAGATGAGAACAGCAGATACATCACCATTGGGTGCGTCGAGAAGGTACTTCTCCCTGAAATCAGCTTCATACGAGTTGAAATGGGCAGCATATCCAAACTTACCACTTTTTTCCAAGGTTTTGTGCATGCTTGCTTGCTGGGTTGAAGATCCGGATGGAGTTTGTTTCAAGAAACATTTAGCCAGAGTACCCGACTATTTATGGGTAGCTGAAGATGGTATGAAGGTGCAGAGTTTTGGAAGTCAGCTATGGGATACAGCCTTTTCCATCCAAGCGCTACTGGCTAGCGACATGGCAGATGAAATCGGAGGAACACTGGCTAAAGGCCACGATTTCATAAAGAATTCTCAAGTCTGGTTTCTTTCTTTGAAGGCATCTCCTTGAAGCATTTCATTTCATTGAATATTATTGGAATAATTTTGCATCTGTGAAAAATTTAAAGGTGAGGGACAACCCTTCTGGCGATTTCAGAAGCATGTACCGTCACATTTCAAAGGGGGGCTGGACATTTTCAGATCAAGACCATGGATGGCAACTTTCAGATTGCACGGCCGAAGGATTGAAGGTTATCAAAATGTTCATCTTACATTGTATTATTTCAAACAGACAGAGAAAGCTTCCATTTATCTAAAAAGTTTCCATTGATGTCATCAGTGCTGTCTACTTTTCTCTATGATGCAACCTGAGGCTGTGGGTGAGAAAATGGCACCGGAGAGGCTCTACGACACGGTGAATGTTCTCCTTTATTTGCAGGTGAAAAACTTACACTGTAAAATCAATTCCTTAGCAAGCCCATTTCAAAATATAATTTGTCCTTGTGATACAAAAATCTTCTTTTGGAAAATACTACTACATCTAAAAAACAGAGCAAGAATGGAGGAGTACCGGGCTGGGAGCCAGCAAATTCACCCCAGTGGTTGGAGGTATCAACACTCCCAGAATGTTACAGTCAAATTCTCAGCTATACAATTTCCTTATTACCTCACCTCTTATCAGCTTCTGAATCCTACTGAGTTTTTGGAGGAAATTGTAATCGAGCACGAGTACGTCGAGTGCACTTCTGCAGTATTGAAGACTGTAGTCCTTTTCAAAAAACTATATCCCGAACACAGGAAAAAGGAAATAGATAAATTTATCGAAAGGGCCGTACAATACATCCAAGATATACAGTTGCCCGATGGATCATGGTAACCACTAGCCCTGTCTCTAACGTTTTTCAGATTCTTAGAACTTGGGTTGAGGTGAAGTAATCAAATTCAGGTATGGGAATTGGGGAATTTGCTTCACCTATGCTGCATGGTTCGCGCTTGGAGGACTGCAAGCTGCTGGAAAGAGGTACGACGACTGTGCAGCAGTCCGTAAAGGCGTTGAGTTTCTGCTAAAAAATCAATGTGACGATGGCGGGTGGGGAGAGAGCTACAAATCATGCCCAGAAAAGGTACAAATGAAGCTTTATTTCTTCTTCTTTTCCGGCTAACATTTGTACTGGTTTTTATGCTGTAGAAATATGTCGCTCTAAAGGATAAGAGATCAAATCTGGTTCACACTGCCTTGTCTTTAATGGGTCTGATTCATTCCGGACAGGTACGTAACTTTTCGATCCTTTTGCTCTCTGTTATTTTCCTTCTTCAAATGGTTAGATACAGAAAAAGTAAGAGGGCATATTCTGTCTGACAGGCCGACAGAGATCCAATTCCTCTTCATCGCGCAGCAAAGTTATTGATCAACTCCCAGCTCGAAGATGGAGATTTTCCACAGCAAGTAAGGCTTAAGTCACTCAGAATAAACATAGATTTTGATGATTGCTTCACAGTTGCTGGAAAAACAAAAACATGTGTTAAGGTTGTTTTTGGCTGATTGCAGGAGATGACGGGCGTGTTTAAGATGAACTGCATGTTGCACTATACTGCGTACAGAAACGTCTTTCCTATATGGGCCCTGGCCGAGTATCGAAAGCGAGTTCCAGTTGCTGCAAAAACTGTTGATCCAGACATCTTCGATCACTCATCAGCATGATTATCAACTCTGTAATAAGAGCTGAAAATAATAATGGTAAACGGCTACCAAAATAAGGACATAAGATTTGTTCTATTGTGTATTTTCGATACTTTTGAGATGATGTCGAGTTTTAAAAAGGAAAAAAAATAATATAATATAATAAAATAAAATCTTATCTTATCTACCGAAGTAGCCCGAGCTTTTGAAGTGCTAAAAAGAAGAAAATGATTGATTAAAAGAAATCTTTAAGAAAGATTAGAAAGTATTATTTGTGATCTTTCAATTTAACGAAAAATCGGTATTTGAAAAAATATCAAAGGCGGAAACATTACACGAGGTGTGGACTATTTTACAGAATTCCTACGAAGGTAATGAAAGATTAATGCAGATGCTCTTGCAGACACTGAAAGGAGATTTCGAGTCATTGCGGATGCTTGAATATGTTGTTGTTTCTACAATGAATCGACTTGAGAGTTTATTGTGGTTACACGAGCCACTGATGAATACGAAGGCGAAGGCTCAAGCCAGGAGCAGACATTACGAATCCGAGTGACGAGTCATGAAAGGCAAGGCCATGGCGGAGGCTGAAATTACACCGCTAGACCAGGCAAAGCACGTGACCTTCTCTTTCCTCCTCCTCCATCCAGATCGATCTGCTGGACGACCTCCAGATCGTTCGATCTCCTCCGCATCTATCTCTTCATCGCTGCATTTGAAGTTGAGGAGAGCGATCTTAAAGTGAGGTAGATCGTTCTCAATTGGAGATAGATCCCAAACGAGTGCAGATGCCCTTAGACAGATTTTATTTTCGATCTTACAATCTATTGAGAAATCGATATTTGGAAAAAATATCAGAGGTGGAAACATCATATCTTGCAAAAGTCCTACAAAAGTAATGAAAGATTAATGCGAACTACAGACACCGAGAGGAGATTTCGAGTTATTGCGGATGAATGACTCGAAAAACATACGATATACTGTGACCAGATCCAGACAATCATCAACAGTTTAAGAGTTAACGAAGGAATGCTAGAGGAACAATGAGTGATTGAAAAGGTACTACGCTCGTTACCGGCTAAGTTTGAATATGTTGTTGCAGCTATTGAAAAGGATATCAAAGTTGTCGATGAACGACTCAGAAGTTCGTTGTGTTTACACGAGCCACAGATGAATGAGAAGGCGAACGACTAAAGCCAGGAGCAGGCATTGTGAATCCGAGTCGAAGTGAGAAGTCACAGAGGTTATCGTGGAGGCCAAGGCGAGGTGGAGGCTGAAATTACACCACTGGATGAGGCAAAGCTAACAGTAGTACTTTTCAGAAAGCCCGATGTGGTTTTACTGGAGGACGAGATAAGTCCAGGATCCAGTGTTACCAGTGTCAGAAGTTTGAACACTACAAAAGCGAATGTTGAGCACATGTTGAGAATGAACAAGTGGGGTAAGCTTACTCTTCCGAGGTACCGAGATATGGTTCTAGCATGTAAGACGAAAGTGACTTGTGAAGGAGAGTACACCGATGGGTGGTACAATGACTCCGGATGCAACAACCATATGAGTGGGAGAAATGAGTTATTCTCTCGCTTGGACGAATCTTCTCGTGGAGAAGTCAGTTTTAGAATTAAATCACATATAGAAGTGATGAGAAAGAGCGATATACGAATCTAGAGGAATGGAGGTACATATGCAATTATTGTTAAACTGTACTATGTACAAGGACTTTGTTGGAACTTGCTCAATATGAGGTAACTTTCAGATAAAGGGCATTTTATTTTTATCCGAAATGGAGTTTGCACTATTGAAAGCAAAGATCAGAAGATCATTGCTATAATCCCGATGACAAAAAACCGGATGTTCCCGTGGATTCTTCAAAAGGGAGTTACCATAAACTTTCATGCAATGGTGAGACACATCAGTTGGCTATGACATCTCAAGTTTGGATTTAAATTTTCAAGGATTGAAATTATTAGCTGCTAAAAGAATCATGTCAGGACCACCTAAACCCTAATTTCAATCCTCCTAAAGCCTTGTTGCTAAAACAATTAGTTGAAGATAACGGCAGTTCCTTCATCATTGACGATAGCAACAGTTCTTCTGAATGGACAGACATTCGACCTATGCCCTACTCCGCAGCACGATAACATTTGTATTCCGTGGGTTTAGCATAAGGATTTGCCGTCTTCTAATTCAAAGTCCCGCCTGAACCACTAGCACCACTTGCTACTTTCTATGGTCGAACTGGCTCTTTTGTCACTCCCTTGCTTTTATTTCCACCGGCTTCTCCGCATCCCATGGTTACAACCTCCGGAAAGTTTAGAAGTTTCGCGGAAGCTTCTCCATCAGTTTTGCTTTCAGATCCAATTAGATGCCTCTGCCACAGTCTACACAGTCTCCTTCAACTAATGTAATGAACTCTTCATGCCACTAATGCAATGAGACACTTTCTGACCTTCTGTCTCCTTCAACTCGTTACGTTCAGAAAGTCTCTAGAACTCCATGGTGTATATCGTGACACTCCACCTCCCCTGGATGCACTCAATGTACATCCCGTATATGATCTGCTCATAATCTTCTGGAAGGAACCGCTCCATCATTAATTTCTTCATGCGCCTCAAAGTTCGAATCGAACCCTTGCGCTAAATCCGTCGCTGGACGACAAGTCTATCCCACCACATGGCAATAGTGCTCTTCAATCGAATAGCCATCATCTTCACCTTCTTGCTCTCCGGGACCTCCATAACTTCGAAGAATCTATCAATCTCGATCTGCCAATCAAGGAACTTTTAAATTCCCATCATTCCAGAGAACAACAGAATATTTGCATTGACCTGATGATCATGATGTTATATTGATCACGCTGGTCGAATTCCTCCTCAACCTCGGGTTCATCTTCCGAAGAAGAATCAACCCTCCTTGATTGCCCACGACGTACTTTAACCCGTTGACGTTCATCATGATGACGCACAACAATTTGACGAGGGGGTTGCTCTACTGTCCTCTCCCTTTGCTGATTATTCACAGTGGTGGTTAAAGCTACCATCTGCTTAACCAACCTGGCCACCGTCTCGGCCAATGCGTTAATATCAACTGCGAAAGCTGGCTGGTTTGCTATGATAAAAAAATCAGTGATAAAAGAACAAGAAAATCCTGCTCTGATTACCAACTGATGTGACGAAAACATGTGAATTCGCAAGCGACAAATTTATAAGACCAGAAAAACTAGAATCTACCAGAAATGTAGAGAAACTTTAGGATTTTTATTGAATGAAAAATGTCTCCTCTTATACTTCACCATTCTATTTATATGGAAAAACGAAAACTAAAATAAAAAAACATAAAATATTGCCACAACCCAATTTAGCCTATAAAAGAAAAATAGCTAATTTTAAAGAAAGTTGTCAAATCGGGAAAATTCTCTAAGATTAGGAAAAATATGATTTCGTACCCGAAACGACGCGAATGAACGAAAAACACCACATATCACGAGCGAAGCTAATATGTTTCAATCAGAAGGTTGTTTTGCTTCGAAAACTTAATTTTCGCAACGATCGAACACGATCTAAATTTTTTTCGAATTGCATCGCTTAAGCCTTTATATTAGTTTGGGTATGCACTAAACATCCAAACTTATAGTGCATATGATGATTGAATATTTTCTATGACGTTCATTTCACATGTATTTTTGTGGGCCACAGGAAGCTATCAGTCTTAAGGCTTCAACTACTTACGATTTTTTTTAAAAAAATTACCACGTTTATAGAAGTTAGTTCCATAAATGTCTCAGTTTTGAACTTATTTTCTAAAATGTCAATTTTTTACAATTACACTCACCGTTACTGCGAATAGCTGTTTGATCAAACTAATGTCAAACACTATTCGTAGTAGCGATATTTATAATTTTTCAAAACTCGAGCCCAAATATTATTATGTCAAACCGAGTCTCTTAGTGAAAGAAAGGGAGACGCTGGAAGTGTTGCGAGAGCTTGAGAAAACAGAGTCTCTTGTTGAACAACTCACAACTAGGCTCCATAAGGAAATCTGTTGGATCGTTAGTAATGTTCCTTAGCAAGTAACAAAGGGTTTTGTTCCTTTCCAGGTAATAAAACAGCGGAAGTAATAATGCAGAAAGTAAATGGACTTGCACGGTAATTTAGAGTGGAAACTCCGGTACTTTAACTAGTACCTGAGAGAAAAACCACTACCTTCTAGCAAGCTAGAAGGATTTGGAAATACTCTTGTATTTAGGTGTTTATCGGTTACACTTGAAATTGTACCTCTAACAACCAGACATTCCAGTTCACTGTCTGCTAGGAAACCTTCCACAGGTTAGCCGCACCACAAGTAGTACTCCCTTTTGACACAGACTACAGCACCGTCTTCAGTTCCCTCCGGAGTAACGAACTACTCCTTCTTCGTCTTCTCAGCGGTGTAGTCTTCCGAGCCTGAGCAATTACGCCTGTGGGTGTCAAGGATTCTTTTCCAATTCGCCAACAGCTTCAGAAGCGCATGCTTCACCTTTATCTCGAACCTCCTTGGAAAAGCCCCTGATTTGCTCAACCGCAAATCCTAGATTTGCTCAACCACAAATCCTAGATTTGTTAGACAACAAATCTTAAATTCACCTTCCAAATTTGGAATTGAATCTCTTAGATTGTCAAGGATTATCCCATAATAATCTTGACAATCTTTGACCGGATCTTCTCAATCTTGATCCTTATTTTGCTCTGAAAATCTAGATAGAGATCGTAATCTCAGAGATTCTATCAGCTCCTTATTTTGCTCCGAGAATCTTGTTAGAGATCGTAATCTCAGTATATTCTCCCAGATTGTCAAAGATTATCCCATAATAATCTTGACACTCTTTGACTGGATCTTCTCAATCTTGATCCCATGTTTTGCTCCATGAATCTTGTTAGAGATCGTAATCTCAGTAGATTTGATCAGTTCTTGATTTGGTGTTGTGGCATCTGTTCCAGGGATCGTTCCCTGCACACTCAAGTAGCATTATTAGTTGGGTGTTTGTCTCATCAAAAACATGGAGTGGACATACTCCAACAAAATCGTTTGGATCGTACTAATAATTACGAAATAAGAACACGAAAAAAATCAATGATGAAAAAATGCAGAAACGACACACGAGATTTATAGTGGTTCCTTCCCAATGTAGGAGGTACGTCTACTCGCCGCTTCCAGCTCAATCTACTATAATCACCTCGCCGGAAGATTGTTACACACTCAAAATCGCCTCACGCACTCAATCGTAATATGGGCAATACGACCAGAGCGATCAGCTTCCAACTCCGCGTAGGGTCTCAATAGAAACCTCTGAAATCGATCTTTCCATAGAGGCCAGTAAAGCTGTTGGAAAAGAGTCGGGAGAAGAGCAATCGAATAAGGTTGGAGAGTTGTGGGTATACCCTCTTCTGCGCCTGACTTTATCTTGTTGGAGCTTAAACGGGCCAAGGCGAAATGGTCAAAACTATCAATGATCTCAGTCATCTTGGAGCTGCTGTTGAATCATATTACCCAAAGGATACAGAAAGAGAGGAAGGCATTTGAGATGACTCATGAGGGTTTGGCTTCAATCACATGCGCTGTCTCGGGTTTTGAGACTGATCTAATTGAAACGAGGCAAGATTTGGCAAAAAGATGCCATACAAAATGTTGTTTCACAAACTGTTCCTACGAATAGCGATTTGATATTATTTTGATCAAATTGCTACTTATAACTCAACGTCAAATCATCACCCAGTTAGCATTTAAATTTTTTAAAAATACACTAATAGCTACTCCTAATAGCGATTTATGAAAAAAATCGAATAGTATATCATGACCTTTATTACTGCTAAGAATGTGGTGATTACTTGTAAATATAAGCATTGTCTTTCTATCACCAAGCTCTCAAACTTATCAACAAGTAACATACAAAGCAGAGACAGTATAATCCTGAGTGGGGCGCCAATGTTCAGGAGGCCTGGCCAGATTTTTCAATATGCTCCGAAGTTGTGTTGCACATTGGATATTTTCTATGACGTGTATTAGTATTTGTGTGGTTGACAGGTAGGCAGAAAGCTATCATCTTTAAGGCTTCAACCAAGTAGTTGCTTGTCAATTTTTGAAGGGTGGTTGACAGGTAGGCAAGAGGCTATCATCTTTAAAGCTTCAGCTGATTCATTGCTCGTCAATTTTTTTGACTTGATTAACGTCACTCTACATAAAACATAAACTAACTGTAGTATGTTGGTTGTTAGCACGCACGAGGATTGCACTAAATCTTAATCCTTAAATGCGGTAACATGGTTGTTAACTAGTTGAATACTAAAAATGAAAATAGCTGATGGAGCAATAATGCATGTTGTGTCTGTCTGTATCAATGTGCATATAAGAAAATGTTTGCACCCTGATTCCTGACACTTCTTCAAGAGGACCAACAATAGGTCCACTTACTATCTTGCTTAACAATTTTTTTGGTGGTAAACTTTTCTCGGGACATTTCCTTTGTATCTTCATTTGTTAAGTAAATTTGCAGCTGCACGATATTATTCTGACCTTTTGAAACGAATGCATGTTCAGATGATGGTGGTTTTTTGGTGCAGAGAAATTTGAGAATGTGGAAGTTAAAGATCGCGGAGGGAGGGAAGGATCCTTACATTTTTAGCACAAACAACTTTGTGGGAAGGCAGACTTGGGAGTTTGATCATGAAGAAAAAGACCCTCAAAGACTAGCTGAAGTGGAAGCTGCTCGCCTCAACTTCTACAACAATCGGCATAATGTTAAACCCAACTCGGATCTCCTCTGGCGCATGCAGGTACTTTTATTGGTGGCTTTGGCCAGTTTGTCACTCGAAAGCTGACCTTTCTTATTTTCTGCTCCAATGTGTGTGTGAGTGAAGTTTCTCAAGGAGAAAGATTTCAAACAAAGTATACCGCAAGTGAAAGTTAAGGATGGCGAGGAGACAACATACGAGACAGCAACTGCGGCGCTGAGGAGAGGTGTCCATTTCTATTCAGCTCTGCAGGCCAGTGATGGCCACTGGCCAGCTGAAATTGCTGGCCCTATGTTCTTCACGCCGCCTTTGGTAACAATGACACGCCCTCTGCTCGAATCAGTGCTTAAATCATTTGATTCTTACTGAGCATATTTGGTAAATTCTTGTGCAGGTTATGTGCCTTTACATTACCGAGCATCTCGACGCCATATTGACAGAAGAATATCGCAGAGAAATCCTCCGTTACATCTACTGGCACCAGGTACGCTGAAAAGGATTAACAGCTCTGAAAGAATTTCTTCATGTAAGTTTAAATCTTGTTTTTCAGAATGAAGATGGTGGATGGGGACTTCATATTGAGAGTCACAGCACCATGTTCGGCACTGTTTTTAGCTACATATGCATGCGCTTGCTTGGAGAGGGACCTGAAGGAGGTCAGAACAAGGCTGTCTCCAGAGGAAGGAAGTGGATTCTGGATCACGGTGGTGCCACAGCAATTCCATCTTGGGGAAAGACGTGGCTTTCGGTACCTGGCTGTATTCATCTCATGCAGCAATCAAATTCCATCTTATGCATTTCATTTATTTTATAGATTATGGGCTTGTTTGATTGGTCTGGATGCAATCCCATGCCCCCAGAGTTGTGGACTGTTCCTTCCTTTCTTCCCATCCATCCAGGTACGCATCTTCTATTTTCCACATGGCCAGGTGCATTAAACTGAGTGTCTTAATGGAAGAAGCTTTATGTTTTCAAAGCCAATATATGGTGCTACTGCCGGATGGTATACATGCCCATGTCATATCTTTATGGAAAAAGATTCACTGGGCCTGTCACGCCGCTCATTCTTCAACTGAGACAAGAGCTTCATATTCAGTCATACAACCAGATTAACTGGAGAAAAGCCCGTCATTTGTGCTGTAAGGTTGGTCTCGACACACTTCGAATTTTTTTCATCAAACTGTCTGAAATCATGGTGTCAGTGTACATCAGGTTAGTATAGCAATTTTTGTGTCACTTTGTGGAATTTTTGTGTTTTAGCCGAACCTGATGAACGCATAAACTTTGATTACGCACAAATCCTCAAGATTTCACTATTTCGGTTCAAATACAAAGGCTTCCAAAACGTAGCCAACACTAGTTTAACCTCTACTTCTAACCTAGTCAAAATCTATGATCAATCTGATCACACAAATTAGCTACACAGTCTGATCCCACAGACTTGCTCACACTCCGGTAGAATAGAACTATAGTTCACAAACTCAGTCTATTCTAAAATAATGTGTATAGGAAGATGCTATAGTAACTTACTCTATTAAGTTGCTGTAACTTCTGTCCACCACTCTCCACACACTCCTTGCTGAGCAATCGGATTTCCACGGGTGCTCCTGACCCTGGCGATGCTCACTTTTGATCGGTGACCTCCTGTCAATATCAGGGAACTTTGCGCTCTAGTCTTTAGCTTCCGCTCTTTGCCTATGTATATCTCTCTATAATTGGATGTGTGCTTCCTTTCTTCCGTAGAGGCGGTACCCTTATATACTGACAGTCCTTGAAGGATTAAAAAAATCTAATCCCACTAGATTTAGACCCTTTCCAACTCATTTTAGCAATCCAAAATCTATCTCAAAATCTGTAAATTTATTGAGATATGAATGTAACAACATTCTTTCCAAAAATCATATTTGGAACCATGTCAAGCTTTGATAAGTTATTTGGACAATCTGTTGTCGGAAATTCCTAAAACGATTAAAAACTTTCTGTGGACATAAATTTGGACTCTTCACGATGTTGCATCTGCTCTGTCCACAGGATTTTAGAACACTTTTTACAGATTCTGTCGTTGTACTCATGTTATATATATACAGGAGGACATGTACTACCCACATCCGAAAATTCAAGACTTATTATGGGATAGTCTTTACCTTACTACTGAGCCTCTCCTCACTCGCTGGCCTTTAAAAAAACTGGTGAGGGAGAGAGCTCTGCAGACGACAATGAATCATATTCACTATGAAGATGAGAACAGTAGATACATCACAATTGGGTGCGTCGAGAAGGTATATCCCTGAAATCAGCTTCATCCGAGTTGAAATGGGCAGCATTTCCAAACTTGACAACTTTTTTCTAAGGTTTTGTGCATGCTTGCTTGCTGGGTTGAAGATCCGGATGGAGTTTGTTTCAAGAAGCATTTAGCCAGAGTACCGGACTATTTATGGATGGCAGAAGATGGAATGAAGGTGCAGAGTTTCGGAAGTCAGCTATGGGATTCAGCCTTTTCCATCCAAGCGCTACTGGCTAGCGACATGGCAGATGAAATCGGAGGAACACTGGCTAAAGGCCACGATTTCATAAAGAATTCTCAGGTCTGGTTTCTTTCTTTCAAGGCATTTCATTGAATATTATTGGAATAATAAGTTTGCTTCTGTGGACAATTTAAAGGTGAAGGACAACCCTTCTGGCGATTTCAGAAGCAAGTACCGTCACATTTCAAAGGGGAGCTGGACATTTTCAGATCAAGACCATGGATGGCAAGTTTCAGATTGCACGGCCGAAGGCTTGAAGGTTCATGTTCATCTTACATTGTATCATTTTAAACAGACAGAGAAAGCGTCCACTTATCTTAAAAGTTTCTATTGATGTCAGTGTTGTCTACTCTTCTCTATGATGCAACCTGAGGTTGTGGGTGAGAAAATGGCACCGGAGAGGCTCTACGACTCGGTGAATCTTCTCCTTTCTTTGCAGGTAAAACTTACACTGTAAAATCAATTCCTTTTGAAAATACTCAACTCAGCATACTGTATCTAAAAAACAGAGCAAGAATGGTGGAGTACCGGGCTGGGAGCCAGCAGATTCACCCCAGTGGTTGGAGGTATCAACACTCCCAGAATGTTTTAGACAAATTCTCTGTTATATAATTTCCTCATTACCTCACCTCTTATCAGCTTCTGAATCCTACTGAGTTTTTTGAGGATATTGTAATTGAGCACCAATACGTCGAGTGCACAGGAACAGCAATCCAGGCTTTAGTCCTATTCAAAAAAATTTACCCCGAACATAGGAAAAAGGAAATAGATAAATTTATCGAAAGGGCCGTACAATACATCCAAGATATACAGTTGCCCGATGGATCATGGTAACCACTAGCCCTGTGTCTAACGTTTTTCAGATTCTTAGAACTTAGGTTGAGGTGAAGTAATCAAATTCAGGTATGGGAATTGGGGAATTTGCTTCACCTATGCTGCATGGTTCGCGCTTGGAGGACTGGCAGCTGCTGGAAAGAGGTACGACGACTGTGCAGCAGTCCGTAAAGGCGTTGAGTTTCTGCTAAAAAATCAATGTGACGATGGCGGGTGGGGAGAGAGCTACAGATCATGTTCAGAAAAGGTACTTTTTATTACCAAAATGAAGCTTCTTTTCGTGGCTAACATTTGTACTGGTTTTTATGCTGTAGAAATATGTTGCTCTAAAGGATAACAGATCACATCTGGTTCACACTGCCTGGGCTTTAATGGGTCTGATTTATTCCGGACAGGTACATAACTTTTCGATCCTTTCGCTCTCTGTTATTTTTCTTCTTCAAATGTTTAGATACAGAAAAAGTAAGAGGGCATATTCTGTGTGACAGGCCGACAGAGATCCAATTCCTCTTCATCGCGCAGCAAAGTTACTGATCAACTCCCAGCTCGAAGATGGAGATTTTCCGCAGCAAGTAAGCCTTCAATCACTCTGAAAAATCATAGATTTTGATGATTGCTCCACAGTTGCCGTAAAAACAAAAACATGTGTTTTTGGCTGATTGCAGGAGATACTGGGCGTGTTTAATATGAACTGCATGTTACACTATACTGCGTACAGAAACGTCTTTCCTATATGGGCCCTCGCCGAGTATCGAAAGCGAGTTCCAGTTACTGCAAAAACTGTTGATCCAGACATCTTCCATCACTCATCAGCATGAATATCAACTCTATAACAAAAGTTGAAAATAATACCAAAATAAGGACATAATCGTCCAGTTTGCTACAAGTGTTTTTCTCTATTTTCGATACTTTTGTCGAGTTTAAAAAAGAAAAAATCTAATCTATTTCGGGTCAAACTCAAATTAACTAATTAGGAAATGATTGATCCACCCATTTGATCATTGATCACCTGCAATTTTTAACATACGATTGTAAGCATTAGAGTCTGTAGATTGTTGAACAAGAGGACAAGGTACAGTTCACCTGCTGTCGTAAAATGGGTGTGCAAATAGTGTGTAATTATTTACGTAGCTAGATAACAGATCAGCTGCTTTAGCCTTTAGGTTCTTAATGTGTCTGTTTTTATCTCGTGGCATTAATGCTACTTTGACTTCTTAATTAACTCAATGCATTTGAGCCTATGTGTCATGAGGTGTAAACTATACAAGGAGAGTCACTTTCATAGAATTAAATTAAATTGTTGGTTTCATGGTAGAAACATAAATGTCTCCAACATACTTGGCATGGGAATTAAATAGACTAATGACATAGCCAAAGGATATGAATCCGCAAACCACAAATTTACGAGAACAAGAAAATTGAAATTTATTAGAAATATAAAGAAATTTTAAAATTTTTATTGATTGAAAGATGCTTTCTCTTGTACATCACGATTTTATTTATATATAAAAAAAAATCAAAAAAAGAAACATAAAATGAAACAAAGTTTAGGCAAAATAAAAGAATTAATTTTAAAGGAAGTTGCCAAATCGGAAAATTTTTCTAAAAATAGGAAAACTGTAATTTCGACCGCGAAACGACGCTGAATGGCCAAAGAATGCCATACGTCACGAGTGAATTTGGTGAGTTTCGATCGCAAGGCCGTTGCGTTTCGGAGAATTCACTTTTTGCGATGTTCAGACACGATTAATATTTCCTTCAAATTCCGGCCCTAAAGATTCTATATAAACTGATAAATATTTTGAGTAATTCTCCTTCACGGTTTGTTGCCTTACTTGTTGATGGTGTAGAAAAATGTTAGACAAACACACAACGCTTGTCGTATTACATGATGACGTTGCATTGGGTTCTGCTCTTCCATTTAAGATTGTCGTTCTTTTGAATTACAAGAATTAATATATATAAATAAAACAAATTTTATCTGAATTTATGTGTGGAATTGCTTGTCATTTTTAAAGCTTCAACTAGTTAGTCGCTAGTCGGTTTAGGTCTAAATCTCATTAAAGTTTTTGACTTGATTAATCTCATCTCTAAATAAAATAACCCACAATGCATTAACTATGGTATGGTTGGTTGTTAGCACGATGATTACACTAAATTTTTCTCACGGCCTCAATTGCGACGTTAAGAGACCGTAAGGATGACTAGTCCTATGCCGTTTGCAACGTTAAGAGATCGTTAAGATGATAAGCAGTTGCATGATAAGTCGCCATTAAGAATGCTAATGATTTTTGGGGCATTTAAAATTTTCAATAGTGAAGTGGTTTAGTGTTGTACATTTTTGTCCATCTTGTTCAACAAAAATCTTATTTCCAGAAATATATATTAATTTCTTATAATTCAATTATAAATGGAGATTACAAAAATAAAAAATTGACTAAGTAACGAAACATTTCTCCTTTATAGTAGAAGCTAATTGTAGTCGTTTTTTAATAAAAATTAGTTCGTCATATTTTTTTATATAACAAAAGACAATTGCTGTTTCAAAATAAAAAATATTACCACAAATCCCATACAGTGAAGATAGACAATTAATTCATGGTGTGTCTATATCAATGTGCATATAAGGACATGTTTGCACCTGAAACATCATCAGAAAAGCAGAAGTCTCAGTGCAGCTATTCTTTTTCTGGTAAACTTTTCTCGGTGTTCGATCCTTGGGACATTCTCCTTTGTATCTTCATTTCTTAAGTAAATTTCCAGCTGCATGATATTATTCTCTTATGAAAAAGCAGTGATTTTTCAAACGAATGCAAGATAAGTTGATGGTGGTTTTTTGGTGCAGAGAAATTTGAGAATGTGGAAGTTAAAGATCGCGGAGGGAGGGAAGAGTCCTTACATTTTTAGCACAAATAACTTTGTGGGAAGGCAGACTTGGGAGTTTGATCATGAAGAAAGAGACCCTCAAAAACTAGCTGAAGTGGAAGCTGCTCGCCTCAACTTCTACAACAATCGGCACAATGTTAAACCCAACTCTGATCTCCTCTGGCGCATGCAGGTACTTATATAGGTGGCTTTGGCCAGTTTGTCACTCGAAAGCTGACCTTTCTTATTTTCTGCTCCAATATGTGCGTGAGTGAAGTTTCTGAAGGAGAAAGATTTCAAACAAAGTATACCGCAAGTGAAAGTTAAGGATGGCGAGGAGATAACATTCCAGACAGCAACTACGGCGCTGAGAAGAGGTGTCCATTTCTATTCTGCTCTGCAGGCCAGTGATGGCCACTGGCCAGCTGAAATTGTTGGTCCCATGTTTTACACACCGCCTTTGGTATACAATTAAATCATCACACCCTCTGCTGGAATCAGTGTTTTTTTCCTCTACTTTATCATGTGAATTTTACTGAGCATATTTAGTAAATTCTTGTGTAGGTCATGTGCCTCTACGTTACCGGGCATCTCAACACCATATTTACAGAAGAACATCGCAGAGAAATCCTCCGTTATATTTACTGTCACCAGGTAAACTAAAAAGGATTAACAGCTATGAAAGAACTTCTTCATGTAAGTTTCATTGTGGAACTTTATTTTTTGTTTTTCAGAATGAAGATGGTGGTTGGGGATTTCATTTAGAGGGACACAGCACCATGTTCGGCACAGTGTATAATTACATATGCATGCGCTTGCTTGGAGAGGGGCCTGAAGGAGGTCAGAACAAAGCTGTCTCCAGAGGAAGGAAGTGGATCCTCGATCACGGTGGCGCCACAGCGATTCCATCTTGGGGAAAGACCTGGCTTTCGGTAACTAATTCTTTGCAGCTCCTGTAGCAATCAAATTCCATCTTATGAATTTCATTTGTTTTATAGATTATTGGCGTGTATGATTGGTCTGGATGCAATCCCATGCCCCCAGAGTTGTGGACTGTTCCTTCCTTTCTTCCGATTCATCCAGGTACGCATCTTCTATTTTCCACATGGCCAGGTGCATTAAACTGAGTGTCTTAGTGGAAGAAGCTTTGTGCTTTTAAAGCCAAGCTATGGTGCTACTGCCGGATGATATACATGCCGGCGTCATATCTTTATGGAAAAAGATTCACTGGGCCTTTGACGCCGCTCATTCTTCAACTCAGAGAAGAGCTTCATACTCAACCTTACGACCAGATTAACTGGAATAAAGTGCGGCATTCGTGCTGTAAGGTTGGTGTCGCCACACTTGATGTTTTTTCATCAAACATTCTGTCCTTGCCCTGATGTTATATATATATATATATATATATAGGAGGACATATACTACCCACATCCCAAAATTCAAGACTTGTTATGGGATGCTCTTTACTTTTCTACTGAGCCTCTCCTCACTCGCTGGCCTTTAAACAAACTGGTGAGGGAGAGAGCTCTGAAGATCACAATGAATCATATTCACTATGAAGATGAGAACAGTAGATACATCACAATTGGGTGCGTCGAGAAGGTACATATCTTTTCCTTCCCTGAAATCAGCTTCGAGTTGAAATGGGCATATATCCAAACTTACCACTTTTTTCCAAGGTTTTGTGCATGCTTGCTTGCTGGGTTGAAGATCCGGATGGAGTTTGTTTCAAGAAACATTTAGCCAGAGTACCCGACTATTTATGGGTAGCTGAAGATGGAATGAAGATGCAGAGTTTCGGAAGTCAGCTATGGGATGCATCCCTTTCCCTCCAAGCGCTACTGGCTAGCGACATGGCAGATGAAATCGGAGAAACACTGGCTAAAGGCCACGATTTCATAAAGAATTCTCAGGTCGGGTTTCTTTCTTTTGAGGCATTTCAATCAATACTATTGGAATAATAAGTTTGCTTCTATGGACAATTTAAAGGTGAAGGACAACCCTTCTGGCGATTTCAGAAGCATGTACCGTCACATTTCAAAGGGGGGTTGGACATTTTCAGATCAAGACCATGGATGGCAACTTTCAGATTGCACGGCTGAAGGCTTCAAGGTTCATTTTCATCTTACATTGTATCATTTCAAACAGACAGAGAAAGCTTCCATTTATCTAAAAAAATTCCATTGATTTCATCAGTGCTGTCTACTTTTCTCTATGATGCAACCTGAGGTTGTGGGTGAGAAAATGGCACCGGAGAGGCTCTACGACTCGGTGAATCTTCTCCTTTCTTTGCAGGTAAAACTTTCACTGGAAAATCAATTCCTTAGCAAGCCAATTTGTCCTTGTGATCAGAAATCTTCTTTTTGAAAATACTAACTCAGCATACTATATCTAAAAAACAGAGCAAGAATGGAGGAGTACCGGGCTGGGAGCCAGCAAATTCGCCCCCATGGTTGGAGGTATCAACTCTCCCAGAATGTTTCAGCAAATTCTCTGTTACGCAATTTCCTTATTACCTCACCTCTTATCAGCTTCTGAATCCTACTGAGTTTTTGGAGGAAATTGTAATCGAGCACGATTACGTCGAGTGCACTTCTGCAGTAATGCAGACTTTAGTCCTTTTCAGAAAACTATACCCTCAATATAGGAAAAAGGACATTGATAAATGTATCCAAAGAGGGGCACAATACATCCAAGACATACAGCTGCCCGATGGATCATGGTAACCACTAGCATAGCTCTGTCTCTATCGTTCTTCAGGCTCTTTTAACTTCGTTTAAAAATCAAATTCAGGTATGCGAATTGGGGAGTCTGTTTCACCTATGGTGCATGGTTCGCGCTTGGAGGACTGGCAGCTGCTGGAAGGAGCTACGACAACTGTGCAGCGATCCGTAAAGGTGTTGAGTTTCTGTTAAAAATTCAATGTGACGATGGCGGGTGGGGAGAGAGCTACAGATCATGTCCAGAAAAGGTACTTTTTATTACCAAAATGAAGCTTCTTCTTTTTTTCCTTCTTTTCCCGGCTAACATTTGTACCGGTTTTTATGCTGTAGAAATATGTTCCTCTAAAGGATAACAGATCACATCTGGTTCAGACTGCCTGGGCTTTAATGGGTCTGATTCATTCTGGACAGGTACATAATTTCTGTCTTTTTTTGGTCTTTTCTCTTCTTCAAATGTTTCCATACAGAAAAAGTAAGAGGGCATATTCTGTGTGACAGGCCGACAGAGACCCAACTCCTCTTCATCGCGCAGCAAAGTTACTGATCAACTCCCAGCTCGAAGATGGAGATTTTCCGCAGCAAGTAAGCCTTAAAAGTCACTCAGAATTAACATAGATTTTGATGATTGCTCCACAGTCGCTGTAAAAACAAAAACATGTGTTTTTGGCTGAATGCAGGAGATGCCGGGCGTGTTTAAGATGAACTGCATGTTGCACTATACTTTGTACAAGAACTTCTTTCCTATATGGGCTCTCGCCGAGTATCGAAAGCGAGTTCTTTTCGCTCCGGAGGCTGCAAAACCGGTTGATCCAGACATCTTCCATCGCTCATCAGCATGAATATCAACTCTGTATTAAAAGTTGAAGATAATAAATAAGGACATAATCGTCCAGTTTGCTACAAGTGGTTTTGTCTATTGTCGCTATTTTTGTCGAGTTTTAAAAAAAAAAAAATCTGATCTATTTACTCAAACTAACAAACTTTGAAAATCGTTGATCCAGACAAAAATCCCCCACCAGCCCTTTATCTCTCTTCCTATCAATTATTTTTCAATTAATGTTAGAGGATTTGTATTTCGTTAAGTTATTTCCAAGCTTATGTATACTGAGTATTTACATTCCAGATAATAAATCAATGTGATTTCTTCCATTCAACCCCACCAAAAATAGTATTGCGTGTTTAAATCGACATAGACAGTATCATGCATAACCAATAAGATTTTGTGTCAGACGAGCACACAATGCTTGCCGACTACTTGATGATGCTTGCCGACTACTTGATGACGCTGCATTGGATTCTATTCTTCCATTTGTGATTGTCGTTAATTTGAGTTATAAGAATTAATATATACTGACAAAATATATTTTATTATACATTTATTTGTATAGATGACATATAGGGACAAGGCCGGTTGTCATCTTCTTTAAGGCTTCAAGTGGTTGGTGGCTAGTCATTTTAGGTCTACTCTCATAAATGTTTTTGACTTGATGATATCCGCAATGCATTAACTATGGTAGATGGTTGTTAGGTAGATGGTTGCACTAAATGTTTAAACCTAACCGGGATAAGGTGAAGACGTCATCACGGGCTCAATTGGGACGTTAAGAGACCGTTGGGACTATTAGTCCTATGTTAAGAGACAGTTAGGAGGACTAGTCTTACGCCGATTGCAATGTTAAGAGGGGACCCTCTCCCATTTCACTCAACTTTATTAATTAATTAAGTATTATACTATATTAAGAGGATAAATTCGGTTGCGAATACGGAGAGTTATCAATTTGTTTTCATTACTCACTTGATGAAGCTAATATTGTGGTTGACAAATATTTTTTCATAATTTTTTTTAAAAAAGATATAAACATTATGGAGGTCGTAAGTTTGATTCATAATACCAAAATAAGATTGGCGTGTGGTTGACAGGTAGGAAAGAGGCTATCATCTTTAAGGCTTCAAACAATTTGAATTGATTAACTCGACTCTCGATAAGACAAC
This sequence comes from Umbilicus rupestris, assembly GCA_963678935.1. Lineage (NCBI taxonomy): Eukaryota > Viridiplantae > Streptophyta > Magnoliopsida > Saxifragales > Crassulaceae > Umbilicus > Umbilicus rupestris. Next base: position 11,188,210 of record OY787621.1, read on the forward strand.
CATCAACACATAAGTGTAGTATTTTGGTTGTTAGCACAATGATTGCACTAAATCTTAATTTTTAAATGCGATATTATTGATCAAGTGAAGTGTGTTGGTTCAACTTATAAAACTAGTTGAACACTAACAGCTGGTGGATAAACAATAATGGATGGAGTGTCTGTAGCAATGTCCCTATAAGGAAATGTTTGCAACCTGATTCCTGAAACTTCTTAAGATACCCAAAATAGATCCAGTTGCTGTTTTGAAAAGCTATTCATCGTTCCTTGGGACATTTGCTTGTACCTTCATTTCTTAAGTAAATTTGCAGCTGCATGATATTATTCTCTTATGAAAAAGTCAGTGACTTTTTCAAACGAATGCATGATAAGTTGATGTTGATGGTGGTTTTTTGGTGCAGAGAAATTTGAGAATGTGGAAGTTAAAGATCGCGGAGGGAGGGAAGGATCCGTACCTTTTTAGCACAAACAACTTTGTGGGAAGGCAGATTTGGGAGTTTGATCATGAAGAAAGAGACCCTCAAAGACTAGCTGAAGTGGAAGCTGCTCGCCTCAACTTCTACAACAATCGGCATAATGTTAAACCCAACTCTGATCTTCTCTGGCGCATGCAGGTACTTTTATTGGTGGCTTTGGCCAGTTTGTCACTCGAAAGCTGACCTTTCTTATTTTCTGCTCCAATGTGTGTGTGAGTGAAGTTTCTCAGGGAGAAAGATTTCAAACAAAGTATACCGCAAGTGAAAGTTAAGGATGGGGAGGAGACAACATACCAGACAGCAACTACGGCGCTGAGAAGAGGTGTGCATTTCTATTCTGCTCTGCAGGCCAGTGATGGCCACTGGCCAGCTGAAATTGCTGGCCCTTTGTTCTTCACGCCGCCTTTGGTAACACTGACACACCCTTTGCTCGAATCAGTGCTTTTTTCTTTTCATTTTTTTCTGTTCTACTTTGTAAAAAAAGTGCCCTGAGTTTTTATCTTTTTCGTCAGCTTTTGACCTATTGAGTATATTTATTTGAGAATTTGTTTCACATCGGATGATTAATGGAAGAGATGTCAATATATATTAGATTACACAACCATGACTCTCATCAGCCAAGACTTTGGAATCATATTTAATAACCAATTTCAACGGCATCTATGCATCATATTTAGTAACTTATTGCGCAGGTCATGTGCCTGTACATCACCGGGCAACTCGACACCATATTTACAGAAGAACATCGCAGAGAAATCCTCCGTTATATTTATTGTCACCAGGTACGGTGAAAAGGATTAACAGCTCAGAAAGAATTTCTTCATGTAAATTTCATTCTGGAACCTTTTGTTTTTTTTTTCAGAATGAAGATGGTGGATGGGGATTTCATATTGAGTGTCACAGCACCATGTTCGGCACAGTTTTTAGCTACATATGCATGCGCTTGCTTGGAGAGGGGCCTGAGGGAGGTCAGAACAATGCTGTCTCCAGAGGAAGGAAGTGGATTCTGGATCACGGTGGTGCGGCAGGAGTTCCTTCTTGGGGAAAGATCTGGCTTTCGGTAACTGACCGTATTCATCTCCTGCAGCAATCATTCTCAAATTTCCATAAATGGTTTTTTGCTTCTTCAGCTAATTGCACGTGAAATGCGCATCTTTGACATTTCAGTTCTTTTATAGATTCTGGGCTTGCTTGATTGGTCCGGATGCAATCCCATGCCCCCAGAATTCTGGATTCTTCCTTCCTTTATTCCTATGCATCCATGTACGCTTCTTCTATTTTCCACCCATCTTCAAAAGTAGAAGCTTAGTATGTAACCTGTACATGTTTTCATGAATGAAGCCAAGATGTGGTGCTTCTGCCGGATGGTATACATGCCGGCCTCATATCTTTATGGAAAAAGATTCATTGGGCCTCTCACGCCCTTGATTCTTCAACTCAGAAAAGAGATTCATACTCAACCTTACGACCAGATTAACTGGAATAATGTGCGTCATTCGTGCTGTAAGGTTGGTGTCCCCACACTTGATGTTTTTTCCGCAAACATTTTCTGTCCTTGCCCTGATGTTATATATATATATATATACAGGAGGACATGTACTATCCACATCCCAAAATTCAAGACTTGTTATGGGATACTCTTTACTTTTCTACTGAGCCTCTCCTCACACGCTGGCCTTTAAACAAACTGGTGAGGGAGAGAGCTCTGCAGACGACAATGAATCATATTCACTATGAAGATGAGAACAGTAGATACATCACAATTGGGTGCGTCGAGAAGGTACATCCCTGCAATAAGCTTCATACGAGTTGAAATGGGCTGCATATCCCAACTTACCACTTTTTTCCAAGGTTTTGTGCATGCTTGCTTGCTGGGTTGAAGATCCGGATGGAGTTTGTTTCAAGAAACATTTAGCCAGAGTACCCGACTATTTATGGATGGCGGAAGATGGAATGAAGGTGCAGAGTTTCGGAAGTCAGCTATGGGATTCAGCCTTTTCCATCCAAGCGCTACTGGCTAGCGATATGGCAAATGAAATCGAAGGAACACTGGCTAAAGGCCATGACTACTTAAAGAATTCTCAGGTCTGGTTTGTTCCTCGTGGAGTTACCTCCTTAATAAATTTTAGTATTCGAATTATGAGTTTGTTGTTGGGAAAATTTGAAGGTGAAGGACAACCCTTCGGGTGACTTCAGAAGCATGCACCGTCACATTTCAAAGGGGTCTTGGACATTTTCAGATCAAGACAATGGATGGCAACTTTCAGATTGCACGTCGATAGCCCTCAAGGTTCATCTTACTTCAAATTATTGTCAAGCAGAGAGTATGAAAGGGTCCATTTATGTAAAAAGTTTGCATTGATGTCATCAGTGCTGTCTGATTTTCTCTACGATGAAACCTGAGGTTGTGGGTGAGAAACTGGCATCGGAGAAGCTCTTCGACGCCGTGAATGTTATCCTTTCTATGCAGGTAAAACTTGCCTTGGACAATTAATTTCTTGCCAAGCCAGTTTCAGATTTCATTTTCTAGTCGCCATGCTGGAATCTTTTTGACATCACTAATTCTTCAATACAGAGCAAGAATGGTGGAGTACCAGCCTGGGAGCCAGCAGGCGCGCCCCGGTGGTTGGAGGTACCAACACTCCCAAAATGATTCAGTTAGCTTACGCTAATTCCTTATCGGGTTATTATCTCTTATCAGCTTCTGAATCCTACTGAGTTTTTGGAGGAAGTTGTCATCGAGTACGAGTACATCGAGTGCACAGGATCATCAATCCAGGGTTTAGTATTTTTCAAAAAATTCTACCCCGAACATAGGAAAAAGGAAATAGATAAATTTATCGAAAGCGCCGCACAATACATCCAAGACATACAGTTGCCCGATGGATCATGGTAACCACTAGCGTAGCTCTGTCTCTAACGTTTTTCAGATTCTTAGAACTTGGGTTGAGGTGAAGTAATCAAATACAGGTATGGGAATTGGGGAATTTGCTTCACCTATGCTGCATGGTTCGCGCTTGGAGGACTGGCAGCTGCTGGAAAGAGCTACGACGACTGTGCAGCAGTTCGTAAAGGCGTTGAGTTTCTGCTAAAAAATCAATGTGACGATGGCGGGTGGGGAGAGAGCTACAGATCATGTTCAGAAAAGGTACTTTTTATTACCAAAATGAAGCTTCTTTTCGTGGCTAACATTTGTACTGGTTTTTATGCTGTAGAAATATGTTGCTCTAAAGGATAACAGATCACATCTGGTTCACACTGCCTGGGCTTTAATGGGTCTGATTTATTCCGGACAGGTACATAACTTTTCGATCCTTTCGCTCTCTGTTATTTTTCTTCTTCAAATGTTTAGATACAGAAAAAGTAAGAGGGCATATTCTGTGTGACAGGCCGACAGAGATCCAATTCCTCTTCATCGCGCAGCAAAGTTACTGATCAACTCCCAGCTCGAAGATGGAGATTTTCCGCAGCAAGTAAGCCTTGAATCACTCTTAAAAATCATAGATTTTGATGAGTGCGCCACAGTTGCTGTAAAAACAAAAACATGTGTTTTTGGCTGATTGCAGGAGATACTGGGCGTGTTTAAGATGAACTGCATGTTGCACTATACTGCGTACAGAAATATCTTTCCTATATGGGCCCTGGCCGAGTATCGAAAGCGAGTTCTTTCCGCTCCAGAGGCTGCAAAAACTGTTGATCATGACATCTTCCATCACTGGTAGTGCAGTGGTGAATTCAAGTATTTGAACTACTGTTTGATATTACGGACAGTTCGTACCGCACTCAAACAGTCTATAATTATTTTCGAATGAGTTCTATTTTCGTCTATTATCCAATCATGATCATACTTTCCTTATTGAGCAGCCCAATCTTCTGGTTGAGTTCTCATGAATATCGTCAGCATATTCTTCTCTTAATTTCAGTATTGCAATATTATATCTTATAAATATTGTCAGCATATTTTTTTCTTGATTTCAGCAACGTAATATTCGCATACAATCTGACTGCGCTTCTATTCAAACAAACTCTGGCTCATTCTCTGACTGCGCTTCTGTTCAAGCTAACTCTGGCTCACTCTCTGATTCAAGCTTGAACTACTTTAGTCTTGTGAACTTTATTGGTCTGTTTCGCCACCCCTGATCTTATTAGTTTATTAGTATCAAATTTATGCATACGGATTGAAACATTTAATCAAATATTTTGTATGGAACATGTAATTATACTAAAATTAAATTAGGATATTAATTATATTAAATTAAGTCATCAAATTGACATTATGAAATTATATAAGACTTATATGACTTTGGAATGAGATGGCTATCAATATCATTTTCTGAAGGTGGAATACAAATGTTTCAATATAAAATTAACACAAATGAGGAATACAAAACAATAAGAAGATATTATTTGCTAAAAGTCGAATTTCAATAATCTCTTACTCATACCATCCTCAAATTTTTAATCAACACGGACCAATCGACATGGACAGTATTTTGCATAACGGATAAGATTTGGTGGCATTAATGCTAGTTTGACTTCTTCATTAACTCCATGCCTTTGAACCTAATATGTCATGAGGTGTAAACTAAACTAGAATAGACACTTTCATGGAATTAAATTGCTGGTATCATTGTCGAAACATAAATGTCTGCACTAAACTTGGCATTGAAATTATCTATCTATAGAGCCAAGAATAATCGTATAAGCTTGTTTGTTGCTTTATTTGTTGATGGGGTAGAAAAATGTTAGAAGAGCATACAACCGTTGCCGACTACTTGATCGGTTGTGATCTCCCATTTATAATTATCGTGAATTTGAGTTATATAAATTAATATATAATAGAGAAAATACATTTTATTCTACATTTATTTGTATTGATGACATATGGGTTGAAAGCTGGTTTTCAACTTGTTGGTGGCTAGTCATTTTAGGTCTCATCTCATAAATGTTTTTGACTTGATTAATGTCAACTCTTAATAAAATTATCCACAATGCATTAATTATAGTAAGGTGGTTGTTAGCAAGATTGATTGCACCAAATCTTTAAACCTAAACGGGATAAGGTGAAGATGTTAGCACGGGCTCATTTGTTACGTTAAGAGACGTTGGGACGATTAGTCCTATGCTAAGAGACTGTGAGGATGACTAGTCCTACGTTGATTGCAACGTTAAGAGATCTTTAAGATCAGTGGCGGTTCGTGGAGGAGGTCCTCCGTCCCCTCTCTCATTTTCTTCAATTTTATTAATTACTTTTATTATTATATTATATAAAGAGGGTAAATTGGTCATTTCACACAATTATTTGTAGTTTGGTCGTGAAGATCGAGAGTTATCAATTTGTTTTCATTACATGAATGAGATGAGCTTTTGAAAGGTGTAAATAATTTTTGTGTTAAAAATGATATTAGCATTATTAACATGGAAGATAAAGTTCAAAGGCGCTTTCGCTTGAGTTATGACACACAAATGATTCACACTTTGGATTTTATATGTGTTATCAAGTAATTCAAATTTTTTCTTCTGTCTATTAAATTAATTTTTTGTCAATAAAATGCTAATTATAATCTAGTTTTTAAGTGATTGACCGAATTTGTTAAGAGATGGAGAATCGCATTAGTGAGTCAAATACATAATTACTCGTATTGGGTGTCTTAATCCTAAGAACGCATTCTCCAAAGTCAATGAGTCAAAGATAGTTAGACTTGCGGAGTTGTATCCGCAAGAATTCTCTAAGTGCGCTTTAATGAAGTTTGAAGAAGAACATAAGGGTTGGATTTATTTGATGAGAGAAAAGGATAGCTTTTCTTTGCTACAAGATATTGGAGATGCTGTTAAAAAGATGGTTGAGGCGGGAATACTACACTGTGTTTTCCTTAGTATATCGTGTTATTGAATTGATTTTAGTGTTATCAGTTGCGACCGCTATTGCGGAAAGAGTATTCTTTGCAATGAAGATTGTCAAGACAGATTTGCATAACAAGATTGAAGATTATTTTTTCACTAATTATTTGATGTGCTATACAGAGAGAGATGTGTTTAAGAGCATTGATAATGAAATTATTATGCGGTATTTTCAAAGCATGAAGACTCGCAAACAAGGTTTACCTCATATACTACGATCAGAGATAAAGTGACGAAATGGTTATCAGTTCTAGTAATGATTTCTTTTGTAGCTAAACAGATTGTTTCAGTGGCTTCTTTTGTAGTTAGACATAATGAGTTGGTGCCTTCTTTTTGTATAAAATGAAATGAATTAGAAGCATCCTCTTGCATAAAATAGATGTTTAAATTATGTCATGACTTTCATTTTATGATTCCTCTCTCATGAATCTCTGGATCCGCCGACTCCATACCCTTGACCTCAACTCAAGTCGCCGCTATGATTTTAACCAACTAGTCCATTTTCTCTCCAAAATATGCTAAAGATTGGAAGTAGAAAGACGAGTTTTTTGAGGACCTAAAGCTTACATAGAATTCAACTTTTGATGTTGAACAAACGATGGAGGCGGCTAGGCGACGACTAATACTATAAAAAGACAGTCACTTAAATAGAATTAATGGAAATGTATGGTATGTCTCTTTTTTAAGTTATTTATTATGTCTTATCATATCGCAAACCCTACCTACAACTTCTATTCTCACTTCATCATGAATTGAATCCGAATCGTTCAAATATGTGATGCACATATTGTTTTCGTGGTGTGTATATAAGGAAGTGTTTGCACCCTCAAACTTCATCAGAGAAGCAGAAGTCTCAGTGCAGCTATTGTTTTTCATGTAAGCTTTTCTTGGTGTTCGTTCCTTGGGACATTCTCTTGTACCTTCATTTCTTACGTAAATTTCCAGCTGCATGATATTATTCTCTTATGAAAAGATGGGTGACTTTTTCAAACGAATGCATGTTAAGGTGATGGTGGTTTTTTGGTGTAGAGAAATTTGAGAATGTGGAAGCTAAGGATCGCGGATGGAGGGAAGGATCCTTACATTTTTAGCACAAACAATTTTGTGGGAAGGCAGATTTGGGAGTTTGATCCTGAAGAAAGAGACCCTCAAAGACTAGCTGAAGTGGAAGCTGCTCGCCTCAACTTCTACAACAATCGGCATGATGTTAAACCCAACTCTGATCTCCTCTGGCGCATGCAGGTACTTATATTGGTGGCTTTGCCCAGTTTGTCACTCGAAAGCTGACCTTTCTTATATTCTGCTCCAATGTGTGCGTGTGTGAAGTTTCTCAAGGAGAAAGATTTCAAACAAAGTATACCGCAAGTGAAAGTTAAGGATGGCGAGGAGACAACATACGAGACAGCAACTGCGGCTCTGAGAAGAGGTGTGCATTTCTATTCAGCTCTGCAGGCCAGTGATGGGCACTGGCCAGCTGAAATTGCTGGCCCTATGTTCTTCACGCCGCCTTTGGTAACACTAATACACCCACGTACTGCTCGAATCAGTGCTTTTATCATTTGATTCTTACTGAGCATATTTAGTAACTTGTTGCGCAGGTCATGTGCCTGTACATTACCGGGCATCTCGACGCCATATTGACAGAAGAATATCGCAGAGAAATCCTCCGTTACATCTACTGGCACCAGGTACGCTGAAATAGATTAACAGCTCTGAAAGAATTTCTTCATGTAAGTTTCATTCTGGAACTTGTATTTCAGAATGAAGATGGTGGATGGGGACTTCATATTGAGAGTCACAGCACCATGTTCGGCACTGTTTTTAGCTACATATGCATGCGCTTGCTTGGAGAAGGGCCTGAAGGAGGTCAGAACAAAGCTGTCTCCAGAGGAAGGAAGTGGATCCTCGATCACGGTGGTGCGGCAGGAGTTCCATCTTGGGGAAAGATCTGGCTTTCGGTACCTGGCCGTATTCATCTCATGCAGCAATCATTCTCAAATTTCCATAATTGGTTTTTTGCTTCTTCTTCCATCCTTGACATTTCAGTTCTTTTATAGATTCTGGGCTTGCTTGATTGGTCCGGATGCAATCCCATGCCCCCAGAATTCTGGATTCTTCCTTCCTTTATTCCTATGCATCCATGTACGCTTCTTCTATTTTCCACCCATCTTCAAAAGTAGAAGCTTAGTATGTAACCTGTACATGTTTTCATGAATGAAGCCAAGATGTGGTGCTTCTGCCGGATGGTATACATGCCGGCGTCATATCTTTATGGAAAAAGATTCACAGGGCCTCTCACGCCCTTGATTCTTCAACTCAGAAAAGAACTTCATACTCAACCTTACGATCAGATTAACTGGAATAAAGTGCGCCATTCTTGCTGTAAGGTTGGTGTCGCCACACTTGATGTTTTTTCATCAAACATTTTCTGTCCTTGTACTCATGTTATATATATATATATATACAGGAGGACATGTACTACCCACATCCCAAAATTCAAGACTTGTTATGGGATGCTCTTTACTTTTCTACTGAGCCTCTCCTCACACGCTGGCCCTTAAACAAACTGGTGAGGGAGAGAGCTCTGCAGACGACAATGAATCATATTCACTATGAAGATGAGAACAGTAGATACATCACAATTGGGTGCGTCGAGAAGGTACTTCTCTTTTCCTTCCCTGAAATCAGCTTCGAGTTGAAATGAGCAGAATATCCAAACTTACCACTTTTCTCCAAGGTTCTGTGCATGCTGGCTTGCTGGGTTGAAGATCCAAATGGAGTTGGTTTCAAGAAACATTTAGCTAGAGTACCCGACTATTTATGGATGGCCGAAGATGGTATGAAGGTGCAGAGTTTCGGAAGTCAGCTATGGGATGCAGCCTTCTCCATCCAAGCGCTACTGGCTAGTGACATGGCAGATGAAATCGGAGGGACACTGGCGAAAGGCCATGACTTCTTAAAGAATTCTCAGGTCTGGTTTGTTCCTCGTGGATTTACCTCCTTAATAAATTTCAGTATTGGAATGATAAGTTTGGTGTTGGGAAAATTTGAAGGTGAGGGACAACCCTTCCGGTGACTTCAGAAGCATGCACCGTCACATTTCAAAGGGGGCGTGGACATTTTCAGATCAAGACAATGGATGGCAACTTTCAGATTGCACAGCGGAAGCCCTCAAGGTTATCATAATGTTCATCTTACTTTTTCAAACAGACAGTAAGAAAGGATCCAGTTATGTAAAAAGTTTCCATTGATGTCATCAGTGCTGTCTAATTCTCTCTACGATGAAATCTGAGGTTGTGGGTGAGAAAATGGCATCGGAAAAGCTCTTCGACGCCGTGAATATTATCCTTTCTATGCAGGTAAAACTTGCATCGGAGTTCATTTTCTTCTGTTTCACATCACTAACTTGGCATACTAATTCTTTAAAACAGAGCAAGAATGGTGGAGTATCAGCCTGGGAGCCAGCAGGCGCGCCCCGGTGGTTGGAGGTACCAACACTCCCAAAATGATCCAGTTAGCTTAACCTAATTCCTTATCAGGTTTTTTTCTCTTATCAGCTTCTGAATCCTACTGAGTTTTTGGAGGAAATTGTCATCGAGTACGAGTACATCGAGTGCACAGGAACATCAATGCAGGCTATTGTCCTTTTCAAAAATCTCTACCCTGAACACAGGAAAAATGAAATAGATAAATTTATCGAAAGGGCCGCACAATACATCCAAGACATACAGTTGCCCGATGGATCATGGTAACCACTAGCTTAGCTCTGACTCTTAACGTTTTTGAGTATCTCACAACTTAGGCTGAGGTGAAGTTATCAAATACAGGTATGGGAACTGGGGAATTTGCTTCACCTATGGTGCATGGTTCGCGCTTGGAGGACTGGCAGCTGCTGGAAAGAGCTACTACGACTGTGCAGCAGTCCGTAAAGGCGTTGAGTTTCTGTTAAAAAACCAATGTGACGATGGCGGGTGGGGAGAGAGCTACAGATCATGTCCAGAAAAGGTACTTTTTATTACCAAAATGAAGCTTTTTTTTTTCTTCTTTTTCCGGCTAACATTTGTACCGGTTTTTATGCTGTAGAAATATGTTCCTCTAAAGGATAACAAATCACATCTGGTTCACACTGCCTGGGCTTTAATGGGTCTGATTCATGCTGGACAGGTACATATATAATTATTGTCGTTCTTTTCTCTTCTTAAAATGTTTACATGCAGAAAAAGTAAGAGGGCATATTCTGTCTGATAGGCTGACCGAGACCCTACTCCTCTTCATCGCGCAGCAAAGTTACTGATCAACTCCCAGTTCGAAGATGGAGATTTTCCGCAGCAAGTAAGCCTTGAATCACTCTGAATAAACATAGATTTTGATGATTGCTCCACAGTTGCTGTAAAAACAAAAACATGTGTTTTTGGCTGATTGCAGGAGATACTGGGCGTGTTTAAGATGAACGGCACGTTGCACTATACTGCGTACAGAAACATCTTTCCTATATGGGCCCTCGCCGAGTATCGAAAGCTGAGTTCTTTCAGCTCCAGAGGCTGCAAAAACTGCTGATCGAGACATCTTCGATCACTCATCAGCATGAACATCAACTCTCTAGTAAAAGTTGAAATAAATTAATAATTCAAATTTGGTAGTGATTATCTCCGACTAAGGTCTTGTTTTAACTGGTCAGTTCTTTTAAAGGCTGTTTCGAGTATATTTCATGCATCTTTTGTGTTTCATACGTTGAGATCAATCTGAAAATGTTTGGTTCAACAACATTGAAGATTGCATTTAGTGCTTCGGCGTTTGTTACAGCAGTTCAATCCTCATATGCCATCCATTGATTTTCCGGCTAGGGTAGGCCACATCAAATTTTACTTTTGAATAATTTATAGAATATGTTTGATTTTTTTATTTTGAATTACCAAGTTATGATGTATTTTTTGCTTTAAATTGTAAGTATTCATTTACGAGATGATTGAAATCGTCGTTCAAAAGGCCTCTATTTGGATTTTGCCTCAGGCTACAAAGTGTCCTGAGCCGCCCCTGACACCACCACAACACCACCACCTCAATCATAACACTACTACACCACCACAACACAACCACCACAACCATAACACTATTACATCACCACACCACCACCACCACCACACTACTACACCATCCTAACCATAACACTACTACATCACCACACCACCACTACACTATTACACCACCACCCCAACTGCATCACTACACCACCACCACACTACAACACCACCACAACACCACCACCCTAACCACAACACTACACCACCACCACCACCATAACACCACTACACCATCACACCACCACCACCCCAACCACACCACCACCACCCCAACCATACCACTACTACACCCCCATAAAATTATAGTATTTAACTTAACTTAAGTTAAGTTAAATTCAGTTAAGTTAAATTAAATTAAATTAAATTAAATTAAGTTAAGTATAAGTTCAGTTCTAAAAAACAAACCCTTATTATCAATATGAAGCTTCTTTTAATTCTTCTATTCCCGGCTAACATTTGTACCGATTTTTATGCTGTAGAAATATGTTCCTCTAAAGGATAACAAATCACATCTGGTTCAGACTGCCTAGTCTTTAATGCAAAATAGAGAATATGAATAGAAAAAGGGGTTTGTTTGAGAAGGGTTCGAAAATTAGATTTCTTGACCTAGTTTGATATAAAAGAGAGAGCTCACACAAGTCCAAGTTAGATGAAAGGAAGGCAACATCAAAGGAAGTGAAGATTCAACACACATAGAGAAGTTTCATCTTTTCTCTATTATTTCTAAATTTATCTTCTATTATTTATGCTGTGTCCAATAGCTTGATGTGTGAGTAGAGACTCTTGGCTCAGGGTCCTACAGATCCTATTTGTACTAAACTCATGATTATGCTATAAATATACATGGTTGATTACAAGTTGAATATTTGATTCAATATGATACATGTGACATGTCTTAGTTTATGCATACATGGTGTTTGATGAAACGTCTTAAAGCATGAACACATAAGTTTAATATCAATAAACTGACAGAATGAGGTAGAAAACTCGACCAACAATTGAATCAACCTTAAATATTAGTGACCACGACGGCGGCATACAATCTTATTGGGGAATTGACATTTCAGCTTGGAAGACTAGGACTTTTTGATCTCTATCTCGGTTGGTCGCACACCGATGAGTATAAGCCTTGACAGAGAGGACTCGTATTTAAGGTGTATGTTTGAAAGTAGAGGCGCAACGGCAGGTGGTATTTACTCGGATACTTATGGAGCATATTTATGTGATCCATCGAGTTGTTTATTCCCATTGTTTAGTTGCATTTTGTGTGTGATAGATTACTTCTTTGTAGTGTCTCGCATCACAGGTGCATTCAGGCCGCTATGGAGTTTTCTCGCGTATTTGGAGCATTCTAGGCCTCGCTCAATCACTCGGGAATGCAAAGGATCAAAGACTTGATTGCAAGAGCATCGGTAGAGAGTTTCGGGTGAATTTCAATTGATCGAGGGCGAAAGCGAGCGAGAATATCAGAACCGCAAAAGTGGTTTGCCCAAGCAGTGCACGAATCACTTATGGTGCAGCACGAATCAAATGTGATTCGCCCAGCTAAAAACCTACTGACACTTTGATTCACCCAAGCCAGCACAAATCAAATGTGATTCGCCCAGCTCGAAACCTATTGACACTTTGATTCGATTTACCCTGGTAGAATCGCTTTTGGTGCAGCACGAATCAAATGTGATTCGCTAGCTTTGAAACATATTGCCACTTTGATTCGACCAACCCTGGTCGAATTACTTTGGGGGCTGCACGAATCAAAGTTGATTCGGCCAAAGACGGGTCAACCCGATCAACCCGGCCCAAATTGAAGAATATAAATAGAAAAATATGGGGAAAAAAATTAGAGAGCATTTTTCTGGAAAAAAAAACCTAGGCCAGAGAGCGACGACTGAAAAGAAAAACCCTAGACGAAGATTAGAGACGGAAGATTGGAGACAAGAAGTCAGCAACATCACGGAAATTTTAGTATTTTCTGAACTTTGTATTTTCATTATTATTAGATGGCTTGTAATAGCTAAACCTTAACTCAGTTTGAGGAATTGCATTCCAACGTTTAGTTTGAGATCTTATGTTTCATGATTCGATTTAGTGAATTATTATTCTTCGTATGAATTGCATGTCCTAATCATCAAGTTAGCATAGCCTAGTGGTGAAATTGAATCGATATTTATTGCATGATACTAGATTGACTGTTCTATTAGTGAAGCCTAGCGGTAGCATCTAATTCGTATTATTAGTCAAGTAATTGTTAACGTATTCGAGAACTTAGCGGTTAAGAGTAAATAGAACATTGAAATCGACATTATCCTATCAAGATTATTAGACTAGAACAATAATTTTTACTAAGTTGATGCATGTTCGATTGATGATTACTAATTGTAATGCATATTCCTAAGCTGATTATTTCTGAAATTGACAAACAACATTCTTATTGAAAACAAACCTCTTGTTAGTTATTAGTAGAACTCTAGCCTATTTCTCTCTCTTGGGTTCGACCCTATTTACCGCTTGCTAGCATAGTAGGACCTTATAAATATAAATTTGGTTCACACAATGACGTGTCTTCAGATACATATACGATCTATTCTCATCTCTTATTAGACATTGCATCTACATTCATTATCTACTTGAGTGATACATGTAGGTGAAGTTGTGACATTGGAATATTATCTTGAATTGATAAGGAAATAATATAAAGTTTCAAATCACATTAGTTTTTACGTTACATATCTTATTATTCGAGTTAGAATAGCCATTGTCTTACTTGGTATACGTGCTCATCTGACTTACTTGAGTATGCCCAATATATATAAATTCTTTTACTATATTGATACTCAATCTTGACATAATAAGAGGTAAAAAATTAAAACATTATAGTAAACAGCCAAACTTATGGGGCATATGATAATTGAATAATTCCTATGACGTCATTTGACATGTATTTGTAAATTTGAAAATGACCGAGGCGGCCGCTATATGTTAAATACTGTTGTTTTTAGTTGCCATGCATACATGCTCACAAACAGGAACATGGAGGAGCTAAGCTCACAAACAATCCTTCTTCTTCATTGCTCATAAATGTGTATCGATCACCTACTTCTCAACTATCTCTAACTTAAGGGGCCACAAATTCAATAGGTAAAATACAAAAGTTGAGTCCTGATTGGGTTGACAATGTTCAGGAATGCAAAAAAGGGCTGAGCAAGTGAGCTTCAGCTGGCAATAACTATTCAACTTGTCGTGCGCATCAGAGTTGCTTCATTTTTATTCGACATTGATTTGTGGAGTTGACTTATTGGATCAAAGCTGTCATCTTTAAGGCTTCAACTGCTCAAGTCTTAAGTGCTTGTTAATTTAATCCTAACAGACTTTTATGACCTGCTTAATCTCGACTCTTCGTAGAACCGTCTGCAACACACAAACCATGGCATGTTGCTTATTAGCACGAGGATTACTACACTAAACATTAAACCCTAACCTAAAAAGATACTATAAAAATAGTCACTTAAATAGAATTAAACTTGTTAGGACTGTTATATAATAAAAGTAGTTTTTTTATTATTCAACTCCAACCTACTAGACAGGCCTGGCCCGGCCCTGGAAGTGGAGAATCAGACCATCAAGTCAGGACCCACCCCAAAAGAGGCCCACTCATATAAGTCCAGGCCCATGAACAGTCAATTATTTTTTTATTAACGCTATGGACAGACAGGCCCCGGGGTGGTGGGGCTCGCTCATCAGGCAAAACAAAATTTTTTGATTAACTCTTTCCGGAGCTCCCTCTCTTCAATTAGTGACTGATTATCAGTCAGGCGTCTAATTTTCAATGTGAGTTTCTCAATGTTTATTGGGTCGTCCATTCTCCATCGTTCATCCTCTAGCTTCATATCGAATTATATCAACTATTTCCGTAACCGTTGCATCCGCATAAAGAAGTTTCTCTAAATTAAAATTTTTAAAAAAATATTTGAGATCTTAAGAGATATTGAATGGTTTGGCTCTCTGATATATTGAGAGAAATATGTTAGAAAAAGTTAATATTGAAATCATTATTAGTGATTTTACATCTAGAACGAAAAATTCTATGTATTTTCATATATTTTGTAGGTGATACATACTTTCATGGTTTCGCTCCTCATGTGTTTAATTTATTGCTTATTTTTTTTATTTTACAAGTCTTTTTATATTTTAAAGGATGATGCCACGAAGCGAATTTTTCGCTTTCATTAGTATCAATTAAATTTAAATTTTACTTATAAGAGGGCCTAAATTTTTTTCCGTCCAAAGCCTACAAATCACTATGACCGGGGCTGCCGCCAGAGCCTCTGTCCTGGTCCCATCAGAATTGAATCGTAGTCACTGAGATATTTGACGTCTCTTTTACTATTAGACCACGCCTGATTCGTGATGGGGCAAGGGCTATGCATGTTGTGACTGTATCAATGTGCATATAAGGAAATGTTTGCACCCTCATTCCTGAAACATCTTCAAGAGACCCAAAATAGGTCCAGTTGCTATCTTGGTTCACTATTCTTCGTTCCTCGGGACATTCCCCTTTGTAGCTTCATTTGTTAAGAAAACTTGCAGCTGCATGATATTATTCTCTTATGAAAAAATCAGTGACTTTTTCAAACGAATGCATGATAAGTTGATGGTGGTTTTTTGGTGTAGAGAAATTTGAGAATGTGGAAGTTAAAGATCGCGGAGGGAGGGAAGGATCCGTACCTTTTTAGCACAAACTGTTGGGTCTTTGAATAAGTCAAGCGTGTTTTCAGGAGCTGAAATTCTGCCACACATCAAGCTTCTCATTGAGTAACATATATTCCCATTTATCACAATTTATATCAATGATGTAATTGGCATTAATTAGACAAATATTGTGGATCTGTGTTAATCACAACTTAGTACAAATACCTTGTACTACTGTCAAATAAGGATGTGAGATTTCAAGCAAAGCTTTGGTTCTGTTTCCATTATCTGGTATCAGAGCAAAATACATAGTGTGAGTGTTTGAGAGGAAAAACACTACAGAAAGAATGGCAGATGCAGGAACCTTCACTTCACCAACTGTTCCAAAATTTGATGGAGATTACGATCACTGGAGCTTGATCATGGAGAACCTTCTTCGCTCCAAGGAGTATTGGTGTGTCATCGAACCAGGATTTGATGACCTAAGAAATATCACAGCTCCTAACCCAGCACAACAAAAGGCGCTCGACGAAGCAAAACTCAAGGATCTCAAGGCTAAGAATTATCTGTTTCAGTCAATTGACAAGACCACCTTGAAGACTATCACCCAGAAAGAGACGGCCAAACAACTATGGGAGTCCATGAAGGTCAAACATCAAGGAAGTGCTAGAGTGAAACGTGCACAGCTACAAAGGCTACGGAGGACATTCGAAACCTTGGAGATGAAAGCTGGAGAAGGAGTGACGGGATATTTCGCAAGAGTCATGGAGACAGCCAATGACATAAGAAACTGCGGAGAAAACATGGATGATGTTAAAATCGTTGAAAAAATTCTCCGAAGTCTCACAGACAACTTCAACTTTGTGGTTTGCTCTATCGAAGAATCCAAAGACATTGATCGTCTTACAGTGGATGAGTTGCAGGCGTCATTACAAATACATGAACGCAAAGTGATTGAGAAAAGAAGTGAAGAGCAGGTTCTGCAAGTAGAGAACGAGCCAAGAAATGCTCAAGGAAGAGGAAAATGGACACCTCAGAGAGGAGGAGGCAGTTTTAGAAGACGAGGGAGAGGCAGATCATATGTCAACAGATCAGCCATCAACTGCTTTCGATGTGGAAAGTTGGGTCATTACCAGTTCGAATGCACTAGCCTTGGGAAAGGAGTTAACTATGCTGAGTTTGATGAAGAGGAAGAGTTGCTTCTGATGGCGCATGCAGACATGAGTAAGGCTGAAGGTAAAGGTATATGGTTTCTTGATTCTGGATGTTCAAATCATATGACAGGAGAAAAATCTTGGTTTGTTGAGCTAGACGAAGGTTTTAGGCACTCTGTCAGACTGGGGAATAGCTCAAAAATGGCTGTCCAAGGAAAGGGAAAGATCAGATTTGAGGTTGAAGGAATTACACAAGTGGTGACCGATGTGTACTATGTTCCAAATCTGACCAACAATTTGCTGAGCATTGGACAACTACAAGAGAAGCAGCTGACAATCTTAATAAAAAATGGTGTGTGCAAGATCTTTCATCATCAAAGAGGACTGATCATAGAGTCACAGATGACAATAAATCGCATGTTCTTGATTTATGCCAAAAAGAAGCTAATAGCTGTGAGTTGTCTCAAGGTAGAAGAAGAAGATTTAGGAACTCTTTGGCACAGGAGGTTTGGACACCTAAACAACAAGTCCATTCAACTTATGCAGAGAAAAGAAATGGTGAAGGGGTTACCAAATATGAAAGACGAAGTCAAGGTGTGCACAATATGCAATGTGGGAAAACAACAACGAAACAAATTCCCGAAGAAAAGTAAGTGGAGGGCAACAGAAAAGTTGGAGCTAATTCATGCGGACCTATGTGGACCAATTACTCCAACTTCACACAGTGGCAAAAGGTACTTGCTGGTACTTGTTGATGATTTCTCTCGGAAAACTTGGATATATTTTCTTGCAGATAAAGCAGAAACTTTTGAAACCTTCAAAATATTCAAAAGCTCTGTTGAAAAGGAAGCCAAGACTGTCATCCGAGGAGTGCGAACAGACAGGGGAGGTGAATTCACTTCAGACAAGTTCAACAAGTTCTGCAGTGATCATGGCATAAAAAGACAGCTGACCGCATCATACACTCCCCAACAAAACGGAGTAGCAGAAAGGAGAAATCGAACAATCATGAATATGGTTCGTTGTTTGCTTTCTGAGAAGGAAATGCCTAGATCTTTCTGGCCAGACGCAGCTAGATGGACTGCTCATGTTTTGAATCGAAGCTTTACGAAAGCACTCAAAGACTTGGTACCTGAGGAGAGATGGACAGGAATCAAGCCGAAGGTTGACTACTTCAGAGTCTTCGGGTCAGTCGGTCATGTTCATGTTCCTGAGCAGAAGCGAATAAAGCTTGACGATCGTAGTCACAAATGCATTCTGCTAGGAGTCAGTGACGAATCCAAAGCATATAGGCTGTACGATCCGGTCGCAAAGAAAATCACTATAAGCAGAGACGTAATATTTGAAGAAGATGCTACATGGGAGTGGAAATTAAACACATCGGAACAAAATGTTCTTGCTTGGGGAGATGACGGAGATTTTGAAGGAGAAGAGACAGATGAAGAAAGAGAAATAGAAGAAGGTGCAGAAACCGAAATTGCAGAAGCAGGAACTGAAACCGAAGTAGAAACAGAGGATTCAAGGATAGAAACTCTGCAGTCTCAACATGGAGAACCATCAAAAAGAGTGAGGAAACAACCTAGTTGGATGCGTGATTTTGTAAGTGGAGAAGAAGAAGATTTGACAAACTTTGCTTTGAACATCTGCAACGATGATCCGGTGAACTATAATGAGGCTGCAAGAGAAGAAAAATGGAGAAATGCTATGAAGTTGGAGATTCAGTCAATCGAAAGAAACCATACTTGGGAGCTTGTAAACTTGCCACCTCACGCAAAAAAAATTGGTGTTAAATGGATATACAAAACAAAGCTAAATGAAGAGGGCAAGGTTGAAAAGTGCAAAGCTCGGTTAGTTGCAAAAGGGTATTCTCAAACTGCAGGTATAGATTACACCGAAGTGTTTGCTCCAGTTGCTCGATGGGATACAATTAGGAGTCTCTTGGCAGTAGCTGCTCAACGAGGATGGTGTGTCTATCAACTTGATGTTAAGAGCGCGTTTCTGTATGGGGAATTGAAGGAGGAAGTTTATGTTGATCAGCCTGAAGGGTTTATCAAATTAGGGGAGGAGGATAAAGTTTATCACCTAAAGAAGGCTCTCTATGGCTTAAAACAGGCACCGAGAGCCTGGTTCAATAGAATCGAGAGCTACTTCAAGAAGGAAGGATTCCAGAAAAGCAGCTATGATCACACCCTGTTTTTGAAGAAGTCAGGAAATAAGATTTTGGTGGTAAGTCTCTATGTTGATGATTTAATATATACTGGAAATGATGAGCCCATGTGCGCTGAGTTTAAGTCATCAATGCAAAAGGAGTTTGATATGACAGACATGGGGAAAATGAGTTTCTTTCTTGGAGTGGAAGTCCATCAAAGTAATGATGGCATACATATCAGTCAAAAGAAGTATGCCAAGGAAGTTCTGGAGAGGTTCAACATGGGGAGCTGTAATTCTGTCCTAAATCCAATTGTTCCAGGGACTTCTCTTTCAAGGGAAGGGAGCAAAGCAGCTGATGCAACACTCTTCAAACAACTGGTTGGGTGTCTCATGTATCTTACGGTAACACGACCTGACTTAATGTTTGTCGTGTGTTTAGTATCACGTTTTATGGCTGATCCCAATGAAGAACATATGATGATTGCCAAGAGGGTACTGAGATATTTGAAGGGGTCGCTGGATTTTGGAGTTTTCTACTCGAGATCATCCAACATGGATTTGCTGGGTTACACGGATAGTGATTATGCTCGAGATGTAGAGGACAGGAAAAGCACTTCCGGATATGTGTTCTTACTGAATGGTGCCGCCATCTGTTGGAGTTCACGAAAACAAGAAATAGTTACTCTGTCATCTACCGAGGCCGAGTATGTTGCGGCAACTTCTGCAGCATGTCACTGTGTTTGGTTGAAAGGGATATTGCAGGAGTTAGGAAGTATTGGAAATGAATGTGTTGACATTATGTGTGACAACAGTTCGGCGATTAAGTTGTCAAAGAATCCTGTTATGCATCGAAGAACGAAACATATTGATATTAGGTTTCACTACTTACGGAATTTGTCAAGTGAAGGAGTCATGAAGTTGGTTTTCTGTGGAACCAATGATCAAATTGCAGACATCATGACCAAACCTATCAAACTGGATCAGTTTGTGAAGCTTAGGAGTTTGCTTGGAGTTCAGCGATTGGAAGATTAAACTGATGCTGAAAAGCATTTCAGTTTAAGGGGAGGAATTTGTTGGGTCTTTGAATAAGTCAAGCGTGTTTTCAGGAGCTGAAATTCTGCCACACATCAAGCTTCTCATTGAGTAACATATATTCCCATTTATCACAATTTATATCAATGATGTAATTGGCATTAATTAGACAAATATTGTGGATCTGTGTTAATCACAACTTAGTACAAATACCTTGTACTACTGTCAAATAAGGATGTGAGATTTCAAGCAAAGCTTTGGTTCTGTTTCCATTACAAACAACTTTGTGGGAAGGCAGATTTGGGAGTTTGATCCTGAAGAAAGAGACCCTCAAAGACTAGCTGAAGTGGAAGCTGCTCGCCTCAACTTCTACAACAATCGGCATGATGTTAAACCCAACTCTGATCTCCTCTGGCGCATGCAGGTACTTATATTGGTGGCTTTCAGGCTTTGGCAAATTTGTCACTCGAAAGCTGACCTTTCTTATTTTCTGTTCCTATGTATGTGTGAGTGAAGTTTCTCAAGGAGAAAGATTTCAAACAAAGTATACCGCAAGTGAAAGTTAAGGACGGCGAGGAAATAACATACGAGACAGCAACTGCGGCGCTGAGGAGAGGTGTTCATTTCTATTCAGCTCTGCAGGCCAGTGATGGCCACTGGCCAGCTGAAAGTGCTGGCCCTATGTTCTTCACGCCGCCTTGGGTATACAATTAAATCAACATACCCTCTGCTGGAATCAGTGTCTACTTGTGATTTTTACTGAGCATGTTTAGTAAGTTGTTGCGCAGGTCATGTGCCTGTACATTACCGGGCATCTCAACGCCATATTTACAGAAGAATATCGTAGAGAAATCCTCCGTTACATCTACTGGCACCAGGTACGCTGCTCTGAAAGAATTTCTTCATGCAACTTTCATTCTGGAACTTTTTTTTTCTTTTCAGAATGAAGATGGTGGATGGGGATTTCATATTGAGTGTCACAGCACCATGTTCGGCACAGTTTTTAGCTACATATGCATGCGCTTGCTTGGAGAGGGGCCTGAGGGAGGTCAGAACAAGGCTGTCTCCAGAGGAAGGAAGTGGATTCTGGATCACGGTGGTGCGGCAGGAGTTCCATCTTTGGGAAAGATCTGGCTTTCGGTACCTGGCTATATTCACCTCATGCAGCAATCAATCATTCTCAAATTTCTCTAAATGGTTTTTTTCTTCTTCTGCTAATTGCACGTGAAAAAATAGGCAACTTTGACATTTCAGTTATTTTATAGATTATGGGCTTGCTTGATTGGTCCGGATGCAATCCCATGCCCCCAGAGTTCTGGGTTCTTCCTTCCTTTCTTCCTATTAATCCAGGTACGCATCTTCTATTTTCCAAGAGGCCAGGTGCATTAAACTGAGTGTCTTAGTGGAAGCTTTGTGCTTTTAAAGCCAAGCTATGGTCCTACTGCCGGATGATATACATGCCGGCGTCATATCTTTATGGAAAAAGATTCACTGGGCCTCTCACGCCCTTGATTCTTCAACTCAGAGAAGAGCTTCATACTCAACCTTACGACCAGATTAACTGGAATAAAGTGCGCCATTCGTGCTGTAAGGTTGGCGTCCCCACACTTGATGTTTTTTCCGCAAACATTTTCTGTCCTTGCCCTGATGTTATATTTATATATAGGAGGACATGTACTACCCACATCCCAAAATTCAAGACTTGTTATGGGATGCTCTTTACTTTACTACTGAGCCTCTCCTCACACGCTGGCCTTTAAACAAACTGGTGAGGGAGAGAGCTCTGCAGACGACAATGAATCATATTCACTATGAAGATGAGAACAGCAGATACATCACAATTGGGTGCGTCGAGAAGGTACATCCCTGAAATCAGCTTCAAACGAGTTGAAATGGGCTGCATATCCCAACTTACCACTTTTTTCCAAGGTTTTGTGCATGCTTGCTTGCTGGGTTGAAGATCCAGATGGAGTTTGTTACAAGAAACATTTAGCCAGAGTACCCGACTATTTATGGATGGCGGAAGACGGAATGAAGGTGCAGAGTTTTGGAAGTCAGCTATGGGATTCAGCCTTTTCCATCCAAGCGCTACTGGCTAGCGACATGGCAGATGAAATCGGAGAAACACTGGCTAAAGGCCACGATTTCATAAAGAATTCTCAGGTCTGGTTTCCTTTCTTTTAAGGCATTTTATTCGAATATTATTGGAATAATAAGTTTGCTTCTGTGGACAATTTAAAGGTGAGGGACAACCCTTCTGGCGATTTCAAAAGCATGAACCGTCACATTTCAAAGGGGGGTTGGACATTTTCCGATCAAGACCATGGATGGCAAGTTTCAGATTGCACGGCGGAAGCCTTCAAGGTTCATGTTCATCTTACATTGTTTATTTCAAACAGACAGAGAAAGCTTCCATTTATCTAAAAAGTTTCCATTGATGTCAGTGTTGTCTACTTTTCTCTATGATGCAACCAGAGGTTGTGGGTGAGCAAATGGCACCGGAGAGGCTCTACGACTCGGTGAATCTTCTCCTTTCTTTGCAGGTAAGACTTTCACTGGAAAATCAATTCCTTAGCAAGCCAGTTGGTCCTTGTGATCAGAAATCTTCTTTTTGAAAATACTAACTCAGCATACTATATCTAAAAAACCAGAGCAAGAATGGTGGAATACCGGGCTGGGAGCCAGCAAATTCACCCCAGTGGTTGGAGGTATCAACTCTCCCAGAATAATGTTTCGGTCAAATTCTCTGTTATGCAATTTCCTTATTACCTCATCTCTTATCAGCTTCTGAATCCTACCGACTTTTTAAAGGACCTTGTGATTGAGCACGATTACGTCGAGTGCACTTCTGCAGTAATGCAGAGTTTAGTCCTTTTCGAAACACTATACCCTCAACATAGGAAAAAGGACATTGATAAATGTATCCAAAGAGGGGCACAATACATCCAAGACATTCAGTTGCCCGATGGATCATGGTAACCACTAGCAGAGCTCTGTCTCTAACGTTTTTCAGATTCTTAGAACTGAAGTAATCAAATTCAGGTATGGGAATTTTGGAATTTGCTTCACCTATGCTGCATGGTTCGCGCTTGGAGGACTGGCAGCTGCTGGAAAGAGCTACGACGACTGTGAAGCAGTCCGTAAAGGCGTTGCGTTTCTGCTAAAAAATCAATGTGACGATGGCGGGTGGGGAGAGAGCTACAGATCATGTCCAGAAAAGGTACTTTTCATTACCAAAATGAACCCTTTTTTTCTTCTTTTTCCTGCTAACGCTTTTTATGCCGTAGAAATATGTTGCTCTCAAGGATAATAGATCACACCTGGTTCACACTGCCTGGTCTTTAATGAGTCTGATTCATTCCGGACAGGTACATAATTTCTGTCTTTTTCTTCTTCAAATTTTTACATATAGAAAAAGTAAGAAGGCATATTCCGTCTGACAGGCCGACAGAGATCCGACTCCTCTTCAGCGCGCAGCAAAGTTACTGATCAACTCCCAGCTCGAAGATGGAGATTTTCCGCAGCAAGTAAGCCTTAAAAGTCACTCAGAATAAACATGGATTTTGATGATTGCTCCACAGTTGCTGGAAAAACAAAAACATGTGTTTTTGGCTGATTGCAGGAGATACTGGGCGTGTTTAATATGAACTGCATGTTGCACTATACTGCGTACAGAAACATCTTTCCTATATGGGCCCTGGCCGAGTATCGAAAGCGAGTTCCAGTTACTGCAAAAACTGTTGATCCAGACATCTTCCATCACTCATCAGCATGAATATCAACTCTATAACAAAAGTTGAAAATAATACCAAAATAAGGACATAATCGTCCAGTTTGCTACAAGTGTTTTTCTCTATTTTCGATACTTTTGAGATGATGTTGACTTTAAAAAAGAAAAAAACCTAATCTATTTCGGGTCAGACTCAAACTAACGAATTTTGAAAATGGTTGATCCACACATTTGATCATTGATCACCTCGAATTTTTAACATACGATTGTAAGCATTAGAGTCTGTAGATTGTTGAACAAGAGGACAAGGAACGGTTCACCTGCTCCTTATCCCTTCTCATCTCTTGCAATCTGAATTGCTCCTCTGCAACATTCAATTAGAAAAGATAAGCATAAACTTGCTATGATTTTGTGTTATCAAAGGGAAGCCTTCCACAAAGAACAAGACACACCTCAGCTCATTGAGTTTGACTCAATATCATTTTCTAAAAGTGGAATACAAATGTTTCAGTATAAAATAAACACAAATGTGGAATACAAGACAATAAGAAGATATTATTTTCTATAAGTCTAATTTCAGTAGTTTTAGGCATACCATACTCAAATTTTTAACCAACACCGGTAAGACCAACTCCAATGCTATCATCTAAACACATTCTAAAATATAATATTTTATTGATTGTATAATTTAGATGATGAAAAATAATTTATGCTCTAATGAGATTATGTATAATGATATCCGTTGTCTACTCTTTTTTTTTGGATGAACATATTAGTATGTGCTTCATGTCATACTAACATTTAACGGAGACATAGTCTCTGAAATGAACAATAACTTCTTTATTTAATAATTAATTTCAAGCCAGTGAACCAAACTAATCAACAAGTGAATGAACATGGACAAACTGATCCCTTGAAACATAGATAAACATAGACAAACTGATCACTTGAAACATATACAAACATAGACAAACTGATCACTTGAAACATAGACAAACATATTGCTTAAGCGTACGCCATGCTCTCCTGCCACCATAGACAAACCCAGTTAACCCATTTTCTGCCTACATATTCTTTCCTCCCTTTTCCAGTAAAGAGATTGTGCGTTGAAGTGAAGGAAATAGATACAAAATATTCCCCTGCATATGAAGGATGATAAGAGCACAAAATCAACTATTAGTTAAAACATTATTGAAATAAGCAACTCTCTTCATCAACTTCCCGTTGACCATCAAACCGCAAGAGCACGAGTAGAATGTAGGATTCCTCATTCCGGAACAACAAGCATAGAAAAAAGGCAATACATTAGTACACGTATCCAACATTAAAACGTGATAAGAAATGTGCGACATGATGGCATACCGTAGTTCTATCACTAGTTTCTACATTCAGAAATGGAGCAAGTTCTTCAGCAGTGATTACACCGCCATTTGCAGTTATGTATTGCTCTATCTTCACCACCATGTTAGCTAATAGGGAAAGTCAATCCAATATCACGCAATAGATATCAACTCAGTTTCACCGCTAAAGTATGCTAACTTGATAATCAGAGCATGCAATTCAAACGAAGAACAAGAATTCACTAAATTGAATTACGAATCATAAGTATCTCAAACAGTACGTCGCAATACAAAATCCCCAAACTGAAATTAAGGGTTTAGCTACGAGAATCCAATTAATAACAATAGTGAAAGTAAACTGAGTTCAGAAATAATTACGAAAACAGTGAACAGTAACTCTGTGATGAATAGTAACTCCGGCGATGAACAGTAGTCTGGCGATGATTTCCGCGCGTTGCTACTTTCCCTCTCCAAGTTCTGCTCTGCTCAATGCCCAAAAATCTGCCCTCTAAAAGTCTCCTCCCAGCTCTCTATTTTTAGGAAAATCAGGAGGGCTTCCAAATTTCCAAATTTGATTTCGAGCCGTGGGCCCAATGCTGACGTCATCAAATGTTGTCCGCTCCGAAAGAAGACATTAGCCGCGCGCCCATGAAGACATTAAGACACATAAAGTGTTCTTCCGGCACGGTACTCACTGAGATGCACACTTCCTTCAACGTCAATTTCTGCATCGACTCCCTAGAAATGCCATAATTCTCGAAAGCGGTCTTGATACACCTGCGATGCGAAACACTACAAATGTCATAATTCTCGTTTTACTTTTCAATATTTACTTTCACTCGAAACAATCGAAACATTTCTAACGAGTTTCCTCATGAGTTGTCATAATAACAGTTGGGACAAGTTCTACCGTCCGCACAAAAACTACAAGTAGTATCAGAGCAGACATCCGACACACAGGGTGAGATCGAAGGAAACAATGAGTGGAAGAGACATGGGGAGACCTCCCAGCTTGAAGGAATATGAGTTTGGCTACTGGAACTCGAAGATGAAAGCCTACATCAGATCAATAAATGAGTATGCATGGAAGGCAGTTGTAGAAGATTGGGTTACACTATCAAGCGCAGCAGATGCTCTTGGAATAAAAGCACTAAAGCCAGAAAATGACTGGACTGTCGAAGAGAAGAAACTATTCCAAGGAAATAGTCAGGATTTGTATGATATTATCGTTGCAGTTGATAAACGGAACTATAAGTTGATTGCTGGTGTTGAAATAACAAAAGCTGCGTGGACCATTCTGGAAATAACTTTTGAAGGAGATGCTAAGGTAAAGAAGACCAGAATGTATATGTTGAGGCTTAGCTATGAACAACTGGTGATGAAAGATGATGAGACCATAGCTGACTTCAACAACCGCGTGATGGATATAGTAAACAAAATGAGGATACTCAGAAAGTATCTATCAGAAATTGAACAAGTTGAAAAAGTTCTCAGGTCACTTTCTCAAAAGTTTGATGTCAAGGTAACAGTCATTGAGAAACCGACTGATTTGGAAAAACTGAAGTTGGACTCCCCCATGGGAGCTCTCAGAGTCTATGAGATGAAGATGCACAGCAGAAAGCCAACAGAGAAGAAGACTAGATGAATTGCACTAAAGGCTGCTGTAACTAACGCTGAAACAAAATCTAATGGTGAGATGGATGATGAACAAGTAGCTATGATGTTCAAACAGTTTAGGAGGTTCATGAAAAAGATGGATAAGAAAGGATCAAATTACAATGCTCGTGATGATCGTGGATACCAAGGGAAGGAGGAGAAGCGTGGTGACCAAAGATATCCTGAGAGGGAAGATGATAGATTTCAAAAAGGCAAGTGTAGGGAGAATGATCAAAATCCAAATGAAGAGATTCAGTGCAGAGCCTGTCAAGGATACGGTCACATATAAAGGTACTGTGCTAACACATTGATGAAGAAGAAAGTCATGGTAGCCACATACAGTGATGATGAGTCCGAGAGTAGTGATACTGGTAAAGATCAGAGTAATTTTTTTGCACTAACAACTGTTACAGAGGATGTCAAAAATCCTGCCACACTAATTGCTAAGGAAGGAGCTGAGGAGACAGACCTTGACAGTGACACTGACTCTAGTGACGGTGAGGAAATCAATGAGGAGACTATTAAGGAGAAACCTGCGAGACAAGAACGCCAAGTGGAAGCTGGTGGTAAAAACGAATGAAAAACTCAGTGTCAGTATCACGCAATTAAAGGAGCAGAAGAGAGGACTGGATGAAGCACTTGCTGCAACAAAGACCAGATTCAACAAGGAAATTTGTGATCATGGTGAGACAAAGCAGGAGTTGGCTAATTTGAGAAAGAGAATAAGAATGATGAATTCTGGAACGAAAGATCTGAATGAGATCCTTGGTGCTCAAAGGCATGGACAGGACGGTATGGTATTGGAAACACATATGGAAGCAGCAAAGGAAAGATACAGTTTGTCAGAGGAGAGATGTTACGGAAAAGTTCCAGCTTTATCTACATCAATCGCTATAACACTCCCTGGACTAAAGATACTAGGATCTGTCATTATGGCAATACTCAAGGACATATACAAAGAAAATGTAGGAAGTTTCCAGCTGAGTATAGACGCACTGAGACACGCATGATGCAAGAATGGAAATTAAAGACACATGGAAAGGAGGTATGCCTTGTTGCTTATAGTTCAGTTGTCAACTTGAACAAAGATATGTTGCACTTTGATAGCGGTTGTTCAGCACATATGACAGGTAATTCAGCTTTTCTTAAACATCTAACACCACTGGATAGGAGATCAGTGACCTTTGGAGATGGTAGAAAAGGAAAAGTTGTTGGAGCAGGTGTTCTGGAGCTTCCTGGATTACCCAGTCTGGCAAACGTGCTCTACATTGAGGGTCTGCATGCAAATTTCATCAGTATTAGCCAGATATGTGATGTTTTTTGTGACGAAAGTTTATCAGAAATTCGTGCAGAGTTCTCAATGCTAATAGTGATTGTGTGATGCCTGGCATTCGTTCTACTAACAACTACTATTTGTTAGATGTTGCATGAGCAGTTTCTGATGCAAACTGTCTACTTACTAAGACACATGAGATGAATCTGTGGCACAGGAGATTGGGGCTCTTGAATCTGAAAGCTCTGAAGAAATAGTCAAGCAAGAAGTTGGCGAGAGGGCTTCCTATTATCAAAGGAGAGGACAACAGAGATGTAGCACTGCGCTTATGGCCAGAGGCTCCTAGCACTGCTTGTCACACACTTAACCGTGTAACACTGCTGGCAAGTACTGACAAAACGTGCTACAAGATCTGGAAAAAGTATTTTCATAGGATACTCCAGCAACAATCGTGCCTACAGAGTCTATAATCGGAGGCCAAAGACTATTATGGAGTCGTCGAATGTTGTAGTAAATGATGGAGAGCCGAATACCACTAATGATGCAGAAGGTTGGATTACACAGGTTGCTGATGTAGACCATGCAAGTGATGCTGAGGTCACAGCAGAAGATGTTATTGCAGATGTTGATGCACAGACGCCTATTGTAGAGGAACATGCTAAGGAGAGTACTGATGAGGCAAAGGAGATCGAGGTGATTCCTTCACGTCATGTTCAGAAACACCATCATTTGACCAATGTCATTGGAAGTCCAAGTAGAAGTATGGTCACTCAGGAGTTAAGAAGAATTACAGAGAGATAGTTCGATTCGCTTGCTTTGCATCCAGAGAGCTTATGGAGAAGGAGTTGATATTGACTCATGTTCGGACAGATTTCCAAAAAGCTAATATCTTTACAAAGGCTTTAAGCACACAATAATTCGAAACCTTGAGGTTTGAGTTGGGACAGTGCGTGGTTGGAAAATAATCAAGGCATGACTTCCGGTAGTCCTTGAATAAAGAAGAGGACTAATGTTTGGGCTACCAGAAAACTAGAAGGAAGTGTAGCACTTATACTTCAGCTAACGTTATGATATTTCCTATTTGCGTACTATTTAAGATTTGTGACAAAATGTTGAAGGGGTTATTGAACCCACTGTTGAGGAACCTATTGTACATGTCGTTGGACTTTCTGTTGGGAACAAAGAAATCACGGAGGGTGGTGCTAAGGAGACTGCAAAGGCAGTTGTTGAGGAAAAAGCTGAGGATACCCCTGGCACAGATGCAAGGGGAGCAGATTAGGTTGGTGAGGTCCACGAAGGAGAGTGTTAAGAGTCCAACTGGTGCTGTGGAAAGTGAAGAGGCCGTTGCACAGGCCATTGCTGAAGTTTTTGGTGATGAGATGAGTTATGGGTATGGACATGTATGGGTCAGAGGGAGCCTGATCAAGATTACTCCAGAGGCTATTAATGAGTTTTATGGCATAGTTGTTGAAGAGGTTGTTGAAGTTAATGTTGAGGAGAATGCTGACTCGGATGCAGTAGCAAGGAAGCTGGTAATACATGAACCCCTCATTCTATGAAGTACTTCATTTCTTCCAATTGTTGGAACATTTGAACCTGTATTCCCTTGCCGAGTTTGTGTCAAATAAGGAGAGAATATTTTGGGGAGTAGTTCTAACTTGAACAATAACTTTGTAATTTGTCAAAAACCGCCAAGGGGGAGATTGTTAGTCCCATGATTATGTATGGCATGTTTTTGTGCAAAGAGTTGTTCAAGTAAGTTAGAAATATGCGTAGAATAATTAGATATTAAAACTGCAAAACTGAAGTCAAGAGATGCTACACAAGATGTTAGAGCAAGTGATGAAGTTCGTGCTGGCTATGAACTGCAAAACTGAAGTCAAGAGATGCTACACAAGATCTTAGAGAAAGTGTTGAAGTTCGTGCTGGTTGTGAACTGAAAGAGTATATCCCCGGATTCTGAGAATCAAGAATCTGCAGATTCCGAGAATCAAGAGGTGTGAAGCATATCCGCAAGATTGTTGAATTCTCGGCTACAGAATATCCTCAACGACATCTTTAATACGCAATCGCTTGGGATGGAAACAAGGTAAGATCAATAAATATTCTAATTGAATATTTGGTTGAGATCTGTAAGGAGATTGGCGAGGGCTTGCAAGTTTGTACTTATTTGTCCGATCGTTACTAGTGGATTGCTTCTTGTTGGGGTTAGGAGAACCCCCCCCCCCTGTCAAATTTACTAGTGGATTGCTAGTCACCGGTGAGTATGTGTCAAAGTAGTCAAGAGAGAAGTCACGCAAGCTCAGTAGAGGGGATGAAATTTCGGTATCATACAGGTCAAACAAATCAATTAGTTGCCGAGCGCAGGGGCAGTTCAGTCTCATCGAAAGAGAAGTTATTAAAAACCTCTAAGAGATGGTGAGGCGCCTCTTCCTTAAAAGAAAATGAGTCCATGCATCATTCGGGGCGCCCGTCACGATGCTTACTCCTTCTCGTGACCTGACCTTACTATTTAACTGTTCCGGTGGATCCGGTGGTGGGGTTGGATTTTTTTTTTCTTTTTCATACTCCGCTCAAAAAAACCTGGGCAACCATTAAGATAAGATCTAGACGAAATAGCCAGGTAAGCAGGCACATAAGGGAACGATTCGTGTTGATCGACAGAGTTATCCGAAAGCGAAAATAAAAAGGAACGAGAAAGCTCGAGTCCCTACGACGCTACCCCCTCATTCCCCTCTCATTTTTTATTAAAAAATCCGAGGGTGCCTTTGGTACTACTCTTATTTCACACGATCCAGGAACTTCCATAACGTTGGTGTGATTCGGTTTGACCACAAGTCTCGCCTTGTACTTATCAATAGTACCATCTACTTTCATTTTCCTCAAAAAGACCCCATTGGAACTAAGTAGTTTGTTTCCAGTTGGAAGATCAACTAACTCCCAAGTATGATTTTGCATTACAAAGTCTAGTTTACTCTTAATGGCTTCTCTACGTAAAGGTTCTTCAACAGAACTTATGGCTTTCTTATATGTGAGGGGTTCAGCCTCCGGCATAAAGGTTAGGAAATCTGGTCCAAAAGATTTTTCAATCCTGGTTCTTTTACTTAGTCTGAATTCCTCTGTGTTTGTATCCTCCTCAGATACTTCCTCTATTTGTTGAGGCATTTAAATATTACCCCCGCCTAACTCACACGGCGAGCTAGGGACCATTTCTTTATAAGGAAATTCGTTCAAAGAATGAAGCATTCTTCGATTCCATAATTGTGTTTTTGTGTATGTCAGGATTTTTAGACTCATACACAAGAAATCTATACGCACTGCTATTTTGCGCATATCTAATGAAAACACAATCAATTGTCTTTGGTCCTATTCTCATTCTTTTAGGACCAGAAGCAAGTACCTTTGCCAAACATCCCCACACTCACAGATGTTTATAACAAGGTTTTCTCCCCTTAAATAACTCATAAGGAGATTTATTCTTCTTTTTCCGGGGTATCCTATTCAAAAGATAATCTGCCGATAAGACAGCCTCCCCCCACATTCCTTGCATTAATCCTGAAGTTAGCAACATTGCATTCATCATTTCTTTGATGGTGCGGTTCTTGCGTTCAACTATATCGTTAGATTGAGGTGAGTAAGGTGGAGTGACTTCATGTATAATTCCATTTTGTGCACAAAATGCTCCAAAAGATTTTTTTGTATTCACCTCCATGATCATTGTGAAGCCTTTTAATCTTTTTATTCAGTTGGCTTTAAACTTCCAACTTGTACAAGATAAACTTCTCTATTGCCTAATCCTTGCTCTTTAGCAAATAGATTGAACAATATCTTGTACTATCATCAATGAAAGTCGCAAAATATTTGTTCCCGCCACTTGTTGGCATGAATTTCACGTCACATAGATCACTATGTATTAATTCAAGGGGTTCAGTATCTCTTTCAATATTATGAAAAGATGTTCTTATTAACTTTTCTTCAACACAAGATTCACACTTGTGTCTGGAATCAATTTGAGACTTAGGTATACAGTCCAATTTCATTAGATTCCTTATTGACTCATAATTTACATGGCCTAATCTACCATGCCATAAAAAAGAGGATTCAAGCAAGTATACGAAAGAATTTTCTTTATTGATAATCTTAGGTTTTATGAACTTCCACATGCCATCTTCCCACATACATGCCGTTCTTTGTAAGAACGACCTTATGAGACTTGAACACAATTCTAAAGCCATGATTATCAAGTAAAGTTCCTAACACTAAATTCTTCCTAATATCAGACACATATGAAACATTGATCAACTTCAGCTCTTTCCCTGATGTCATCTTCAGCATCACAGTGCCCTTTGACTTCTGATGTGGCTGAGTTGCCCATGTAGACCTTTTCTCCAGCTTTAATCAGCTGCAGCTCTGAAAAAGCACTCCTCTCCGAACATATGTGGCGGGTTGCTCCATTATCCAGCCACCATGTATGAGGATTCTGATTCACTAGATTGAGCTCGGTAATCACAGCCACCAACTCCTCTACCTCAACGAGATTAACAACTCTCTTCTTCTTTGGCTTTTTGCAGTCTGCTGACCAGTGACACTCTTTGTCACAATTGAAGCATTTGTAAGTAAATTTTGTCTGCACCTTCTTCTTGAAGGTTTTACCCTTAGGCGGAAGCTTCTTTGAGTGCTTGTCTTTGTTGGAGTTACCAGCATGCTCCACAACATTAGCTTTCTCATTATGGATCCTGAATCTCTTATCAGATCTCTGATTGTCTTCTTCAATCTTTAGACGAACCACCAAGTCTTCAAAAGACATTTTCTTGCGCTTATGCTTCAAGTAATTCTTGAAGTCTTTCCACCCTGGAGGCAACTTCTCAATAACTGCAGCTATGTGGAATGAATCACTTATTTGCATTCCCTCAGCATGTATCTCATGGATGATTAGCTACAGCTCTTGCACTTGGGTTGCCACTGTCTTTAAATCCACCATCTGGAATTCGAGGAAGCGGCCCACAATGTACTTTTTGGACCCCGCGTCCTCAGTTCGGTACTTCCAATCCAAAGACTCCCAAACCTCCTTGGCTGAGTTCTTGATGCAGTCCACATTGTACAAAGAATCAGCCGGGCCATTTAGCACATAATTCCGACACAAATAGTCAGAATCTTTCCAAGCATTGTATGCAAACAGATCTTGAGTATCTCTCTCATTCTGAAATATTTTAGGCGCATCATTAGTGATGAACCGTGCCAAGCCCAATGTGGTCAGGTAGAAGCGCATTTTCTGCTATCATAACTTGAAGTTTAACCCAACAAGCTTCTATGGTTTTTCACCAGGAGCTCGTGCCACTACAGTGTCTAGAACTAGATCCGCAGGTCTGTTCCCGGCCAGAGCCGTAATTGGTGGCTGCATCCCAGTGGATGGCACACCCTGAATAAGAGCTGAAGTGGAGCTTGCCACATCAGTAGGTTGTTGAACCTCCACATCCATATCAATTGGTTCGTTGTTTACAGGATTCATATTAATCTACAACAGATGCAGATTAGTCAGTGATAATTATAATCAGAATATTACTACAATGCATAAAGAATTTTGCCTCAAGATCGCTGAAAAAATAATAAGTAAAGTTCCTCTACAAGGAACAATGACACTGTAGTCATCGACAAGGAACAATGATATTATATTCCTCATCAGGGAACGATGCTATTATATTCCTTGGCAGACAACAATGTGGCTACAGTAGTATTCTAATTAGTAAATAGAGACAGTACAATCCAACAAGTATAAAATTGAACTTTAAACCAAATCGTATGTAGAATTCAGGTTGAGTCACGTACGACGCTCTCTTTGAAACAAAATTGTGAAGTGACGATGGTTGAAATCGAAGATCGGACTATGTAAAGTGAGAGAAAATCCTTGTCTTCTTTCCTGTTTCAAGTTGTTCTGACCCCGCTCCTTCATATAATAGGGTTACGTTTAGTTCATGCTTTGATATGATATCTGGCAATGATAAATTTTCATCGTTTGTTATGATTGATCGACATGACCATTATAATGCATTCACGAATTCATACACGCATCTATTGAGTATATGATAATTTGAATTATATTATTGGATTAGAACGGGAGCTACCATTCATTGTTGCAAGGGAGTTACTCGCTTCATATACGGTGTCATCTAGCTAGTTCTTCCAGAACATCTCGCTTGCTTTGTCTTCTTTTCTTCTTCTGTTAGAATATTTACTTCGTTGTACTTAGGCAGGATTCTTGTAAAGTTGAACATATGAATTTATTTTTATTATTTAATTCCGCTGGGTAATAAATTAATATGAACTGCCACTCGAGGATTGCTTGATACTCTAATCAGGAGCCAGTCTCGATCTAGAATTGGGATCGTGACAAAATGGTATCAATGCCGATCATCCGCAGTATGTCACAGAAGTCTCTAAATGGAAAGCGGATCATATGATCTGTTTGTGTGCCCTAGTGAGGGCGTTAGGAAGATTTAAATGTGAAGTAATCCAATTCGTCCCACATCGGTTCAGAGATATGTCTATGATCGATTAATAAGTAAAACTATCAACTATGAACTATCTTGTCAGTTGTCACCAAAATACTGTAAGTTTTGGGATGGCCAGCCGAAATGCTGGCCCTTTGTTCTTCACACCTATACCACTGACACACCCTGTGCTTGAATTTTATTCTCCTCTCTTTTTTCCAGTTTTATATGTGCACCACTTTAATAGAAACATGTCTTGTGCTCTTATCTTTTTTTCTGAGCTTTGCACCTCTCCATCATATTTTGTAAAATCTTGCGTAGGTTATGTGTATCTACATTACTGGACATCTCAATACCATATTTACAGAAGAGTGATCTTCCGCTACATTTATTTACACCAGGTACACTAAAAAGGATTAACAGCTATGAAGCCAAGATGTGCCGGATGATATAAATGCTCATCTTGCATTTATCTCCTTGATAAATTTCACTCAAAATGTATTCGAGTAATAAGTTTAGTCTTGGGAAAATGAAAGGTGAAGGACAATCCTTGTGGCGACTTCAGAAGCCTGCAATCTCACATTTCAATGGACATTTTCTGATCAAGACCATGGATGGCAAGTTATCATAATATTCACTTTATTATTCTAAAATATCTTAGAACTTAGGTTGAGATCAAGTAATCAAATACAGGTATGGGCCTATGGTGCATGGTTTGCACTTGGAGGACCGGCAGCTGCTGGTACAGAAACTGTGCAGCAGTCCTTAAAGGTGCTGAATTTCTTTCTGCCAAAAAATCAATGTGAAGATGGCTGCTGGGGAGAGAGAGCTACCCATAAATGTCCAGATAACATTGTGGTACTTATATATATAGGCTTGTTGGCCTCTGTTGGATATGAGTATACATCATAATGCAAGCAACTAGATAAACATATACATGGAATTCCTTGCACGAATAGTCCTTATTCTAATATGGTTTACGTGTCTTCAAATTGATGAGCCATTGTCATCTTTTCCAGCATGGAGTGTTCATATGCACACCAATGAATGATGGAAGATGTACAATCCAACAAAGTTCTTTCAACTGGTCACAGTTTTGGTAGCCTCTGAAGAGAAAAGGACTCGCTTTCTGTACTCAGCAAGGGCCCATAGAGGATATATGTTTTTGTAAGCAGCATAGTGCTGCATGCAGTTCCTCATAAAAACTCCTGTTAACTCCTGGAATCAGAAAAAAAATATCAACACAGGTTTTATTTTTCCAACACTCATGAAACATTCTGGTCATGCCGGATGGTTTATTAATTACTTGTTGTGGAAAATCTCCATCTTCGTGTTGGGAGTTGATCAGTAACTTTGCTGCGCGATGAAGAGGAGTTGGGTCTCTTTCGGCCTATCATATTAGTTTCCATGTATTTAAGCATTGCAGAAATTGGATAAAAAGGGAAGAGACTGACAACTGAAATCGTGTACCTGTCCGGCATGAATTAGACCCATCAAAGCCCACGCAGTGTGAACCAGATTCGATCTCTTATTCTCTAGAGCAACATATTTCTACCGCATAAAAACCAGTACAAAAGATTATGTTAGCAAAAAAAAATAAAAGAGAAAAACTTAATTTTTCGCGCAAGTACCACCACAATGTTACCTTTTCTGGACATGATCGGTAGCTCTCTCCCCAACCACCATCGTCACATTGATTTTTGAGCAGAAACTCAACACCTTTACGGAGTGCTGCACAGTTTCTGTAGCTAGCTCCAGCAGCTGCCAATCCTCCAAGTGCAAACCATGCACCGTAGGTGAAGCAGACTCCCCAATTCCCATACCTGTATTTGATTACTTGATCTCAACCTAAGTTCTAAGAACCTCAAAACAATTTTTAAAGCAATAGTCGGGCTAGTGGTTACCATGACCCGTCGGGCATCTGTATGTCTTGGATGTATTGTACAGCACTTTTGATAAATTTATCTACTTCCTTTTTCCTATGCCCAGGGTACAACTTTTTGAAAAGGATCAGAGACTGGATTGCTGAGCCAGTGCACTCCACGTACTCGTACTCAATTACAATGTCCTCAAAAAATTCAGTAGGATTCAGAAGCTGATAAGAGGGGACGTAATAAGGAAACTATATAGCCGAAGTGGATATAACAGAAAGCTGAAACATTTTGAGAGTGTTGCTACCTCCAGCCACCGGGGTGCACCTGCTGGCTCCCAGGCTGATAATCCACCATTATTGCTCTATTTTGTAGAATTAGAGTAAAGTTAGTATTTTTGAAAAGAAGATTTCAGCACGAGATGAAAAAAATGATTTTTTAAATTATTTTACCTGCAAAGAAAGGAGAACATTCACCGCGTCGTACAGCCTCTTCGGTGCCATTTTCTCACCCACAACCTCAGGTTGCATCATAGAGAAAAGTAGACAGCACTGATGACATCAATGGAATTTTTTTAGATAAATGCAAGCTTCTTACTCTGTCTGTCTATTTGAAATAATATAATGTAAGATGAACATTTTGATAACCTTCAAGCCTTCCGCTGTGCAATCTGAAACTTGCCATCCATGGTCTTGATCTGAAAATGTCCAAGACCCCTTTGAAATGTGACGGTGCATGCTTCCGAAGTCACCAGAAGGGTTGTCCTTCACCTTTAAGTTTTTACAAGAGCAAAGTTATATTTTAATACATTTGAGTGCACTTTATAAGGAGGTCTACGATGAATAAATCAGACCTGAGATTTCTTTATGAAATCGTGGCCTTTAGCCAGTGTCCCTCCAATTTCATCGACCATGTTGCTAGCTAGTAGCGCTTGAACGGAAAAGGCCGTATCCCAATGTTGACTTCCAAAACTCTGTATTTATAACGAGGCACAACAGAGGGGAGATAACAGGCAGGTAAAATCAGCCTCAACACAAAGAAGAAGACAAAAAAGGACCAAGAGATGTATGTTATATAGAGTTTGTGATACTAATTATAAAACTCATTTCCTTAAACTATATACATATAAATTGATTATTCTAACTTATCACCTGCATCTTCATTCCATCTTCAGCTACCCATAAATAGTCCGGTATTCTAGCTAAATGTTTCTTGAAATAATCTCCATTTGGATCTTCAACCCAGCAAGCAAGCATGCACAAAACCTTCAGAAACAGATGTCAAGTTTGCAAGAGTATTCAGAATATATTTGCATATGCTGCCCTGGTTATCCATTTCTACTGGAAGCTGATTTCTGAGAAGAAAAAGAGATGTACCTTCTCGACGCACCCAATTGTGATGTATCTACTGTTCTCGTCTTCATAGTGAATATGCTTCATTGTCGTCTGCAGAGCTCTCTCTCTCACAAGTTTGTTTAAGGGCCAGCGAGTGAGGAGAGGCTCGGTAGTAAGGTAAAGACTATCCCATAACAAGTCTTGAATTTTCGGATGTGGATAGTACATGTCCTCCTGTATATAAATAGTTTACACTATAATATCAGGATAAGGACCTAAAGTCAGTGATAGTTAGGTAAAAAACATTAAGTGTGGTGCTACCTACCTTACAGCAAAAATGACGCACTTTTTTCCAGTTAATCTGGTTGTATGGCCGAGTATAAAGCTCTTGTCTGAGTTGAAGAATGAGCGGCGTGATAGGCCCTGTGAATCTTTTTCCATAAAGATATGACATGGGCATGTATACCATCCGGCAGTAGCACCACATATTGGCTTCATTCATAAAAACACAGGTTACAACAATAGTATATGAAGCTTTCATTAAGACACTCAGTTTAATGCACTTGGCAGTACGTGGAAAATAGAAGATGCGTACCTGGATGAATAGGAAGGAAGGAAGGAAGAACCCAGAACTCTGGGGGCATGGGATTGCATCCGGACCAATCAAACAAGCCCATAATCTATAAAATAAATGAAATGTCAAAGATGAGCATTTCACATGCAATCAGCTCAAAAAAAATTAATGGAAATTATGAAAATGATTGCTACACGAGCTGAAAAGAATTAGTTACCGAAAGCCAGGTCTTTCCCCAAGAAGGAATGGCTGTGGCACCACCGTGATCGAGGATCCACTTCCTTCCTCTGGAGACAGCATTGTTCTGACCTCCTTCAGGCCCCTCTCCAAGCAAACGCATGCATATGTAGTTAAGAACTGTACAGAACATGGTGCTGTGACCCTCAATATGGAATCCCCAACCACCATCTTCATTCTGAAAATAAAATGGTTAAAAACGATTTATAATTGGGTATGTTCTTTTGTACTGAAAAAAGTAGTTATATTTATTATTTTATTTATATTTATTTATATGTACATTAATTATTATTTTTTATTATAAGTGGTGTTATTGTGATTGGTAGAGGTGTTGTGGTGGTAGTAGTGTATGTGGATGAAAAAGATGATGAATAGTGGTGGTGGTGTTGTTATGATGGTGGTGTGTTGATGAAAAAATGATGAATACTGGTGATGGGGAAAGAGATGATGAATAGTTATATTTATTTATATATATTTATGTGTACTTATATTTATTTATATGTACTTATATTTATTTATATTTACTTATAAGCTATGTAGCACGAAAACCTCTAACTGATAAACGTTTCCGTTTCAGAAACTCGGAAACCTTCTGAAACCTCAAGAAACGGTCAACTGAGATTTATGAAACGGTCAATGAATTGAAAACCTCGAGAAACCTCCGGAAATCTCAAAATTTAAATTAAAATAATTTATGATAAACTAAATTTATCGCGAATCAATCTCCAATTTAAAAATCATTTGTGTGCTTTCATAAATTACAATTATGTGCTTTCATAAATATGAATAAGTTAATATATAATGCATATTTAAACAATCATAAAGTTAAAAAATATTTAATATATATTTAATTTGGCGATTTCTTACTGTTTCCATGATTTTGATTTGCCGCTATCCGATTTCTTGTGGTTTTCGTTTTCAATTTCTATTTCCGTTTCTGTGCTACATATAAGTACTAATATAAGTACTTTATAAGTACAAAAGAACATACTCGAACTCACATGGTAGAGTAACATACATTATTTTTATGACATGAAGATTTTTAATGAGTTATTTCATAAGGGTAATCCCTTTTTCAGTGTACCTGGTGACAGTAAATGTAACGGAAGATTTCTCTGCGATGTTCCTCTGTAAATATGGTATTAAGATACCCAGTAATGTAGAGGCACATGACCTACACAAAAATTTAGTAATGATAAAGGTGCTAAGCTCTGAAGAGGATAAAAACTCGAGACACTTTTTTTTATTGAAGAAAAATCAAATGACCAAGTGGTGTGTTAATCATATATACCAAAGGAGGTGTGAAGAATAAAGGGCCAGCATTTTCAGCTGGCCAGTGGCCATCACTGGCCTGCAGAGCAGAATAGAAATGGACACCTCTTCTCAGCGCCGTAGTTGCTGTCTCGTATGTTATCTCCTCGCCATCTGGAACTTTCACTTGCGGTATACTTTGTTTGAAATCTTTCTCCTTGAGAAACTTTACCCACACATACATTGGAGCAGAAAATAAAAAAGATCAGCATTTGCGTAACTTGTTGGCAAAAGCAACCTACATTTATCCTCTTCTAAATCCCAATCTTAATATGTGCAATATAAGTACCTGCATGCGCCAGAGGAGATCAGAGTTGGGTTTAACATTATGCCGATTGTTGTAGAAGTTGAGACGAGCAGCTTCCACTTCAGCTAGTTTTTGAGGGTCTCTTTCTTCATGATCAAACTCCCAAGTCTGCCTTCCCACAAAGTTGTTTGTGCTAAAAATGTAAGGATCCTTCCCTCCCTCCGCGATCTTTAACTTCCACATTCTCAAATTTCTCTGTACCAAAAACCCACCATCAACTTAACATGCATTCTCAAGTCACTCATTTTTTCATAAGAGAATAATATCATGCCGCTGCAAGTTTTCTTAACAAATGAAGATACAAAGGAGAATGTGCGAAGGAACACGGAGAAAAGTTTACCAGAAAAACAATAGAGAAACAAGATAGTACCTGGACCTATTTTGGGTCTCTGAAGAATTTTCAGGAATCAGGGTGCAAACATTTCCTTATATGCACACTGATACAGACACAACATGCATTATTGTTTCCCTAATCCATTAGCTGTTTACATTTTTAGTATTCAACTAGTTTTATTATATAACAGTCCTAACAATTTTAATTCTATTTAAGTGACTATTTTTTTATAGTATCTATTCAGGTTAGGGTTTAAGGTTTAGTGTAATCCTTGTGCCAATAAGCAACATACCATGGTTTGCATGCTGCAAACAGTTCTACGAAGAGTTAAGATTAAAAGTCTTTTAGAATTAAACTAACAAGCACCTAAGTAGTTGAAGCCTTAAAGACGACAGCTTTCAGACAATAAGTCAACTCCACAAATAAATGTCGAATAGATATCAAGTTAAATGAAGCAATTCTCATGTGCACGACAAGTTGAACAGTTATTGCTCAGCCCTTTTTTGCATTCCTGACATTGTCAGCCCAATCAGGATTCTACTTTGTATTTAACCAATTGATTTGTGCGCCCATAAGTTAGAGATGATTGAGAGCTTCTGAATTAGGTGATGGATACACATTTATGAGCAATGAAGAAGAAAGTCTTATTATACTTAGCTCCTCCATGTTCCATGTTTGTGAGC
Organism: Umbilicus rupestris; assembly: GCA_963678935.1. Taxonomy (NCBI): domain Eukaryota; kingdom Viridiplantae; phylum Streptophyta; class Magnoliopsida; order Saxifragales; family Crassulaceae; genus Umbilicus; species Umbilicus rupestris. Next base: position 11,229,831 of record OY787621.1, read on the forward strand.
ATTTATGCATTGCAACTAAAAACAACAATATTTAACATATAAAGTGCATAACAATTTGTGAACCATTATTTCTCCACCATCATATTTCACAGGGGATTGAGCAGCTCCAATAACAGAACATGAATCTACCCAAGGTAATCAGTAGCAGTAGATCAGGTGTAATACACACCTTCATCTGTCTACGCTCAGCCAGGGCCTGCTGTTGCAGCATAGTGCAGCATGAAGTACTCTGAAACACTCCGCTTATTTCCTGCATTTCACAATTGGCAACATTATTGGGGCTAACATCGAGCTTTCTATTATTATGAACTATTCTAGATGATTTTGTTACTTGTCGCCGAAAATCTCTCAATTTAGCAGCCATCAGTGTCATCAAATAGTCCCCAAGCATTGTGTGCTATTTTTTGCTCAATCTGTCATCCTCCCGAGGAACATATTTCTACACCATTAACAAGTACACGAATCGGAATTTAGCAAGAAAATAGTAACAGTTAACTTGCAGAAGCCAACAAACTAGAAAGGGATGGAGTTACTGACTATAATTACCAGTGTACGTAATTCTGATGTCAAGATAATCCAGTTACAGTATACAAAATAAAATAGATTATCAAGTCAATTATGTTTCGACCAAACAATATAAGAGCACCCCACTGAGTTAGTTGAAAACTAAATTGTAACTATATGTCCTGCATGTCAACTCTCAAATAAATGCACAGCTATCATGAACAGAAGCTCGACAGAGATATGGACACTTCATAAAATAAACATCGTGTACCTGTCAAACACCAATGGCATATTTCTTGACTTTTGAAACAGGCAGTTGCTGAAGGTATTTCGGAAATCAGATTGCAGAAAACTCGTTTAGCTCTCCTCTGGTGCCAGGAAAGACAATGAGGATATCCTGATGTTTAACTTGAGGCCATCAGTCAGAACATTCTCTAAACACTGACCTCTTATTCAGAACTAAGGAAAAAAACTTTTGATGTTAAGCCCATTCTAGCTTTTTCATAGATCACTGGACCAGAGAGTTTCACATGGGAGTCATTTCCAAAATGGTTCTCTAGTGAAGTATATCATAAAGGTCTTTATGGGAACTCATAACAGAACACGGCAGTGGTATCAGACATCAACAAAACACACAACTGACAGACAACAAGAGACAAAATAAAAGGCATGCAAAGCGGCGAGATGGGGTATCTGTACCGTCACAGCACCCGAACAACTTGTTACACTCACACAAGCCACTCCAAATGGATGGTTTTTTTCCGAGGCCAACAAATGCGAGAGATGCAACAATATGAACATTCAGAATTCAACAGAAAAATCAGTGCCCAGGTCCTCACCAAAGGTCTAAGTTATCTGTCACAGTATTAAGTGCCTGAGACCCAGCTGCTTGTATGGTTGCCTCAGATATTATTTGCATTATCTTGTAAAGAGCCGGCAATGGCCGATCAGGCTCTCCAGCACTAGTCATATTTTCACCCATGAGATCTGCAGGAAGATTTCCTGATCTCAGGAATTCCGGCCCTTCGAAACAGTTAGTGATATAACAGGTAAGCTGCAACAAAACAGATTAGTCAAGCACAATTCAATGCTTTGTATACCATTTATGAAGCTGTGAGTATGGATACAATCCAGTAGCTAAAGATATATGAATGACAAAGCACACTAGGTTAATCCAAATATAATTCGAAGCAGAAATACTTGAATTTCAGATTCCAACCCTAGATTGATCAACAACAAAAATCCTGCAAATCAAATGCCGGCACTCATCAGATATTGGATTGCTGTCTGGAATCGAATGTTGGACATCAAAAATCCCGTGGCTGGGTTTAGGGTTTTCGAGAATGAGAATCGTGGACGTCTTTTGAGTGATTAATCAAAAATCGTGCATTTCGGTAATTAAGTTGTTTAGAAAATTCATTCTATTGAATTTAAATTAACAAAATTAATCTCTTAACTTATTTGCTTAACTAATCTCTGGTTTCGCTCAAAAGATATGGGCCTGTTCTTTAAGTTAAAATTTCAAGGTTCTATTCAATTAATTTCTGTCCTTGAAGTCAATTCTTACTTCAGAAAAAGATCGCGATCCATCTGCCATCTTTCTGAAATTTGTTTTCGAAATACCATAATTTTAACAGATCGCGATTTATGGATAATTTTAATTTTCATAGTATAAATTAACGCTAACAAAAAGCCGATGTCATTGAGAGTAACATTTTGTCAAAATTGTGTTATTTCGAAAATAGACTTCAAAAAAAAATGACAGATGGAGGATAAATTTTCAAATTCATCGCATTCAAAAAAGAATTTCGGATATTGAAGACCTGAAAAGTGAGCAGTGGAAGCCAGAGCTAATTGCAACAAAAGTGTCATACACAAATTGTTATACAAAAGTACTCGATCCGGAAAGTACATGTTGGTGGTAACAGGCATACAACAAAGCACACAACAGACAGACAACATGACAGGAAATAAAAAGGGATGCAAGGCGGCATGATGGGATATCCATACCATCAAAGCACAGCCTGTTGCAGATGCATTCAAGCACTACAAACCTGTGGTCATATGAACATGCGGGACTTCAACAGGAAAGATCGATTCCACGGCAGAAGAAGTTGCATCCGTAGTAGTGTTTATAACGCGTAGACAAATTCCCCGCTGCTATCCACATCAAGATCAGAATCAGTGTCCAAGTCGTCATCCATGTAGTCGTCCATGTCTAGGTTATCTGTAACAAACTGACTGAGTGCCCGAGATCCAGCTGCTGGTATAGTTGCCTCGGATATAATTTGCATTATCTTGTCAAGACTCTGCATTGGCTGATCAGGCTCTTCAAACTGGTCACTTGTCATGTTTTCATCCATGAGATCTGCAGGAAGGTTCTTCAAAAACCAGCTATGGTTCCTGATTTCTGGAATGGTGATCCTCTGAAACAAATTGGCCATATAATATAACGGTAAGATATACAAAGCTATTAATATTAAAGTGAGAATCGAAATCAGTATATGCCAGCAGAAAGGATTTCTGGTCCTCCGTGCAATATTGTTGTGGTGCCATCCGTTTAGATTTTTGAAGAAGAAATTGTTACTACTGGTTTCCAACAATTTCTTCAAGTAAGAATCAATTCTTAGTAGTCCATTTATGAAGCTGGGTACTCGTGGACACGCATGTGACCAGTAAACACAGATACGAGCACAGTTCAGGAGCTAAAGATATCTAATGACAAAGCATACTGGGGTATTTCAAATACATATTGAAGCAGAAATACTTGAGGTTCAGATTACTAACCGCAGATGGATCACCAACAAAAATCCTGGAAATCAAATGACGGCACTCATCAGTTATTGGAATGTTGTCTGGAACAGAATACTGAACACTAAGAATCCTCTGCATCAAAGCATTGATGAATTCAGTACCAAAGTTCACGAAAACATTACATGAGTGATACTAAGGTGATAAATAGATACTTGTATTGTCTTTCGAAAGTCCTTTGGCTCATCAGGATTCTCAAAAGGGTACGTGCCCATCAACATGACATACAATGTTACGCCACACGACCACACATCTGCTATCTGGATAGAAAAAAAATTACTGTCAGAGAAGATTCAATTTCCTCGACAAACGTCTTTAAATTTGGATGTTGTCACCTTATACACTAGCTGAAAGTGAAACTATAAGACTGGATTCCAGTACGTGACAATATAAGATCCTACCGTTGAGGGTATTCACATATTATACAAATGACTGCAATATGAGCAGAGTGGAACGAGATCTCACGTTTTTATAAATATTTTGAATCGAGATAAAAGTATAGGCAGAAATTTGATCAAATGTAAACAACATTTGGTCGCACCTTGCCATCATATTCTTGCCTCAGCAAAACCTCAGGTGCAATATATGCAGGAGTTCCCACGGTAGATTTCGGTTGTGAATGAAGAACGGAAGACTGACAGCAACCACAATGTCAGATATAAAAGAATCTGGAATAGAATTCAGGCGAGTCCAAAAGAAGTTGACTGAGCAAAAATGTTATGCACATGAATTTATGTATTTAAAAGCTCTTTATATGACTGAAGAAGTTATAGTACCTTAGAGTATCCAAAATCACAGATCTTTAAACGGGGAGCTGGGCTGCCATCCAGCAAAGTGTTTTCCAACTTCAAGTCTCGGTGACAAACTTGCTGTAGAGGCAATGTTAAAATAATGAAAAAAGTAATTACGAAAGGCATAACACTACCATCAATAACAATGAGGTAGTCACATGTACCATGGCATGGCAGTAGCTGACCCCTGATATGAGTTGTTGAAAGAAAAAGCGTGCCTGTCACACTAACAATCTATTATAACCTTATACAAAATACTGACAGTAAAAATAGGCATAACTTTAGGCCCAAGCTATAAACCTCATCCTCGCTGAATCTTCCAGCATTGCTGATTCTTTCAAACAGCTCTCCTCCAGCCGCATACTCCATCACGATAGCCAGATGAGTTGGCGTCAATATAACCTGGAGCACACTCCAAATTAGATTTTGATCTCTATACCTTCCACCATCATAACAGACCACTCAAACAAGTAAGACCTTACCTCCTTAAATCGGACAATGTTAGGGTGCCTCAATGACCGGTGGTTAATAATTTCCCTTTGAACATTTTCATCTATCTGCAACCCACGAGAAAATCACAATCCCTTGGGACCAGAAAACTCACACCATCGTCCAAGACTCAAATCAGTTTAAAACAAGCCCCGCTCTTTAAGAAAAAAACAATCAGCCCAAAATTGATAAACTCCATTTGATCACCAGCTCTAAACATCCATTCATGAAGAAGACTTAATTTATTATCTTCATGAAAGAAGAACAGCAGTAAAAGGACAAGCTATTGAATAGACAACAAAATCGCCATTAATAGCATCATCAATATCCAAGATTTATCCTTTTGGTCAAACATTAGTAATCTCCTAAACCCTAAATAATTATTCAAACTGATTGTCAAAATCAGATAACAAACTAACCAAATCAAACCACGAAACCCTAAACAATCACCATAAATAAGTGAAAATACAAGTAGAAAAAAAACCGCACCTTGTCGCCCCTCTCAATATACTTAACGGCCACAAGCTCCTTGGTATGCTTATCCCTCATCAGCATGGCAATCCCAAAGTTACCTGACCCGATGTCCCTCACCAGGTCATACCGATCACTGTCGTGCATAATCGGCAAGTCCATTCCCGGCCCCAACGTCATCGCCGACCGACCCATCTCCCCCATTTTCTCTCTCTCTCACATCAATCAATCAAACTTTGACCTCACACACACTCAAAACCCAACAGCACCAATAAGCTACCACTTAACCCAGATCAAGTCCCCGAATCGATTCCTCAAATCGGTACCAAACCACAGGAAATCGATCACTTCCCACTTCAATCCGAATCCAGATAGAGCGAAATGGAGATCAAAGATGCGACTTTGCGGAAGCTTCAGGTAAGGGAGACGGAAGATATTTTCGCCACCAGCGATAAATTAAATACTTTCTGTTTATTATTATTTTTATCTGGAAAAGTATTTATTCATTTGATTATACGATGATGACTCTGTGTTTAGAACGACGTCGTTCGGTAGAATTAATCATCAAATAACGATCCGTTTACGCGACGGGTACCCTTTGCTCTGGATTGGGTTATTCCAAACGACGTCGGTTCCAGAATGTTTTGATGTAGTTGACGGATAATGTGACACCGATCGACCATCACATTATACATTCTTTTTTCTATTCTATCCCAAAATCGTCATTCTTGTTTTAGGACATCAGGAATCGAACTCTAATCGCTGAAATATTTGACATCTTTTTCCTACTGGACCACGTGCCTGATCAACTATCAGATCTGATTCGAAACAAACAAATGGATAAACTTAAAATTCAACAAATAGTATGACTTCATTTTATTTGCAGGACCATATGCATACAAATCAACCAAAACAGACTAGCATTATGCAGCACTCAAAAACCAGAGCTACTAACTTATCATCATCTATGCAGCAAGAAGGAGAAACTGAAATGATATGGAGTTATCTGAACATATTCAGAAATAGGTTCTTGTTTTCTGCTCTTCAGGCAGTCCATCGCCGCCTTCCTCAGATCATCCGGCAGCTGCAAGCAAATCCAGTCCACCATAGACTCCAAGTCCTTGGCGAAATCGAGTAGATACCAAGTCAGAAGCTTTGGGATTTTCAGCTTGTTTGTTTCGGATATCCCAACTGTTGTCTGCAGGTACTCTCTTTTCGCAACTTCCAGCTCTGTCTCCACTCCGGCTGCCGTGTACATTCTCACCTTCAATTTACCACAGTTGTCTAATCTTCAGTTTCGCCGAAAAATAACAGTTTTGTTTTTGAAAAAAATGCACTGATGAAAGTGACCTGTCATTGCAGGACCATTTACAGAATGAAAACAAAGGGACAGGGACGATGACGATGACGTCATAAAGACTTACAGCGGGAGAGGAGCGGCTTCCACAAGAGAGAGCGAATGTAACCAAGGGCTCGGACCACTCCAGGGCAAACTCACTGTATTCCTTCATTTCATCGCTTCTAGCTACCTTCAGCCAGGTCTGGACAAGTACTAAATGTTACGAGGATGTTCTTGAGACAAAAGAAATTAAGGCGGCTTGATCTTACATATTTCAAGTGATATGGCAGCCTGAGGATGAAATGCTCGATTATAACTGCATTCAGCAGGTGCCCTCCAACCGTTACTGTGGCCTGAAATGAAGACAAGCCAAATTTCCAAGGTCAGCAGGGCTAAGAACCAAAATACTCAGAATCTGAAAATTTTGATACAAGAAACCGATATAAAACCTTTTGCATTAATTCTGCAACCATATCTGAACTCTCAGGTACCCCATGCTCTAGAAATGCCTACAGGCATCTGGAGTGTTAGTTTCATATGTAGACGAAAAACGAACACATGACGACAAAAGACCAAATTTCTTACATTCATCATGCAGGAGTTATACACATTGATCCAAAATGCCAGCTTCTGCTGATGCGTTAAACCTCGTATGCTAACGATTTCGAGCTTCCCTAGCAAAATTCTGGAAAGAAGAATGCAGGATGAATAAATGAAGGCTGACCACTTTGAAGAGGATAAATTCAAGCTTTGAACTTACTTCAGTCTTTGAAGTAGGAACTTTGCATTGGTCGGTCTGCCAGCGTCGATTGTGCAAACATGTGTGTATGGACCTACATTTCTGTGGAAGGATTCTGCAGTGACATCGGATGTTTTTTGCTTTGAGGTGTTCAGTTTTATGAAAATGGCTGACAGGCAGGACAATACTTCTTCTGAGGTTTTGTTGGCCATGCTCTCCAAATATGATGGTTTTTCATCTGAAGAAGATGAGGAGCTTTGTTGGGCAACTTCTTGATTTTCCCAATTGCCATCTACCTGGAGAAAAAAACCATCCGGCCTGGTAAGTTCACCACACAAGCCCCAAAAAGCTCAAGTTGATGCAAGTGTTATGAATCAATCTTACCTGCCTTTCAGAATGGTTTGATTCGTTTTCGGCTAACTTCTGTTTGGTTGGAATTCTCAGTTGCTTGGAATTGGGAGACAACTTATGTTTAGGAGCCATAGTTGATGGATTCTCCTTGCCGGATTTATCTCCTGCAATACTTGGAGAAAACTTAGGTTTCTTGCTATCTTGTTTCACATTGGCTAGGGTATAAGAGCCTTCTGAAGGTCTGTCAATATCCAGCAATTTCTTGATTGAGGCAGTTCTTGAAAGTGCAGGCTGAACCATTGAGCAAGACTGCAGTGCATCTGAGCTGACAAGGTCACTGGAGCTATCAGAAGAAGATTCTAAATTCCTTCGCACAACCTCCTTTTTGAAGATCACAACTTGTTCCTCTAGCCTAACAACTTCTTCCTCCAAAACTGCAACTTCTGCTAGAAGTTCCAATGTCTGCATCATTCAAAATGATTTAGACTTTGGTAAGAAATTCGGCGAATTGCAGAAGCAAATGAACAAGGATTGGAACTGGCCTGTGGAGGGAGGTAAGGCGGTAGGCGAGGAAGAACCCCGAGAGGTCTGGTGAAAGCTCGCTCCAAAGCTCTATGCACATTCTCCTCGAGTCTCAGTTTCCTTTTCAACTTATCTACCTTCAATATCCCAAAGAATGCAAAGAAGGCAGATCAGCAAGTCTGCAACTAAAAAACCATTAAAATTCAAAGCAGCTGGAAATTAAACAGGTCCTCAATTCTACTCATCAATCAAACTCACATCTTCTAGCAATGCCATTTTTCTTTCTCTGCGTCGATTGACTGCAGTCTTTGTTGCTTGCTCGCCGCCAGGTGATCCGCTTCCTCCTCGCATCTCCATCTTCTTCTGTAACAATTCAGTTCAGACACCACCACATTTCATAAGCTTGAATCAAGCAATGAACAGACATAGACCAATCATCAGTCATGGCCAAATGCCCAAAAGCTAAGAACTTATTCCTTGCGAGAAATGAAAGCAAGCCAGTCCAGATTCAGCTCAAAAGCATCAATCTTTACCCACTTCAACACATTTTCAATTCAAATTTGCTCAATGCGTACCCAACACCCAATACCCATCTTTGCTATCACAGTGAAAAGTGGGAAACAAGCATGACCCACTTCAGCAGATTGGAAACCAAGAACTGGGCCAAGCTCAAATCAAAAGAAAAAGAGAAAAGCTTCTTACTTTATCATGATTGCCACCACCAGGAGGAGGAGGAGGATAAGCCCTCATCATAGGCTTGAGTGATGCACGGCCTCTGGTGTCCATCTAGCTTATTCAGCACAGTCAAGATCTTGATGATCCCCAGTAGTCCCTGAGCGGGAAGAGCTGAGGACTGGGTGGATATGAGATTCAAAATTTGGGTCTTCACTGTATCAAATATCACTAGCTAAAAATGGATGGATGTGTGAATGTGAGGCTTGAACATATTTCAGAGAAACCAAAGTGAGAGAGGAGAGGAGAAAAGCAATGGCTACAAACAAGTATGAAGATCACGTAGTTCAAGAACAAAGCAAGCTCAGCTGACAGTGAAGTTGGGACTTGGGAGGAAGGCCATGTCCTTTTCCCTCTCCCCTTCAATCTTTAATCCCCACGTTACTTAAATTTTTGTTTGTTGTATGTATGCTTCTTGTCTATATGCCAACTAAGCAATTTTTTCTTTTTTAAGAATTTTACATATCAATCAAACTTCAATATTTAGAACCCGACAAATAAATTAACTATTAAAGTTTTATAGTTCAATTCTCATATTGCATGAATTAACTATTAAAGTTTTATAGTTCAATTCTCAAATTAACTATTAAGAAAGGACTTCGATTAGTTTGTCTTTCTATTTTGACTTTGAGCTCTCATTTGTAACTGTCTCTTTTTGAATTATAAGAATGAATATATATTTTCATATTAAGCATGCATTGATGTTATGACTCTCAGAGGAATACTCTAGTATATTCTACTAACAAAGACAAGGATTAATAGTTTAACAATGATTTTGAGAAATTAAGATGAATAAAAAATGGAAAAGAAGAGTGTTGAGTGGGGAGCTAAATGAGACAAGGAAAGACAAATGAGACAAAACAATCACTTGCATGCTCTTAGCTAAAAAACCATATGCTATATATAAATATGTGTGTTTTTAACTTAAATATTTAAAAGTTGAGATGGAAAATCTAATTTATTAGACTATGAAATTGAGATAGAAACAACACACACCTTGTTTGTCATTATTATTAATTTTAGACAAAAGTGTAAAAGGGAGGGCCAAAGGTTGATGGGACACATTAATCGAGGGTAATTTGTAAGTGACTAATTTATTTATAAACACTTTTTCCTTTTGTAAAATGGGTAATTAATTGGGAGTAAATTATTTGTAGGGTGAAAAAATTAAAGAAAAAATTATAATCATGGAATATATCAACAAGTATGAATATGTTTATAACAATTTCACAAACTCGAGGCGCGGGGTATGGAGTCATCGGCAGCTCTCTCTATTTTGAAGCAGAAGTTGTCATTTGTTTCGCAGAAGGCTCTGACGGGCGGATTCCTATTAAATGATGATTACATTTAGCTTATGCGGTAAAATAGATACGTATCGATTTTTTGACGATCTCCCATTTATAATGTCTCATATTGAATTATAAGAAGTAATTATCATTAGAGTTAACTATAAACACCCACATGACATCAAAAGTTGGTATATCATACAAGTGATGATGATGATGATTGTGGTGATGAGGGTAACTTGATGTTGTGATGGTTAAAATGGAAGGAGGTGTGATGGCCCTAACGAGCTGTACAAGCCTTGATACATCAACTCCCATTTACTAAAATATGTTAGACAGATTGATGGGGAGTTGGGAAGTGGATCAGAATGGTCCCAAAACCTTGTAATAAAACTAGGGTTTAACTACTTGATGATTGTCACTGTCTGTTTGATCATCATTTTTAGTTGCTGAAGTAATTGCTCCATGTTTTCCTCTCTCCTGTCAAAATCTCTAGAAATTATATCAAGAAGCCAGCCAGCCAGTCAGCCAGCATTACTCATATATGTATGAGCAATGCATATATGGACCATGCATGCATGAATGAATGACCCCCAGTTCAAGATCACTAGAGTTGTTACATAAAGGAACGTCCTACCGACTCCCAAAAATATATATTCATTCTTATAACTTAATATGAGACGGTTACAAACGAAATAGGGAATGACGGACTAGTCGGATCATCTCGATTCGCAGCAGAAATTAATTATAATATTTTCTTAATAAAAATTCATCTATGCTAGATTCGATGATGGATGTCCATTAATGAAGGGCTAGCTGCCACTGCATGGTTGAGTTTTGGTGAGGCTAATCAGCACTGAACAGCAGCCAGCGGTTCAAGCTGTTACAGCTGTTAATGGCGAGACTTGCAGAACAAGGAAAGTAAATGTGTGGAGTTAGGGCAACAGAACTGGACACAGTCCGTTCTAACTTGGCCAAGCCAGCCTGCAAAATGAAAAGGAGCAGCCCATATCTTCATGAATGGAATTTTATCAGATGAGCAGAAGCAAAAGCCCTGTTTCGCAGGTCACATGAGTACTTCTCTGATCATCCACCATGGCCATGACCTTAGCCCAGGCCATGGTGAGGTCAGCTCATTCAGTTTCCAGCAGTCTAGCTGAAACCACAAAACAACAACACAGAGAAAGAAAACAAACAAGTTTTCCAGTACCATTCAAACCCAACTTTATTAAAACTTGACCATGTCCATGGCTGATTGCCTTATCTGCTCTTCTTTATCAATCTCTCACAACCCTAAACCTGGACTCAACAAACACAGAGTTCAAAATCAACTTATTAAGCTAGGTTTAGGAAAAGGGTTTCAACTGGTGGATTCCACATGGGGTTCTCCAGAGAACACAAGGGCACAGGTCATCCTGACATGAATCAAACAAGATACATAAAAGGCCTAATGTTTGACCATTCTTCAGATGTGACCAAAACAGGGCAGAGGAGCTAGCACTAATGCAAGCTCAAGATCCACAACAACTAACACCATTAATGCATCATCCTTATGTCATCACTCATCACCATATCTCTCAATCCAATCAAAAAACATGGAAATGTTTGGCGCCATGATTCAAAAACTACCTGTTTCTTTTACCAAACTGTAACCAGACCTTCCATGGCGCACGAGTGTAGTGTAGTGTAGTGTATCTATGCATGGCAGCTTGAGGATCATTTTGAAAGATTCTCCTCATGTATGTGTTCTGCAAATTTAGAGCATGAGATGACAAAACTAGATATCATTTGAGGGGACAAGCAAGAATTTCTGAAAAAACACAAACATGTAGTCAAAATTTATGTCTTCAGGACATCAATGTATGCATTGGATTTAATACAAGCATCTACTGATGTGCTGGAAATAAACAGATACTGCACAATTGGGTCCTGTACCTGGCACAGAATTTATTACAGCCCTTTTTATGTAACCCTCTAGGGTTTTAAAACCTTACAAAAGATACCTCCACACACTCAGAAATAAGCAGAATGCATAACCCTGAGCAGCACAAGGGTGGTTTTATGAGCCCAAGGATCTCCTTCTCCAATGATTTTGTTGAGTCTCAACAGTTGAGAAATTCAACAAGGGAGAAGACTCAAGCACCCCAACAACCAGTTTCATCAGATTTTGAATTCTCAGTTGGGAGTGACTCCATGATGAGTGCTGATGAGCTCTTTTGCAAAGGCAAGTTACTGCCTTTCAAACAGAGCCAGCTTCATATAGCAGCAACCACTCTCAGAGATGAGCTTCTTCATGATGAAGATGATGAGGGTGGAGCTATGGCAGCCTATTCAACCAGGCCTCCAAAGGGTTCTTCCATGAAGTGGAAAGGGATTTTGGGTCTTAGAAAAAAAACATCCCACTCAAAATCAAGCAAGAGTCCTAAGGTATACTTAACTCTGTTCCACAACAATTTTCATCATGATATAATTCTTCTAGTTGTTTCTAGACAAAACCTAATTGGTCTTATCTGGTTCCAGGGAGATTTCTATGGTGGATCTTCCAATGGCCAGGATACAGATATGGATTCTTAGTCTCAAAAAGTATTCTTTGAATCTCATGACAATGATGTAAACTGTGGTAGCTAGTTTCCTGGGGAGGGAAGGAAGGAGAGGATTTTCATTACTTCTTGAGTGTCTTAGGAATCTGAGTGATTAACTGTTCTTTGTTTAAGGAATCTGAGTAACTGTTTTGTAAGTCATTATCAAATCAACAATGTTTTTTGTTATTTTTACTTGCAAATGAAATCTCAACAAGTTTGCTATCTCTGACAACCATGTTGGAAACATAAACCAACAATCAACGGATGCCACGTGTACAATATCCGCACCCGAGCAAGTTTTCAAAACTATATTATTTTGATATTATTGTATTTTGATATTAATGTGAACTTTATGGAATAAATGCTTATGTATCTCAAGGGACAAGTTTTAAAAGCTTAACTGCCACTTTTCAGCAAGTGATGAAAAGGATTTGATGGCAAGTTTTCAACAGTAGAATAAGTAAAAAAATTATGCTACTTGGAACGTACACATAATAACTCAGCAAAGTCAGTAGCGGCCTTAGACAATTATTTCAAAAAGATTATATTAAGAAGTGGTTAAAAGTAGAACAGGATTCCATTGTCGTCCAGTGGTCAGGATATCTGGCTTTCACCCAGGAGACCCGGGTTCAATTCCCGGCAATGGAAATGAGTTACTTTTGGCTTTGCTCGTAGCGCACGGGGTCGTTTCATACAAGTTATGCGGATGTTTATAAAACGGCGTCGTGTGGATTGCGCTGGATCGCCTTGGTCCATAAACTGCTTATCATTATGGAACCAGGCAACAGTTCAGGCCCGGAAGAAGGCGCCATTTTCGTCTCCGATCCATACCGGCAAGATTAACGGTTTCTAGTTTGGTGCCGCAATTGAAGCGACCTGCACGGCAATGGTTTGATGTCGAATTTCTGCACCGAGACGAAGGTCGTACATGGCTTCGATTTTCAGAGCGTCGCTGACTCGCCGCAGTTGGTACACTTTTATCTTCGCTGAATTTGTCTTCTACTGTTTTCAATTTCACAGCGCAGGACGGTGCGGGGTGGGGAGCCAGGACGTTTATGGTCAGGATTTGCCGAGGAAGCCGGTGGTGACGAGTATCGGATTGATGAGGGTGAGACGGTAGAGGTTGAGGAGGAGGTGAGAGTTGGGAAGTCGGATGGTGGAGGAGGAAGTGAGAAGTGGGTGGATTGGGAAGATCAGATTCCGGAGGAAACTGCGCCGTTGGTTGGATTTGTGAGAATGATTCTTCACTCCAGCAAGTAGGTTTTCAACTCATTTTTTCCCTTTTTTCATAGGATTGCCTGTGGAGTCATTTCTGCAGATGGTGATTATCTATTGGATGCAATGTGTTGTTTTTGTGTTCATATAGCTGATTGCTTGTAGGGAATCTGAGATTGAAGATCAGTTAATTAGATAATCTGATTGGTCCGAGATTCATCAGTTAGCCTTAGGGGGGCATTTTTCCTTTTTATTAGCTACACTGCCCTGAGGGATTAGGATGGAATGAGTTGTAGGTACGCTACTCAGAGTCACTCCATGTGCTCCACTCATACGCACTTGCATTATGGAAATTGCTGGCAAAGGAATTTTGTCAATGAGGTGAGTTTGAGGCCGATGAGGCTCAACTGTCAATATAGATTTTCTTAATACTCTAGGGATGCATGAGATGTTTCAGTTTTTGAAGTCAGGGTTTTAAATGTATGCAGAAGGTGTAGTGTAGCAATGACGCCTTAATTCAGTATGAACCTTTACAATGGAAATAATAAGTGAGCAGTGTACGGTATGGAAGCCGAGGAAACTCAAGCATTCTTTAGTCAGGCTAAATAGTATTTGCTTCCCGAATAATTTGTTCATACGCGTCTAACACATATGTTGACTCTCCAACTAGTCCCAAATCTTCTTCGGAGTCTTCAAGTCCGGAATATGATACATCACTTCGTCTGAAACGCATGTACGTATCATTCCTGTGGCTTTTTCCTTCATCTCTACTCAATCGGTGACTTCAATGTCCGCAGATTTTGTATTCTGCAGTGCCTTCTTCTGTAAACTTTGCTGAACCAATAGATTCTTAATTGTCTTTGTCACAATCCTAAGTTACTCAGCTTATCGAACCTTGTAACTTTGAATTTCGCACTATAACTAATCGTCATCTGATACTAATTATTGTACCAACAATTAGAAAATAGAAGAATATAACACAGAAAAGAGAATAAAGTAAGACACTGACGCCGATCGTATGTCCACGCAATTCGGCCAAATATACATACGTCTACGACTACAGTAAGAGTACATGATGCTTATTTATATTTTTAAAATTTGGGCGTAATACCTGCAGTACTTGTAGTACATTATACTTCAATTTTCAAAACCTGTACAAGTAGTCTCATTACAGTATGAGTAGTACATGCGGTACTTTATACTGCTTTTTAGTACAAATAGTACGTGAAGTAAGAGTAGTACTGACAGTATTCTGATACGGTCTCACACCCCAATTACTCATGAGTCATTCTTAACCGTTTTCTTTATTTTGGCCTAGCTGTCATCCTTAGGATACTGCCTGTCACCTGAGTTTTCTGCAATTTTATGAGATGCATGGTTCTGGGCAATTAGAAATTGACATCGTATAACCATAACTATCAGGTACAAGAGTGGCGATAGACCGAGTCCAGAAAGCGAAAAAACAATCCTATCATCCTGAAAACGAGAAGAAAATCGGTTGTGGATTCTCACTGTATGTACAAATCTCAGTCGTAAGACTAAAGCATTAAGCATATATGTCAATATTACAAGGCAAACCTTGAAAAAGCGTATCAGCAGTTTCCAGTAATATTACTTCCAGTAATATTACGTTACCAGTCATCACTTGATTCAAACTTAAAGATACTCTGTGCTTCTCACCTCTAGATTCTTTATTGTTTTACAGTATCGTCTTTTATGGTTAATAATTTGTAGATAGTTGCCACAACCTGCTATCAAAATATCTTCCTCACCTTTTCCCAGTTCAAATGCCATACAGATTGACATTGTTGAGTAACCTTGAGAAGTAATTTTGAGAACCAGCTATCATTTGATCTTTGTTTGGTACAGTTATTTGTTTAGTCATACTGTGTATACTGATTACTGATCCACCATTTTAGCTGATTGTCAGGTTGGTCATCATCCAGATTTTGAAACTTCTCGATGTTTGTTCGTAGTTCGAAAGAATGGGGAGGTAATTGACTTCTCATATTGGAAGTGCATGAAGGGTTTGATCAGGAAGAACTAAAACTATCCTCTATATGCAGACACCTTTATTTCAGACACTTTAGTTGGCATAGGCGCAAGGAGTGACTGCTTTGTAAATCCTATAACCCTGGCTTCAAGAAATCCTTGCTATACATGGACAAATAGAAGCTCTACCACGGTTCTCCATTGCTTTGAAACATTAGTATGCTATACTTGCACTGTACATGTCTACACCCAGACGGCTGACAGTCCGACCAGGCAATGACAAACCAAGGCCTTGGAATTGCTTGCAAAGTGCGGGATTTCTGTGCTGGAAATGATTTTGTAATGATACGAGTTCATTCATTTCCTCAGTACAGGGTATTGATTTCTTTACTTTTGGTTAACCAGAATGCATTCATCTTCTTACCTGCTCTGAATGCACACTGACCCTTTGCCATTGATCTCAAAATCATACCCAGTTGAAACTACTCTGCAAGGTTGTATTTGAGGATTGCAAAGATCTTACCTCCAGTTGTGGCTAATGCCATGTGACAGATCCATGGATCCATTCACCAATTTGGCGAAATTGGGCCAGCCAATCATCTACACTAGATTGTGTCGGTAATTTTACCCATTTGAGCATTCTTAGTTGTCAATTTTGTCTACTTCTCACTCTCTTTGTGGACAGTGGTAGCTGAGCCACTGTGTTTGAGCAGCATATGTCAAACTTCCACATGAGGCTAATCTTGAACTGAGCAGACCACAGGCTTGAAGCTTGATGAAGCAGAAATGGTGAGTTTTTGTTGAGCTGCTGCCTTATACCCCTAATTTCGCTTTGTGGCTTTGCATCTTCACGTGAGAGTACTTTGCAGGTGGTCCATGGCTCAGGTAGAAAACAAAGTTCAAATCCTTGAGTGAGCAAGAAGAAGATAAGCACCACTGGCTGGCCTCCAAAGTCCCCTGTTTTGATAACAGAGCAGAAATCCAGCAGACAGAATCTCTTACTATGAAATCCACAGATGCATCGCCTCCAATTTTAGGTGCATTCCAAAGTCCAGGCAGCCCCAGTTTCCTAGACTCGAATGCAGGGTATCGGACGCAGGGTTGGAGCTCGGAGAGAGTTCCACTAACTGTATCATCATCACTTGGTAAAAGAAGGCAGACAAGCCTCTCTTCTCTAATGCCGCATCACAGTGGTAGAACTGTGCCGTCCAAGTGGGAAGATGCAGAGAGGTGGATTACTAGTCCTAGTAGTAATGCATTTCTGAGTAACAGACGGCCAATGTCTAGGAGTGGGCCAATTGGGCAGTCTAAAACTGCATACTACTCCAACTACTCGCCTAATTTTCAAGGTTTTCAGAGTGGGAAAGCCGGGTATTCTTTGGCACCGCACCGGTCACCGATTTCCAGTGGTCAGATGCTCGAAGCGGACAGTCATTCACATACTAAAAACGAGAATGGAACACACCTTTCCGCAGGCCAAGTTGGGTTTTCTGATTTGCTGAGTGAATCATCCGCTGAGAGCTCACAAGGTAAGTCCATGTCTGATTCCTGCTGATAGTCAAAAAATCAAGCACATAGGCTTTTCTGAAAGACAACATGTTACAGATACAAAGCTGGAACAGTACGTTGATGGAAATGGAGAAGTTTCGCGGCGAGACATGGCAACCCAGATGAGTCCTGTTAGCAGTAACTCATCAACGTCAAAAGGGTGGGCTGCGTCTATGGCTGCTGCCCCTCCCGCGAAAGAAGACAAGTCCAACAAAAAGTTGGAAGAGAAGGATGTCCACGTGGACAAATGGGCAACTGTTTTAAGATGGCCAAAGCGGAACGGAGGTAGTAAACAGGGCAAAAGGGATCCGCCTGAAGTAGTCGAGCTGTACAAGACTGCAACAGCTCCGGCATCTCCTTGGGACGTTGTAGCACTAGCAAAGAAGTAATGAAACAAAATATGAGGGATTTTGTTTTCAAGTGGGATTGAAACATTTTTCTTTGTGTAGGTATGAAAGGGAGGAAGCTAAGATAAGTGCGTGGCAGAACTTGCAGAAGGCGAAAACAGAGGCAGCAGTAAGGAAACTAGAGGTGGGCTAAAGCTATGCACATTGTTTATATATGATTGTTGTAGAGGGAAAAATGAGGTGAAAAGGGAAAGTGTGGTGGTGCAGATGAAGCTGGAGAGGAAGAGATCAGAATCCATGGACAAGATCATAAGAAAGTTCAAGAAGGCGGAGAAGAAGAGTCGGAAGATGAGAAACTTACTGGAGAAGGAGAAGGCTCGATCTGATGAACCCCCAAAAGGTAGAGTGTGTACTCGAGCATCGCCTTCCCCCGTGAGTATTCATGTAGGTTCCTTCAGCTGTTGCTTTACCGGTCATGGACTTTAATGGTAGAGGATAATCTGGAGCAGTTGTAGTAGTTAGAAGTTGGCTTAGTTTCGGTTACCTTCTCTTCTCGGCCCCCCTGAGCTAAACAGATCCTGAAACCATCAAACAGGTTTATCAACATGCATGATGACGTATGCAGTATATATATAAACTCTGTTCAACAATATAATTGTTAACTTGGAGCAAAACATACCATTCTACTGGCAGTTGAATATAACAAGAAGCATTCTAGTTTTAATGAACATGCTCACATGATTGAAAACTAGTTAAAAACGCATCATTTCAAAATTGATCAGACATAGCATCAAGTCTACTCATCTCCTGTAAGCCAGACAGTTAATGGAATAGCAAATGGGGGCAGGGCGCCAGAATTGAAACACTGAGAGGAGTCATGCAAGTCAGCAACAAGCTTGTCGATAAAACAGAAACAACTAAGCATGAGCAGAGTTTTCAGAGAACTATGAGGATGAGATGGTCTATAGAAGTACAACACCAGAATGTTGAGGCTGGAGCAAAGAGCCTAAAGGCTTATTCAGTGACAAAATTTGTCTGGACTTTGCTCACTAGATGTTCGCCGTAAACAGCTCTTTCAAACTTGATGGTTTCTCCTGTTTTCTTTTTACATATGTCCAGAGGTTCCACCAATGCATCAAAGTTTGTCTATGGAAGGAAACGACTATGAACGAAAGATCTATGAAATAACAGGAATAATATCGGCAAGGAAGGTACGAAAAGTACTCACCTCGTAGAAGAAAGCAACACAAACACGATAGTTTGGGGAGTTGTTGATGACTCGATGCAAAGTCGATTCGTACATGCCATTGGACAGAATCTAAGGAAGATTCAGGAGTTAAGAGGTGATCAATCCAACTGGGTGCCAAAGGTTCCCTATCTGTACCCGTACCTTAAGCATGTCCCCAATGTTGCAAACAAAAGCTCCTGGAATTGGGGGAGCCCAAATCCACTCTCCAGACTTATTCCTCACCTTTAGCAAGTGGTAAAGATATATGTTAAAATTACAGCATTTATAAGTAGGCTTAGATTGATATGGACTTTTGCTCATCGCTAATCTTTTAAACGCTTAAGATGTGCAGTCCAATTTCAGTTGTATTCTTAGAGTCGATATCAGTAACTGAGGATGCAAGCATACCTGAAGTGCCGTAATATGATCATCTTGATTGACCAGTGTCAATAAACCTGCAGGCAGCATCGATTAAACATAACAAGATAATATGCTGCATGGAACATGATAATCAACTACCTTAAAAGGTTAGCAGTAGTACCATAGTCCGTATGAGCTCCACTGATTTTGAAGGCAAGCCAAAGAAACATTGGAGACATCAGAGATCGTTAAAAAGAACCTATGAAAATTAATGAAAAGAGAAGACTCCAATGGTTGTAGTACCATCCAATATCATTCTCAGGCTTGTGGCCATTAGCAGTAGATTTGCATGGATAACCGATTAAACGCATCACCCAAAACGGATCACCACCTATTGATCCTTCAAATGCATCTGGTGGACAGTCCAATGCTAACGCAATTCCTCGCATAATCTTTCTTGATAGATCTGTCAATTCAAAACAAAAATAAACTCGATGGTGCTGCTGGATATGAATCTGATGCAAGGACAGAGCATTAGAAGGGAGTAATTTCATGAGAGCAAGCATGCCTGTGCAAAGGCTGACATACTCTTCCATCAGCGCTTTAAAGTTTGAAGGATTTGAAGGCCTGTACAATCAGTTCTACATAGTGTGATATGCAATTTCAGTGATGTTTAGAATCACTGAGCAAACAATTTTCGGCCTTGCTATATAACTAAGTGTTAATTAACTTGTTTAAAGTGTGTAGCTTGTGGATTTAACATCTGAATACAACAATTAACAAATAACCTACAATATACCTACCATAAGTTAATTCCTTCCATGGGATTGCCAAGTGCTCCATACTTCCCTGGCGTTACTTCTTTGTAGCACTGAAACAGGATGAAAAGTGGTGAAAATGACAAATACTAACAGCCTCTAATAATAAGCAACATAGATCTTCAAAACTTTCCAGACCACTTCGATCTTAATCATTGCAATGTTCCAAATCAAACCTTTAACTCTGTCAGCAAGCATTAACTTAGATGCAAGCTATCATGTATGCCGTATCATGTAGAATCAGTCTTCGATAAAATACGAAAACAAGTTGCTGCTTTTGCATTTCCCATGGTTAGTAATCTATGCTACCAGATCATTATCACTTATTAATCTTTCCTTAAACCAGTATATGCCCACAAAGTGAATGCTCCCAAATTGATTGTCACCCTGATTCAAAGCAAAATTTAAATCACAAGCATATATTCCAACAAAGCATCTAAAAAGGCCTTACATCAATAGCTTCATGAATATCCGGGACACCTTTGGTAATGTTCTCTCCGATCCTTTGATAACCTCTGCACCCAACCAATTACCTCACTATCAGATTATCCTTCACCCATTTTCCCAATTGCAACCGAATCAAGCCGCACAAAACATCCGCTCCGTCCACATATCACTTCTTTTACAAAATCCAAACCTGTATCCAGTAGATGGAGACATCTTGATCTTTGTCTTTTCATCATACGGTAGATCAAAGTATCTGTGTGCCACGCTCCTCACCTCCCTAATGAGATCATCCGGTATTCCGTGCCCCGTCTATCTCATAAAATAAAATACAAAGAAAAGAAAACTCACTAACAGAGATGAAAAAAAGGAAGATGCAGCTACTGGCATAGAATCTGAGAGTGCAGAAAAAGCTCTATCATGAAACATCAGAATAGATTCATTGCCTTACCGCGTAGAAGAATCCAGCTTCTCTACAAGCTTTGTCTAATTGCTTGACCACGTCACAAACACCTGCATCTCCGGCGGCTCCAGGATCATCACACTTGGCTATGAGAGAAGTCACATCTGTAAAGCATAAACACAGAGCCGTAAATCAATCTCTCGACTTAACTTCATGGCAGTAAATTCATCAACCAGATGAACCATCTAGGGTTCCGACTTATGCAGAAATCACAAAGATGAAGTGAATATGGATCTTCAAGATGACGGAGGGCGCATGAAGATTATCGGATTTACCAATTACGGGGATAGATTTAAAGTCAGTGGCCATGGCTCTGTGTGCGCTTTTCGAGCTTCGATGCGATTCCCAAGGCTCGGATTTTGGGCAAAAAAATTTAAGTTTCTGAAATGCACCACCTCGAAAACGCCGTGGACCGATTGGACTGCTGCCATTTCTGATGATTAAAACGACGTCACGAGTCAGCGTTTTGGTATTATTTGGGAATTGAACGTTTCTCAAATCTTGTTTCAAAAATTGCCCTTTGTTTTTGGTGATCACTTTTTCTTCTTTTTTCTTATAGGGATTTTGCTCATCAGATTAGGACATGGTCCTGTATTCATAGGAAAGTTCAGTTAGCTTGGCCGATGGTGAACATGAATCCGCATCCCAACACGGAGACAGGTCAGGTTGGTTTCAACTGGAGATCCAGCTTGGAATCCGCATTTTGGGCGGATATAAACAGCAGATAGTGTTGAGAAATTGCAACACCATGGTTCCAAGTCTTCGTCGAGCTAATAGCCTAAAAGCCAGCCAGAAATCCTAGGACAAACCCAGTGCGTTCCAGTAGCGCTGAATATGCTTCCTGGATGAGAGAAAACACATCACTTTCAGGAAGAGTCCCATGATTGAAATATTGCTTAGAAAAACAGCAGCAACAATAACACATCACTGTCTCACAAGTCACAAGCCATGCGGCAACAATAGAGGAAAGCATATCATCCTATTTACACGTTATACTGGAACAGCATATTACTTGAAGTGAACCTTGTAATTTACTTGAAATAACCAGCTAGGAGGTCATCAAGCTTCCTAAAAAATATATTCAGAATACGCCGATTGGATATCATTGAGGTTTCACTGACATCAAAGTAAACAAAAGAAAGAGGCTGTTTTTCAACACACCTTTTCTTTGAAGTCTCTGTGCAGAAGGTGTTTGTGATCAACAAGGCATGAGTAACGGACAATATAACCGAGTAAGAAATTTCCATGCAAAAGTAGGCCTGAATGAATTGGCAACATGGTGAAGTTTTGTGTATCTGTCCAACTGATGCACAATTGTTCTTGTTAGCTGTTTGAGTTAGAGATGCTGTTTTCATAAGGGGCAAGCCGCAAAGTTCCTACCTGTAAATAAAATAAACTTCAATCTAAATAGTGTTGAACGACTGGTGCTGCTTGACGAAGCATCCACATTAGCAATGTCAGTGACAGGCGGTGCCAGTGTCTGAGGAATGTTTAAATCGTTCTCCCGCACTATAACATCACTAGCATCATGTTGACCATCTAGAATCACAACCAGCGATTCCCTGTTCACTTGCAACCAACTCACAATGTCACTGGTCACTCCCCTGCACTTTTTAACCTTAATCTTAACCAAATTAGGAAAACCCCAAGCAACTGATTTCATTCCATCGTCTGAAATGGGACACCCCTTGATACTAAGCTTCCTCAACCCCAAACATTTTTCAGAAATGCAAAAAATTTCCTCATCAGGATACTTTCGCTGCCACACAATGCCAATCTCTCAAGCTTCTGACAATTATAAGCTAATGCTGTCAAGCTCAAATGCGTAAGTTTATACCAATGAAAACAGGCTCTTGAAGATTGGGGCAGTTTTTCACAATAGCAATCAAAGCTTCATCTCCAATCCTATTAGTCCTCCACCCATCAATATGAAGCTTCCTTAAAGGCTTACATCCTTCCGCAACAGACCTTAGCCCAGTACTAGTACATTCAGGAGTCTTCACAATATGCAATATTTCCAAAGTGGAACAATTTGATAAGGCAGCAAGTCCAAAATCGCTTACCTGCAGCTTCTCCAGATGCACCTCTGTCAAACTACTATTTTTGGTCTCCAGCAACCTATCCCACTCCCCCAAACATCTACAGACTTTCAAAGTCTTCAGCTTCTTCGATCCAATCACAAGTGGCGTAAAGCACCGCCCATTATACAACTCCTTCAAAGAAATGATCTTCAGCGCCGCAGCAACAATCGGTCAGCTCGCGGCATCCCCGAAGCTTCAACCGCTTCAAATTCCTACAACGCAACGAGATCAAATTCAAATCCTCGTCATCCAAGCTCACAGATCTACGATCGTTCAGCAGCGAGAGCTTCGTGACCGAATCGAATCTCGAGAAAATAATCGGCAAATTCGGAACAATCCCGGCCAAGGCGTTCAACGACAGTCGACAGACGGTGACGGCTCTGGCCTTCGACAAAAAACCACCGCTGACAGATTAAGGAACAATGCTTCCGATCGACGCAAGGAAGCGACTGGAAAATACAAGATAAGCACTCATCAGGAATATCCGATGTGTAGTCATATCCATCCCCGACAACAAGAGCCTCACCATCCTCATCTTCCGGCATTATTAAAGAAACGGAAGTTTCAACTGGTGGGGAGAACAACCGACGGTTGATGCTACGGTCGGGGAAGTCGGAGCCTGCGGATGCGGTCGGCGATGACGACGACGCCTGGCCCATCCAGGGCGCGTGCAGCGGATAGCGTCGAATTTGACAATTTTGAGTTCCTTGGAATTCCGGGACGAATTTGGGAGCAGCAGTGTGTCGCTAGGGCTTCCGATTTGGGGATGAGAAAACGAGGCGGATTGCAGAGTCCTCGTCAGTACTACCAGTCGCCAACCGCCCTATCGGAATCAAAGGATGGATGAGCTTTGATGAATACGTGGAGAGATCTGGACCGTTCGATGTAGATAGGGTCTGGAGCAGTCGTTTAAGTAACTGTTAAACATTTGTGTAATGTCTTTCTTTAATAAATATCAAAATCCCAAAACTATGTCGTTTTACAGTTTTATTTATCATTATGACGTAATTTTTCTAAAAATCTACTTTAATATAATTTTACTACATTTTATAATCAAAACCATATCTTTATCATGATTTCGAAATAATTGACCGGCGTGTGAAAAATCAAACTAATTTTCAATATGAAGCATATTTATAATCCCAATAAGCTTCCGGATAGAGACAGTGACTAATATCTTCGCATCACAAATTCGAAATGATACCAAATTGGATATGTCCTTAAAATTATACGCATTAAAAAAATTAAAAATTTGCTTGTTTTTATCTAGCAAATCTATCTCCATGCGGGCATAGAGAATTTGCACCTATTAAAAGCAATTATATTCTCGCGATGACCAATGTTAACTACTTATTAAATAAGCACTTAATAATTGACCCACTAGTGGGATGAGGAGCTTACACGAACGTTCGTACAGCCTCCTTAAATTAAAAGCACCAAATGAAGCGTAACACGAAGCTTTCTTCCCCTTCTTTGGAACATGAGCCTCCACGTGGGAGATGTTTTGCCGGACGCCGTACCATGTTCCCTGTCTAACAAATGTACGGATGTAATTTAAACTACGTCGTTTCTGTGTTTTTTATGAAAAAACGACGTCGTTTAGACGCATCTACGCTTTATTGCACATAAATATGAAACAATATAATTTATTTACTTTTATTGCGAGACTTTTGGGTATCAACTAGGTGGATTTGACAGTGAAGCATTGATGCTCTCTCCCACCGATTCGGCGACAGGTTTTGTCGTCTTGTGCCATATCATTAATTTTTAATAATATCTAAATGTTTTTAATAATTAAAAATATAATTCACAGAAATTAAGAAAATGGTGGCCAGCCTGTCTAACGTCAACACGGTTATCACCGCAACCGTTTTTAATATCTTCCACAAGATTTTCATTTAAAACAAAATCATATTCGCTAATTTACTTATGGAACCGAGCCGAACCGAACCGAACCACGTCGGTCCAACTGACTGCACCATATCCGCTCGTCCGTATATAAGCCCTAATAGCTTCTCGCAACTCTCTCATTGGAAACTCTCCTCAACACGAAACCGATACGATTTGAAAAATCAAAGCCCCAAATTGAAGTCACCAAACCCTAAATCGGAGGTTCGGAGATGGTTTTTGAGGTGAAAGTTTTGAAATTTAGAACAGTGGGGATGAGTTGTAAAAGGAGGGAGTGTTCGGATCGGATCAAGGGTCCATGGAGCCCCGAGGAAGACGATGCGCTGCACGGACTGGTCCAGCTGCACGGAGCGAGGAACTGGTCGCTGATCAGCCGATCGATTCCGGGTCGGACTGGGAAATCGTGTAGGCTGAGGTGGTGCAATCAGCTCTCGCCGCAGGTGCAGCACAGGCCGTTCTCGCAGGAGGAGGACGAGATAATCGTCCGGTCGCATTTCCGATTCGGGAACAAATGGGCCACCATAGCCCGATTTCTAACGGGTCGGACCGACAACGCGATTAAGAATCATTGGAACTCGACGCTGAAACGAAAATGCTTCGCTGTTGAATCCGGGTCCAATCTATCGGATCCAACCCGCCCGCTGAAGAGATCAGTCAGCGCTGGGGCCGCGCCTGTGGATCCGATTCAGTTCTACCCAAACAGCTCATCCGGGTCGGATTCAACCGAGTCTAGTAACGGGTTAGCCAAAACGACGTCGTTGAGCAATGAATTGGAGTCATCACTCTCGTTGAGTTTATCGCTTCCTGGTCAGATGGCTGACTCGACCCAGTTGGCTCAGTCACCGCAGTTCAATCTACCTGGTCTGACAGTGGAGCAGCAGATAGCAAAGACGATTAAGGCGAGGATGCCGGAGAATGGGTCTGTGGCGTTCACGGCTGAAATGATGATTGTAATGCAGGAGATGATTAGGAAGGAGGTGAGGAGCTACATGACAGGGATGGAGGGTTGTTCATCTGGGAGCAAGAATGAGGTATGGGATCAACTGGGTGTGACCCATATCGGATTCAATAAGATCGAGTAATCGGAAAGTTACCATCTTGATGAAAATGAAGCTGAGCTGTGGTCCTCTGTAGACAGCAATAATGATCTTTTTAGTCCCAGAAAAAAATGTACAAAAGGAACAAGAAGTCAAGCTTCTTTAAATTTCTTGTCGTGCAAGGATGGAGAGATTTGAATTCTAGTTAGGAAACAAAGAAGAGGAAAAAAGACAACACTCTTCAGTGTCCAGTCAATGTTTCCAGGTTTTGCTCTTTTGTTGAATGTTGAGAACTTCAGATGTACTTTGATCTATCTCTCAACAGTGTCTTACATGAAAATCTGTTCAGGTGAACAGACTGAGAATTTTCAGTCTGAGGCTGTTCTGAAACAGTGTTGGAGGTAGCTGGATTTGAGTTGGGAACAGTTAAAAAGATCTGGAGATAATGTGGATCCATATTGGGGATGATTGAACAGTTAGTTTAGTACAGTTTAGTCTTTGTTTGATGTCTCATGGCAGCTGGCATTGGGTATCAATCAAATAAATGCTCTGCTGCAACTGCCAACTTCTATTTTGATTCCCAGATCTCAATTATTGCAATTTGACTTGGGTTCATCAATTTTGGGGTACTAGTTTCTGTACAGTTTCTTGTACTTGACAGACACACTTCACCAGAAAGGTGCAAGATGAGGCTGAGAGAGTGAGACATGATGTGGGCCATACCAGAAAGTCAAGAGAATTGGATAAGTTTGAAAAAAAGGGCATGCATATATCATTTGATACAAAGGTGGGCCATGTTGAAATGTATGTGTTGATTCATTACAACAATCAATGATGTGTTCTGTAACATGGGCAGGTCCAAAAATACATGCCCTGGGGCTGGAAGGTTCAGCTGATCTCAGATATGGAGCTGTTACTATCTGTTCATGGAATTGCTGGTCCTTGTTGCTTGGGAAACTTTGCAAGTGTTGTAGGAGCTGGTGAAGAAGCTAGTTCCATTCATCTTTAAGAATCTGCATTGTGTATTGCAAATTTCATCAAGCATGGAGGAAATCTAAAGAGGTCATGATGGGTTATACAAATTCTGATACACAGTGAAATACAAAGGAATCCTGTGATGACCTGATTAAGTCATTGAAGCCCTCTAGCAACATTTTTGATGTCTTTTTCTCGATCTTAACATGCGCCAATACCTCAGGTAACTTAACTGCCATTTAAACCAAAAACACAGCAGAAGAAAATGATTCAGCCTCAAAGAAATGCAGCAACCATGATCACAAATAAACAAATGTGTTTGAGAACTGTGAGAAATCTGCTACAATTTCACACTGAATGAATTGAGCTATCTCCTAAGCTTAAACCTGATGGTAGGAATCATTCAATGCAAAGTGATCTGGATACTTAACTTAGAAAAAGATTATGGTTCCTAACAATAATATCTGGGTAGTCATAATTGAGGTCAATGATTAATCAAGAGTCGTACCAAAAAGGCGTAGCAAATGCTGAGCTCCATACACAGCTGACGGTGATATATTATCCGTAACAGTTTCGAGATATTGTGAACGCTCTTTCTCATATAATAGCATCGCTGGCAATGCTCTATCGAAATAGCACCTTAATCCTTTCAAAATTTCTCCAGTTGAATCAGCCAACCTAAAGTTAGAGATCAAAAGCAAACCTTCAATAAAGTTATAAACCCGTCAAGTGCAACGTACATGGCCCCATTTAGCATAGAGAACGTATGTCGCACATTCATGGGTATTGGGTAGACATCAGTATTATATCGACACATCATTATGCCATCAATGTGTCCATAATCATAAAAGTGTTTCACAAATAGGAACCATGCCAAGAGAATACGCAAAGAGGGCTTACATTGTGCTGTTCTTTGAGATGTCTTCGAGGTACTTGCTCAGTATCTGATCAACTGTTGGGCAGCAGGGTAGTTTCACAAGCTGCAGAACATCTTAAACCAACTTTAAAATAAGGATGATTAAATATGCGGAACAAAACATTTTATCATGACTGACGACGGGGTCCTTTATTGTCTTATTACCTTCTCCTGCTGAGTAATGTATTCCCAGTCACGAACTAGCTGCTTCTTGAGGGAAATGGGAATTTCGATATCGCTAAGGATGGCCACAGATGTATCAGGGTTCTACAAGTGAATGTACGGTAGCAAAAATAGAATGAGCACTGTGAAAAAGAAATGACAACCATGTTTAGGTAATGGAGCAACCTTACGTTCTGAGCCCCACTTCCTCTTATTGATTGGAATAACTGCAATTCCAGCAAAATGTGTGGCAGGACAACGGAACATAATTAAATTAAAAGATTAGAGAACTGATAACTATCAATTAACATGAGAAATACACTCTATAAAAGGTTTCATGTAATATGATTAAGAGTATGTGAAATGAGGGCACTATGTAGTAAAGAAAAGTCGAAAACAGAAGTACTAATTGTATACAGAAAATACTACTATGTGGTTATTGCCATATTTTCTCACCGTCAAATTTGCATATTTTGAGAGCAACAAATACTGGAGTGGGCAGAAGTTATTTGTGTTGCAGATAGTTATGTAAAAACTTCTGACGCTCAGTGTACAACCATCTAACAAATAAAGAGTTTGAAATAACGAAACCCATGGAAGATTTGCGATGTTCTCACAAAATGTAAAAACTCCACTTACCAGTTGTACCATCCCTCTTTATTCCCTCAGATTTTCTACCTGGGTCATAATCATAGTCATGATTTTTATGTTGAGCTTGCTTCTTCTCAATGTTCTCCATGGTATGCTTCAATACGCGATCTATCCCCAACCATTCATCCCAGCTGTTGGTAACATATCAAAGCTTCATAAATACTTCAGTGTTTCTTGTCAAAAATTGAAGAGTTGTATTTGCAGGGTAAATAATTCAGTAGCTTTCAACGGTAGAGCGAAACATTCTTATAAAAACTTAGATATTACTCTCACATTGTTCGTTATCTTGTTAAGGAATTTTACGATTACCCACAAGAAGAATCCATGATGTTTTTATTTAAAAAAAACCCCAACATTCCCAGCATGCCGATTTCGCACATAACGTACTTAGCATGTAATCAACAAACCATCTCCAGGTCGCCCTCTCAATTGAGCAACAACGCACCTTTTATTCCAACCCTGCAAATGTCGAAAACACAAACTATTTAACAATTTCATACCAACCACTGCAACAGACGGTAATGAACTATTCTTACACGGTAATGAACGAAGTATCTCCATTCTCCATCTCGCTCTTCCACCCGCAGAATCTGCACAGTAAAAAGACTTCCTAAACAAGATCACATCACATACATCCATTTCTACACATGTTCAACACAAATTAGACAAAGTAACCATCACACAAACGAACAACATTACTCGTAACACAACACAGAACACAAAAAACTGCATGAGGGAGGGGTGTGCAACACGCGACTCCACGTTGAAATTAGCGAAATATTCCGGTTTACACCACTATATAACTCAAAAACCTTCCCTTGAATCACGGTTATCTACCCCAATATATATTATCATTTCTTCCATTAATCAGCCGATGTGGACAAATTTCCAATGCATATACTTAACATACTCTCTTTTTCTGAATTCAAAAACCCAGTAAAATCAACAAGGAAAATGGGCGCAAAATTGAAGTCGAATCTTTATGCCTTCTTTCAAAATTTCCCCACAATCCACGTCACACAAGTAACAAAGCGTTGAACCTGAAGTCAAAGACACACACAAAAAAACAATAAAAGAAAAGAAAGATCGTGCCTTGGCATCGTAGAGTTGATCGCCATGTAAGGCGAGGATTTGCTCGCCTTCGGAAAACTCACCGGCCACGGAAATCGGAAATTCACCTGGCCATACGACGTTGACTTCTTCTAAACCTTCATCCTTCACTCGGTCTCCGGAGCTTCCCATTTCCCGAAGTCTCGCCGGAGCTGAGGCCGCCTGAGTAGAGACTCCTGTTTCTGCAAATTGTCTGATTTTAATTTTGTCGACAGGTCGACTTCTTGAAATTGCAGATAAGCCCTCCTAGTAGTATCGTACTCGGTTACAACCCCAGCTAAGCTCTTTCGTCACTAAACGGGCCGGGCCAGAGTCCGATTTAGCGAAATTAAACGGGCCTAACGGCCCATCAGAATATAGCATGTTTTTGGCATGTTTTTGTAGAGTCATAAAGTCATAACTCCACAAAACATGATTTGGGTCAAAATCAAATTCTTGAGGATGATTGAGACATAAAATGACGTACATTATCACATTGACACGTGCATGAAACTTCCAAAGCCACAATAACCAAAGTAATATATATTACTTTACAAATGAGATATCGTAGCTGATACATATCTAATTTATTGCAGACGCTAAATGTAATATCCCTTAAAAGGAATCCGTCAGTTAGAACATTCTGCGAAACAAATGACAATTTCTGTCTCAAGATAGAAAGAGCTGAGGATGGCTCTATAACCATGGCCTAGAAGGTAATGAAAAGCCATATACTACAATTGGACATCCAAGGACATACCCTCATTTTAAGGTCACAAATCTATTCCAACGTGCCCTTTCCTTTGGACGGTCCTTAGGCATTAACAAAAAGCTTGTGCTTTAATCACGCTTAGCCGCAGTTAATACGGGGCTTAGTGCCCTAATTCGGCCCCTAGAGACTCCACGCTTGGTTTCATTAGTGCTAATACTGACACGGATAAGTAAACCTTAAACTTTGGTTATAATAGTGTCCACAATCTCACTTCCTTCGAGGTTAATGGCTCATTTTGACAAAGTTGCATAGCCGCATTTTCTTGAGACCATACCCTTGTGTACTTGCATGATCTTTTTTAGTGTGGAAAAGGGTTAGAAAGTTCATTTTGGGTTTCTTAGGTAACATGGTCACTTGATTGATTCTCAAGGTACCTTTGGGGAGGAGTTTGCACTCTTTGGATTAAAGTGCGATTCAAGTTCCAAAAGGGGAGATCATCACGCCACTTATTCTACCCTAAACTTCCTATTCTGAGTCCATCAGGAATGAGACCGTAATCGCAAAAATGTTTGACATCCTTTTATCACTGGACCATGTTCTGAAGTTTCAAATCAGATCAGAATCGAGAATGATAATAGTAACAGTGAAGGAGTCCATGATACTAAAACCTATCTTGTGACTAGAGAAGTGGAGCAAAAATGTCATGATCTTCCCAATACCAATATTCAATTCCACCCTCCACACTCACTAGTCCTTATATATTTAAACACAAGCAATCCTCACCAAAAATCTCACAACCATCCAAACTTGGACTTGTCTTGCCTGATCTCCATCAAGGTCCCAAGATTGTTCCACACTCAGGAATCCAGCAAGATGTCCAAGGAGCCACCACACTGCTCCAAATCCCATTGCTTCTTCTGCGCCATGGATGAAGAGAACTCAGCCAGGAGAAGAAGCAGACTGGCCAAGTGCTTCAATGGCATGTCAAAGTGTGCGGACCAGGAGCTGGTCTTGGCTCTGAGCAGCATTTGGAACATTTCCATGGCGCACCCGGATGACCCTGAGTTCCCATCCTTGGGGATTTTCAAGGCCATGGCTGACCTGATCGACAAAGGTGTGAGTAACAGACAGTGGCTGGTGAAGGGCCAGAATGTTTTCACACCATACTATGCAGCACATATTATTGGGACTTACAGTATGAACAAGTCCTTGTATGCTGAGAAGGCGGTTGAGTCAGGAGTGGTTCAGCCATTGATGGAGCTCCTGAGAGGGAAGATCAGCTGGGTGGAGCAGAGAGTGGCGGTTCGCGCCTTGGGCCATTTAGCTACACACAAAGCAACGTTAAAAGCCATAGCTAAGCATGAAGTTGAGCTCATAAACTTGGCAATGGAAATAGCTTCATCATGCATTGATGTTGTGTACATAAAGTTCATCAAAGTGGAGCACAAGGAGAGATTGAGATACCAGTGTGATCTGCTGACCAAAGGCTGCGGCGGCGGAGCGGAGATGGAGGACAGAAAAGCAGAGGAATGGGCTAGCCAGGTCCAGTGCTGGGCGCTTTACATCATCCACTGCTTCATCTCCCAGCAAAGAGCAGTTCAACAAGTCTGCAATGATAACCTGTTTCTTCAAGATTTATCCAGAATGTGGGGTGGGTTGGCCAACTGCACATCTCCAGCAGGAGTAGGGCTTATCAGAAGCCTCTGTTACACCAAGCTAGGAAGAAGAAAGGTATCAGCTTCAGACAAGATTCTCACAGCTCTCCACAATGTCTCAAGATCCTCAGATGACTGGCAATACATGGCCATTGATTGCCTGATGCTCCTGCTCAAAGACCCAGTTACCCGAAACACGGTTTTCGATACCACAGTGCCGATTCTAGCTGATCTGGCTGAGTTGGAGGATCTGGGTAAAAGGTCAAATTTGGGTGAGGCAATAACACAAACAGTTCTAATGGACTACCATAAGTTCAAATATGGTGGCATGAAGCTCTCAAGCGTTAAAGCCAAGGCGGCCTTAAATCACATCTGGGAGCTGAAAGTGGAGAGAAGAAAGACTGAGAAGCTGATGACAAGTGAAGAAATTGATAAGAGAAGATCAATGGTGAGGAGCCTGAAGAAGCAAGGGAATGAGCTTTTCTGGGCAGGCGACATTGAAAAGGCAACCTTAAAGTACAGTGAGGGTTTGGATGAGTGTGTTGTGACCAGGATGAGGAGGCAGAGGATGATACTTTACAGCAACAGATCCCAGTGCAATCTGATGATGAGGAAAGCAGAAGAAGCCATAAGCGACGCGACTAGGGCTTTGTGTTTGGGTGGGGAGAGAGGCGCATTGCGGTGTAAGAGCTTGTGGAGGCGAGCACAAGCTTATGAGATGATGGGGCTGGCGAAGGAGAGCTTGCTGGATTGCTTGATGTTTGTCAATGGCGGATTGAGGATTGAGGAAGGTGGTGGGAATGGTGGTGGTTTGAAGGTGCCTTATTATGCAGCGAGGTTGATCAGCAAGCAGATGAATGCCACGTGGCTCTTTGCACCTGCAAAAGAAAGAATGAACAACAAGTTCAAGGAAATCATATGATGATGATCATACTTATTATTGGTGAATATGAAGTTCTACCAAACTGGTAATTTCTGGCTGCAAATATTCAGAGCAAGAAAATGGCTGGAAATCCAGAAAGACACTTTATTGTGATGGATTAGATAAGCCGATCTTACCTGCTACTAAGAATTATTGTACACAAGCATGTGAATTATTGGCTACAATAATACATGCTTGATTACTAAAATTCGAGTAGAGGGCAAGTGGAGAAAGATTCCAGAACCAGATCTCTACCGTGATGCTGTAGCAAAAATCCAATACGATGAGGGCAGGGACGGAGTATGGCCAAACTGACAATTAGCTCATATATGGATATAGTCCTTGACGATGTGGAACATTTCTTCTAATTGTTTATTCTCAACACTCCCTCTCAATTTGAAGAAATGACATAATACTTCCCTCGATTATTCTTTCCTCTCCTTGACGATGTGGGACATTTCTTCCAATTTTATTCTCAACAAACATATCATCTTCAAATGTCTACATACCTGTAAAATTCAAGTGACAGTTGCAGTCGTCAAAGAATTCAAGACGGTGATTCTGAGTTGCTTGATGCCAAAACACTATTTGATCGATTTTCAGCATTAGGAATTCTTACCCTTGGATGGGAGTGAAGAAATCGAACAAGAACAAAAGGGGCTAGGGTTTTATTGATGCAAATGATGCTGATACATAAAGGCATAACATACGTATTTATAGGAAAACATATAACAGCAAAAGATTAAACTAGTCCTAATAAAGATTATCTAATATCTCCCCTCAAACTCAAGATGCATTAACAGAAAGCATCGAAAGTTTGCTGACTAAGAAACGAAAACATGAAGCGGAGTGCGCCTTGGTAAACAAATCAGCAATCTGCATAGCGGAAGTGACAAACGGCAATGTAATAGTTCCATTCTGATAATGGTGGCGAGTGAGGTAACAATCAATCTCAATGTGCTTTGTGCGCTCATGGTACACTGAATTTCGAGTAATCTTAATCGCACTAGCGTTGGCGCAATACATCGGAGTAGGATCAGAAAGAGCAATACCCATATCAGCAAGTAACCAACGCAACCATACAATTTCTGCAGTAGTAGATGCCATGGCCCGATATTCCGCCTCTGTAGAAGATCGAGACACAACTGTTTGCTTTTTGCTTCTCCACGAAATAAGAGAATCACCAAGGAAAAGACAATATCCGGTCACAGACTTCCGATCAGAAGGATCACTAGCCCAATCAGCATCAGAGTAAGCTCGCAACTCCAAGGAAGATAATAACAAACTCTGAAACTGTGTCTTACGAAGATAACGAAGAATACGAAGCACAGATGCCCAATGTACAGTGGTAGGGGCCGAAACGAACTGACTAACAATGTGAACTGCATAAGCAATATCCGGTCTGGTAATAGTAAGATATACTAAGCTCCTAACCAGAGTATGGTACAAAGAAGCATCCGACAAAGGAACTCCATCAGTGGACTTATATCGAGCGTTAGTCTCGATTGGAGTATCAGCAGTGCGAGTATCAGAAAGGCGAGCCTGATCGAGATTATCACCAATATACTTAGACTGCGAGAGAAAATAACCTCGTGGAGAGTAATCTACTTCAATACCCAAAAAGTAACGCAAAGGTCCCAAATCTTTCGTCTCAAACTCACGAGCTAAATGTTGTTTCAGTTCCAAAATTCCATCAGTGTGATCACCTGTAATAATCATATCATCCACATATAACGAAAGTAATGTACGACCAGATGGAGTAGACCTGATAAAGAGGGCTGAATCATGG
The DNA here is from genome assembly GCA_963678935.1 of Umbilicus rupestris. Lineage (NCBI taxonomy): Eukaryota > Viridiplantae > Streptophyta > Magnoliopsida > Saxifragales > Crassulaceae > Umbilicus > Umbilicus rupestris. The sequence continues at coordinate 11,264,760 of OY787621.1, forward strand.
TCACTAGAATGAAATCCAAGAGACGAAATCACAATCGAAAACTTTTCAAACCAGGCACGTGGAGCTTGTTTCAGTCCATACAAAGCTTTCTTCAATCTGCAAACTTCTCCAGAACTATGAGGAACACCAGGGGGAGGAGTCATATAAACTTCCTCCTTCAAATCACCATTCAAAAAGGCATTCTTAACATTCAACTGAGAAATAGACCACTGCTTCACTGATGCAACTGCAATAAGAGTGCGAATCGTAACATGTTTGGAAACAGGTGCAAAAGTTTCCTCATAATCCATACCATACTGTTGGGCAAAGCCTTTAGCAACTAAACGAGCCTTGTACCGCTCAATGCTTCCATCAGATTTGGTTTTGATCTTATAGACCCAACGAGAACCAATAGCACGCTTACCAGCCGGAAGAGGAACAATATCCCAAGTGTCTGTTTTGGCCAATGCAGAGAGTTCTTCATTCATTGCTTGCTGCCAACAAGGGTCATGAACCGCCTCCTTATAGGAAGAGAGCTCAGATATCTGGTGAACAGAGGTCAAAAAAGAAGCAAACGAAGCCGAATACGTAGAGTATACATAATCAGGTAACTGAGCGGACTTACGGTTACGCGAAGGATATTGAGAGGACGGAGGAAGAGGATCCTCAATCACAGAAGCGTCAACCTGAGTGGCTGTAGGAACAGGTGGAACATCAGCAGCATCAGTATCCTGAGGCTGAGCATCTACAATGTCAGAAGTGTCAATACTGACAGAGTCAAATGGGTCAATAAGAATAACATCAGAAATCTGTGTACTAGGAGTTTCAGGCGGAATAGAGAAGTACGGAATGTGTTCAAGAAAGACAACATGACGAGAGACATAAAGTTTATGGCTGACCGGATCATAACAACGATAACCTTTCTGACCATCATCATAACCAACAAAGACACATAGTGCAGAACGAGCTGTGAGTTTGCTACGTTCGACGTGAGGGCGAAGAACAAAGCAGGTACAACCAAATACTCTCAAAGAAGAATAATCAGGAGTATGACCATAAAGTTTCTCAAAAGAAGACACCAGAAGTAACAGACGAAGGAATTCTATTTATAGAATGGACAGCGGTAAGAATAGCTTCGCCCTAAAAAGAACTTGGAACAGAAACAGACAAGAGAAGAGAATGTGCTGTTTCAACAATGTGTCTGTGTTTTCTCTCAGCTATCCCATTCTGTTCGGGAGTGTCAGTGCACGAGGTTTGACGAATAGTGCCATCAGAAGCAAGAATATCAAGAAATCGACTAGATGTGTATTCCCCTCCTAAATCACAACGAAAACACTTAATGACTGCATTATGCTGAGTTTTGATTAGAGTACGGAACTTTTGATAGATTTGAAAAAAATCAGAACGTTGTTTCATGAGAGAAGTTCCAGCATCACTCTGCGAGGCAAAAGCTGCAGTGGAAGGAGAGGCAGATTGTCTAGGCTGACTACCTTGCTGGGATTTCGATAACAATAATGGACACTGAGCCTTCCAATGACCCTTCTTCTTGCAGTAGCTACATTCGTCTTTAGCAACTCTAGGCTCATTCTTCTTATCATCAGGCTTCCGAATCGCAAAAATAGAATTATCAGGAAGAGATTTCTCAACACGAGTTTTCAAGCGCGTCTCTTCTGCTTGGAGCTCATTCACTACCGATCAACAATCGGAAGAGGATTCCAATGCAAAATACCACCACGTATACCCTCAAACTCATCACGGTGAGCCATCAAAAATTGAACAAGTCGCTGCTCCTCCCTTCGAGCAATGTAAGCAGCAAAACCTCGCAATTCTGCAGATTCGGTCATTGCAAGTTGATCCCAAAGGTTATTCATAGCCGAATAAAATTCCTGAATTGTCATAGAGCCTTGTTGCAGAGTTCGAATATCATTCTCTAACTGATACTGCTTTGCAAAATTTGATTGTGTATACAATCTCTCCAAGTAATCCCAAATCTCTCTAGCCGTGTCAAACTTCGCAAAGTGAACACCAATCGACTGCTTAACAGAATTATTAATCCAAGTAATAATCTTCGAATTGTTAACCTGCCAAACCGACAATTGATCCTGATCTGTATTGGCCGGCTTTCTCTGTTCTCCAGTAATGAAGCCCCAAAATTTTTTGCCAATCAAAAAATTCTTCATGACATAACTCCAATACGAATAATTCTGTCCATTCAACTGAACGCTGATAGCTTGTAGCGAATCATCATTCCCGGTAGCCATAACGAATATGTAAAGAAGCAGCAGCAACCCTAGAAACCAAAAGAACAATCGAAGGGGCCGAAACCCTAGAAATCTGAAGCCGACGAAGCGTGATTACTAAAAAAAAAAAAAAAAACTAATCGATAGTGGCCCTGATACCATGAAGAAATCGAACAAGAACAAAAGAGGCTAGGGTTTTATTGATGCAAACGATGCTGATACATAAGGCATAACATACGTATTTATAGGAAAACATATAAAAACAAAAGACTAAACTAACCTTAATAAAGATTATCTAATAGGGAGTAGTGTAACACCATGCTTTGGATATCTGATAATAATGAGAAGAAGATGCCAAAGGACTATTTTTGAGCAAGGTGGATGGAAGGGCCAGCCTTAAGAAAGGCCAGACGTGGTGTAAGAGCATCTACACTCATTCAACAACTCCTATATTCTTAAGAGCTTAATCAATATTTTCTAAACGATTATCAGCTTCTCTGTATGTATTTTATGGAACAATTTAGAAATCAGCACGTTCTTATACTATTTAAAAAATTAATATGATATTTATAATCAAATAGTTACTTTATTGATATCATATATATATATATAAATACATTAAAATAATTGAACACGATTCCCCACATTTGTTCAAAATTAAACTGAATTTTAATCCAAAATAACTCAAACTCACTATTTTTTTTTCTTCGGGCCGCTGCTCAAACAACTTTCCATTTAACATCGGCTAACATAATCCCTGCACAGATTTAACGACAAGCAGTTGCGCCACATTGGCAGGCAATGACAGTAGCTTCTCTCCAAATAAGCGGATGCAGATGCCCTAAGTTGCATATGGCGGATGAGGCATCTAATCAGGAACACGTATTGTCACATTTTGGACACTTTTTACTCATGATTCTGGCAAATAGGAATGGAAAAGGGTGAGACATGTTTTGATAAATCATTCAAATGACATTTTACCACCCGCATATTTAGGCCCGGCCGTGAGCATGGGACAGAGGGGCACCCGCATATTTTGGGGGACAAAGGGTGTGGTCTGTCTGAGTTTCAGTCCTTTCCGAAAGGTTGACACTGAGATGGTTTGCTACACTACAATCTGTCTTCTCTATGCCAACCCAAGCTGGCCTAACTTTCAAAACTTCAGTTCCAACTTCTTGACGTGTTTCAAGTTCAGTCCTAGATTGGACCATGGCAGATGAGTCTGTGAGCTGAATCAGTCTTTTCTTTCTCTCAGATTACTTCCTTTCTAACGCTGGAGGTTGATGAAGGTGGTTCTTGAGCCTTTTCCGTGTCTCATCAAAAAACATCAAGACAGCAACTCTTGTCCTTGGAAACAGGACAAGCTTGAAAGAAGTTGATTCATAATTCTTATGGCCTAACTGGAATAAAACTTTGTGCCAGTTGAAGCAGCCACATGATCGTTTTTGGCAATATTCATTGATCCATTTAGCTATTGAAACATGTCTGATCATCCATCAACATTCTTCAAATCTACTCATGCTTACCTGGTACTGACATGTTTTTGTTTCATCTCAGTTGTCAGAATACTATTGGCTAAAATCTGTAGATTTTTTTTACTGATACTGTCTGCTGTAGGATGCTTCCATCCCAGGAGCATGAACTCTCTTCTCCTCCAACTTCTCTGACTCATGACGAAACTTAAACGTTCTGTTCATCCTTCAAATTTTCCAAGATTTAAACGGATGTTTGAAAACTATTAGAGATAAACACTTGAAGAATTGTTCCATGTCTTTATTTTGAATGATACTTTGCTATAATATACTGTGATACAACACCGTAACTCTTGATCACATGGAGATGTGGTCCAATATATTTTGGCCTCAGACGCTCCTCAAATCTGAATCAAGTCCTGATCATGAAGAGGTTTCCCTTGTGAATGACTCCGCATAATAATTGCTCCATAAAAAAGATGAAATGAAAAACCTCAAATGGGGCATATCATCCTCTCCAATCTTTCTTTCACCAGCTACCGGTTTCCATTATCACCTTGCCTGTCTGCTGTTGATAATTCAGTCCATTCATGGAGGAATAATTGTGATGAGAATCTGTGGGTCAGGCTCTCCCAGACCCTGGCCAAACTCTGTAGCCAATAAATTCAGCCAATTTCGCTGCCTTGTTCTCCAGGTCAGGAAGAAGCAATAGCTCATTTCTGCTGCCATGGAAAGAACCAGTCAATGGTTACTCGCCTGAAAATTTTCATTACTTTCTTCTCCATCATTTATATTTTGACCTGTTTTTAAGCCCCATTTGGTCGAATTCCTCAGGATTTTCTCCCTGGAGATCCCAAGTGATGTCACAGTTCATGCTGCCGGAGTTCCATTTTCCCTGCACAAGGTAATCACTCAAAATTCAGACCCACTTGGCGTAACCTGCAGTAAGTTACAGTAGCTGCTGATATCGTCTTACAGCTTCCTCTAGCCTCGAAAAGCGGTTACATCAGGCATCTGGTGCTAGAATCCGGAGAGGCTGAAAAACCTGTAATTATCCTCCCTGACGTTCCCGGAGGCTCGGAGGGGTTTGAACTGGCCGCCAAATTCTGCTACGGCCTACACTTTGATCTAACCCCAGAAAACGCAGCCACTGCGCGCTGTGTTGCAGAGTATTTAGACATGTCGGAAAAGCATGCTGCCAACAACCTCATGCGGAAAACTGAGGCTTACATAGATGAAGTGGCACTCAAGACCGTACCTGCTGCCATTGCTGTCCTGCATGGTTGTGAAAGCTTTATGCCCATAGCTGAGAAAGTGAAGCTGGTCGGAAGATGCATCGATTCCATTGCTTTCTTGTCTTGCAAGGAATCCCAAGGTACTCTGATGGCTGATCATCATCTGGAGGAATGGTGGGCTGAGTACTTGGCCGCGCTTCGAGTTGATATCTTTCAGCGAGTTCTGGTGGCGATGATGTCGAGAGGATTCAAGCCAGCCAAGTTGGGACTTATACTGACATTCTACGCGCAGAAGTCGCTTTGTTGCTTGGTAAGCTTCTGCTCTCAATCATGTTCTCTAAAGATCCGATCGGAAAGCGGAGCCGTTATAAGCATAGTCCGTTCCAACTGTCTTTTATTGGGGTTTTGACCAGCAGGATGTCTGTGGGACTGGTGCGAGGAGAATCGAGCCGGAGCTGGCACAGGAAAAGAGAGCAGTCGTGGAGACGGTGACCGGGCTCTTGCCTAGAGAAAACGCTGCTGTTTCTGCTAGCTTCATTTCACTGCTGCTCAGAGCTTCTGTACTGGTTGAGACCACTCTAGCTTGTCGAGTCGACTTGGAGAGGAGGATGGGAACTCAGCTAGCCCGTGCTACTCCAGATGACGTCATGATTTCGACATACTCCTCAGCTGCTGAGACATTGTATGACGTGGACGCACTGCAACGAATCATGGCATATCACTTGGAATCTGAGGTCCAGGGCAGACATGGAGACAGGTTGGGTATAGGGGAGCTCCTGGAGAGCTGCATGGCTGAAATGGCTTCTGATCCAAACTTGTCCGTGGCCGGGTTCGTTGCTCTTGCTAAGATTGTTCCGGACCAGTACAAGGTGACGGATGACGGAGTGTACAGAGCGGTCGATGTCTACTTGAAGGTAAGCTATAATTATAACATTCCAATTTATATTGGGAGAGTTGTTTATGATTAGTTAATAAGTAAGTCTACTAATTATTTTATTATTAATATATTATAATTTTTGAGATATAACTTGTGAAATTTTGGTGAAAAAAGATAATTTGCACTGTCTATATTTATAATGATTCAGATCGATCTTTCCGATCGGATCGTTTTAATAATGAACCAATTTGGCCGGAGATTTGATGAATTGAATCTTACGTGTGAAATTCTTGATGACAGGCTCATCCAGCTGTGAGTGATCCGGAGAGGAAGAAAGTCTGCAGGGTGATGAACTGCCGGAGGCTATCGGACAGAGCCTCCGCGCACGCTGCGTTGAACGAGCGGCTGCCGTTCCACACGGCCGTTCAGGTGCTTTTCAACCAGCAGCGACGCCTCCAAGCTCTGGTATCCGACAGCCTCGAGTCGATCCAGGAGCCCATAACTAAACCTTGTTTATGTTCCATCGACAACATTCCAGCAGCGCCGGAGCTTGAGAGCTTGATAAGTGAAAACAGGGCACTGAAGCTGGAGAACCTGGAGCTGAAAAATAAGCTGGAGGAAAAGGAACAAGTCAGGCTACCTGATTCAAGCTCAAGTCCACTGAAATCCTACAAGCCCGGTTCCTTGCGCCGCAAGTCATTCGTCAACTCTGTTTCGAAACGGTTAGGGTGGTTCTATCCCTTTGCGCCAATCGGCCCCACTGTTCCGGCCACTGCTTTCTCCGCACCTGCGAATCCCAAGGCTTGGAACAGACCCAGCAGAGCTCGTAGACACTCCTTATCTTGAGACACCTCAACTCAAGTTTGTCTGACATCTTCTTGTTAAGGTTGCAGACCTGTGGAATAAAAGAACAAGGAAAACAAGCGAGAAAATAATGACCACCGCTTGTGTTAAACCCTTCATACACCATTATTTTCTTAACTTGAATACTAAAACGACTCAATCGAAAAAGTCGATCCGACCCGTTATATAGACTGTCCCAATTCCTAAGTCATCAAAATATAGGGTTCATTTTAAAAATCATGATATGTTGGTGACAAAATAGTCGGTAGACTTACTTAATAATCACGAACACTTTTCACAATCGATATGACACAAATTGGGATCTTATCGTAGATATGAGGGTGGCAAAGAACAAGAAGATATGTGTTCCTCGTGTATATTCTACATATAATTCTGAGAAGACCTCAACAGAGAAAATCTCAACTCCCGGCTTAGGATTTGGTTTGATCACTGCAACAAAATCTTTTGAAATGGTTAACTAGCCAGCGTTCGTGAGAGATCGAGTCAGTAATGGGACAACAAATTAAGCTCTAGCGAATGTCGATTAAGATAGCCAAAACTAGGCGAATCAGACAACATGGTCATGCCCTGAAACCCATTTAATATAACTTGGAGAATCTTTAAAAATGTGGAACATTAGGGTTCAGGATCACGAAATGCAGCAGCTGAAAATGACGTCAGATTGTCAATACCCATCAGCTCTTGTTGTGTTTAAATAATGCATGCTTCTCTGCCCACCCATGCGTTCATATTATTTAGCCCAAATGGTGCGATCCACTGATTAACATATTAACACCAAATCCAAAACCCTAAACACATGTTGGGATTTGCTTTCAAACCCAGTCAGCAAACTAATTATTAACATCATTTGCAGTAAAGCTAAACACAAGTGGAGGATTAAACAACCTGGAAAAACATCCATGTTATGACCTTTGCACCCATCTTAGGGACGCGGCGAGGCGGCCTTTGCAGCGTCTCTAAAGATCCGAGCAGCAGCACTTTAATGGCCGGAGCAAGAAAAGTTTAGTCGTTGATGACGATTAGATTATTATGGGTTTATAGCATGCCTGGCTTCAATAATTTACTTTAGTGAGAGAGTGTGAATTTGACGTTGGCTCTGTGAATTGTATATGGCTTTTTATGCAATTAGGGTTACGGAAATTCTGGATTAGTTAGGGTTTACCATCCTAAAGAATTAAGCTGAACTCATTGGTTTGCTGAATGAGGACAACCTTGTACAAATCACCCTCTGCTAAATCTTTAATGTGTTTCTTCAGTTGCAGGAAAATTGTGCTTCGAACGGAATCTCATCAGGTCATCCTCCAGCCCTCGGATTCATCCAATCTTAGGGTTTCCTTAAAAAAAAAAAAAAAAACAGGGAGAATTTCTTAGTTTGTCACTGTTGGAATTTTTTTTCCATTATGACAATGTTCTTCATATGTCATTCTTTTCTCAAATTGTTAATAGAAGTGACGGCTTGAGCTCCTTATTTTTATTCCAGAACGGCTCTCGTCTATCAAGAATCGAACCCTAGTCGTTGAGATGTTTAACGTCTCTTTTATCATTAGACCACGCCTCATGATATGAGCTTTTTATATTTGAAGTGATGCTAATGTGTCATCCAAGTCAGCATTCAAAGTCAAATCATCCGTTAAAGTGACAGTTTAACAGTAACACCACTAATCACAATGACAGTTTCTCTATTTCAAAACATCAATAAATGAAATTTATCAAACCTCAAACCGGCACTTCAAGTAACGTTATGTTTTAAAAGCTAACTCGGATGCCAAGTAGGCATTATGTCATATGAAATGAGTTCTACAGCTACGTCATATGAGAAACATTTTCAAAACTTATATTGCAAGGAGTAACAATATTCTCAAAATGCCCCAAACTTTGAAAGTTTTCTAAAAATTATCCATTCATATTTTGATGTGTTTTATGGGGTATGATCAAGTTGCAGATGTCCAATCTTTTAGGGTTGACAATTTGCAGTATATATAAGTGTCAACCACTGATCTGATCTGATCTGATCTAGGGCTGAATTATTGAAGCTAAGAGACACCGTCTTCAACCTCACGCACCAACTGGAACTTTTGTATAATAAATCCTTCTTCACCAAGAATTCAACAGCATCAGCAGAAGAGGAAAAAAGAGGTAGAGAGAGACAAAGATGAACTGATAATTTGAGTGTAAGCACTCACTTCATTATGTTATTCTTAAACTACAAGTTGCAGTTTAGGGTATTTTTGTTCTCAGACGTAAAGCTATTGTTAAAGAATTCCTACCTAAAGATATTGTTCTTAAATTCATGGAAAACGATCCTCTCTGCACTGATTATATTAAATCGGATTCAGTCTATCACAATACAGTCGATTATGATGTGACGTAAATTTGTATTTTGGAATTTCAGTATATGTGTAGTTTTTAACTTGTAAAGTTTTTCGTTCTGATAAAATTTGTGTCTCGTAAATATACGATTTTCATACTATAGGACATGTCAAATTTGTATATTTCTAGTTCAAAAATTATTATATCAATCAATTTTTTTTGCATGTAAATTGTTATTTTTAATAAATATTATAATTTTAAAATTTACAAAATTATATTGGAAGACACGACATATTGAGGAACGACCATTCGCGGAGACACGGAGCCGCGCACGCCCAGAGACTTTGGAATCTCGTTTTCAATCCAATCTCAACTCAACCCGAGTCACCTCATGAACCACACCCCTTCGCGGTCCAACCGACACATTCCTTCCAATACTGAAAATCTGCGTCATGCATCTGGTTTAACGAGCCGGTGGTTAAACCGCGAACCGGTGTAACCAGAGTTAAACCATCGGTTAACTTCGACATCCTCTGAATTCGCTGGTTATATATCTGCAGAGCTTTATGCAGTGGAAGGAAGCATCTTCTCTTTCTCTCTCTCGGCTTCGAGTTCTCAACACCAGAGCTTCGTCGACGGACAACGAAATCGGATTCTCAAACTCACCCAGATCTCTACGAGGAAGCAGGTTTCGTCAAGCCGGCGAGATTAAGAGGAAATGAGCTGCAACGGATGCAGAGTGCTCCGGAAAGGGTGCAGCGACACCTGCATCCTCCGTCCATGTCTCCAGCGGATCGATTCGCCTGAATCTCAGGGCCACGCGACCATCTTCGTCGCCAAGTTCTTCGGCCGTGCAGGCTTGATGTCGTTCATCTCCGCCGTACCGGAATCTCAGCGACCTGGTGAGTATCCCGAATTCGATTTCGTTAAAAAAATTTTGATCCCTCCGGTGCCCTGTTTCTGATTCTGAGTATTCCCCGGCAGCTCTGTTTCAGTCTCTGCTATTCGAAGCTTGCGGCCGAACAGTGAATCCCGTAAATGGCGCAGTGGGTCTTCTCGGCTCGGGAAACTGGCACGTATGCCAAGCTGCGGTCGAGACAGTTCTCCAAGGCGGAAAGCTGAACCCTTTACCGGAACAAGCTCGATTCTCGCCGGATGTCTCCGAGGTGGGCTTTCCCAACTGGCAGACAATGAAGCGAACCCGCGACGTCAACGACTCCGCTGATCTTAATTTGAGCCTGACGATGAGCTGCAGATCGGGGAGCCCGTCGATGGACTCGGAGGAGTCCGGGACGACGACCACGGCGAGTCGTGGAAATGGACGGAGGCGGCGAGTTGAAGGTGAGGGACGAAGTAGAGAGTTGAAGCTTCTGCAGTTGTTCAGCTGAGTTTTGAGTGCTTTATGGGGTTTTTAGAAGGATCGGAAACTAGCCGGGAATTTTGATTGTCGCCGGTGATTTAATGAAATGAAATTGATGTAATCTCTTCATTACATTTTTAAATAAAATATGTGACAAATATCAGATAAATGGCGTGATCAAACTTGCAAGCATAATGTTCTCGAATATGGTAGAGCTTGTGAACTTAAAATGACTCAAATTCGGTTTTCGAATTGAATGGTGATGATGATATGAGAGTGTATAGGAGGTATGAAAACTATTGAGGATGAACAACTTCCAAATGGAAGACCCTTTTTCCTAAATGTATTGTTTTGGTTGAGTTGCTTTACGTAAAAGTTTGTTCTCACTTTTTTTTTGTCTTTCCGATTGAAGTGGAAAGTAGAAGAGAAAATTCGCAAAGTGCAAGTAGTGGTTGGCTGGTTTCGCTTGCAGGTCGCCGCATTTGAGTTAGTGGGTTGGCGATGTCCCACAAGCCACGATGCAATCCATGAAGAAGAACCTTCCACCTTCATTCAACAGTCAACACGGATGCCTTACTTTTATTTCATCATCAAATCCATTCATTTCAGCATCTCTCAATGTGCACTCACCACCACGGCCGCCCGGCCCAAAAATATTTATTTTCTATTCTTTTTAGTGCCTCGGGGAGATCAATTCGATACCCTCTGGATGTTCGGCCAAACCCAACAATTCAGACATGTGAGTTCAAGAAAACACACCCTTAAAAAGAGTTCACAATGAAAGAAAAAAATGTTGTTTCATGCAAGTAGTGATTGTATCAACATCAAGGTCTGCAAAACTGTAGGGTGGGTTTGTGAGGGCAACACTCAACATCGCTGGTTTACAGCTAGTAGATTAATTACATGTTTCTTGCGTCTTTTGTTTCACATGCATCCTCCGTAAGTCTAACATCTAATATAATACAATGTCTTCCAGCCACAACGTATCATCCTTCCTATACAAAGTCATGTCCCGACACGATTAAGCAACAAGAATTTGTGATTGATACCTTTAAGTAGGAGGATTATAGGCGAGAGACATTGGGATATGGGTGTATGGAAAAGGTTGAGTTATTGGCATGGAGGAAGGTCAGAACAAGTTTGACCACACAATGAAAGCAATGGACAATGTGAGTCAACCACACACACAAAAACAACATAGTTAGCAGACCAGAGAATTAGAATATACAACACCAAATTACTCGCAGCAATGCAATGAAATCATCTATGACTGCATCACACTAAAGTCTGGGGATTGAAAAACTAAACATCATATAGTGTCCCAATTTATATTATCCCTAACTTGAAAAAACAGGGAATGGACTCTCAAACCTATCACTATTTTCATATATCCCCCGATGCAAGATCAGGGGAGCTTGGTCAAGTACATTCGCAAGAATAGCATAGCACAAAAGTCCACATTCTATAACATAAAGTGTGTATCTTGACGACCTATTTGAGGGTCAAATCATTCCTCAGACAACAATTAACCATCACAAGTCGCATCGCATTTCATAGTAGATAGGAACAATCAGAAAGAACAGTGAGCACACGCATCAAGACGATGACTGAATTGAGTTCATAACAAAACCATCTTGGCTAAATTCATAGCAAAACGTATTCCAAAACAAAAACAATTGCAACAAAAAAGATACCAGAAGCAAAACCTGCCCCTCAGTCGATATTCTGCATAACATCTTCAGCAGTGAATTTAGTCCCCTTGTCCTTATCCGCAGCAGCACGACCCTTAGCCTTCCTCTCCAGCAGCGATTTCCTGTCTTTATCAAGTCTCAGCTTCGTAATCACCACCTTCGACGGATTCACTCCAACATTCACAGTCGTACCGTTCACCTTCTCCCTCGTAATCCTCTCAACATGAATCACCCACTTCCGACGGTAAACTTGCACCACTTTTCCATCGCGCCCCTTGAATGTGCCGCGAACGACCTGGACCTCGTCGTCCTTGCGGATCGGCATGGAGCGTACGTTGTACTTGGCTCGGAGCTCGGTGGAGAGCGGCGCGCTCATCAACACGCGGCGGACGCTCGACGGGGCGGTGAAGTGAGCCTTGCGGTTCTTGCGGCGAGAGCTGGTGACTCTAGGGTTGTACTTCATTTTGGGGCGCTAGGGTTTCGCTTCTACAACTTCGTCTTGTTGAGGAAGGAATGAAAATAGCGTATATATAGTTCGGCTGGTTTAGGGTGATGGAGAGGAAGTGCTTAGATGGGCCGGTTCGGATGTTGGGCCCTACAAGGCCCATTTTTATATTGGGCTTTTCAAGAACCTTTTGATTTGGCTTCTAAAGGCCCATTTACAGGTAAATATATTAAGATTAATTTTCAATTATGTAGAATTATAATTTTTTGAACAACAAAATACAATGAATCAACTGACTTAACTCTTATTTAACCGCTTACAAAAAATATGATCGGACGATAAAACAACATGGTAAAAGTACAACATCTTGCTACCACTGCATTTGGAGTAACTTCTGCACAATGTGACTCATGATAAATAGCTGATTTTAAGCCAAAAACTTCATTTAGAAGGTAACCGCCACTTCTTGTGCCAATATATAGACACCTTGGACCATAACGGGAAGCTGAAATTGTTCTCGTGAGGATGATCGGCTGCACCGCCAACTACTAAGGGTAGCCATACGTATCTCGAGTCTCTTAAGTCGGCAGGATTCCAGCGGTCTGCCATGAATATGAACGAACCCGGGAGTCCAGGCAAGGGTATCACAAAACTGCTTTGAGAAAAGAATGTGGTTTGTATAAATATTGTGTTCCCGCCCTTGCAAGGGTTGCCTATTGTCTCCCAAGGACCCATTATTGATTCGGCTGCGTGAGCCAGTGCCTTATTGGGAGCCCATCCGGAGCAGCCAGAGGTGATCATGTAATAAGTTCCTCGGTGTTTAAAGAGAGCTGGAGCTTCACGGCGTTGTCCCGGTAAAATCCTTCTCATCACTGAAGTTACATCAAGATAGTCATCAGTGAGAGGTCCTATGTGTAGGTCAGAGTTGCCCTCGGAGGAGTATACTAGGTATGCTACACCGTCCTCGTCCTTAAAGAGTGTCATGTCCCTGCTATCAAACCCGTGGGGCTGCATACTGTAGAGATAATTGAACGGGCCTGTTGGGTAGTCGCTGACAGCAACACCAACAGATGCCTTGGTGTAGTTGACATCATCAATATGCATCCACATTACGTATTTCCCAGTTTTCTCATTGTGGATCACTTTTGGCCTTTCGAGCACGTTGGATTTATGCAGGTCATGGGACTCGTCAGTTTCTTCTGCTGCCAAAACAATACCCTCAAATTTCCAGGTCCATAAATCTTTTGAAGAATAACACCCAACTCCGATAATGTCAACCTGAAAAAGAAGACCATTAATACAATCCATGAAAATGAAAGAAGCTCTTAAAGAATGCGCTCTCATAAATCAAAGATACTTTCTTAAAATAATTTATGTTTTTCAATTGCAAGCCTTCATAAAACCGAATTATTCAAGGACCTGAAACGGCAACCTGTTAACCAGAAAAGTAATGCCAAAATGACATTGTGGAGCCATGGCAGTTTTTTTCCAGATATGTTGTTTATAACCAGATAATATAGGCAAGAAATATCCATTCTGATAGCTCGTGATAATTATAAATGTCACTAACCCGTGCAGATCCTTTTTTGTGCGCATGATAAGTGGGTCCATCTTTATACTCTCCATACCAGTAGTAAGTCTTCGAACTCTCGTCTTTCAGAATACCGCCACCGTGAGCTTGAATGGGTCTTCCATCTGTATCTAACCATACTCTACCAGGATAATAACTGTAACTGTCATTCTCTACTTCCTTTAACGGACCTATAGCAGTCTTCATATCCGGGAAAAATATATGCCTAAGTTGGGAAGTCTCGTCAAGGAACTCTTCAAGTATAATTGTAGGTAGCTTCGGTTTCCTTTTCATCGCTCTTGCTGATCTTTTCCTCGGAGGAGGTATTTTAATTCCTTCTTTTTCCACCTCAACAAGTTCCTGAAAATATGGGTACTGATCGATGCGCAACTGCGTCTCTTCTTCAACCAAAGCTCTATGTCTTGGAAGTGAATACAGTTGAAGCATGATCAGGAAGGCAACCAAACTCAACACCACAGTCGACAGCCCAAATCTGCTTCCTGCATTGGAATGAAAAGTAGTTGGTCTTCGGTATGTGTTCTTGTTCCTCCACAAAGCTTCGGTTATATAAACATAATCTGAGGAGAATGAATACATCCCAAAATTCACAACGTCAAAACTTCAATTTCTGCATACTTTAACTTTAATACAAATTCTATCCTATCTATATGAAAATATCCATTGAATCTCAGTCATAGTCAAAATCTGAAATCCCAGTTTCAATCAGCAAACCATAAACCTAAATATACAAAAATCCACAACTCACTGTAGCCAACTATATCAGCATGTACAATACGGAATCAATCAATCGACAACGCCCAAATGAAAGCACAAACACATCCATGAAAACCTAATCCTGCACCGAATTGAACACGCTTGCTCACCTGGTAGTGCTTGAATCCGCGACATGAAATTGAGCTCCTACCGAAGTCCAATAAGTTGAAATTACAGCCAATTTCAACTAGCGAGCTCTATCTACTCAGAACAGAGACAATGAATGCGAAAAGAGCAAACCCTGAGAACCGATTGGTGAAGAAGTGGTTGAGATGGTAGCTTCGGATTACAGGAACCGAAACTAGATCTACATAAGATGATGATGAGGATGGTGAGGATTGAGGATGACTTGCGACCAAAATTTTGGTGATGAGATTCTTGCTGGAGCTGATCCGTGCCGGCTGCTTCCGCGCGACTTCATTATTGCTCTCAATTTTTATACCGACCAGTTTGAAATCTTTTTCAAATGCCACAAATTTGAAAATTTATCTCATTTGTCATTTTGTGTGAAATTAGTTTCTAAAATACCACATGATAAATTATTATTCCCAATACCCGGTTGTTCCTGATTTTAAATTATATTGTCGATATGAGTTCTAATACCATTTATTCTTCATTTTAAATTACGTTGTCGACATCAACGCTGGCATAACGCTAATGTATCATTTACTCACAAAGTGCTATTCCCGATAACGATTTGTGAAAAAATCCGAATTCACATAACCACAAACACTAGCGGTTTGTCGAGATATTTGACACATCAGCATCGTGTCAGCGCTGATGTGTCCTACCGAAATTAAAATTATCCACCAATTGTTATTCCCAAATTATGGCATTTCGAAAATAACCTTCAGAAAAATAACAGATGAGGAACAAAAGTTCAAAAACTGGCGTTCCAAACAAATTCTGACCATGCACGCGATAATTACGAAATATATAATATTTATTATATTACTTCACATGACTATATATTATTTTTATTATTTACGAAAATATCGATCTGTTTGAAACTGCGTCGTTTCACCTTTTCTGGTATAAAACGTCACCGTTTTGAATTTAAAAATATATGTTTATAGGTCTCTTGAAAATAAATATTTATTTACATATAAAAATTGGGAGATGCATTGAAAAATATAAGAATCGTGTTCTTCACCAGCATACATTGTTCTGTAAAATATAATAATTTTACAGTTCAAGATTCAGGATGAAGATATACCCTTGTTTTATTTGCTCTGGTATCCCTAAAAGAAATTTAGGGTTTAGGGATTCACAAACCCTAGATTATAAAAATCACAATTGCTAAATGTAGCATGTGGCCTTAATTTCGTGTTCGAGATAAATTCTTATCGGTCTAGTCTTATGTCATATATCCATTCTTATAATTTAAATATAAAATAATAAAAATAAGGATTCAAATAAAAAAGAAAATATCAAATTAGTCGGATATGAAACATTTGATGTAGCTACTTCAATACAACAAACAATCAAATCACATTCAACCCGATCCTAAACACCAAGATTTCATATGATCACAACAACTCATCAAATGTTCTTCGAATGAATGCCCGGGTGGGATCAATTTATATCAGAATTAGGTCATGGTTGAATATAGAAAAAGAAATATATATTCATTCTTATATCTTAATATGAGACAATTAGAAATAAGGATTCCAAATAAAAAATAGAATGGCGGACTAGTCGAACCATCTCGATATGCGATAAAGGCTAACTGTAGACAGTTCTTAATAAAAATATGTCCGTCAAATCCTTATGTGAGATAAAAGATAATTTATGCCTCAAAATAGAGAGTACTGCCGGTAACTCCATATTATTGGCTTCCGCGCCTAGTTCGTCGTCAAACTCCTGAGCATCTGATCCGCTCTCACTCTAAAACTTTTTGATAATTCTATGAAAGACATTAATATAAGCCCGACTAATCAATCAACCTCATATTTAAAATCTTCTTCTTCTTCGCTCTCCTAGATGCCTTCCCTGACCCTAATCATGCCCTTCATTATATAAAAGGAGGGACAATCAACATATACACCCAATATCTCTAATTGTATTGCATACATATATTAAAATGTTCGCGGACTTTTCTGGAGCGAGAAAACCAATCACCTTCATTCTAGTCCCAAATTGGAGCCTCTAAAAAAAAATTGAACATGATTTTATAATAAAAAATACGGTATTAATAATGTTAACTTATTCGATTTCGATAACATCAATGACAATATAATAGAAAGTCTGAAAAGGTAAAACATTAATCTCTGCAAAAACACAGAGCCATGAAACTTGGACTCTGCACGTGTGGCCCGACGACCAACGACCATCTTTCATTTTCCTCACCCACGGGTCAAACCCGACCCAATCCACCTCAGCCTATAATTATAGTTACTGCTATTTCCATTTGACGGTAGCTAATTACAATTGGAGGAATCAACTAGTCAGATTTTTTTAATTAAAAAATTGGATATTATTTTCGACGAAGACCAAGGAGTTGAGCAGACACACTCACATTTCACTACTCACATCCTTCGCTGCATTCCACTCTGTCATCTCCAAATCCTCCATCAAAATCCACATGCATTTCCCATCTGGGTATCTCTGATCCGCCTCCCATTGTTCGATTTTTCAGAGCTGGAGGAGCTTGTAAGACGGTGCGAGTGTGATGGGTTTGAGCTCATCTGTTGATGTTTAGCAGTTGGGGGTGTGATTTGCTGCTTTTTTTCTTGAGGAAAGTTCATGGCTTTGGGTTCAATCTGATTGCGTGGTGATGGTTTATGTGATGATGATGTTTGTTTTATGAGGCTTTTGGGTCTTTGACTGTTGAAAAAGAGACCAGATAAAGCTAGGGAAGTGAGTTGCTACATATGTTTAGACTACTGTTGGGTTTGTTGTAGGGAGAGTGGCGCACTGAGATCTCTGATGTGATAGTTGCTGAGGTTTTGGTGATATGATTTGAGATTTGGTTGCTGTCATTGTTGCTCAAGTGAGTGGCTTTGTGTTGGATTAGGTGTGACCTCCAGGTGTTTGTGAAAATGCCTATGCTGGAATCTGGTGGTGGTAATGGGCTTGTTTTGGATCTGAATACTGCAGTGAAAGATGGGGTTTTGGGTGGCGTTCAAGGTGTGAATGTAGGTGATGGTGGTACTGAGAAGTTAGATCTGAGAATGATGATTGAGGAGCTTGAATTAGCTGAGATTCCACCAGTGTTCATTTGCCCAATTTCGCTTGAGCCTATGCAAGAACCAGTAACTCTGTGCACAGGCCAAACCTATGAAAGGTCCAACATTCTCAAATGGTTTAGTTTGGGGCACTTTACTTGTCCCACCACAATGCAAGAGCTCTGGGATAATTCGGTTACACCCAATGCGACGCTAGGTCATTTGATCCACATTTGGTTTTCTCAGAAGTATTTGATCATGAAGAAGAGATCAGAAGATGTGCAGGGTAGAGTGAGTGAGCTTATTCAGACATTAAGGACAGTTAAGAGTCAAGCCAGGGTTCAAGCTCTTAAAGAGTTGCATCAGGTTGTGGAGAAGAATATGACTGCTAGGAAAACGGTAGTTTCTGAAGGAGGGATTGGATTGTTTTTGTCCCTATTTGGACCATTTACTTCCCACACAGTTGGGTCTGAGATTGTAGCCATTTTGGTGAACTTGACACTTGATTCAGAGTCCAGAAGTAATTTATTGCAACCAGCAAGAATTTCTGTATTGGTTGATATGTTGAATGAGGGATCAATCCACACAAAAATAAATTGTACCAGGTTGATGGAAACACTGGTGGAAGAGAAAGATTTTCGGTCTGAAATTGTTTCAAGGCATAGCCTTTTGGTAGGATTGATGAGGCTTGTGAAGGATAAGAAAAATCCAAATGGGATTTTACACGGTCTTCGCCTCCTCAGGGCAATATGCGCGCACAATCAGGTCTTAAACCTTGTCATCACAATCGGGGCGGTTCCTCAATTTGTTAACTTGCTGCCATCTTTACATCCGGATTCACTAGAGCTAGCACTTCCCATCCTGGACGCATTGGCATCTTACCCGGATGGCGTATTGGCGTTAAAGAACGATTCAAACACCATCCCACACATGGTAAAATTACTCATGAAAGTGTCCGAGCCTTGCACGCAGCATGCTCTCTCAATCTTATGGTCAGTATGCCAATTTGCGCCGCAGGAATGCTCAGCCATTGCGATCGAAGCTGGTCTTGCCGCAAGGCTTCTCCTAGTGATTCAAAGCGGCTGCAGCCCTGTTGTGAAACAAAAATCTGCGGAGTTGCTCAAGTTATGCAGTTTGAATTACAGTGACACCATTTTCATTTCCAAGTGCAAGCTCACAAGAACCATTCAATGACCAGCTTCTCTACCCTATGTACATTCTGACATTGGTTTTACCCAGTTTTCAAGATAAATGAGGCTCTACCACGGAGCCCATTTCAACAGAATAATCTCCACAAAGGAAGAGAGGGCATGAGCAACTGTGCCTAATTTTCAAGCATGCAGCAAACCATGTTCTTTGTCAAATTTTGAAATGGGTACAATTCACTGTCTTACCTAAAAGGACTGGATTTGGAAACTAGTGAACTGGGACACTGGGTCCTCAAACATCTGGAAAAAGAGCTGAAACATCTGGAAAAAGAGCTGAAGATCTGAGCTGGGGGACTCTGTAGGTGCAATGTGACACTCAAAGTCAGTGAGGGGTGTCAGATTGATTGAAATGAAAGACATGAGAGGTGGTGAGTGGTGACTAGTGAGTGACAAGTGGTGTTACATCTCCAACTGGGGACTCTGTAAAACTCTACAAGTTGCAACTGTGGTTGGCATTGAATTTGAATAGGAGGACACTGCTGGTTTCTCTACTGCAAAATGTTGCCATCATCTGGCAGTTACCTTTTCAGATCTCTCTCAGACTCTGATAGTCTGAATTGTTTCACTTTTTGTAAAATGTTTTACTGGAATTGTCATCTTGTAAATTTCAATTTTCACCACATGAAAATGAAATTAAGCAAACATTTTTATAAATATACAAAAAAGGAAAGAAAAATGTTGGGTTCAGCAAAATAAAGAAAGAAGAATAGAGAGGCTAAAAGTTGGATTTACCACGAAACGACGTCGTTAAGCTCTCAACTGGTGAAGATACGGCGTCGTTTGTGAAGGACTGGACTGTCACGAAGCCGAGAGAGGTCGTGGCTAGCTCGATCGATCGCCAACTCTCTCTCCCGTCAACGTCGCCGCCGGGAAGACGCCGGCGGAGGATAGTGAAGAGTCTGAAGAAAGAAGAAACTCATCCGCGTCCACAGCTTCATCGCCGGCAGAAGGTCCACAGGGACGAGGCGTGAAGGATGACCTTTCGGAGATCAAAAACTCGCTAGGGCGGCAATTACGCAGCGTCGCCTCATTCCAAGCGCCGCCTCCGAAGACGTAGATGAATCGGATGAAGAATAGGCCGATTTGGGGAAGATCGATGGAATACGGAGCGATTTTGCGGAAATTGGGGTAAGGTGAAGGCCGGGATCTAGAAGCTTCTCCAGAGTCATCCTGATGTTAGTGTTGAAGGCAGAAGCGAGGAGTATCCAGAGGATAGTGTAACCGCCGTGACGGAGGAGGTTCCTTTGCCGGATGATGCTGGTGCTGATGGTACGCTGCTTTGAATTTTCATGACAATCAGTGTGTTCCTTTTCTTTTTTTTTCTTTTTTTTGCAATATGAATACTGGAAATTTCGATGATGATGAAACTTTGGATGTCTCATTTTTGTTTGACAGATTTTGATTTGAATGATTGGCAAGAACAAGCACATGCGGGGGCTGTGGATCGTCATGTGCCGGAGCTGGCTGATCTGAGGTTGGAGATGTGTCCTGATCATATGAGGGAAGGCCGCCTCTGAATGATATACTTAGTACTGGCCCATCTTAAGGTTGATAAAAAGAAGATGTCTTGACATTGTCAACATCCAAAGTAAGTTCACCCCTACTGCTTTGCATTTTGAATGTTTCAGCTTGGTATCTTGAGCTCCACGGCCGCCAGAGTGATGAGTTTATGACCCTTTTCCGTTCTAATGGAATCTGCAAACTATAATTTTTGTTGATTATTTGCAGCACATGAGAATTGTAGAGCTTCTCGGCCGCCAGAGGGTTTATTATTAGTTGTTCAGTTGGTTAATTTTGATTCTGTGCGGCTGTATTTGTTGGTATTCACATATTAGGCAATGAAGAGGATGTCTCCTCTGCAGATCTTTAAGAGGATGAAGTTACAAGTCTAGCTAAAGGTGACTAGTATTATTCATATAGTGTCCTCTTCAATTCTCATTCACCATATCCAGCATATAATTAAACTTTCCTCGCAAACAAGGCATGTGAATAATGAGAAAAATGAAGGTGTTGCTACTTTGCGAGTTGAATTTCAGCAGAGTCAATTATAATAATTTTGTGCTATTTATGTATTTTAGGTACTGATGTCATAGTTTTATTGGTTTAATATTTCATTTTTTTCTCTTACAGGGAAACTGGACGACACGCCTCATGGATGGTTATTTTCCTGAGTGTAGATGTAGTCCAAGTGAGCTGCTAGTGATCTTCTCATCAAGCATTCGTCGTTACCTAACCCTTCGCATAGATCTTCAGCGACCACAAGAGCTTCATTTCTTTTGAGATCCTTTAAGAATGAAAGTTCGAGCTAAAAGGTCAAGTATCAAAAACAAGCTAGAGATATATAGTTACTGACCGGACATGTACATTGACATATACCTTATTGAGTTCGGTTTCCTGAACTGAGGAGGTGGTGCTGGGAACACCTTGTAGAGGCCTGGCAGACGCGTCGAGGGCTAGGAGAGAAAATATGAGGAAGGCTACGATGAGCTTACTCATGCTTCTACAAGTTCAAAGAGATGGATGTAAGAGAGAGAGAGAGAGGAAAATAGGAGGTTTGAATGGAACAAATATGAGGGAGAGAAGATGGGAATTATATACAGATAATAAGGAGAAACTTGTTGCAAAAAATCAAATCATTCTCTGGAACTTTGACACCTTGGGAGGAATTTAAAGCTAAGGTGCCCTAAGTATCAAGCTATCGAAATATATGGAGTTTGTAACTGGATGAATCACACACACCTTATGCGTCTTTCATTCATTTATATTTGTACGAACAGCATAGATGCCTTGAAACAATGGCAATGCTGAAAATTGAGAACTCATTCGCTACAAACTGGTATCAGGGAAGTCATGTGTATCATGCCGAGTGGCTGAGTTGGCTCCTACATTAATGTGTCCCAGACCTGGACGCTATTATCATCCTAGGGTTTGCTTGCATGGAATGGCAAGTATGGTGATACCAGATATCGATTCTGGAAACTCAATGGTTACATAGAATGAATGAAAGGATGAAAACATTGGCAACCTGTGCTCAAACTGGACCTGTTGGAAAGAGATGAAGGGAGGAACCGAACCCTAATTGAAGAGCTGATTTGGTTCTACGTCAGGTGGGGATTTAATGCAAATAATCTGCCTGAAACTTGGCAATCCGGAGAGAAAGTTGGTAGTTTGTATTAAGTTTTCAATGCCTAATTATCTAAATTAAATAGAAGTCCAAAAAGAAGATGATCCAAGGAGAAGAAGTTCACCTCATGAAGAAGATTATTCTAGAAAAGTATGGGGAAGTGTGGAGAAAATGAGAGAGTAGAGAAGTGAGTAGAATTTTCTAGAAAGACTAATTATAGCCATTGGATCAAAATGATCCAAGCCTTCCATTTGGAAGGAGCTTTAGTATAAATAGGGGTGAAGAATTCTACTAATTATCTAAATTAAGTAGAAGTCCAAAAAGAAGATGATCCAAGGAGAAGAAGTTCACCTCATGAAGAAGATTATTTTAGAAAAGTATGGAGAAATGTGGAGAAAACGAGATAGTAGAAAAGTGAGTAGAATTTTCTAGAGAAGTTAATTATAGTCATTGGATAAAAATGATCTAAGCCTTCCATTTGAAATAAGTTTCCAACCGCATGCGTCCAGACAGACATTTTTCTCCAATTTTTGAAAGGCTACACCTTCTTATTGAGGGGAATATGGATGGAAAAGTAAAGTTTTTAATACGAGGTCACCGGATGACGAAATATAATTGAGACTGGTTTTCGGTCGAGTCAGTATATACTCTGAAATCCAAATGTGTTGATCATAATTTGCCGCGTGTATGATTAACGGCCATGACATTAAACAACAAAACGACGCGGCTTCAACGCCTGGCGGTTCACAAGAAATGAATGGCTGCTGCTTCTTTTTCTCCATTGCTCATTCCGCCGCTCAATAATCAACTTTCGCCGCCACGTGCTCATCGCTTCATCTCTCGACTGTCCAGCGGATTCGTGCGATCAACGCCCGGAAGAAGTCGCAGCGTTGCCATAGTACGATTGCAACCCGTTGGGAGCGCGATGACTACGGGATTCAGTTCGGACATCGGCGATGCTCTCGGCGAGATTGTGATTTTTAGGGCTTCTGGGGAATCCGTGGCGTTCAAGGATCTCTGGGATCAGCAGGAGGTTTGCAATCTCGCTTTCCGTTCTGATTATAGATTTATAGTTGCAGGATCAGTTAGTGTTTTTTCGTGTTTGGCCATGGATAGGGAGTGGCAGTTGTGGCCCTTCTGAGGCACTTCGGATGTCCATGCAGGTAATTCATTCTAATGCATGAATTTTTTATGTGAGCTGCTAATGAGTTTTGGATGGTATTTTGAATCTATTTGACTGGTGACAACTTGAAGCTGGGAGTTGGCTGCAGCGCTCAAGGAAGTGAAGCCTAGATTTGATTCTGCTGGTGTCAAATTGATTGCAGTTGGAGTTGGCACTCCAGACAAGGCTCAACTCTTTGCTGATAAGGTATACCTGACCTTAGTCACTGTTTTTGTTTCTTGCTAGTGAGTGTTTTTTAACTTGGTCACTGGAGCTGGATAATGAAATGGATATCTGCAAGTTGAAGCCTTTTACCTTACTTATGAGTTGAACTTTTTTTACCTTAACTATGTTCCATGGTTGATCTCTCACACTTGCTCCATACCAGTCAGTAAAGTTAGGTATGCAAGCTGATGCTAGTGAGGCTCTATGATTTGATGAGATTGCATCTAGCTATCCTCATTTTAGGCTTGAGTTAATATTATATCATGTAGTTTTGTGGGTTGATATCAGCTAAAGAAGTCCGACTTTGTTTTAAGATTCAGCCAAGGATAACAAAATGTGATTCTATTTATTGAGGTCTCTCAGTGCTTTGGTTCACTTATAACTAAGTTTGATTATTTTTCCATACTACCATGCTCAGTTACCGTTCCCAACTGACTGCCTTTATGCTGATCCTGAGCGCAAGGTAAGAATGTTACCTTATACCATTATCATCTATCTTTTTCCTTGAGAACACTATGCCGGATACCATGCATTTCTTGTTGTATTTCAGGCTTATAATTTGTTTGATCTGTACTATGGTTTTTGGCGGACATTTTTCAACCCAGCCAGTGTAATCTCATTCTCATATATCCTTTTAGTAAATCATTTCCAAGCACATTAGCTTTCCAGTTTCCAATTAAAACGCCGTACTACTACATTGCAGAGGAAAGTATTGTCAAGATTTGGAGCCGTTAAGAAAGCTACAAAAAACTATACCATTAAAGCCACCCCTGATGACAGAAGCAGTGTCTTGCAACAGGTATCACAAATTTGCTTGCTAAATTAGAGTTGAACTTAAAAAACAGAAATGGTAACATGTTACAAATACAACCAGGGAGGGATGTTTGTATTTAAGGGCAAGCAGCTGCTGTATGCCAGGAAGGATGAAGGAACAGGTGATCATGCTTCCTTAGAAGAAGTATTTGATGTTTGCTGCAAGGTACCTATTGCTTAAAGCATTACTGGAAGATTGGATATTGAGCACAAGCCGTTCCCTGAGACTCAAAATCTTTACCATAAAATTACAATGAACCAATTGTATATTGTATGTTGCATTCACTCTCTCAACTCATTCTTATTCCATCTTGTATAAAAAAGTAGGCTAATACATTCCCATCGCAAAGGATGTATGTGGTGTATAGATGCGCCTACATATTTTTATTATGGGCATAGCTCTCTCTATGAAACAGTTCAGTTCTTACGGGCCATTATCATCTCTCTTGTATTCAAGCAGTTTCATTATTATTAATGGTACCTCTGCATTCTGTGCTATGTGGTGGCATTTAGTTTTTGGAATTTCTACCCTGCTACTGTCTCTGATGAAACAGACGTGCAAAATAACTCACCAGCTATTGCTATGGTAAGTCACCTTAATTGACATAAGGTAAGAATAATACGTAATAGGAGTTGCTAAGCAGTAAGCAATTTCTGCTTCGGATTCCTATAGGTAAAGTTGTCCACATAAGTCATTTCTACATCTCAATGTACTTTTATTTTTCTCTCTTTATTGATTGGTCAAATAATGTTTCACCAATTACTTTTAGCAATGTGATTTTTGCAGGCTTGTGCAATATGTCCCCATTGTAGGGTTGCCAGTGAGGCCATCCCAAGTCAAGATGGGCAACTGATGAAAGCTTGGAGTGTGACTTGGTAGTACTTTTCAATACATTCTTAAAGTCAAATATGTATCTTAGCTCTGATATTAATCACACCCACCCACTTAACACAGTAATAAAAACAAGAAAAAGGAGCATCACCCATATATGGTCCTTCCCATTCCTTTCCTTGCTGTGAAACACAAAGCAAAAGTGGTAATCCATGCATATTCCCCAAGTCTCTTGTTACAGCAGATATAGATAGAATTGAAAGGCATCTCTAGCCAAGTTGGCAGAATAGTGCAGGTACTCTGGTTAACACTCTTTTCTTTTTTCAATTACATTTTTCTATCTTCCTCTGTTTGTTATATTTATTAAGAATCCAAAGCTGTAGAATGTGGGCATTTTGGTTGTATGCTTATTCTTATGTAAACGCTTTCTCAGAAATCATACATGAAATAGAAATACAATCTGAAAGAAAACAGATACAGTTGATTTCTGTTTTGATGTTCTCTGTTATATGCATGGGCCTTGTTTTCTCTGAGAACAGATGAACATAAAAGACAAATTGAAGAAGATTTTCAGTTCTGTAGAGAGGATTCAAACTTCATAGTCTAGTAGGGATTAAATTCATTAGGCTCTGCACATCTCCCTCATAGCACCAGATCCTGTACAGCCTAGACATACCAACAAGATGAGAATAGTCTTTTCCTTTTATCTGAACTGGTGCTGGCAGTAGCATTAACACCTTCATAATGTAAGAGAGATACAAGTCACTAGTACAGATGTAGACTATGTGACATGACATGCATTTTTTGTCTGGAACGCTGAAGCATGTAAAAGCAGCAAATGTATATATTGCTGTATATTCAATGAATGAAATGTTACTCTTATATATCTGCAGAGGAGGAAAATGAAGATTGATGGTGGAAGCTGGATAATGGCTTATAGTACTTTTTTTCTTTCTGGGAAATGAAGAGCAGGGTTTTAAAGGAGGGGGGGATTTGAAGCATATTGCTTAACTTTTGGGACAAAAACAGCTATGTGGGTGCAAGTTAAGTTGCTATCACACTGCACTTTTCCTTGAAGCCTGTCTTATTTTTCTTGCTACATTTTCAGAATTGCATTTTGCTGATACTTTTTATTGCTATTTATTGGTTTGTTGTTGAGGTTGACTTCAATTTTGTTTATGCTGACGTAGGGAGATAGGGATCTTGTGTTTAGATTTTGTTTTGGATTCTTTTGTGTTCCCCTCTCAGAATCTAATTAATGTCCCCAAGCAGATCCCTGTCTCTATTCTTTTGTAAAACTCTATATTTTTGGCCTTTTCATTTATTCTCATGTTTGTATTATATTCGATTTAGAGTAATGCTATGCCCAATTATAAATCAGCTTGTATTTATGCAAATGTAGGTACAATGACAGTTTTACCCCCTCATAGTTACACTTTACCAATTAATGAATAATTTATCTGAGAGGCATGCATGTCCTTGGGATTCTTTTATGTATGTTTTGAGTTTTCCCTTCCTGGTTTATTAGTTTTGATTTTAGCAGACTGTATCACTTCTTTCAAATTAGCAGAATTGCAGAAAAGACATGTAGCAGTCAAAAAAGCAAAGCCAGAAGACTGGGTATATCTTCTATTATTAACATGAAACGGCGTCGTGAGGCTTAAAGTCTGCATGCTGAGGGGCGTAGCATATAGCTACTACTGTAAATGTAGAAACCTAAATGGGATGCTTAGACCTTAGAGTGCAAATACTGGTGATCTACTGCTTGGTGAAGTGACTATATGCAACTATGAAAGTTGAAACTCCGACCTTTTAGCCTCCAACCATGTCTGTCTGTCCTATTTATCTCCTCTGTTTTCATTACAAATTACTTCCTTTATGTGAGTATTTCTGAATAGTCAACATGTATTGAAGAGAATGGCCATTGCATGAAGTCACTCTCATTTCTCTGGTTAAGTATTCTTAGTCCACTAACATGCATAGAGGTTAATACAGAGATTATGATGATGGTATTATTGATGTTTATCATGAGATTTGCTTCAGACTTTAGGCCTAAATGGTTTACTAAATTTGAGAATTGGCTAGTGTAAGTTTATGCAGGCCAAAATGTTGACAATATTCTTGCATTTGTATTGAAGTATGTTAAAGGAAAAGGACTGAAGATTATTGGAGGGTTGGGCTGGGAAGACAGGATGGAGGAGATGTTAAGTAAAGCTAAAGATGAAGTCTTTTTCTCAGACCCAGATCCCCATGGAATGCAGGTATGATACCCAGCATTTCCCTTTCTTTTTCTTTTTGTTTGGTTTAAAGGAACTTGCTTTGTTGTATTTCTCAAATCTTTTTCAGAAATTAAAGCAGAGAGAGGGAGTGGTCAGGGGTTTGGATATGTATGCATAGAGGTTCAGATTTGGTCTGGAGTTAGCAGCCAAAAAAATCAAAAGAAACAATATAAACCCAGCTTGATTTGTTTGAGATGATGAAGCAATTGAGTTTCCACCGAATGATTGAGTTATCTTGCACCTAGAGAACAGAGGCAAGAAACTAAACTTCACCAACGATATCTTTCTGCAGAGTGAGAAAACCTGCATTGGGACAAGTAAGATGAAGTTTGATAAAATCAGCAAC
Source organism: Umbilicus rupestris (assembly GCA_963678935.1). Classification (NCBI taxonomy): domain Eukaryota; kingdom Viridiplantae; phylum Streptophyta; class Magnoliopsida; order Saxifragales; family Crassulaceae; genus Umbilicus; species Umbilicus rupestris. The sequence goes on from OY787621.1 coordinate 11,292,733, forward strand.
AACATCAGTCACAGTAACTGGCTTGGGTTTTCTCTTGCTCCCAACTTGAGCTTGGAAGTTCCTCTCGACTCGCATCGCCATCCCATGCCTTACTCATCTTCTGAATCTTCTCTTGCTCCCCCAACACTCCCTTCCAGCTACTTCCATTCCCTTATAAACCTGGATTCTTCTGGAAACTGTTATAGCCATCAAAATAGTCCTTACAGCTCTGGGTTTCCTGCTATGCCACTTAACTCGGATGGGTCACTCTGCATCATTGGAGCTTCCAGGTCAAGTGTATCACAAGGTCAGGCTCTTATAATGTTAGTCAGTTTTTGTCTTCCCCTTCTACTTTTCTATGCCTTTTAACTCTAAACTGCTTCTACTTGATGCTGTGCATGTAGCTCCAGCACCCAAGCTGGAGGATTTCTTTGGTGGTGGAACCATGGGGACTCATCAAAGTGAAGCCAGTGACAGACAAGCCATGGCTCTAAGCTTGGACAGTATGTATTACAATCAAACCACTTACCAGGAGACCAACAGCAACCTACATTTCCTACACTACCAGCAAGAAGGCATGAGGCCACAACAAACTGAATTCCAGCAATACCCTCTGTATTACTATAGCCACAAGACTCATGATTCCACAACACAAGATGAAAAAATCAAGGAAACACATGTCGATGCTTCCAACATTCAGCTGCTATCATCAATGGGCAGTGATGTTTACAATGGGTTGAAACATCACTGCCCAACTGATAATGCTGTGGGTGAGAAATTTAATCATGTGGGTTTTGGAGACTTACAGGCTCTGACCTTGTCTATGAGCCCTGGTTCACAGTCAAGCAATGCTACAGGTTCTCAGAACATGCCGCATCCTGTCATGGAGACTTTGGGGTTGGCTTCTAAGAAAAGAGGAGTTGAGAAAGTTAATCAGAAGCAGATTGTTCATAGAAAGTCTATTGACACATTTGGGCAGAGAACTTCTAAGTACAGAGGTGTCACAAGGTTAGTTTCATTCCATTCTAGCCTTTCATGATATGATCCTAAGTTACTGTCTGGAAACATTGCAGAAACTTATTAACTTGGTGATAACTGTTAGACATAGATGGACTGGTAGATATGAAGCTCATCTATGGGATAATAGTTGCAAAAAAGAAGGTCAATGCAGGAAAGGGAGGCAAGGTAAAGATTCAAACTTTTGATATTAGGTTTATGCCCAAGTTATCAATTTTAGGAAAATCTTTTACTAACATTTTCTGGCTCTGGGAATGCTGCTTGGATTGGTGGATGACTTGCAGTTTATTTGGGTATGGTTTTTGATTACACTTGTGGGTACTCATATTAATTATTAGTAGATAGTTTGTGCTGATGATGTACAATGTGTGATGAGTAGGAGGTTATGACATGGAAGAAAAGGCGGCAAGAGCTTACGATCTGGCTGCACTTAAGTACTGGGGATCATCATCTCATATAAACTTTCTGGTTAGCGCTCATTCTCTTGTCAATGTTTCAGAGTTAGGAGTTGCATATTGATTAGGTTTATCTGTGACTTGTGCAGGTGGATAATTACCAGCAAGATCTGGAAGCAATGAAGAGCATGAGTAGGCAGGAGTACGTTGCTCACTTGAGGAGGTATGTTTTATCCCTTGTCATTTTCAAACATTTTTATTTTTCATCATTGAATATTAATCGATTTTCACCTCTTATTCTAGGAAAAGCAGTGGATTCTCCAGAGGTGCTTCAATATACCGAGGAGTAACAAGGTCTTCTTTGCATTATGTCTAAAGGCTAAAGCTGCATAAACAAGTTCCTGACTTTGTTTGAGAATTTGTCTAAATAATGCTCTGCTTTGTTACTTGCTTACAGACATCACCAGCATGGACGATGGCAAGCGCGGATTGGCAGAGTTGCAGGGAACAAAGACCTGTACCTGGGGACATTTAGTAAGTTCACTAGCTGAAATGGTGCTTTAATCATAACTGAAGCATGATAAATTGTGCTTTTGTAAATGAAGTATTTCCATATATTCCACCGGAATCATTTCAAAAGGGCCATTCACACTCTGTGATTTGTGTTATTGCTTTTGATAAGGCTGTTCCATTCACAAGGTGCGAGAATTGCAGTTTAACTATTTCCACTTGAGGACCTTACTGTGTCTAAACTTTTTCGATTTTCTGAAGGATATACAATGTGTCTAAACTTGCTCATTACATGCATTGTTGGAACAAGTGCTTATTTTTTGTGCCTAAATATGTCAGGTACACAAGAGGAAGCTGCTGAAGCTTATGACATAGCAGCCATAAAGTTCCGAGGTGCAAGCGCTGTGACAAACTTTGACATTACAAGGTATAATGTGGAGTGCATAATGGAAAGCAGTACCCTTCTTCCTAGTGAACTTGCTAGGCGCATCAAAGAGCCTGAACCCAATAATGACGACGCTTCCAATCAAGACCCTGAAATCCCCAGCATTGCGTTGCTTGGGCGCCAAAATGGCTCCATGTCTCTCCACCAGATGCCACCACATCCCACCATGTTCCAAGAACCACAACTACAGCACTTCGGTTCAATGATCTCTGAATCCGATAAAATGCCCAATTATATATCAAACTCTTGTTCCAACTAACAAGCCTGACTAGCTCAAGAGAAGAGACTCCTGACTGAACCAACAGCGCCTTGCCTACGGTTGCAAATTCCTAGTTGAGTATTCTTTTGCTGAAATATCTCAGCACAAAGCTCCTTATCCCTAGCTAGTAAAAAAAGGGCACAAGAACTTATTCTAGTACCAGATAGTGTATTACAATGTTGTTTAAGTTTAAGGTTTTCTGTAGTTGCTGTGCTGCTAATCCTGGTCAAAAGTTACAAGCATGCTCATGCAGATTGGAAATGAAATAGGGTTATCATCATTTATCTATATATGGAAGCTTTTGACCAAGCATGATTGCTTCTAGCCCATCTCAGCTTTAAGAATCTTTAGAAACATCATCATTGTGATCTTACTTTTTGATCCAATCTTTTGCTGATTCTTCTCAAGGGCTTTGTTTTAAGCCAAAATGCAGATTAGGGTTCACCACTTTAGATTGATGAAACATTCAAACAAAACAACTGCCTTTTTAAAGCACAAGGACATTGATGATGTTCACACGTGCGGTTTGATTATTTGTAGAACATGCAAACTGTGAATGCTCTTGAATCTTGAAAGCTGTTCATCATGTTTTACAGGCTCAAAATGAATCCACAAGGAAGCCCACTTAAAAATTGAGATGGGAACTTCTTCACTTCAACAGCCCACATATGTGGCATAAAATAAAAGTCACCAAATTTTTTTACCATGAATCACTAAAACTTGTCTGTAAAGTAATCGAGAAGGGTCAATCATAATATTTCTAGGTGAAAATCAGCAAGCAATTGTCCGCAATTGGACAGTTGGTATGTGCCGATCATTTTAGGTGAAATCGATAAACCAAATCGAGGTGACGCATCACACTAGGTCAAATGTATCTATCAATGGAAATCTGAAATCTTAAGTGAGATATGGTGATGACTTAGATGATTTGTTTCATTAGTGAGTAATCAGTGTGTGCTTAAAGTAGTTATATAGTTTAGTTATGTTAGGAGGACATTGACATACGTTTGTTTGTATCATGTGCTTTGTTTGTGTAAAGAGAGAAAGCTTGAAGTTCTAAAATTGGCCGCTACAAATTGCTTTTTTTTTTTTTAATTCTATCTCAAAACCACCACCAGAGCTCCTGCTATGACCTCATCAGGAATCGAATCCTAATCGCTGAGATGTTTGATGTCATTTTTGCCACTAAACCACACCCTGATGGACGATCACTTCAAATTCGATTAACTGGCCAAGTAACATATGTAATATAAGGCCTTCGAGGGTGGGAAGGACCCTGAAAGGCCTTCACAATGACCACATTGATTGTTGCCATTCATTTTCCAAAAATGGTGATCATATTTCTTAGACATACCCTTTTTGAGTGAGTGAGATAAGTTTTTGAGGATGTAATGATCTTTTCCAATTCAAAGATTATAGTGGATTAAAGCCTGTAAGAGGCAAGTAGACATACCTCCCACTTTTGAAAACGTACCACTATAATTCATGTGTCAGTTTTTCGTCTATATTTTTGACCGATTTCGTTTTTTTGATTCGTGGTGTTAGATATATACTCTAACACACATGTCTTAGATCATGCTCTTTTTATGACTCATTCGTACGATTTTGTGACGACATCTCTCAAAAATCAAAGACCAGCCCATGTGGTTATCCTAAAACAGGTCCAATTTGAAACATAAACCTGAGGAGATGAATATAGAGGCATTGACCATGTTGGAGGAAAATGAAACCCTAGAGCTTTAGCACATTTTATAATCCACCATAAAACCAGCATGGTTTTAAGCTGCATTGTTGGCTTGGCCCCTAACGCGTTGCTTCTTCTACTTGGAGTTACACACATGTGTAATAATCGACAAAAAGCCAGACATGTACACGAGGGCTTCATGACACACATGTGTGTATACATGGGTGTGTGTTTCAGCAGCTTATTCCATTTCAATTCCAGACAGGGACGCCATAAAGTCCCAAATTACAAAATTCGTGTCTTTCAGATGCCCTTGTTTTGCTACATCCAACTCAGTTAAGTCCAAGAACCAAAGCACATTATTTCAGCCCTTTTTTCCTGAAAATTTATCTAACCCTAATAGTACTTTACTGATACCAATGCCAAGATTTTTAACTCATTACTTTCTCATATGACCTCAATAACATGCCCTAGCTTCACATTTTATGATCTACCGAGGATAAAATAACCCAAAATGACCTACTTTTAGTTGATCAACATTTTCTAGCTTTGTGTAGGAATGAGTTACCAGGAGTTTGTTTATGTCTGGAATCCAAAACATCATGTTGATCAAGTAGCTAGGTAGTGAATTTTAGGGTATTGAATTATGAAGCAATTAGATTCCCTGCAAATGGTTTCAGAATTCGATACTGATCTTTATGCATCTTTCCTCTGAGCTTGTCGGTACTGTGTTTGGCATTTTGTGACAGCTCGTGGGTGCGACATAACCCTACAGAACGAACCATTGATGTAGAGATGTGTGAGTCTAATTTATTCATATCCCTAAACCCTTTTGTAAATTCATCTTAAGAAATGACAATGTTAAACTCCTAGGATTCCCTGGTCGGCATCAACTTAATGAGCCATGTCAGATGATTACTCGGAGAGAACTCTTGGTGTTGGATCAAATCATGTGACGGAAACGAATTAATTAAGATCAAATCGTATGTCTCTTGGTCAGTTTCTTTGAGAGTAAGAAAATGAGGAACGATATGACAAACCGGGACCATAACCCATATTTATATCTTCTATACGAAAAGATATAATCGAGATAATCACGGATTTCGTGTCTCAAAGAATACCATAATTATCTATATGTATATACACAATATATTTCACGACTAAAATTATACCTAATAAGCTTCCAAAAAGATTAGATCACGTTATTCAATTTATCACAATAATAACACAGATTTATCTAAATTACACGTTCGATCCTAATTAGATTAATCATTGTAATCTATTAATTGATTCATTGGCATTACATGTAGTATGATTTACTAATTCAGACCAGAATGTTTACATCATTAACCTCAGCGAAAAACATGTAAGAAATCCGACAGACGGATAAAAAAACCCTAAATTGACTCTCACTATACTAATGTACATAAGATGTCTAACATTGTTATTGCTGTACTCTTGCTAAATGTACAGCATTGGTCTGGCTCCATTGTTGAAAGTCCAATTCATAGCTTGAAGATGGTAGAAGAGCACTAGCTGCCTGATCGCCCCAAGTGCTTGTCGTGCTGGGACTACTCCCACTTCCGCCGCCGCCGCCGCCACCGCCGCTGCTAGTCATACTACCACCACCACCAGTCACCATGTCCATAAACCCTAGCTGGCTGTAATTTCCAAAGAGGAGTTCCTCAAATAACTCTCTTTCTAAACTCGAGAAGCTGATCGGCCCATTCAGTAAGTTTTGCTCTGCACCTTCCGCCGTTTCTAGATGCGATGACAGCGCAGTGCTGCCGGAGTTATTGTTCAAGGTCATTTCAGGTGATGAAGTAGGGTTGTAGTGCCCTAAATTGATGCTGGGATGATGATAGGGTTCTTCATAGAATTGCAGACTGTACTGATCCAAACTCTTGCTGGTGTTGTCTAGCTGCTGTTGATCAGAATATGAGTAAACCTGTTGGGCTTGATAGGGCATGTCAGCCATGTCGGGCGAGATCGAAAAGCTGTGGTGGATGCTCATCAATCCCTGCTGACCGGGTTGAACCAGGTATGTCTGAGGATCATAGTATGTGGATTCTTGTTTCATAGGTTGTTGTTTCAGCCTAGCATTGTGTTCTTTTCTCTGCTTCCCAAGAAGCTTCCTCTTCAGCTTTGTGTTCCAGTAGTTTTTGATATCATTATCTGTTCTTCCAGGAAGTTGAGCAGCAATGATTGACCACCTGGTGACACAAGTCCACTCAGGTCAACAAAAAGTCAAATCAAAGCTAAACCTAATCCATCTACACAATCAACTAAATGCATGAATGATTATATACAAGGTAAGATCGATGAGCTGATAATTACATTGAATATATTTATTCTTATAATTTAAAAAGAGACGGTTACAAATGAGATCTCAAATGTTAAATGATCAGACGTCTGACGTCATATCAAACATAAATGTTGAAAATGGAAAAGAAGGAGATTGGCCATTCATTACCTGCTACCGATGGTAACATAAAGACTGCAAATTAGGTTATCTTCATCTTCAGAAAACCCGCCGTGTTTGATGTTTGGCCGGAGGTAATTCAGCCATCTCAGCCGACAACTCTTTCCGCATCTTTTAAGCCCTGGATCACACCAATGCATACAACAAATTAAACCCTAGCTCATCATCACCATGGTTACTGAACTCTTATCATATTGCAACATGATGATGATGATGTATGTACCTATTTTTTGAGGTAGGGCAATCCAGTTGCCTCCAGTGCCATGTTGATCTATGTAATCCTTGAGCTTGGAATCTTCCTCGGGCGACCATGGGCCTTTCTTTACATTGGCCTTATCGCAGCAGGGAGCTCTGCCCATGGCTGAACTCGATTAAGCAAAGTGAGATGATGAATGAAAAGAGATGTTTGAGAGATGAGTTTGTGCATGAAGAAATGGGTTTATATAAAGCTAGCTTTGGGAGGAGAATAGCTGGATGGAAGCTGCAACTTTAAGAAATTGAAAGTTTAATGAGAATTGTCAAAAAAGAGAAAACCTTTATATTAGGATAATAATGAAGGGTGAGAGACTAAGATTTTCAGGGAAAGTTGATCAAATTGGGTTATTTTTTTATGTAACTTGTAACTTTTATTTGGTGTGTTTTGGAGAAGAATTTGTCAGCATATGTATGTCATATATGTGTTTCCTTGACTCTGTAAAACTTCATGTTTGCACATGGATGGTCTTGGTCATCAATTCCTTCATGGGAATCATGTGCTTCATCATAGTTTTGAATGCTTCTTCTGTAGCTTAGCTTGCTTGTGGTTCATCATTTTTAGCCCATCATGTCTCACAGTTTGAGTAGCCACAAGGACACACAGACAGTTGAGTCAAACATAAATCCATGCTTCTAAAACTTTCTTCTCCACCCCACTGGAAATTGTGATTGCGATTACTTAATAAGTAAGTCTACCAACTATTTTGTTCGACGTATCATGATTTTTGAGATAAACTTTATATTGTAACCTAAAGTCCAGAGACAAATTACAATTTAACAGCTCGGATTGGCCTTTCCGATACGATTATTCATTTTTATTCCCAGTTTAGGGAAACAATGAACAAGTCTCTAAAGTCTTACTCTAACTATAAATCATGAAATTTTCAATGTATCCGGTTTCCACATTTGAAATCAGCAGTATCATTTTACAAGGGACAAAGTAAAAACCTAATCAATGAATATCTGAAACAAGCTATATCTATCAATCCTACCGTCACAATCACATCTTTGACTATTGTTTTTCTCATAGTTCCCTTGTCTCAGAAATGATATTAAAAATTCCATTCTCTTCCATCTCTTACATTTCCATATGCCAAAACACATATTTTTCGACAGAAGAAAGTGGCCCAATTAGTTGTTTGTTCCTTAAAGTTTCAGTCATTCTAATATAAATATCTTTTCGAAAAAAAACTGACCACCCAGTAAACCTCCTCGATTTACTCCATGGTTAAAGGGTTCAAAAAGTACTTACGAAGAAGGTGAGATGTGGTTGAAATAACTACCTTAGAAAGACATGGATTAAAGTCCATTTTATCTAAGCTTAGTTTACTGATTCTTCTCACTGTTTTCTCAGTTTCCATGGAAGTGAATAAAAGAGATGAATCAGAGCTTTGCAGCTCTTCCATCCACACACACAAATCTCGTGTTAAGGTGATGAAAAAGTCAGAGTATGAACACGCCAATGGTTCTGAAATGTACATTAGTCTGCTTTGGTAGGCCATGTGTGAGTGATTCTTTACTTAGTTTTTTCTCTGGTGGGTTTTCACTTTTTTGAAGAGGTCGTCTGTCTATATATCTTTGCTCATGGATCTTCTTGTCTTTAAAAACCTGAAGAGGAGATCCAGCTGTTTTTCATCTCAAGGTGTTTTTCTATGTGCATGCTTTTCAAACAAATTCCTAGTTTGACATTGATGCTCAGACAAAATTTTTAGTAATAAACTATGACTAAAGATCCCATGACTCATCGATTAGGGTTCTTTTAGTTTATTACTAAATGTCAAAGAGAGGGATGGTAGCCCTAGCACTATGTACCAAATGATATTCAATTGATCGGTTTCCCACTATTAGTTGATCATATGGTGTTCATGTACACCACATAGTTGTGAGCCATTGATGGGAGACTACGTCATTCATCGGATGGATTATCGACCGATTATTATTTACCTAGTTCGTATTAGTATTTTGTTTGTTTTCTGAACTTTTAGTAATATTTTATCTCGTAAATAGTAGTTCAGGTCAGAGATCATTGAATAGAGACTTCGTGGTTCATTCGAAGCAAAAGGATGCCTTGCGCAATGATTTGAACGAAAAGGCGACACACAAGAAATGATGTGCAAAAACGTCAAAGATGGCCAAGATTTGACTAACTATTGAATCAACTTTCAATAGTATTGACCACGATGATGGCCTACAATCTTATTATTAGAAAAATTGACAGTTTAGCTTGAAAGAATGGGACTTGAAGATTTTTAATGGCGCAATGAAAGTTAGTAATTAAACGAGCAAAAAAATAATAGAGTATACGCTTCGATAAAAGGGACTGATATTTAAGATATATGTTTGAAGGGTAGAGGCTCAATGACAGTTGATATTTACTTGTATATTCATAAACTGTCGATTCCCTTCTTTTATTAGACATCGCTTGTGTATGTTTCATTCATTATCTACTTGAGAGGTACATATATATGAAGTAGTAACATTAAAATATTATCTTGAATTAGTTAGGAAATACTCTTATGTTTCGAATCACATTATTATTTAGGTTACACACTTTACTATTCGAATTAGAATAGTTAAATCGAAACATAATCTTACTTAATACACTTTGGTTCTTTGGAATTCGACTTGAGTTTGTCTATCATATAAATTTTTTTGACTACAATCATCATGAGAAGAGGTGAAACATCTTCTCATTAATCATATTAGGGTTTCTCTGTTTTAGAGAGAAACCATCTGCAAGCTCACATGTATATGATGATGGTGATGATTGATTGAGACCTCGTCAATCCGTTGCGACCAGAGAGAAAACATCAATGTCACAGCTAAGGTCAAAGTGAGGTAATGCATACATCATCATTGAAGCTTAGTCCTATTCTAGAAGAGTTTGACATTGCACTGAATTCTCAAATCAACTCTTTGACAGCTTGATTAACACAAATGATAAACAATATTACTGAGATAATAACACAAAGCTTTCTCACTGTCCTATCCTACAGAAGGAGAGTTCTTAAAGAAGATAAGTCAATGGGAGACCCAAACAAAAGACAAAAGAGCATACATAAAATGATTAACAAGTCCAACTAGGGTAGGGTTCTCTAAAATCAACCTGCAGGAAATATTTGCTCTCTTCAAATCTGCTGCCTGTCTGTCCAAGGAAAGGAGCTTTGGTACATGGGCTGTGTTGGCAAAATCAGTTGCAAGCCTGATTAGGTTAATGGAAATGTGAAGAGGAGAAGGGATAAGATCAGAGCATAAAATAATGGAGATGCAGGGGATCGAACCCTGTACCTCTCGCATGCAAAGCGAGCGCTCTACCATTTGAGCTACATCCCCTTCCTATCATCAATTACAGAAAATAATATTAAAATATAGCAAACGTATGTCCTAGTGGAATTTAGTCAAATAACAAAGGACCGTCGCACCATTATTAACCTTCCTCCAAATAGGGTTTGCCACCAAGCAATAGTTGTTACCTAGCTGTGCTCAACGGTTTGTTCATCAGCCTAGATACCACCATTTTCAACGCAAGAGGAATTTCCAACGGTTGTTGACCTTGCAAAAACCAGGATTTCCATAAAAATTTCTGAATTTTATTCTACTGGAGAGAAAGAGACGTTGGGGAGGAAAAACGACGTGGTGTTGAGCGTAATGTCTTCTCAATCAACAATAAGGTCTTATGGATCGTAAACGAAGAACATAGACGATGAGTTCATGGCACAACTGGAAATGTAAGCGGTCTGACCAGACGAGTTTTCATCAGGATGTTTCTTATTTTGAAACAAGGAAAACCTTCAAACAAAGAAACCAGAGACGGTTCTTATTGAAGGACAAGTTTATCGGAATGGAGCAATAAAAGTTTCAATGGCTTCAAGGTTTTAGCAGTGCCTGAAGGATGCTCTGTCCAAGCTAGGTCGTTACCGTTAATGATGCTCTTTGACCTCGAAAAGGCCATCGGGACCTGCAAAATAACAGTGTAGAATCCATTACAAGGCTGGATAATAGAATCCATTATACATAGAGGGATGAGTTACAGACTTGCATAAACGATGATCAGTCATTTGAAAAATATAATAATTATTGAACTCGTGAGACTAGTAACACGAAATATCATGATAGTCAAAGTCCAGGCGCAACAAAGAACAATTAATACACACACTCACGGTATACTGTAATCTTTCATGACTATCGTATAAGATAATGCACATAGCACAAAAAGACAATCAATTAGTGTTGGAGCAAATGATAACAGATTGTACTGAATCCTTAGTTCATACAGTGGAGTGACCGAAAACAATAGCATGAATTTGCACAGAAAACATCACACTATCTGACCATTAAAGTTGCTGATAGCTTATATGTGCACTCAGGCTAAACCTTTACCCTGATCTGAAGTTTGAAATTTGTTGTTGTTATTGAGAAAATTCAATAGTCAAGAAAAACATGATAGCACCTCACAAAAGCTATGCACGAGTGAACACTTTAAACAACAAGGATATGAATAATCACTAAGACAATGATGATGTTTATTGAATAAAGAAACGTATAACTGAATCTGAGAACAAGCATGCCAGATTGTCAACAATCCAAAACCACATACCCCATGGAAACTCCTTGTTGCGAATATGCAAATAAGGGTATGCCTGCAAACAAGTAAATGACAAATAATTAAAAACTCAAACTAGGCCATTCAAAATAACAACAACTATTGGTATTTAAATTTCTCTATGGTATCAATAAATTAACAAAAGCTTACCGGAGGCTCCTCAAAGTGAGGATGTCCTCCTGAAAGGTGGTATACTGCTAATCCGGTGCAGCTAGCAATGCCCAGGTAAGTAATCTTTTCCCATTTTGCAGCTTCCCCTGAAGAAACAAAGTCCACATCTAAGCTCTCATGCAATCTCATAGCACCAAAAAACCACAATTAATATCAAAATTACTAAATCATATAACCACCCAAGACACAGCATGCCTTCAATTCCTACTACAAGAAACCTGCTTTTCACAAGCTATTAATATGTAATTCGACAAAGTCAGATGCATAGATTCGAATCAACCAAAATCAAAACCCTAACATTTTGACTAATTGATTATGTCCATCAATCCGATGATTTTTTAAGAAGAATTAGACACAACAATTAGTCATCAAAATCAGGACAGAAGACAAGAAAATACTAAACATGAGTCAACAAATGCATCAAGATGGAAACGATGAGGCCGAGGCTGATACTTACGGGCCTCTTCGTGAACCGATGATGAAGAGGAAAAGCTCCTCTTGGGTGCGGCGGTTCGCAAGCTGCTGCCGCCGCTGCTGCGAAGCGCTGTTTTGAGACAAGATCTCACGATCGCCGACGCCATTACTCAATCGTCTATCTCTCTACAAACCGCTCTCTGTATTCGTTCAAAGGGTTCGATTTGAGACCCGATCTCGAAACCAGGAACTTATTAAGATCGAGCGATTCGTCGTCCTGAACAACGCCTCGTTAGTTAAACATGGGCCCATTTAGCTCGACTCAATCATAGGCCCATTTAGATCGGCCCAAGTTGCATTGCTCGTATGCATGAGCCCCTGTGCAACAAACCCTCCTCCAAAAACAATAATCAATCTATGGACCCTAGTTGGCTGGATTTGTTGTCCTACATTTGACATAACTGGACGGAAGTTGCAATACATAGAACTTGAGTTTTGGGTCTGTTTGGATGTGCTTTTGAATCTTTGACATGGCCTGATAAAGGGACATATAGCTGAGAAAGGAAAAACATCACATGTGATGATACATTGACAATCTACACCAAAGGATGTCCCCGGCCATCAGGAAAGGGAATAAAAAACCTTAGACACTAAGATGTCCTCCAGGTAAGTGATGAACAAAACTGATTTCGAGGTTCGTGGCCTCATCTTTGGCTCAGTTTCCGCCTCTTGGCTTCTTTCCTCATTCTTTCCCTTCTTTCTTCTTCTTCAATTAATCTTTGCTCTATTTCGTCTTCTTTCCTTGCAATTTGGGCACTGTCGGTGACAAGGTCAGATTCATGTTTAGAAAATTTCAATTACAAAAACCATATTTGGATCTATAAATATACCTTCTTCTTTCTTCCTTCAAGATCTCATCAAAGCCTGCTTCCATATCACTGGTGTCATCATCGTCTTGAAACTTATTTGGGTTATATCTGGAACAAAGTAAACATGGGGCATGAGCGCTAGACGAAGTAGAGATATTCACTGCAGCAATTTAGAAAAAAGCAATCATGCCTTGAATAACACAAAAATATGACAGCACGGTTTTTACCTAAACATATTCCTTATTGCGCTTCTATAATCGAATCCACCATCATCATCGTCATCTGGGTGACGAGGCAGAGGTCTCTTTTTAGGCTGATTTTGCAATGATGTCTGCGATGAAAGGGGTTTAACTGGTTTACTTATTGGTTTGCTGATAGGCCTACTGATCTGTCAAAATATAAACACTGTCATATAACCAATATGACACCCTGTACAATTGGGAAAACAAGTATACAAATAATAGAGAGAATTGAAACCTGACGATTTGCAGAAGTGGCTGGCTGTTTCTCCACCATTTTGGCCCTGTAAGGGTCTTGAAGCACCTTCCTCTGTGGCAAAGGTTGCTTGACTGTCTGTAAACTGAACCTGGGCGGAGGGATTGATCTTTGTAAACTGGGCATGGAAGTCTTCGTGATAGGTGCACCAACTGTCTTCTTCACATTACCATTATCCATCTTTGAAGGGATATTTTTCAGTCCAGCATGTCTTTCAGGTCCCGCCCTATTGCTATTAGCAGAATGTCTATTAGAATCAGAAGACCGGTCAAGCCCAGGTCTGCCATTGGTAACATGTTGCTTTCTATTGTCATAAGAAGTTGGATTTTGTCTGATGGTAGAATCCACTTTAGGGTCCCGAGGTCTAGCCTGTTGCAGTTTACCATTCAATGAAACTGGCTTCCTCTCATCTCGACCATTAGGGACCTGTCTTGATGTACTGGGAACCTGCCTGCTGCTACTGGGAACCTGCCTGCTGCTACTAGCAACCTGCCTGTTTCCGTTGCTTAGTGGTTGCCTGTTTTTTTCAGGGATTGGAGCGGACCGAGATTCTACATACCAGCAACATAAAAATTAGGTGTTGACTTTATAAATATTCTCTCAAAGAATGATAAACACATTATCAATTTTAGTATTGCAACTGGCGTACCAGGGTTTGGAGCGGAGACTTTCCTAAGTGGAGGCTCTTTTCTTGGGGCCGGAGGTTGAACATCATCAGACAGTAAGAAAGAGTAATCTCGCGTATCCTTCAATTTTTGCGCTTTAACTTTTACCTGCAACAGTCAGAAAATTAAAAATTATATTCATGCTCACTCTCTCGGATAAAAGCTTGAGCAAACGAGAACTAAAACCACATACAGGGTCAACTTTAGGCACATTACTCGGCCTTGGTCTTACTCCCGCAGATGTTTGATTGACAACCTTCTTTGTCTGTAACAAAGAAAGTAAACAACAGGATGAGACTACAAAATTTAAATACTTTGCGTTGCAGCAGCCTGTCACATGACTGCTTCAATTTGGGCAAAAACTACTTGCAAGTGTTTAATTTCATCATCTATATAATCATCAGGTGAAGTAATGAAAATATTTGAGGATTTCTTACACTATGACTAGGATTCAATATCCTAGATGCCAAATGCTGGTTTTCCAACAGAGACTTGCTTTCTTGAATAACTCTTGAAGCTATGACAGGTTGTGAAGGACCAAAAAAAGATCCAAACCTGCAAGACCCGGCACTAGAATATCAGAAAAACTAACAAAGAGTAAACATCAATCTGAAAAAAAGTACATACTTCAAAGAAACTCAGAATTCAAGAAATAAAACCATGGTTGCCTTTTTTGAAGCTTGTTACATGCTAAATGTTAAAACTCTGGTTCATACAATCACACAATCAAGGAAGTGCATGTTTTGCTATGAAACATAGTATTTCTTTAGCCTGGAAAATTTGAATAGGAGACTCACGTGTCTTTCCTATTTCTGTCTAGTGACTTGGAAGAAGTTGAACCAGTTTCTTTCTTTAATTGTTTCCTGTATGTCTCTTTCAGCTTCCTTCTCAATTCAAGATACTCCAACTGCTCTTGGGTAAGCTTAGGCTCCTCTCCTTGCTTGTATTCCTCTTCGCCGGCTTCTCCATCCTCTTCATAATATTCATCTTCTTCATATTCGTCCAAATCTTCATAGTCCTGAATTTAAAACCATGTCATATAACTAAACTAACAAACTGGGTGGATTGAAACTGAGGAAGTAGTTCACAGGCCACATACTTCATAGTCTCTCATGATTGCATCCCAACGTTGAGAATGTGTTAGAACAACCACACCGGGCTAGGTATACCTGGAAAATTCAAAATGTATTCAAATATAGGTAAATCAGACAAATGGAGATAAGTCAACCACCAAAACTTCTTGAACCATCAAAATATTGAAACTCATCAATACAGAAGTCACAAGAGCCTATGTTCGAGATCTCCACACTTCAATTTCCCCGTTCTATATCAAAAGTCAGAACAGTTCAAACGAAAAATCATCTCTTTCTGATGAAATCTTACATAAAAACACTCAAATCGACATACTTTCATAAGATTAACTACAACATATTGATCAAACCTAAAGCCAATCCGATTCAACCCGATCGAATACCCCAAACAAAATCGCCCGAAAACACCTAATTCACCAAACCTTTTCAAATCCAGAAAAATTCCATCCAATCGCGATCAAATCAGCCCCAGAAAACGCTTGAAATCGTTGAAAAACACGATCTGCACCAGATCGGGACTCAAATTGACAAAAATTTCCAAAAAACGCAAAACATACCTTTTCCAAAGCCGTATTCTCACGAAATCGTATCAGGTCTACGAAAACCAAAGCCAAAAACGAAGAAATCAGCCACCGATTCAGCGACAACGGATCTAGATCTGTAGAGAAAAAAACGGAGAAATCCCAATCGCAAATCCGTAAATCCGAGGCGAAGCGACGGCTTGACGAAGAGCGTAGTTGTGGATCTGCGGGAAGCAATAAAGAGAGGATTGAAACGGAAGGTCACAGAACAACAAGGCTCGTCGCTAACATGCGCTAGGATCCGAATTGCGCACTCCGGATCGGGTCTCGATGAATGCATCTTGAAGACCAACTTCAGGCCTCGAGTAAATTCCATCTGACAACTCGCGTTAGGGTTTCGTATATGTTTCACCTTATTGGGCCTGGGCCTGGGCCTCCGATGTGGGCCCATTAACGATGTTGTTAATTTAAGTATTTTTATATTAAATAAACAGGGTATTTTGGTCCACATGAAAATATTCTCTCTCTATCAATTTCAAAGCGTTTACTTCCCATCCGACACTAGCCTCGCTCGCCGGCTCTATCTCCGGCACTCAGTTTCTCGTCCACCGCAGCTCTCGCGATTTCCAGGTACGGAGCAGACAGTCATCATCCCTCTCCGACGATCTCCTCTCAGAATTTTATCGCTTGTGGTTTTCTTAACTGCTTCGGCCCATCCAGGCTCGGTCGCCGGTTTGAAGAACATGTGATGTTTGATTGAAGAGGAATAATTGGATTCGTGTCGGCGCTACTTGATTCCTGATTGATTTTGTTGGAAATAAGGTGTGAAGAAAATGGGGTGCGCCTCATTTGTGACTAAGTTTTGAGGGTGGAGAACACCTCGGATCAATTTGATGTAAACTAGGAAAATACTCCTTGTTGAATGTAGTACAAAATTGATCAAAGAAATGTCAAATTCGGATATGTTTTGAATAAGATACGAGTGCTCAAAGTTATGAGTATAAATCTGCAAATCCATTGACCAGAGATTGACCGAATCAATCTGAGTGATTCGGTCAGCCATAAAGTGATTCGTGCGAATCACTTATGCAGTGCAGTTCGTAGTAAACAAGTCAAGATAGATTCATGCTCGGGCTGGGTCAACCGAAGATGACGGAACCTCAAAACGAAGTCAGTCAAAGGATGATGCGGTTACCTGATATCGCGTAATATGGGCTGCGTAAATGGAGGAAACCGACTCCTCCATCCTCTCTGCATTTCATCCTATAAAAGGAGACGAAATGCACAGAGAATAGAATCATCAAAAAAACACCAAAAACCAAGTCCCTGCTTTCTGAGTTCAGTGCGTGTGAGTCGTGGTGATTGCTGAGATCGACAAAGCTCGCTTCAGCTAGGTTCTGTGCAACCAGAGAGAGCTGAAAAGGGTTGTTTTATCCTGGGAATCGAAGCTGCCAGTGAAGTCCGACGAATTGGACGGCAATTTCGCTTCAAGGAAAGCGTCGAACGTGACTCAACCGAAAACACACTACGGTTAATCTCAAACTATAGTGATTTGTATTCATTATTTAGCTAACTCAGCTTGTGCAGAGAAACGCAGAAAGGGCAGCAACAGTCTTGAAGCGAAATTCTGGATTTGCAGAGGTTCTGCGCGAACCTGCAAACTTGATTCGGGAAGACAGTGTTTGATTCGTCCGAATCAACTGTCTAGCAGAGAGCATTTGATTCGTCCGAATCAATTCTGACTCGAGTGGAGTCTGAGTTTGATTCGCCCGAATCAAAGCTGAAGGAGAGTCTGATTTGATTGGTCCGAATCAAAATCAGGCCAGATTTGATTCGCCCGAATCCAGACTAGATTCGCCCGAATCCAGACTAGATTCGCCCGAATTCAAATAGATTCGCCCGAATTCAAATAGATTCGCCCGAATCCAGACTAGATTCGCCCGAATTCAAATAGATTCGCCCGAATCCAGATTGATTCGCCCGAATCCAGATTGATTCGCCCGAATCAAAATTGATTCGGTCAGACCAGAATTGATTCGCCCGAATCACAATCAATTCGGTCAGACCAGATTTGATTCGCCCGAATCAAAATCAACTCGAGCAGATTGGTTTATTCGCCCGAATTAGAGAATTGACTCGTGCAGAAGTGTGATTCGACCGAATCAAGTTTTATTCGTGCACTTGAAAGTTAATTCGCCCGAATCAGATTTGATTCGAGCAGTTGTTTACTGCATTGTAATCTGAATTATTTTATCTGATTACTGACATATCTGCCTCGTGAGTGTAGATAATGAATCCTGCAAACAACGAAGCTGTGAATATGGAGGTGGAAGTCGAGCAGTCCGTTACTGTGGGCAGTTCTACCTCAGTTCCTCCTCGGGGTGCGACATCCAGCACTTGGATGCGATCACCATCTATGGCTCCGGCCGGGAATGGACCTGCGGGTCTGATTCCAAACCCTCCAGTGGCACGAGTGCCAGCTGCCTTAGTTCCTGGAGAGAAGCCAGAGAAGTTTGCTGGAGCCAACTTCAAGCTGTGGCAGCAAAAGATGAGGTTCTACTTGACCACCTTGGGTCTGGCCCGGTTCATCACTGATGATGCACCGATTGTATCTGAGGATGCAGATACACGTGTGCGGTATGCGTACAGTGCCTGGAAAGACTCGGACTATCTGTGCCGCAACTATCTCCTGAATGGCTTGACTGATTCATTGTATAATGTATATTATACAAAGAACTCAGCCAAGGAAGTTTGGGAGTCGTTGGACCGGAAGTACCGGACTGAGGATGCTGGGTCCAAGAAGCATATTGTGGGCCGCTTCCTTAAGTTCCAGATGGTGGATTCGAGGACGGTAGCTTCTCAAGTACAAGAGCTGCAGCTGATCATACATGAGATCCATGCTGAGGGAATGCAGATAAGCGAGTCATTCCAGGTTGCAGCGGTGATTGAGAAGCTTCCCCCGGGCTGGAAAACCTTCAAGAGCTACTTGAAGCACAAGCGAAAGGAGATGTCCTTTGAAGACTTGGTGGTCCGCCTGAAAATTGAGGAGGACAACAAGGGATTTGATAAGAATTTGAGAATCCAGGGTGAGAAGGCTAATGTTGTGGAGCATGGTGGTAGCCCCAACAAGCACGGAAAGAAGCTGGCCCCGAAGGGTAAGTCCTTCAAGAAGAAAGCGCAGACCAAGTTTACTGGGAAGTGCTTCAACTGTGACAAGGAGGGTCACAGGTCAGCTGAGTGCAAGAAGCCTAAGAAGAAGAAGAATGTGAACCTCGCGGAGGTAGATGAGCTAGTGGCTGTAATCACTGAGCTTAACCTTGTGGACCAGAATCCTCATGCTTGGTGGCTGGATACTGGAGCAACTCGCCACATATGTGCAGACAAGAGTGCTTTTTCAGAGCTGCAGCTGAGTGAAGCTGGAGAGAAAGTCTACATGGGGAACTCCGCCACATCAGAGGTCAAGGGGAAGGGCACTGTGATCCTGAAAATGACATCAGGAAAAGAGCTGAAGCTGACAAATGTCTCATATGTGCCTGACATCAGAAAGAATTTGGTTTCTGGAACTTTACTTGATAGTTTTGGGTTTAGAATGGTATTTGAGTCCCAAAAAGTTGTACTTACCAAGAATGGTATGTATGTGGGACGTGGGTATGTGAAAGATGGCATGTGGAAACTAAATGTAAATGCCATCAAACCTAAAGTTATCAATAAAGTAAATTCTTCTGCTTACTTGCTTGAGTCTTCTTCTCTATGGCATGGTAGATTAGGCCATGTAAATTATGAGTCAATAAGGAATCTAATGAAATTGGACTGTATACCCAAGTCTCAAATTGATTCCAAATACAAGTGTAAATCTTGTGTTGAAGCAAAATTGACTAGAACATCTTTTCATAATATTGAAAGAGATACTGAACCCCTTGACTTAATACATAGTGATCTATGTGACTTAAAATTCATGCCATCAAGAGGTGGGAACAAATACTTTGTGACTTTCATTGATGATAGTACAAGATATTGTTCAATCTATTTGCTAAGGAGCAAAGATGAGGCAATTGAGAAGTTTATCTTGTATAAGTCGGAAGTTGAAAACCAACTGAATACAAAGATTAAAAGGCTTCGCAGTGATCGTGGAGGTGAATATGTAGAACCTTTTGGAACATTCTGTGCACAAAATGGGATCGTACATGAAGTCACTCCACCTTACTCGCCTCAATCAAACGGTATAGCTGAACGCAAGAACCGCACCATCAAAGAAATGATGAATGCAATGTTGCTTAGTTCAGGACTACCTCAAGGAATGTGGGGGGAGGCTGTTTTATCAGCCAATTATCTTTTGAATAGGATACCCCGGAAAAGAAAGGATAAATCTCCTTATGAGTTATTTAAGGGGAGAAAACCTAGTTATAAGCACCTGCGGGTGTGGGGATGCTTAGCAAAGGTACTAGCTCCTGGTCCTAAAAGAATGAGGATAGGACCGAAGACAGTTGACTGTATTTTCATTGGCTATGCACAAAATAGTAGTGCATATAGGTTTATTGTGTATGAGTCAAAGAATCCTGACATACACAAAAATACTATTATGGAATCGAAGAATGCGTCATTCTTTGAACAGATATTCCCTAAGAAGTCCAATGAAATAATACTAAGTTCACCAGGTGAACAAGGCGGAGAAGAGGATGAAATGCCTCTGCCGCAAGAGGAAGTGTCCGAGGAGGATACAAGCCAAGAGGAACTCAGACGAAGTAAAAGAACCAGGATTGAAAAATCTTTTGGTCGTGATTTCCTAACGTTTATGCTTGAGGCTGAACCCCACACGTATAGGGAAGCCATAAGCTCAGTGGAAGGACCTTTATGGAGAGAAGCCATAAAGAGTGAACTAGACTCCATTATGCAAAATCATACTTGGGAGTTAGTCGATCTTCCAGGTGGAAACAAACCACTAAGTTCCAGGTGGGTCTTTTCCAGAAAGATGAAAGTGGATGGTACTATTGATAAGTACAAGGCGAGACTTGTGGTCAAAGGATACAGACAGAAGGAGGGTCTGGACTACTTTGACACATACTCACCCGTGACGAGAATCACATCCATTAGAATGATAATTGCCATTGCAGCATTGCGCAATTTAGATATTCATCAAATGGATGTGAAAACTGCTTTCCTCAATGGAGATCTTGATGAAGAGATATACATGGAACAACCTGAGGGTTACTCAGCGCCAGGACAGGAGACGAAAGTGTGTAAACTTGTGAAGTCTCTCTATGGCCTGAAACAAGCTCCAAAACAGTGGCATGAAAAATTTGACCGTGTTATTCTGTCAAATGGTTTCAAAATCAACGAGTGTGACAAATGTGTATACATTAAGAACACTAATCATGGGTATGTGATTTTATGTCTGTATGTTGATGATATGCTCATTGTGGGAAGCAATGAACAGATGATTAAGTCCACGAAATCTATATTGAATTCAAAATTTGATATGAAAGATTTGGGACGAGCTGATGTAATTTTAGGGATTAAAATTACAAGAACGGCCGATGGATATATCCTGGATCAGTCACACTACGTTGATAAAATTCTAGACAAGTACGGAAAAGATAATTTAGGAGTATGCAGAACTCCTATAGAAATGAATCAACACTTGTCTAAGAATAAAGGGGAAGGAATCTCCCAAATTGAATATGCAAGAGTAATAGGCAGTCTCATGTACTTGATGAACTGTACTAGACCTGATATTGCATATACGGTAAGTAGACTTGCTAGATACACGAGTAATCCTGGAGCTGAACATTGGAAAGCTATCGTGAGAATACTGAAGTATCTACGATTTACTCGTGACTACAGTCTACATTATACCAGATATCCTGAAGTCATTGAAGGATACACTGATGCTAGCTGGATATCTGATATACAAGACTCTAAAGCCACTAGTGGATATGTATTCACTTTAGGTGGTGGAGCTGTGTCCTGGAAATCCTCTAAACAAACAATAATTACTCGTTCCACGATGGAAGCTGAGTTCGTTGCACTAGATAAATGTGGCGAAGAAGCAGAGTGGTTAAGAAACTTTGTAGAGGATATTCCCCAATGGACAACACCTATGCCGGCAATATGTGTATATTGTGATAACCAATCAACGGTTGGGAGAGCACAGAATGTCATGTATAATGGTAAGTCAAGACATTTACGTCGAAGACATAATACCATTAGACAACTTCTCTCATCTGGAGTCATAAGTATTGACTACGTGAGATCCAAAGAGAATATAGCGGATCCATTAACCAAAGGGTTAAACAGAGACCAGGTAGAGAAGATGACTAAGGGAATGGGACTAAAGTCCTTAAAGAAATAAAGTCGAAGCGAAGGAAAACCCTACCATGATGACTGGAGATCCCAAGAACTTGGTTCAAAGGGACAACCTACTTGCTAAGGCTGTGTAAAGTCACTGTGGGGGTAACACCTCGGTTCCATTCCTTGACTTAACAGTGACTCCCGTATGAGGTTAAGCTTGAAGCTTTTAATGATTATGAAAGTTTCAAACGGATAACGCGGGATTATCTTAAAATAATCACCTATGTGAGAGAGAAGTTTGGCCGCTTCAAAGGATGATTAATAGGACTTAATCATTTAGAAACTCTTGCAGAACCAGGAAGGGGAACCATGGCCGAAATGGACCCACCAGTAAGAGCTGATGTTGATCAGGAAGATATCTGTGAGAACTTGGTTTTATTTACAGTAGAAGACGAACAGTTCAAAGACATTATGTCTACTGAATAGTCAGTAAAAGAATCAGGTTTTCTCAAGAGAAGGTTCAAGGGCTTTGCCTACCTATCTTATGCAGATATCGACCGTAGAAGCTATCACCACAAAGAGTCGAGTTGTTTTGAATTTTCTTTATTACTTGATTTTCTTCATGTGGGGGATTGTTGGAAATAAGGTGTGAAGAAAATGGGGTGCGCCTCATTTGTGACTAAGTTTTGAGGGTGGAGAACACCTCGGATCAATTTGATGTAAACTAGGAAAATACTCCTTGTTGAATGTAGTACAAAATTGATCAAAGAAATGTCAAATTCGGATATGTTTTGAATAAGATACGAGTGCTCAAAGTTATGAGTATAAATCTGCAAATCCATTGACCAGAGATTGACCGAATCAATCTGAGTGATTCGGTCAGCCATAAAGTGATTCGTGCGAATCACTTATGCAGTGCAGTTCGTAGTAAACAAGTCAAGATAGATTCATGCTCGGGCTGGGTCAACCGAAGATGACGGAACCTCAAAACGAAGTCAGTCAAAGGATGATGCGGTTACCTGATATCGCGTAATATGGGCTGCGTAAATGGAGGAAACCGACTCCTCCATCCTCTCTGCATTTCATCCTATAAAAGGAGACGAAATGCACAGAGAATAGAATCATCAAAAAAACACCAAAAACCAAGTCCCTGCTTTCTGAGTTCAGTGCGTGTGAGTCGTGGTGATTGCTGAGATCGACAAAGCTCGCTTCAGCTAGGTTCTGTGCAACCAGAGAGAGCTGAAAAGGGTTGTTTTATCCTGGGAATCGAAGCTGCCAGTGAAGTCCGACGAATTGGACGGCAATTTCGCTTCAAGGAAAGCGTCGAACGTGACTCAACCGAAAACACACTACGGTTAATCTCAAACTATAGTGATTTGTATTCATTATTTAGCTAACTCAGCTTGTGCAGAGAAACGCAGAAAGGGCAGCAACAGATTTGATCTTTTTTAGGAGTGTTGAAATTGATCGATGTGTAGATTGCAGTATTGTAGGGCTATTTTGATGCGTATTTTCATTTCTTTGCAGCTGAAGGGCAAGGAAGCTGTGTATCAACGATTGAGAAGGTTATAATATTAGGAGTAAGTTGTACTTCTTGACGCATAGTTTTTGAGTTCACTGATTTTGGAGTTCAGTTGTTAAAATGTTAGAGGGTTGAAGATTAGCTATTTTGTGCCCTAAACGGTTATTCTAGCACCATTGATTATTTAGTTGATAGCATTATGTTAGTTTCAAAGATCTCCCTTTTATACTAACAGTAACAGACTGTATTTATTGTAGTATTATTCATTGTAAAGAATTATCTGCGTACTTTATGCATAAAAAGGGGTGGAGGTTGTAGTTAAGATTATTTTTTATATCACTCTAAATGTTTTTAAGTTTTTGGTGCGAAGCTATGGTTTGACGGTAGAGGCATTAATGTATTCATTTTTGGTGGCTTCAATTTGAAAACCTCTCAGAGTTGAAATTTTAAATAAGCTCTTTCGATTATCTAATTGATCGAAATAGATGAGGTTGCTGGTGATTTGGATGTCCTATGATTAAAACAAGTGAATAGATGAGGTGGTAAGTGATTGAAATGACCTAGGAATAAAACAAGCTGTGTGTCGTACATGAGTTCAGTATAAATTTTAGAATATCCTGGGATTGTTGAATCTTCAACTGTGCTTCACCTTTCTTCAACTGGTGGTGCTGACTTGTAAGGGTTCAGATTTGTTTCTGCTAGTCTGCCTTTGGTTGGACCCTATTCAGTAACATGTACAATTGTTAACTGTTTTGTATACTCAGGTGATCAAAATTACATCATTATGTACCTGATAGTGTTATCTTAGCAGTTATGTCTTACTCACTCTCTCGAACTGGATTCTTATAATTATGTCTCAACTTCATCAAATCTCACCATATTAAACTTCATCAATATCCTCTCCAGTGTGCCTTAAGTAATGGGATCCGACTATTTGCTAACTATGACACTCTGATCTCTATGGATATGGACACTGTAATGAACAAGTGAATGTGGCACTTTGATCCCCTTTTTCTGAACACTAACTGTTTTCCATAAACATAGTATGGGATCAATAATGACAGCGCAGTGTTAAGTTGACAAAATCTCATTATGACGCTAACTAATGTAACTAGGGCTGTCCTTATTTTACCGATTGATAGGTTTTTCTTAGATGTACTCTAGGATCAGCAATCTGCATACACGGAAATTGATATTTCATGGTGTTTAATTATTTAATGTTAATATGTTTATCATCCCTTATCAAATAGAGATTCCTCATGAACTAAGCTATTACAAAATTATTATGTTTCTCAACAAATGCTCATTAATGCATGTTAGTATCAATGTGTGAGAGGTTTTTTTATTTCTTATCTTTGCTGCAATCAAAATGTTTTGGGTGCATTTAATTATGTATGAGGTGCTAATGTATTTCTTTTCATGCTACATTCCAGTTATTTCGGCCTGTCTTCTTGTCAATAAGCAAGGATTCGTGTTTGAGTTTTCCCTCTGAATGGATCAGAAAATAATTTGAGACTCATTTGATTGCGTCACAAAGAAACAAAAGCTTTGTTCTTCCAAGACTAAAGAAATGATGGATCAGGTATGCCAAGAAGTAGAAAACGCCTTAACAAAGATTCAGTCACCTTTAGACCAAGGCTCAGAAGTCTACACAAAGTCTATTTTCTCTGAACTCAATGCCAAGTTGATGGACCCTGGTCCCCTCAATCTACAGGAAGGAACCCATAGAGAACTTAACATAGCTTTGAGCAAATATCTCAAGCTTCTGGAGAAATCTTTTTATCCAGATATCGAAAGCTTGCAGAAATGTTGACTTTGATACCCCCATAGTAAACCATATAATTGCCAGCCACTTCTATCGCCAGGGTATGTTAAATATTGGTGACTCTTTCATTGCTGAGGCAAATGCACCAGAAGCAGCTGCATTTAAATCTCGGTTTCTGGGGTTGTATCATATTCTATCAGCCATGACAACTCGAAATCTGGAGCCTGCTCTCCTCTGGGCTTCTTCCAATTTGACAAACTAAGGGATATTGGATCTGAACTTGTGCTCAAGCTTCACCGTTTGCAATTCATCGACATAATTCGAAACAGTAGTAGGGATGAAACTCTGCAGTATGCCAGAACATTCCTGTCTCCTTTTGCTACCAGACATGTGGCTGATATTCAGAAGCTCATGGCGTGCTTATTATGGGCACAAAAGCTTGATCACTCCCCATATTCTGATATCTCAACTCCGGTCCACTGGGATAAAATAGGTGAGGACCTTACGCAGGAATTCTGCAATTTACTTGGGCAGTCCTATGAAAGCCCCTTGAGTGTTACCATAGCTGCCGGTGTCCAAGCTCTCACTCAGCTCTTGAAGCTCATGAATGTAGTGGTTGAATTCCCAGTTCTGTTGGATCTGGATAAGGAGTTTCAAGTCCATTCAATCTTCGTCTGCCCAGTAAATAAAGATCAGGCCAGCCCTGACAATCCTCCAATGCTTATGTCATGCGGACACGCCCTTTGCAGGCAATCTATCACAAAGATGTCAAAGAACAACACTAAATCATTCAAGTGTCCGTACTGTCCAATGATTGTGGAGTCCAAACCTCTGTTGTAGCTCAATCAGCATTGCTCTTATACAATTGCTTGTAAATATACTTGTTTTAATATATTGAAAAAGTTTTTTAAGATCGATTTTTATTGCAGTTTCGTTAGTCCAGCTGAATTATAGTCCCGTTTTATCCCAAAAGTCGTCAGACATAAGACAGTTTTTTCAAACAATTTCTACTCGAACATGATTTTTGAATCACACCGATCATAGCAATCATCATTTGGTAACTCTCTGGTAATTACTAGCTTTAATCTACAAAAATAAATTCTACATCAGACTCTTTCCTAACCTACCTAAATTTAAAAAATATAGCCGTTGTATATTACCAAACGGCGCCAACCTTCTCCTTCATCAACTAACTTATAAGGAGATCAGACATAATCCTTCACTAAGATTATGCTTCATATTTTTCTCGAGAGAAAATCTAGACAATATCGGCATGTCATGTAACTACTCATCCTCTACTAGATGCGCTGCTTGCAAATGTCTGAGGCGAAAATGCCCGGCCGATTGCATTTTGGCCCCGCATTTTCCTTCATCCAACCCACAAAGATTTGTCTCAGTTCATAAAATTTTTGGCGCAGCTAATATTACTAAAATGCTCGAGGTCCGTTTCCTACCGTTCTTGAGTCAGGTCATAGTAATCTTTGTACTTGTGTATGTAACTTTGATATGGGGTTTGAATGATGACTGATGATGATGATGAATTATGTAGCAAGTTCCGGTGCATTTGCGAGGCCAAGCGGCGGATAGCATGATATTCGAGGCGGCGACGAGGATGAGGGATCCGGTCTACGGCAGCATGGGAGTCATATCGCAACTGCAGCAGCAAATAATGCAAGTTGAGAAGGAGATTTTGAAGATTCAAGGCGAGATTGCACTTCAACATGCCCACAAGGAGCTTGGTGGGAACGAGAAGAGCTGTTGTGGGCCTGATTTGGGCCCTGAGCTGGAAATCGTTAATGGGCCTGATGTTGGGCCTTCGGATCGGGCTGGGTCAAGCAGTGGCCAACGCTATGAGTTGGACCTTGATGAAATGCATCACTGAACATATATTTATCCTCGTCTCATATGGTTTTAAATAATAATAAAATTATATTTGTTAGTAAAAATTCAACACCGAAAACGACAACATCTATTCATATTCCTCAACTTGTGTAAGGTAAAGCTCAAAAGTTGGAATCCACTACTCATGAAGTACATCTCACATCTTTGTCAAAAAAACAACTTGGTCAGAACTTTTGAACAACTTCATTGGATGCAAATGAGAATATTTATGTCACAAGTTCATACAAGTCATTCTATCTCTAGGATTATGTTATAAACTTACGACTAAAAAATAAAATTAAAGTCAAACCGCTACACCAAGTAGTTGATATTTTGATTTAAGGTTTGTTTCTCGGTGCGATCCATAGGTCAGAAGTGCAGGGATTGGTTAAGTTTCTTAATCAAATTAGTAATCACTTTTTTCACCAAAATCAAACCTAAAAGGTACTTAATGCCAGCCAAACAAGAGAGAGAATTAAAGTCTATTATCCACTGATGAAAATGGGTCACAAAGTCCTCCGTACATGGCCCTTACGGTTTGGCTGTACTTCGCTTTACGTCTGCTCCACTTACCCTTTAATCCATATATTAAGAAGCTCTCCGCTCCACCATAAAAAAACAGCATTTCACACATTTCAACCTCTTCATATCTCACCTCGTACACATAACAAGTTACATGAGACCAGCAGAGGTCACCGGAATCATCAGCTCTAGTTTTCTGCAATGGAGAGTCCAGACTACTCGCCTCCAAGTCACATGGATGCGTCGCGGCCTTCTTTAGGGTTTCCTCTAGGCACAGCGCTTTTGCTGATCATCATCTTCAGCCTGAGCGGGGTTTTCTCTTGCTGCTACCACTGGGAAAAGCTCCGGTCGCTTCGGAGATCGTATTGGGAAGATGAGCATGACGTGGATACGGAATCCGGTGGAACTACTTCCCCCATTAAACCTAAGAATCATCAAAAGGTACAAACTTATTTAGGGTTACAAATTTTTAGTCTTTTTTTTCTATTTTACCCCAAAAATATTTGACGTTTCTTTTTACCACTAGACCACGCCTTCATATTCAATTTAATGAAGCATTCAATTGATCTTTCAGAGTAAAAAACCAGAACCAAAGGAGAGTTTTACAGTGATGATGCCTGGAGATAAAGTTCCCAAGTTCATAGCCATGCCATGTCCTTGCCGGCCTCCGCGGCTTCCGGAGGAGAGGGCGGCGAGTCCAGGCCAAAAGCCATCAAAGCCGCCACGAATGGCGGTGCCTTTGTTTTAGAAATTCAAATCAAGAAGAGAGTTGTTGTGCCATGAACTTGTAAATATGTTTTTGAGATGAAAATCTCGTTACTGTAAATTAAAGGGTGGTGTTATAAATTATTCTCAAACGTAAAAACTTGTGGGAGATTTTGAAAAATTAACTTGACGTTACGGTCTGTCTAAAATAGATTTCTTCATTTGTAATTGTCTCATATTAAGTTGTAAGAATGGATATATCTGTCTCAGTTGATCTCTTTAATGTGGATCTCAATGATATTAGGGTTAAGAGAAATCGATCGATACAAACCCCTTGAGATGATATTTTCTTCATTTAGAGCCGAGCAAGCTACCCTACAAACATGAGTGTTACATGGGACATGTGACCTTGAGTTACCCTTTTGGTTTGCTAAAGCTAATTTTAATTCTATGGTGTGTTTTAACTTTGTGATTAGTGGAAGGTTACTTTTGTTAACTTACTTACCAATATATAGTTTTGTGTTATTTAGTTGAGCTCTAGCTAGCTCTCTCTACATTGGATGCTCAATTCTTCACAAATGAAAATCTTCTTAGGAGACATCATATCCGAACAAACCCTTTTCACATCATTCTCCTCTCCTTTACTAATAAACATTGCTTTTACATTTCAACTCTCGTATCTTTTTTAGTTATTTTGTCGTTAATATAGTGCGATTTTTGTGTGTGTAGACTTTAGTTTGTGGTGACCAAAGATAACGGAATCAGACTATATTTATAACTGTTCGGGTACGATCATTGCTACTTTCTAGTAAGGGGTAATCTTAATTAACACAAAAATGTGGGGCATGAAATATTTGATTTGTTATTCATCTCAATCATGGTAACCAGAGGGAGCTAGAAAAGAAAGAAAGATAAGGGATGATGTGATTTAGTTAGGTCTTGGTACCCCAATTCATTAAATAATCCTCACCTTCCTTGTTACCTATAAAAAGGGGTGACCTATAAATTCCTCATGCCTTTGAGAAAACTTAGTATATGTATTCATCATGACCCATCAAGACCAGACATTGTTGCTCATCTTATCTTTTTCCATAATATGACCCATTTGATTAATTATGACAACACATACTCCCCCACATTAAAGCACCACTCACTTATCAGCCACCCCCTTTATTTTGTTCCTCCTCCCTCATGTTGCTTTATCAACATTTTACTCATACATCCACATATACAAACATTCCCACGAGTTGATAAACCCTATTTTGTTGTTAAGTTAGTTGCACATCAAGTTAGCTAGCATTGATTTTGAAGGGTGTTCATAGCTCTTGCTCCTTTAAAACTAGCTATCCATTGAAGGTATTGAGTAAGGGAATTGTTAGAGACAAGCACCTGAAGAATTGTCCCACATTGTTAATTTGAAGGATAGTTTGCTATGATATATTGGATTATAAAACTGTGACTTTTGAGCTTTAACGATCCGACCTCTGATATTGTTTCCGTTTTAGGTATCGATGGAGACTGAAGGCAAGTTACCATTGTTGCTTTTTATCTCTTCATCATATCCTGTCGACAGACACATATAATGCCTTCCTAGATGGCCATGGCCCCTCTTCCGAGCTAGCTTTGTCTAAAATATCAAACTAAAGCCAAAAGGGGTGTCGCCAAAGATCTTTCTCAAAACGTACAGACCTTAAGCAACCATAGGTGATAGTGGAATGCTCATAAGTGGAGCTCCCAAAGGCAATGGAGGGTGATGGATTGTACATGTTAGTACACTTAGTGCTGCAGATGGATCCAAGGATTAGGGTTTTGAAGGAGCTCTTTTGAGATTAGGGTTAAGAGATATGTTAAGTATTAAATTATGAATAAAGTAGATATGGTGGATATTTATTCCAAGAATATATTGCTTTTATTCGTCATATGAGTTTCATTATTTGTTGGGTATTAAGTTCCACTCTTATAATTTTTAAAATCGGTTCAGAATAATGTGTATGTAAACCCTAAGCTTAAGATTCACTCTTGTATGTTCGAAAATCGGTTCAGAATAATGTGTATGCAAAACCTAAGCTCTGATGAAGTAAAGATGGATGAATCACTTCAATGTGTAAAACTGCACATTCTAATGAACTGCTATAATCTGTAAACATATGGAACAATTCATCCCTGCCGTTCGATTTAGGGTTACTTGAAACAATAATGAACAAACTAGTTTTGGATCGAATGTAAAAAAGCTATAAATTTTCTCAGCACTCATACCATTGTTCCCAAAACAGAAGAAACCCTAGAGAAAAGGGACATGAAAGAATAATCTTGTTAATCATATGTGTTGATTTTAGGTTGGTTTTCTACACAAGTATTTCTGGAAACTTGTGGAAGAGACTCAAACAGTATGATTAAAGATTAGATCTCAGAATCAGAATAGCACCTGTATTGGCTCAAAAGAATCTGTTGTTGTGGCCAGCTTATGCATTTAGGTTAGGTTTTTCAACTCTAGGGGAAGTTCTACTGTGAATCAAAAAGTTAGACAAGGGGTAATGAAACTATGTCTTTTCAAATGTTAAAACTACATGACTGTCTTGTCTTGTCTCGTGTCCGATTTTCTATTCGAAAATACAGGATGGAACATTTTTGTTTCTTTAATGATGCTCCTTATTTGGGCAAGGGCCCAAAAAACCTAATATTTCGAGACCATCTCAAACATACTTAACAATACGGGCTTTAGTCATGACTTTCGTAGAAAATTTGGATCCTATCCGATCGTCGCGAAAGTCGAATTTTTAGAAGGAAAACAGAGTTTTGGACAGGCAATAATTGTCTTTTTCGGCCATTCGGAGTCATTCGAAAAACAAATCTCAATTTTTCTATTTTTAGGAGATTTACCCGATTTGCCAACAATTATCTTTTAATTTTTCTCTCTTTTTGGTAGTTTTTTTAAACATTATCTTAGATTACCAAATTTAACTTTTGTTTCATAAATATGGGTCTCATGTATTTGAGACGTATCTTTTAATCGATAAATTTTTAGAGTTTTTCTCTAAATTTCTAGTGAATTAAGTATTCTATTTTGTTAATTTGTCTCTTGCGAATGCAGGGGCTTCCGCTACGTCAATACTCTGTCAATCCAAAATTAGTGAGAGATTTTAGTGTTGTTGTAATAAGTAAGTAACCCCATTAAACGAAAACACTAAACATCTCAGTGAGTAGAGTTCGATTCCTGATAGACCAGAGCAGCGATTCTCGTGGGATTTGGAATAAAAAAACACACTAAACACTAATATATATATTTTTAAAATTTAAAACTTAACACCATATAACATCTTTCTTGCCCTCTTTATTTTAAATAAAACTTAAAACTTCATATTCAATTTTCCATATGAAATATAAAATTTCGTTTGGCTCCCTTCCTTCCTTATTTTGGCTTTGTAATTAAAAAAATCAAGTGGACCAAGTGGTGAAAAGGCCCAAAGGCTTTGTACACTATTGGGCCTTCCAGAAACAAACGGCCCATTGAGAAGCGTATTGGGCCTGTGATTTCATAGCCCAACTAACGCTATTGGGCCTCAAGCAAAAGTGATGAAATTCAGATCTCCAGTCTCATCTTCCTCCTTGTTTCGCTGGATACGATGCCCAGAAACCGTTCGACGAAATGCCGAGCAGAGATCGAGTATTCATTAGCGGAAATCTGCGCGAAATCTGATGTTTGAGGGTCAGGCACGAGTCATCTCGGCTCGCAGCGCATCTGGT
The DNA here is from genome assembly GCA_963678935.1 of Umbilicus rupestris. Classification (NCBI taxonomy): domain Eukaryota; kingdom Viridiplantae; phylum Streptophyta; class Magnoliopsida; order Saxifragales; family Crassulaceae; genus Umbilicus; species Umbilicus rupestris. Next base: position 11,325,015 of record OY787621.1, read on the forward strand.
CTCGGTAAAGTTCCAAGCTTTTTGTTCTTGGCAGAGGAAAAGTGCGCATTGATTGCTGTGAGCGTTGCCATGTCTAGGCTGGTCTAAAAGAAAGAGACTCAAGCTGCGCAAAATGCAAGGAACCCAGGAGCTCTTCTTTCCTTGAATTGCCATTAATGAGGTGAATTCATCATTCTGGTCTCATTCTCATTTAAGAAATCTGATGTCTCCAAGGTCTTTTACTTTCAGGTTTCATCAGATGAGCTAGAAAAACATGCATACTGGTGTGAATCCCAAACTTGTGCAGGTGTCTTGACCTCTACATATCCTGTTTAAGGTTTTCTGTCTTTTGGGTCTGAGACATACCCAACCCACCTCCACAATTTTAAGTTCAAATGTTGACATCAGATCAAATGGAGTAGTTGAGAAGTAAAATCAGTGTTTTGTGGCAATTGGCATTAACATGAAATGAGATAACATCAACAATATACATATAAATGTTCTGTTCCCTTTTTCAATTAAAAAAAGGGACCATAACCACAGCTCTGTCTTCCCCCACTCTGCAGTTTGTCTCCCGAATCTGCTGTGTAAAAATATTCACAGAAGATTAAGATGAGTGACCCCAAGTATGCTTACCCTTATCCTGCTCAAGGCTATCCTGCCCAACAAGGTATTGATTCTCTTTATCATCTCCCTCCTCCTGCTCCAAATAACCATCATCAGTTTTTCTGCAACTTTTTCTCAGTTTTGTCATGCTGAAAATTTGTTCCTTTGATTCTGTGTTATGATCAGCGCTAGTTGTAATCCAAACAGACTTGGGTTTTTCGGATTTGTTTTGTTGGTGTTGATTATGTTACTACTTATCTCAGGCTACTACCAAGGGCCACCAGTCATGGCTCCACCTCAGTACACTGCTCCACCACCAAGAAGAGAGGCTGGGTTTCTGGAAGGATGGTAGAGCCTTCTTACCCACATAAGTTTTCACTCAAAGTTTCAGTCTTTGGTCTCAAGTTGTTACATCAAGCTAGATCCTTGTGATTCCTTGGATGAAATGAGTTGTGGTTTGTGTTGTTGCAGTCTTGCTGCTCTATGCTGCTGTTGCTTGATTGATGAGTGCTGCTGTGATCCATCCATCCTCTTCATCTGCTGAATCCTGAAGTTGTGGTCTCTGTCCAGCTTTGGAAAAAAGAGGTTACCTGTGAGCCTTTGCTTTGAAAATTGAAGTGTTTCACATTGTGGAGTTGTTACATCCATCCATCAATGTAAGAACTCTCTAGATTCCATTCCACCATCTCTGTGTTGCATCAGCTGAAATGAACACTTATTTATTTACATGTGACAAACTGAATTGAATGTACCAATGAAGCATAGACTTCTGTTTTTACAGACAGAAGAACTTATATGTCTTCTGGTTATTGACACACATATGCAAAGCTGTTGTAATGTTGAACTGATTTTGAGGGCATGCCTGATCAATGGGCTTTGACAGCCACTGCCTGTGAGATTTCATGGTTGCATGGGGTACTGGCACTGGTCTGATGAGTAGAGTTAACCCCAAAACCACCTCCACAGCCCCCACCTCCACAGCCCCCACAACCACCGCATCCGCCACACCCGCCGCCGGCACTTTTTTCTATACTCCCAAGACGTCCGCCACCACAGCCGCCGCAACCGCCAGAGCCTCCACAGAAGGTTGCTGCATAGCCATCACTTGTGGTCATGTTTCCTCCACCTCCACAGCCACTTCCACACCCACCTCCGCAGCCGCCACCACACCCACCGCTGTTTACAATCTCCTCCGCCGGAGTCAGATCGACTCCGTCATTTTTCTTGCTCTCCGAACCCACAGCATCAGTTCCCTGTGGAACATCATACGCCGCCTGGATAGAGTTCCCTCCTCCGGCGGATAAGCCATCGCATCCTTCCTTCTTCAGCATTTCAGCTACAATAAATCCCACAGTGATTCCAGGCACCAGAAACCACTCTTCCTTAACCTATTAACAGCAGTCGTTTAATTTACAACCACCAAAAATATGAGTTCATATCATATTACGACTGACTTATAAACACATACTGTGATGATGCCAGATTTCAGCTCGAGCAGAGCAATGGCCTTCCCGTATGGATTCTCTGAAGAAAATTCTACCGCTGTAACGAAGTCAAGCTCACTTTTCTTCTTCGCACAATGGCTCGCCTGCCATTCGAGCTTCCTCCCAGAGTACAGCCTCACCTATGTAACAGTAAATCGATTAGTAGCCCGTCACTGGATCAAACGATTTGATCGTCAATATGTGAATTACACATTACTGAAAGCAAGCAAGCAGAAATCTTACCGCTCTAGTCCCAACAAGATCAAAGAGATGCTCAGCGTCGTTGGATTTTTTGAGGGACCATTGAGAATCCGCTGACAGCCAAGTGCTCCCAACCTGTCGCGCAAGAGACATAACTTCACCTGATTTGGCGAGGCCCAGGACTTCCTTTGAAGCACCGTCCCTGAAGAACACATAGAGCACAGATATAATTACTAAAGCACATGTTATTGAGTATGAAGCTTAATCTGTATAGAATCGCTATTGATACCCTACGCTGATCGTTTACTGCTCGTATTGATACAGACAAAATGTAATAAGAAAAGAGTGTATGAGGGTGAAACGATCTTATGATTGGGAGACTATAGTAGATTGAGTCTGCAAACGGCGGATGGACGTACCTCCTACCTAGAAGAAAATCACTACAAATCTTGTATCAATTTTTTATCGTTATTTTCGTTTTCTTATTTCGTAATTGTTAGTTAAATCCTACCATATGTGTGCGTCTATGGAGTATAGACCAGTTGGAAATACCTCATTTGCAGGCCTATGATCTCTTTCCTAGCATCGTCGGTGACGGGTGTCCAGCCCTTGGACTGTTTTTCCCTTCCGGCCACCGGAAAGAAGCAAGACTTCCCTAGGAAAGAACGGTGATGCACTATCTGAAGTACATACGGTGCCAAGGCCGGAAGAGTCATTGACAGTGCAATTCTCAACCCCACAGGCTTCAAGCTGTCACTCGCAGAACTTGGTACCAAATCAAACCACTTCTCGACTGAAAGTGCCGAGCCCTTGGCGAGAAACTCACTTATAGAGAATGAAGCGGAACCTAAAAGCTTCAATGGCTTTGTTAATGGCAAGTGAGAGTGCTTCTGGATCATCAAATCGAAATGTATCTCTCCGTTTGGTTCACACTGGAAAGAAGCAACATCTTTATCCCCAGCTCGGGATAGAATGCTTAAATTCCGCTTCCCAGAGAAAAATGCATCAGGCTGATTTTTACTAATGACAACAAAAGGGCTTCCTTTGATCCCCTCCGGCAGGTTCGCAACATCCACCATCTCCAGAACAACCTGAAAACGTTACATACAACATTATGAAACTACCTTATCATCCGTGAAACAAAGAAAGACCTCTCAGAATCATACCTAGGATTATCAGAAAAAATACCCACAGATTTATGGACACAGATTCTGAATAAACGGTTCACATGGGGGTGTAAATGGAACAATAAGGAAGAAAATGTTACCTCCACATATTTCAGCTCAGGAAGCTGAAGAATCTTGCGACCCTCATCCACGGAGACCATTTTCTTGCCGGAGGATTTAAATGGGCAAGGAGTTTTTGTAACAGGAGCCGGAGCGCTGCCTTTATACATCGCTCCAGCCTTCCAATACCTGGTACCAAACGAATCCTCCCATTGCTTTGTAGTGCCAGAAAAACCAACATCCAATTTGGCTCCTTTAGACCGATCAGCGTCCATGTCGTCATGCTCCAATATCTTCCCAAGCAATTCAATCATGTCTTTGCCGTAAGATACAGAGTGCAGTTGGTGCGTGTGCCAGATAAGATCAATGTCATAAGTTGGCACACAAAAACGCCTTACAGACCTCTCCCTGTTTCTCCGTATCATATGCAGAAATCCTTTGTACCTCGCCAAGGCCCCTTCAAGAAATAAATCAGTGTTCACATAGGGCTTAGATACCTGCAAAATGCAAATTCCACCGGACAAAATAGTCAGTGTAAGTTGTTGTGAACAATCAGTCATATGGGGCTGATGGCGATGATCACCTGGTGATAGAAAGGACTCTGCCTCTGGACAGCTGCAACAAGGTCATAATCGGTGAAGCTCTCAGCTTTCGAGTCTCTGAGCAATACATCGGCAGAGGCTAAATCTAATTCATACGGCTCTTCAGGAAAGAGCCTCTTCCACACTCCTTCAGTCTCAGTCTTCAAAGCTCCTTCAGTAGAGGAGACAACCTTCGAGTTATCGAGAATTTTTCCATGTAGTTTCAGGCAGTCCATCTTATACCTTATCTGCACGAGACAAAATTCCAAGAAGAAGAAAATAGAACCATTAGACCAACAGTTGGAAACTTCAATCATCAATCTTAAAACTAACAATCAAAGCATACAGGATTGAGCCTGTGGCAATGCCAAATCCACTCGCAATCAAGCGGAACAACCACCGGCCCTTCTGTTTGGGGCATCTCATGATGTTTCGCCAGCAGCGGAAGCCAGTAGGCGTTGTACCTTAAACCAAGAAGTATCAAATTTCTCAAAAATCAAATCCTGCAACTACTCAGCTTATCAGTTATCTCAACTAGCTTGCAAATCCTCATAAGATTATCAGAGCTACGAGCATCACAGATTGATTACAAAGCCCTAATCGCAGAAGGTCAACCCTTTACCTAAAAATAGCCCTCTGAAGAGACGGACCCTCGTACAGCCAACGGCTCCGATCAACAGCGGCCAGAAACCTGAGCTGACGCTTGGCAGCAGCAACTAGGTTTTCGCTGATCACGATCCTCTGCGCCTCGGCCCACTCCAGTTCCTGCTCCTTCTCCATCTATCTACAAAGATTTGAAGTCAGCCAGCGCCGATCAAGCACAAATAATGAAAACTCAAACTGCGAAAACTGAAATTTACGATTCTGCGGTCCACGACGATCGGATGATTGGATTGGGATTGGGAGAGGGATCTTTCTGGGTAATTTCGCAGCTGCGATCTGGTTAAGTTGCTGAGCTGATCAATCGATTTTACTTGTACTATATTGATGATGGTGGAGTACAAAAGTGTACGACACCTCCCATTTTAAGTAACCAATTAGTACTGTACAACCAATCATAATTTGCTCTCTATCTTCTTGATTCATTCCCAGCCTCAAAGTCGGCTAAGATAAGATTCATGGGTAGATTAAGTAGAAACCCACTATAGGCAGGCAAAAGTAGGGCTTGTTTCTTGAAGATGTTGACCTGTACAAGAAGAAGCTGCATTGCCCTAGTTAGGTTTAGGGTTTGTTGTCTGGTGCAATGCGGAGAAGAAGAGTCCAAAGGGTTGGCAGTGGTTTAATGAAGTTGTGAGCATAAGAAGGCATTAGTGTCAAGTACCAGATGACGAAGACAACCCCTCACCGGACACATGTATAAGATGAAGCGAGTCTAAGTCGATTACAGAGCTTCACCGGCCGACTACAATGGCTCGTGATGATGTTTGTTGTATCGATGAAACTCAGACATCCATCAACACCTATATCGGAGATGAAGGCACCAGAGGAATCTCAGGCGGCGAAAACGATCTACTTAGAGGGCTGCACTGCACATCAGTGTAGAGGAAAGCAACAGGTGGGGACATGTCCTTGCACTCTTGGGTTGGGCTGTTCTTTTCAGAGTTCTTCTTCTACATAGTTCTTCCATTCTTGTACATAGGACTATATGAGAAGTAAATTCTAAAAAGTGAAAAGCTACACGAGGAACGCAGCAAAAGCAGAATTCAGATCCATATCTATACGATAATTTACACATTCAAAATTCAACTACAAGTGTCTTATTGCAAGTTGGATATGTGTACATAGGTATACATGTGCGGGAATGATGCAAAAAAAGTAAATTCGTAAATCATCAAAACATTTTAAAAACAAAAAACATGTCAATTATAAAGCAGAAAAGCTTTACCGATGGTCACACCAGTTTTCCATAAACTGAGAGGGTAGTTCTCTGGCATCCCGCTCTATGTTTCTAATGCCAGCAACCAGCCCCTCATCCTGCTAGTCAACATATGCTGAAGTGCATGACCAAACTCGTGGAATACAGTTTCTACCTGTAGTAAACAACTGAGTTCAATATATAAAACACTAATGTAGAAGAGAGCAATAAATTCAGGCTGGCATAAAAAGATCATAAAAGTGTTCACAGTAATCTTTATATAGACCAACACAGTTTCATTGATGCACATCAAATATCAGCACCAACACGACAAGCACAGAGACGGGAGGAAGTTACGTGTAGATTGATACTACGCGGTTTGTTCCATTAAGGCATTTTACGTGTCTATGGAGATCAGTACGCGTTTAGGGCTGCATTTCATCTTGTGAGACTGTATAAATAGGGCGTCATTTCATCTTCTTCTCTTCCATCAATTTTTGAAATGGGACGCACAACTCTCATCCTTTGTATTTTGTTGCTTTCTGTTGCTTCTCTGATGGCCCATGGCGACAGCGGCGGACCAAATAAATAAGCACAGCCTCTTGTAATAATATTTTAATAAAAATAAAATTGATATTTTATGGCAAACTTATTTAAAACGTGTCAATTATAAAGCACAAAAGCTACACAATCTGCACTGTATGCAGTTAAATCGAAACCTTTTATGGATCTAGACAAATAAAATGCAGCAATAAAAATAAGATGTTTGTGAGTGACTAGGAGGAGAGGTCGAACCTCCGACCTTGTAATTAAGGGCCGCAAGTCCTAACCAACTGAACTATTCAAGCGGGACGACAATATGTTGCAACACTTAATTTATAAACGTTGAGTTCGACTACGAAGGTGGACTAGTCGAATGTAACACCTGCAAAGGTTTACAGTAGTTTTTCCGATGAAACTCAGTTGGTTTTATAGCACACATCAAGAAGTCACTCGTGGTGAACTTGATTTCGTATTTTTGTGGCTTGAATTAGTTCTGGCTTAACGGCCGGATGCATCGGGAGGTGAACTTGATTTCGTATTTTTGTGGCTTGAATTAGTTCTGGCTTAACGGCCGGATGCATCGGGACATTCTCTTGTTTAGCTTTTCTACTTTTGCAGAGAAGGAACATATATAGACTATATGAGAATGTAATGTGGAAGCAGCCAAGCTTTTTAGATTATTATAATTAATTTAATTGGGACCGATTGTGTAATTTAAATAATTATATGTGTTATCATTGTGATAGTTTGAATAACGTGATGTAATCTCGATTATATATGATTATACTGAAAGTACCGACCCATGCTTTTGTATTCTGATATGAGTTTAATTCTTTAATTTGTTTCCGGTGCAGATGGCATATGGTTGATCTGATTAATAACTATAGTGCAAAAGACCATGTGTGGAAGAGCTAGAAAGGAAGCATGAGTGTTGTCACTATCTAGCCTAGGGGGTCGCCATAGCAAGTCTGGAGAGATGAGAGAAGCTGGTTGTCTGTGTAGAAGAGGAAACTGATAGATCTTGCTATGTTGAACATGTTGCTCAAAGCTTGATATGAGTTTGAATCCACAGATTTGTACTGCAAATGTGACAGTGATGCTTCATTTGGTTTGGCTTTGGATATTTGTGACAATTTGGTGAACTTTTTTGGATGATGATGTTAGTGTGCAGCCGAATAAGAATACAATTCCAATAGAGATTATTAGGCAACAGATAACTAAAAATACAACAACATATCTGAATCCATTGTGTGTTGAATTCGAGAGGATTGTCTTCCAGTTTATCCGTATGAACTTTTGAAAGAGAAATAATCTGATTTCGAATACGGTAAATTTCTCTCAAGGGGTGTGATTATCCAACTGGTATCTACACGTTTAATTTATCAGTCTCATGATATTCTAAATATATAATATATAACTCTAAAGTCAATAATACAAATTAGATCACTTTAGTTTGACTTAATATATATGATAGCACATGCACAATTATTATTTACAATATGACCCCATAATTAGATTAACGAATTTAATCTAACAATTTCCCACTGGGTTCATAATCTTTACAAATGTGCATCACAAAATGAGCGCTCAAGATTGCTATCATGCACATAAGGTAGTCCCAAAAAATCAATCTCATCCATTAGCTTCATTAACAAAGGATCAAAGCAACTTTAGTAACTTCAATCGTTACTGAACCATCAATGGCCACATATATCAACAACACTAATGACAAGATTATCATGGATGTGTAGCATAAAAAGTGTAGTGCAAACATGTGATACGAACTCTGAAGAAAAGTAGGTAGTATCTTCTTGATCCGCTCAGACGAGGCTTTATAACTAGTCACTGTTTTTCAATATGGAACACAATTAACTTGATAGAAAAAAGAAAACTTGAAAAGTTTCAAGTAATTTAACTTGGACGGGTTTTCAAATAAGTACTGATAACAGTTTTCTTCCTGTAATGCCAGATTGTGAAGACATCCCATGTCTTCCCTCAGTCGACAACTATCATAGTCTGGAATTCAACTAGAAACTACCACCGGTAATAGGCCATTGTGCCTGAGGAGAGGCTCTGTGGAAGGTTCGCGTCCTCTGAATTCCACAAACACCTGGGGACACAAAGAGCATGAGAAAATGAACTTGACAGGGGTAGTTTCTGTTTCCAGTGAAATTAAAGTTGTCACCTCTAGTGGAGCCTTTCCTCCTCCAAGAGCTAGAATTGTTTCTCGGAACCTGTGGCCAGTTTCTACAACAGCCTGTACCAGAGGAATATGTATCTTATTAGCGACTATGTTGGTTGTTACCAAAAAAATTGGAGGAAGCTCGATTTTCAAATGCATATTAATAGTTACAAACACACCTTGGTATCATCCAGCCCGGCTTCCTCAAATGCAGAGAAAGCGTCTGCTGACAGAACCTCTGCCCACTATTATGTAAAACAACAGATAAAGCTATGAATGAGAATACAGTTCAAAGTAAAACGTGAGGTACGCGACTATGCGTATGTGTGATTTAGCTTCATTCAATGTATATACAACTAGGAGTTTTATAGAAGGGGGCCTCAAATCGAACAATGGCAGCATATTTTTGTAATTTAAGTCAGCAAGGTATACAACTAAATGCAGCAAAAGTCCACAATATTGAATATGAGGATGAAAAAAGTTTAATACCTTGTAACTGTAGTATCCAGCTGCATATCCACCTGACAGTAGTAAGAATGAAAAATGAGTAACACAAAATGAATTTAAACATGGTTAAGATGTCATATTTATGAAAAGTACAAATTCAACAAACCTCCGAAAATATGGCTGAAACTACAAAGAAACTTATCCTCAGGAAGAAGAGGAATGACTTGTGTCTTTTCAGAAACCCTTCTGTCGACGTCAAAAATAGTCTCTGCGCCGCCAGGGATGAACCTCGAATGCAGCTCCAGGTCCACAGTAGCAAATCTCAACTGCAATACAAGGAACATTGTTTATATATAAAAGTATCAAACATTATTCTTCTCGGTCAGTTCTTGTCCATTTTCATTTAAAGCTATTAGAGAAAATCAAAGGAAATGACCATGAGCCTACTACACGAATACTCAATGCGCATGCGCATGGCTTCGGGGCTGGAAAACAAACTTACAAGAATGACATGCTAAGCCTCAACTAAAAATTATTGACCTGACGCACAAATGTGTACCCAATAATACTAATGTGATGAATATGGATAAATACCTGACGAAGACTTAAAGAGCCAGCACGGAAAGTGCGAGCAGCAAGAAGTTTCAAATATATATCTTCTGGAAGGTTTTCTCCAGTTTCATAATGTTTGGCGATGCCCATTAGAGTATTCCTGGAACCACGAGGACTACAATGAGAAATGAATTCTAAAAAGTGAAAAGCTACACGAGGAATGCAGCAGATCCATATCTATATGACAATTTCACATCCAAACTTCAACTGCAAGTCTTAATTATATATTGCAAGTAGGATATGTGTACATAGGTATATATGTGCAATACATTTAGCAGACATAGGAGTGGGAATTATGCAAAAAAAAAAAGGATTCAAAAGTAAATTGGCAAATCATCAAAACATTATTATATAAAAAAAAACATGTCAATTATAAAGCAGAAAAGCTACACTATGTGCAGTTAAGTCGAAACTGGTTTGCGGATCTATTACCGATGGTAACACCAGTTTTCCATAAACTGAGAGGGTAGTTCTACGGCATCCCGCTCAATGTTTCTAATGCCAGCAACCAGCCCCTCATCCTGCTTAGTCAACATATGCTGAAGTGCATGACCAAACTCGTGGAATACAGTTTCTACCTGTAGTAAATAAATGAGTTCAATATATTAAACTAATATCATAAGGCATGACAAAAGCACTAATCTAGAAGAGAACAAAAATAGAGAGTAGAAAAATCAGGCTGAATCAGGCTGGCATATAAATGTCATAGAAGTGTTCACGGTAATCTTTATATAGACCAATACAGTTTCATTCAGCACCAACACGACAAGCACAAAGACGGGTGTAGCCAAAGGTAAAGTCCACGTTTTACACATCTATACTACTTAGCCAATATACTTACTTCACGAAACGTCATGAGGCTTGGCTTGCTACCCACAGGAGGAGTCTGATTGCAAACCATATGAGCAATTGGCAATCTAGGAGAAATACCATCACGAGACATCACATGGCTTCGGGAAACGACCTCATTCATCCAGGCACCTCCACACTTTTCAGATGGACGAGAGTAAGGATCAAAGTAAAAGTATGCAACTGGAGAACCTGAAGAGTCTTTGACACAGTAAAACCTGACATCCTTGTTCCATACCTTAATACATAAACAAGAACCATTAGGAAAACAAATTAACAGAATCGGAAGGACATACAAATTAAAGTAAATAGAATATATTACAGGAGCAAGACCATCAGCAGCCACAACATCAATTCCAAATAGCATCTTTGCCAGAGTGAAAAGACCATCCATAACTTTTGGCAGGGAGAAATATGGGCGTAGGTCCTCCTGTAAAATTGAAATATCACCGTATGGCCTTCTTAATAAAACTAACCTATAACAATTTGGTAGATCGACTTTACTGTTACTCCAACACAGACTAGAGAAGTTCATGCTAAAAGAAAAATTAAGTGTTGATGCCTACATGGTACAAAACAGCCAATATAAAACTACAGGCTTCAAGTTATTGAGCTGAACCTCATTTATTTCATATTTGGACTCTCGGAGCCTCTCACTCCAAAAGTTTAGATCCCAATGGGTCAGGTCATCAGCTTCCGCTGATCCTTGGCTTTTGGAGAAAGCTTTAAGGTCTTCCATATCTACATGAACAACCATCAGAAGAAAGAAGTCAGGTTCGGCTCACACAAATAGGATCGAATAGCAAATCATCTAAATCTTCGAAAAGCTGATTGCTATTGAAACTATGATATTATGTGTTTAAGGAGATAAAATGATAACAGACCTTATAAAGGAAAAGAGAATACACATGAAAACAAACTATGCAGAAATGGGTGATCAACAATATGCCTCAATGTGGAAGATACATAAGTTTAGTGGCATAGCATAAGATGGCAATATCAATCTAAAGAGAGAATATTTTTACAGTTGCAAACAAATATTTTCATAAACATAGAACGCGTTCTGTCAAACCAAACTGAATGATACGTGAAATAAAACCTTGAACTGCAGCTTTCCAGGAAGCAACACGAAGCTCTTCAAGAAGCTCTTCCGCTTTATCAAGAGTGGCCATTCTTGTTGCCAAACTTAGCTGATATAATTAAGTATACCGTTGGTAAATCTCACCTAACAAATATGCGCTCTATCCGAAGGATTTCATAACATGACTTTATTCATACCTCAGCATAATTGTTGTAGCCGAGAAGTTTTGCCTCTTCCAACTTAAGCTTCAACATCTGCTCAATTAGTGGAGTATTATCATGATCACAATGAGAGGCTATGGTAATATATGCTAGGTATACTTCTTTCCGCAAGGCACGATTTTTTGCGTGTTTCACTACAGGAAGGTAACTTGGATCATCTAATGTAATAATCCATGGCCCATTTTCAGCATCAGCATTTGCATGCCCCTAAGAGGATATCATCTAACAGTTAGTGAGAAAATGGTGAATGAATCCTGAATATAAAACAGTATCATAATCACAATTGACACCTTTGATACAGCTGTCTGTGCAGCCAATCCAAGAGCACTTGGGGGTAAACCCTCAATCTCTTTTTTATCTGTTATCAATTTTTCAAACTTCTTTGTGCTATCTAAGACATTCTCCTCAAATTTGTGTGAGATTTTTTCCAACTCCTGTGTTAAGAGCACAAAGATAAACTCACTAGCTTTTAATGAGTAAGAGAATTAAACTCATAACCCCTGATAGAATTCAAAGAATATCTGATTGCAACATGACCATGAGATTGCTAATATGGAGGGCAGAGTAAGCAAATAACTGCTCAAGCTCTTTAATAATGTTTCGCACGAACCTGCTCAATTTTGTTGAATTGATCCCTTTTATCATCTTCAAGGGAAACTCCATTAAGAATTGCTTCTTTTATTATAGCTGCAAAAGCATGAGTGTAAAAGTTAACGAGCTAAGTAGTAAATTATGATGTGTGTAACTTCACTTATTTCATGTAGCTGGCCCAATCAATAAGTGGATAAATCAGTTATCCTAGCCAACTGCCAAGTCGAATGAATACCAAGATCATATGATACACAATAGTTACAGCTCCATTTGAAATATTCACAGCAAGCCGGTACTTACCCTCAACAATACGTTTCCGAGCCTCACTGAGAGTCGGCCAATCCAGAGACTCTCTGATGGCTTTAAATGCATTGTAAATTGGTTTACTCTGTACCAATCTAAGCTGAAACTTGAGTTTATCCGGCTGCAATATCAGAACAAACCCTAGTTAGCAGTTAGTACACACCTAGTAAGAACATAAAGAACTTCTATAGCAGCAACGGTACAATCCAACAAAAAAATTCTACAGACACTATCTTTGCTGTGAACACAGCAGCTACACCCCAAATGACAATGCTTACTACAATTAAATCTTACTTGGACTTCTTCAATGGCCGAGCGCAACTCAGCAGAGTCCTTAACCGACTTGAGATGAATGACCATTCCCCAAACCACACTCAACCGATCCAAAATCTTCTCCAGCGGTTCAACCAACTTCGGCCACGTCGGCTCCACCGTCTTCTCCAGTTCATCCAAATCCTCATTCTGAAAACATACAACCGAAAATACAATTGAACAAATCAAACCTCGCCGAACACTGCAGATCAAAATCAAAGATTATTTCCGAAGATCGAAAGCCGTACAAGCCGGGCTAGGAGAGCGCGGATTCCAGGACGGACGTGCTTCGGCTCAACCACATCGAACGGCGGGAAATCGAAGTCCTCGAGCAATGGGTTCCCGGCGAGGATGTCTTCCGATGACGTCATTTCGAAAATTAAGTTGAAAAAGATGGGGAATTAAAAGTTTAAAATGTGGCACGAAAATTTTGTTTTCAGAATGAGAAGATTAAGTAGAGAGAAAATACCTCGATTTGTTTCGACATCTTTTTCTATTTAATTTTCAAAATGTTATTTTTTTCATACATTTCGAAAATTATTAAAAAAGATGGGAAATTAAAAGTTTAAAATGTGGCACGAAAATTTTGTTTTCAGACTGAGAAGATTAAGTAGAGAGAAAATACCTAGATTCATTTCGACATCTTTTTCTATTTAATTTTCGAAATATTATTTTTTTCACACATTTCGAAAGCTAAGTTGAAAAAGATGGGGAATTAAAAGTTTAAAATGTGGCACGAAAATTTTGTTTTCAGAATGAAAAGATTAAGTAGAGTGAAAATACCGCGATTTGTGTCGACATCTTTTTCTATTTAATTTTCGAAATGTTATTTTTTTCACACATTTCGAAAGCTATGTTGAAAAAGATGGGGAATTAAAAGTTTAAAATGTGGCACGAAAATTTTATTTTCAGAATGAGAAGATTAAGTAGAGAGAAAATACCTCGATTCGTTTCGACATCTTTTTCTATTTAATTTTCGAAATGTTATTTTTTTCACACATTTCGAAAGCTATGTTGAAAAAGATGGGGAATTAAAAGTTTAAAATGTGGCACGAAAATTTTATTTTCAGAATGAGAAGATTAAGTAGAGAGAAAATACCTCGATTCATTTCGACATCTTTTTCTATTTAATTTTCGAAATGTTATTTTTTTCACACACTTCGAAAGCTAAGTTGAAAAAGATGGGGAATTAAAAGTTTAAAATGTGGCACGAAATTTTTGTTTTCAGAATGAGAAGATTAAGTAGAGAGAAAATAGCTCGATTCGTTTCGACAACTTTTTCTATTTAATTTTCGAAATGTTATTTTTTTCACACATTTCGAAAGCTATGTTGAAAAAGATGGGGAATTAAAAGTTTAAAATGTGGCACGAAAATTTTGTTTTCAGAATAAGAAGATTAAGTAGAGAGAAAATACCTCAATTTGTTGAAGGTGCAAGATGGTGATTCCCCTGAGCAGGTATGCAAGAGTTGAACTTCGATTGAATTGGAAGGTTTAGTTAGCGCTGCTGATAGTTTGAGAAGAAGACAGAACGAATATGTGCTCGGAGTTGCGTTAGTTTACATAATGGTTTGGTGGATGGCCTCTAATTTCTACATATCTAAAATGCATGAGTTTCAACAGCATGTCACAATTAAGAGAAAGTGACTTTACATGACGATTCAGCCTTAAAATCTCCTGTGGTGAGAAATTTGAAATACTTTATTATAGAAATAATGCTGGAATATTGACCAGATGGAAGTGAAAAGAGACTGAAGAATAATGCAAGAGGTGTTCAGACTGCAAGCATTAAAGAGTCTCCATTATCTCATTGTTTTATTGAGAGAACTTAGCAATGGGAAAAGAACAAAAAAGCTTATTGTAGTATAAAAAGTGTAGTGCAAACATGAAGGTACCAACTCTGAAGAAAGTAATGTAGTATCTTCTTGATCCTATCAGACGAGACTTTTTGAAGCATAATTAGTCACTGTTTTTCAATATGGAATACAATTTTAATGATAGAAAGAAAACATGAAAAGTTTCAAGTAATTTAACTTGGACGGGTTTTCAAATAAGTACTGATAATAGTTTTCTTCCTGTAATGCCAGATTGTGAAGACATCCCATGTCTTCCCTCAGCCGACAACTATCATACTTTGGAATTCAAGTAGAAACTACCACTGGTAATAGGCCGTTGTGTCTGAGAAGAGGTTCTGGGGAAGGTTCGCGTCCTCTGAATTCCACAAACACCTGGGGACAACGAAGAGCGTGAGGAAATGAACTTGACAGGGGTAGTTTCTGTTTCCAGTGAAATTAAAGTTGTCACCTCTAGTGGAGCCTTTCCTCCTCCAAGAGCTAGAATTGTTTCTCGGAACCTGTGGCCGGTTTCTACAACAGCCTGTATCAGAGCAATATGTATCTTATTAGCGACTATGTTGGTTGTTACCAAAAAAATTGGAGGAAGTTCGATTTTCAAATGCATATTAATAGTTACAAACACACCTTGGTATCATCCAGCCCGGCTTCCTCAAATGCAGAGAAAGCGTCTGCTGACAGAACCTCTGCCCACTATTATGTAAAACAACAGATAAAGCTATGAATGAGAATACAGTTCAAGGTAAAACGTGAGGTATGCGACTATGCGTATGTGTGATTTCAAAGTATATACAACTAGGAGTTTTATAGAAGGGGCCTCAAATCGAACAATGGCAGCATGTTTTTTAAATTTAGGCCAGCGCAAAAGCGACGGTATACAACTAAATGCAGCAAAAGTCCACAATATTGAATATGAGGATGAAAAAAGTTTAATACCTGGTAACTGTAGTATCCAGCTGCATATCCACCTGACAGTAGTAAGAATGAAAAATGAGTAACACAAAATGAATTTAGACACGGCTAAGATGTCATATTTATGAAAAGTATAAATTCAACAAACCTCCAAAAATATGGCTGAAACTACAAATAAACTTATTCTCAGGAAGAAGAGGAATGACTTGTGTCTTTTCAGAAACCCGTCTGTCGACGTCGAAAATAGTCTCTGCGCCGCCAGGGATGAACCTCGAATGCAGCTCCAGGTCCACAGTAGCAAATCTCAACTGCAATACAAGGAACATTGTTTATATATAAAAGTATCAAACATTATTCTTCTCGGTCAGTTCTTGTCCATTTTCATTTAAAGCTATTAGAGAATATCAAAGGAAATGACCATGAGCCTACTGCACGAATACTCAATGCGCATCGCTTCGGGGCTGGAAAACAAACTTATAAGAATGACATGCTAAGCCTCAACTGAAAAATATTCACACGACGCACAAATGTGTACCCAATAATATTAATGTGGTGAATATGGATAAATACCTGAGAAAGAATTGCAGAGCCAGCACGGAAAGTGCGAGCAGCAAGAAGTTTCAAATACATATCTTCTGGAAGGTTTTCTCCGGTTTCATAATGTTTGGCGAAGCCCATTAGAGTATTCCTGGAACCATGAGGACTTCAATGAGAAATGAATTCTAAAAAGTGAAAAGCTACAATGCAGCAGATCCAATCTATATGATAATATACACATTCAAACTTCAACTACAAGTTTTAATTATATATTGAAAGTAGGATATGTGTACATAGGTATATATGTGCAATAGATTTACCAGACGTAGGAGTGGGAATTATGCAAAAAAAAAAAAAAAGTGATTCAAAAGTAAATTCGTAAATCATCAAAACATTATAAAAACAAAAAACATGTCAATTATAAAGCAGAAAAGCTACACAATCTGCACTGTGTGCAGTTAAGTCGAAACTGGTTTGCGGATCCATTACCGATGGTAACACCAGTTTTCCATAAACTGAGAGGGTAGTTCAACGGCATCCCACTCTATGTTTCTAATGCCAGCAACCAGCCCCTCATCCTGCTTAGTCAACATATGCTGAAGTGCATGACCAAACTCGTGGAACACAGTTTCTACCTGTAGTAAACAACTGAGTTCAACATATAAAACTAATATCAAAAGGCATGACAAAAGCACTAATCTAGAAGAGAGCAAAAATAGAGAGCAAAAAATCAGGCAGAATCAGGCTGGCATAAAAAGATCATAAATGTGTTCACAGTAATCTTTATATAGACCAACACAGTTTCATTGATGCACATCAAATATCAGCACCAACACGACAAGCACAAAGACGGGTGTAGCCAAAGGTAAAGTCCACGTTTTACACATCTATACTACTTGGCCAATATGCTTACTTCGTCAAAAGTCATGAGGCTTGGCTTGCTACCCACAGGAGGAGTCTGATTGCAGACCATATGAGCAATTGGCAATCTAGGAGAAATGCCATCACGAGACATCACATGGCTTCGGGAAACCACCTCATCCATCCAGGCACCTCCACGCTTTTCAGATGGACGAGAGTAAGGATCAAAGTAAAAATATGCAACTGGAGAACCTGAAGAGTCTTTGACACAGTAAAACCTGACATCCTTATTCCATACCTTAATACATAAACAAGAACCATTAGGAAAACAAATTAACAGAATCGTAAGTACATACATATTAAAGTAGATAGAATATATTACAGGAGCAAGACCATCAGCAGCCACAACATCAATTCCAAATAGCATCTTTGCCAGAGTGAAAAGACCATCCATAACTTTTGGCAGGGAGAAATACGGACGTAGGTCCTCCTGTAAAATTGAACTATCACCGTATGACCTTCTTCATAAAACTAACCAATAACTTGCATATTAAATATAATTAGCATTGAACTGTAAATGCATCAAATTAACAATTTGGTAGACCAATTTCACTGTTACTCCAACACGGACTAGAGAAGTTCATGCTAGAAGAAAAATAAATTGTTGATAGCTACATGGTACAAAACAGCCAATACAAAACTAAGGCTTCAAGTTATTGAGCTGAACCTCAATTATTTCATATTTGGACTCTCGGAGCCTCTCACACCAAAAGCTTAAATCCCAATGGGTCAGGTCATCACCTTCAGCTGATCCTTGGCTTTTGGAGAAAGCTCTAAGGTCTTCCATATCTGCATGAACAAACCATCAGAAGAAAGAAGTCAGGTTCGGCTCACACAACTAGGACGGAGGAGCAAATCATCTAAATCTTAGAAAAGATGATTAGCTATTGCAACTATGATATTATGTGTTTAAGGAGATAACAATGATAACAGTCTAACTTATAAAGGAAAAGAAGATACACATATGGAAACAAACTACGCAGAAATGGGTTATCAATAATATGCTTCAATGTGGAAGATACATAAATTGTGGCATAGCATAAGATGGCAATATCAATCTAAAGAGAGAATATTTTTACAGTTGCAAACAAATATTTCATAAACATAGAACGCATTCTGTCAAACAAAACTGAATGATGCGTGGAATAAAACCTTGAACAGCAGCTTTCCAGGAAGCAACACGAAGCTCTTCAAGAAGCTCTTCCGCTTTATCAAGAGTGGCCATTTTTCTGGCCAAACTTACCTGATATAATTAAGTATACAGTTGGTAAGTCTCACTTGACAAATACACACTCTATCCGAAGGATTTCATAACAAGACCTTATTCATACCTCAGCATAATTGTTGTAGCCGAGAAGTTTTGCCTTTTCCAACTTAAGCTTCAATATCTGCTCAATTAGTGGAGTATTATCATGATCACAATGAGAGGCTATGGTAATATATGCTAGGTATACTTCTTTCCGCAAGGCTCGATTTTTTGCGTGTTGCACTACAGGAAGGTAACTTGGATCATCTAATGTAATAATCCATGGCCCATTTTCAGCATCAGCATTTGCATGCCCCTAAGAGGATATCATCTAACAGTTAGTGAGAAAATGGTGAATGACTCCTGAATATAAAACAGTATCATAATCACAATTGACACCTTTGATACAGCTGTCTGTGCAGCCAATCCAAGAGCACTTGGGGGTAAACCCTCAATCTCCTTTTTATCTGTTATCAATTTTTCAAACTTCTTTGTGCTATCTAAGACATTCTCCTTAAATTTGTGTGAGATTTTTTCCAACTCCTGTATTAAGAGAACAAAGATAAACTCACTAGCTTTAATGAGTAAGAGAATTAAACTCATAACCCATGATAGAATTCGATGAATATCTGATTGCAACATGACCGTGAGATTGTTAATATGGAGGGCAGAGTAAGCAAATAACTGCTGAAGCTCGTTAATAATGTTTCGCACGAACCTGCTCAATTTTGTTGAATTGATCCCTTTTATCGTCTTCAAGGGAAACTCCATTAAGAATTGCATCTTTTATCATAGCTGCAAAAGCATGAGTGTAAAAGTTAACAAGCTAAGTAGTAAATTATGATGTGTGTAACTTCAATTATTTAACGTAGCTGGCCCAATCAATTAGTGGATAAATCAGTTTTCCTAGCCAACTGCCAAGTCGAATAAATACCAAGATCATATGATACACAATAGTTACAGCTCCATTCGAATCATTCACAGCAAGCCGGTACTTACCCTCAACAATACGTTTCCGAGCCTCACTGAGAGTCGGCCAATCCAGAGACTCTCTGATAGCTTCAAATGCATTGTAAATTGGTTTACTCTGTCCCAATCTCAGCTGAAACTTGACTTTATCCGGCTGCAATATCAGAACTAACCCTAGTTAGCAGTTAGCACACACCTAGTAAGAACATCAAGAACTTCTATACCAGCAACGGTACAATGCAACAAAAAAAATTCTAAAGACACTATCTTTGCTGTGAACACAGCAGCTACACCCCAAATGACAATGCTTACTACAAATAAATCTTACTTGGACTTCTTCAATGGCCGAGCGCAACTCAGCAGAGTCCTTAACCGACTTGAGATGAATGACCATTCCCCAAACCACACTCAACCGATCCAAAATCTTCTCCAGCGGTTCAACCAGCTTCGGCCACGTCGGCTCCACCGTCTTCTCCAGTTCATCCAAATCCTCATTCTGAAAACATATAACCGAAAACATCACGCCGCTATACAATTGAACAAATCAAACCTCGCCGAACACTGCAGATCAAAATCAAAGATTATTTCCGAAGATCGAAAGCCGTACAAGCCGGGCAAGGAGGGCGCGGATTCCAGGACGGACGTGCTTCGGCTCAACCACATCGAATGGCGGGAAATCGAAGTCCTTGAGCAATGGGTTCTCGGCCAGGATGTCTTCCGATGACGTCATTGTCGGCGATCGAGTTGGGCGAGATGGAGAATGAGAGAAAAAAAAAATTCGCCCTACTTTTTAAACTTTTAATTCTGCCATCTTTTTAATTTTAATTTTTCGCATTTCGAAAATTAAGTTGAAAAAGATGATGAGAATTAAAAGTTTAAAATGTGGCACGAAAAAACAGCGAAAATAGCGTCGATTCGTTTCGACTTGTGGAGGGTCGTTCGAGAAAAAGATAATAAAAATGAAATCGAAAATTTAAGTAAATTTTAAAGAAATTGGAAAATTAAAATTTTGAGATTCTCTATTTCTCAAAGTTGACAGATATTGAGATTCTGTGTCAGTGCCCTGATATTGGAAAATCAACCGTGAGGATTCTGTTTCTTGTACCTTCACCACTCTGAAGCTATCATTCAATTCTTCCTTTATTTAACCATTTTTTCAATTTTTCTACGTAACATTGTATGCCACTCACAATGGCTCATCAACGGTGGAAGAAGCTCTACCCTTATTTTCAATCTAAGGGGTTAAGTCCCATCAGCGAAGTTCCGGAAGAGTCACCACTACATGTTGAATCTCAGAAAAGAAAGAACACAGTCAACTATGACCTTGACTCGGCTGCAACCAAATCATTATCTCGTAGGCCAAGGTCATTATGGTTATATGTCTTTTTCACCTGCTGGTTACATTGACTGACCAATCAAGGTTGTTCAGACTGCAAGCATTAAAGAGTCTCTATTATCTGACTGTTTTACTGAGAGAATTTAGCCTAGTCTGACTGGGAAAAGAACAAAAAAGCTTATTGTAGTATAAAAAGTGTAGTGCAAACATGAAGGTACCAACTCAGAAGAAAGTAATGTAGTATCTTCTTGGTCCTTTCAGACGAGACTTTTTGAAGCATAATTAGTCACTGTTTTTCAATATGGAATACAATTTTAATAATAGAAAGAAAACATGAAAAGTTTCAAGTAATTTAACTTGGACGGGTTTTCAAATAAGTACTGATAACAGTTTTCTTCCTGTAATGCCAGATTGTGAAGACATCCCATGTCTTCCCTCAGCCGACAACTATCATACTTTGGAATTCAAGTAGAAACTACCACTGGTAATAGGCCGTTGTGTCTGAGAAGAGGTTCTGGGGAAGGTTCGCGTCCTCTGAATTCCACAAACACCTGGGGACAATGAGAAAAACATGAGAAAATGAACTTGACAGGAGTAGTTTCTGTTTCCGGTTAAATTAGAGGGACAAAAGTTGTCACCTCTAGTGGAGCCTTTCCTCCTCCAAGAGCTAGAATTGTTTCTCTGAACCTGTGGCCAGTTTCTACAACAGCCTGTACCAGAGCAATATGTATCTTATTAGCCAAGTCGATACTATGTTGGTTGTTACCAAAAAAATTGGAGGAAGTTCGATTTTCAAATGCATATTAATAGTTACAAACACACCTTGGTATCATCCAGCCCGGCTTCCTCAAATGCAGAGAAAGCGTCTGCTGACAGAACCTCTGCCCACTATTATGTAAAACAACAGATAAAGCTATGAATGAGAATACAGTTCAAGGTAAAACGTGAGGTATGCGACTATGCGTATGTGTGATTTCAAAGTATATACAACTAGGAGTTTTAAAGAAGGGGCCTCAAATCGAACAATGGCAGCATGTTTTTTAAATTTAGGCCAGCGCAAAAGCGACGGTATACAACTAAATGCAGCAAAAGTCCACAATATTGAATATGAGGACGCAAAAAGTTTAATACCTTGTAACTGTAGTATCCAGCAGCATATCCACCTGACAGTAGTAAGAATGAAAAATGAGTAACACAATATGAATTTAGACACGGTTAAGATGTCATATTTATGAAAAGTACAAATTCAACAAACCTCCAAAAATATGGCTGAAACTACAAAGAAACTTATTCTCAGGAATAAGAGGAATGACTTGTGTCTTTTCAGAAACCCGTCTGTCGACGTCAAAAATAGTCTCTGAGCCGCCAGGGATGAACCTCGAATGCAGCTCCAGATCCACAATAGCAAATCTCAACTACAATACAAGGAACATTGTTTATATATAAAAGTATCAAACATTATTCTTCCCAGTCAGTTCTGGTCCATTTTCATTCAAAGCTATTAGAGACTATCAAAGGAAATGACCATGAGCCTAATGCACGAATACTCAATGCGCATTGCTTCGGGGCTGGAAAACAAACTTATAAGAATGACATGCTAAGCCTCAACTGAAAAAATATTCACACGACCCACAAATGTGTACCCAATAATATTAATGTGGTGAATATGGATACCTGCGAAAGACTTGAAGAGCCAGCACGGAAAGTGCGAGCAGCAAGAAGTTTCAAATACATATCTTCTGGAAGGTTTTCTCCGGTTTCATAATGTTTGGCGATGCCCATTAGAGTATTCCTGGAACCATGAGGACTTTATGAGAAGTAAATTCTAAAAAGTGAAAAGCTACACGAGGAACGCAGCAAAAGCAGAATTCAGATCCATACCTATACGATAATTTACACATTCAAAATTCAAATACAAGTCTTATTGCAAGTTGGATATGTGTACATAGGTATACATGTGCGGGAATGATGCAAAAAAAGAATTCAAAAGTAAATTCGTAAATCATCAAAACATTTTAAAAACAAAAAACATGTCAATTATAAAGCAGAAAAGCTTTACCGATGGTAACACCAGTTTTCCATAAACTGAGAGGGTAGTTCTCTGGCATCCCGCTCTATGTTTCTAATGCCAGCAACCAGCCCCTCATCCTGCTTAGTCAACATATGCTGAAGTGCATGACCAAACTCGTGGAATACAGTTTCTACCTGTAGTAAACAATTGAGGTCAATATATAAAACTAATATCAAAGGGCATGACAAAAACACTAATCTAGAAGAGAGCAATAAATTCAGGCTGGCATAAAAGGATCATAAAAGTGTTCACGGTAATCTTTATATAGACCAACACAGTTTCATTGATGCACATCAAATATCAGCACCAACACGACAAGCACAGAGATGGGTGTAGCCAAAGGTAAAGTCCACGTTTTCCACATCTATACTACTTGGCCAATATGCTTACTTCGTAAAAAGTCATGAGGCTTGGCTTGCTACCCACAGGAGGAGTCTGATTGCAAACCATATGAGCAATAGGCAATCTAGGAGAAATACCATCACGAGACATCACATGGCTTCGGGAAACGACCTCATTCATCCAGGCACCTCCACGCTTTTCAGATGGACGAGAGTAAGGATCAAAGTAAAAGTATGCAACTGGAGAACCTGAAGAGTCTTTGACACAGTAAAACCTGACATCCTTGTTCCATACCTTAATACATAAACAAGAACCATTAGGAAAACAAATTAACAGAATCGTAAGTACATACATATTAAAGTAGATAGAATATATTACAGGAGCAAGACCATCAGCAGCCACAACATCAATTCCAAATAGCATCTTTGCCAGAGTGAAAAGACCATCCATAACTTTTGGCAGGGAGAAATACGGACGTAGGTCCTCCTGTAAAATTGAACTATCACCGTATGCCCTTCTTCATAAAACTAACCTATAACTTGCATATTAAATATAATTAGCATTAAACTGTAAATGCATCAAATTAACAATTTGGTAAATCAATTTCACTGTTACTCCAACACGGACTAGAGAAGTTCATGCTAGAAGAAAAATAAATTGTTGATAGCTACATGGTACGAAACAGCCAATACAAAACTAAGGCTTCAAGTTATTGAGCTGAACCTCATTTATTTCATATTTGGACTCCCGGAGCCTCTCACTCCAAAACTTTAAATCCCAATGGGTCAGGTTATCAGCTTCGGCTGATCCATGGCTTTTGGAGAAAGCTTTAAGGTCTTCCACATCTACACGAACAAACCATCAGAAGAAAGAAGTCCGGTTCGGCTCACACAACTAGGATGGAGGAGCAAATCATCTAAATCTTAGAAAAGATGATTAGCTATTGCAACTATGATATTATGTGTTTAAGGAGATAACAATGATAACAGTCTAACTTATAAAGGAAAAGAAGATACACATATGGAAACAAACTACGCAGAAATGGGTTATCAATAATATGCTTCAATGTGGAAGATACATAAATTATGTGGCATAGCATAAGATGGCAATATCAATCTAAAGAGAGAATATTTTTACAGTTGCAAACAAATATTTCATAAACATAGAACGCGTTCTGTCAAACAAAACTGAATGATGCGTGGAATAAAACCTTGAACTGCAGCTTTCCACGAAGCAACACGAAGCTCTTCAAGAAGCTCTTCCGCTTTATCAAGAGTGGCCATTTTTCTGGCCAAACTTACCTGATATAATTAAGTATACCGTTGGTAAGTCTCACTTGACAAATACACACTCTATCCGAAGGATTTCATAACAAGACCTTATCTAAACCTCAGCATAACTGTTGTAGCCGAGAAGTTTTGCCTTTTCCAACTTAAGCTTCAATATCTGCTCAATTAGTGGAGTATTATCATGATCACAATGAGAGGCTATGGTAATATATGCTAGGTATACTTCTTTCCGCAAGGCTCGATTTTTTGCATGTTTCACTACAGGAAGGTAACTTGGATCATCTAATGTAATAATCCATGGCCCATTTTCAGCATCAGCATTTGCATGCCCCTAAGAGGATATCATCTAACAGTTAGTGAGAAAATGGTGAATGACTCCTGAATATAAAACAATATCATAATCACAATTGACACCTTTGATACAGCTGTCTGTGCAGCCAATCCAAGAGCACTTGGGGGTAAACCCTCAATCTCCTTTTTATCTGTTATCAATTTTTCAAACTTCTTTGTGCTATCTAAGACATTCTCCTTAAATTTGTGTGAGATTTTTTCCAACTCCTGTATTAAGAGAACAAAGATAAACTCACTAGCTTTAATGAGTAAGAGAATTAAACTCATAACCCATGATAGAATTCAATGAATATCTGATTGCAACATGACCGTGAGATTGTTAATATGGAGGGCAGAGTAAGCAAATAACTGCTGAAGCTCGTTAATAATGTTTCGCACGAACCTGCTCAATTTTGTTGAATTGATCCCTTTTATCGTCTTCAAGGGAAACTCCATTAAGAATTGCATCTTTTATCATAGCTGCAAAAGCATGAGTGTAAAAGTTAACAAGCTAAGTAGTAAATTATGATGTGTGTAACTTCAATTATTTAACGTAGCTGGCCCAATCAATTAGTGGATAAATCAGTTTTCCTAGCCAACTGCCAAGTCGAATAAATACCAAGATCATATGATACACAATAGTTACAGCTCCATTCGAATCATTCACAGCAAGCCGGTACTTACCCTCAACAATACGTTTCCGAGCCTCACTGAGAGTCGGCCAATCCAGAGACTCTCTGATAGCTTCAAATGCATTGTAAATTGGTTTACTCTGTCCCAATCTCAGCTGAAACTTGACTTTATCCGGCTGCAATATCAGAACTAACCCTAGTTAGCAGTTAGCACACACCTAGTAAGAACATCAAGAACTTCTATACCAGCAACGGTACAATGCAACAAAAAAAATTCTAAAGACACTATCTTTGCTGTGAACACAGCAGCTACACCCCAAATGACAATGCTTACTACAAATAAATCTTACTTGGACTTCTTCAATGGCCGAGCGCAACTCAGCAGAGTCCTTAACCGACTTGAGATGAATGACCATTCCCCAAACCACACTCAACCGATCCGAAATCTTCTCCAGCGGTTCAACCAGCTTCGGCCACGTCGGCTCCACCGTCTTCTCCAGTTCATCCAAATCCTCATTCTGAAAACATATAACCGAAAACATCACGCCGCTATACAATTGAACAAATCAAACCTCGCCGAACACTGCAGATCAAAATCAAAGATTATTTCCGAAGATCGAAAGCCGTACAAGCCGGGCAAGGAGGGCGCGGATTCCAGGACGGACGTGCTTCGGCTCAACCACATCGAACGGCGGGAAATCGAAGTCCTTGAGCAATGGGTTCTCGGCGAGGATGTCTTCCGTTGACGTCATGGTCGGCGATCGAGTTTTTTTTTTTTTCGGCGATCGAGTTCGCGGGATGGAGAATGAGTAGATTAAGCGGAGAGAAAATCCTTTCATCTTCCTAACGTAGTTTTCAAAACTAATACGTTACGAAAAAAAATTGAAAATAAAATTGAAAAATACGATAATATTTATGACGCTAGAACGAGATGAAAAGAATAAGCGGAGAGAAATTCACATGTTCAATTCATTTTAGGCGTCTGCATACGGCCCAACTGGCCCGGGGCCCGATTTTAAGCCCGCCGGCCCGTGGGCTTAAAGTCCGGCCCGGCCCACATGAAAGCCCGAAAAAGCCCAGCCCGATAAAGTCCGGACCGGATTCGGGTCTAATATTAGAAGCCCGTAGAAGCCCGTGGCCCGGCCCGAACGACTGCTTATCAGTGAAACCCTATTCCAAGCAACTGGAGAATGCAGCCGCTTCCCTACCCTCTGTCACTCCGCCACTCATCTCCACTTCTTCGATTCCCGTCGCCTCTTCATTCGCTTCGCCGTTTCCTATCGTGTTCTTCAATCTCCAACTCTCAAGGTCTGCTCCTTTCATCATTTTGTTCTATATCGATTAGCAGGAGAGGATTGGTTTTTATTTACTTTTCAATTGTTGGATTTTCGTTGATGAGTTTGGTGTTTGGATCTTGTAGCTCAGGAAGCAGTTTGGTAGAAAAGCATACTTGATGGTATCTGTGAAGTGCAGTGCCATGTGAGGTATGATGCTTTCTAGTTTTTGAATTTGGTTAGGATAAGTCAGCCTATTCTGAAAACAAATATGTAGTAGAGAAGAAAACTTGCTGAAAGAGTGCATTTGCTTTTCCCATATTTGAATGGATCTGATGGTCACTCGAACAATGAGTATGCAGATGGGGTTGAGGTCTTGAGGAAGTGATTTCGGGGCAAGAATATGTGACAGGAACAGAAAATTGCAAGAATCATCGTCCACAACGGCGCCGGAACTGCAAGCAGGTGAAGCAATGATGGTGACAGGGACAAAAGAAAGAGGTAGAGAGAAAAGGCAAGAGTGATTCTGAGTTGGTGCTGCTGGGTCCGAGACTGAGATGACCAAAATCAGACATGGGAATATGACTGCAATCTACATGCTGATTTTTAGAGTTTCGAGTGGTTTTATTAGAATTTAGATAGGAGAAGAGTTGCCAAGGTATTTGAGAAGCCCACGTATTTGGGTGGTGGTTATAGCCCTGGTATTTGAGTCTGTGTAAAAAAAACAGAGACATTAGTTCAACAATAGGCGCATAATACACAGAGACATTAAGGCATCGAACATCTTGCTCGGTCAAGACTACGAAGCTCAGGTATTTGCATCATTTATTATTTCCTTATACATGTATCTTTAGTGTATAATTTTGACCTCAAATACATGAGCTGCAGATTTCAGATTTTGGACTGGCAAAGTGGCTTCCAGAAAAATGGGCTCATCACGTTGTGTATCCCATAGAAGGAACATTTGGGTAACACAACACAACATGACAATCATATATGCATTTTCAAATATATTGAAATTTTTCAGAATTTGATATGGTATTCGGAATTGGTTTCCAGATATCTTGCTCCAGAGTACTTCATGCATGGTGTAGTCAATGAGAAAACTGACGTGTTTGCCTTCGGAGTTCTTTTACTGGAGATCATAACTAGCCGGCTTGCAGTTGATTCATGCCGGCAAAGCCTTGTGATGTGGGTACGGTTTTCTTTCTAAGTTACTCGTTCCTGAATAAAGGTTTGGCTAACGATTTCGTTATTGAATAAAATACCTCTTTTCCATTTTTCAAAGCCAAAGTTTGAAGTTCTGATTTGAGGAATTCAAAATTCACATGGTTGTGTTCCACTCAAACTGTATCAAATTGCTATTCAAAAAATACTATTCATGCTGAAAATTGTAAAAAGCCATTGCTAATAATTGTAGGCGAAACCACTGCTGGAGGCTGATGATGCTGCAGGACTGGCAGATCCGCAGTTATGCAACAACTATGATCTTGTTGAGATGAAGCGCCTCATGTTGGCAGCTTCAATGTGCATCCATCATTCATCTACTGAAGAAAACGTCCGACGAGAGTCGCCGGAGCTACTCTAGATCAAGCTGGAGATCGAGAGAAGAAATCCAAGATTCGGAGCAAAGCTATCTTCGGTTGTTTTTCATTAATGAGAAAAATAGGCGCAAAAATCTGTTAAAAGTAGACAGTGATAAACTCACTAGCTTTTAATGAGTAAGAGAATTAAACTCATAACCCCTGATAGAATTCAAAGAATATCTGATTGCAACATGACCATGAGATTGTTAATATGGAGGGCAGAGTAAGCAAATAACTGCTCAAGCTCGTTAATAATGTTTCGCACGAACCTGCTCAATTTTGTTGAATTGATCCCTTTTATCGTCTTCAAGGGAAACTCCATTAAGAATTGCTTCTTTTATCATAGCTGCAAAAGCATGAGTGTAAAAGTTAACAAGCTAAGTAGTAAATTATGATGTGTGTAACTTCAATTATTTAACGTAGCTGGCCCAATCAATTAGTGGATAAATCAGTTTTCTTAGCCAACTGCCAAGTCGAATGAATACCAAGATCATATGATACACAATAGTTACAGCTCCATTCGAATCATTCACAGCAAGCCGGTACTTACCCTCAACAATACGTTTCCGAGCCTCACTGAGAGTCGGCCAATCCAGAGACTCTCTGATAGCTTCAAATGCATTGTAAATTGGTTTACTCAGTCCCAATCTCAGCTGAAACTTGACTTTATCCGGCTGCAATATCAGAACTAACCCTAGTTAGCAGTTAGCACACACCTAGTAAGAACATCAAGAACTTCTATACCAGCAACGGTACAATCCAACAAAAAAATTCTAAAGACACTATCTTTGCTGTGAACACAGCAGCTAATCCCCGGGGAAAGCGGCAAAGGGATCTCGGGCTTCCTACCACTCCCGCCTCATGAGCAACAGGAAATTGCACAGCGACTTCCTCTCAAAGAAAATCCCTTAGTCACCGGGACAGTCAACAAAGGTACATTCCCTCTGAGTCACGAAACCCCACAGGTACAGATTCAGTGTTAGAGGAAATTTACACACCCCAAATGACAATGCTTACTACAAATAAATCAAGTAAAAAGTAAAGAACGGTATAAAACCTCTTGAGTCACGAAACCCCACAGGTACAGATTCAGTGTTAGAGGAAATTTACACACCCCAAATGACAATGCTTACTACAAATAAATCAAGTAAAAAGTAAAGAAAACCTCTTGAGTCACGAAACCCCACAGGTACAGATTCAGTGTTAGAGGAAATTTACACACCCCAAATGACAATGCTTACTACAAATAAATCTTACTTGGACTTCTTCAATGGCCGAGCGCAACTCAGCAGAGTCCTTAACCGACTTGAGATGAATGACCATTCCCCAAACCACACTCAACCGATCAAGAATCTTCTCCAGCGGTTCAACCAGCTTCGGCCACGTCGGCTCCACCGTCTTCTCCGGTTCATCCAAATCCTCATTCTGAAAACATATAACCGAAATTAGGGCACGCTGAAATTTGGTCATTTCTTCTGAAATCCGCTATCCCCATTATTGACAAAGTTTTAAACCTTCACTCAATAGTTAAATTGAGATTAGGCGGTGTTCGTTTCTTTTGAATTCCGCTAACCCCATTATTCAACAAATAATCATATTTAGAAAAATTGTAAACCTTATTACGCGTTCATCTTCAAAGTGTATAAATAGGCCTTTGCTCACCCCATTTTCATCATCATCAACATCTGCTTCTTCCGATCTTTTTAATACTCTTGAAAATGGGGCGTTTGATTTGTGCCATCCTTCTTCTGATGCTTGTTGTCACGTCCGTGGTCGCCCGACAGGTGCCCACCGATGCCATCCCGAACGGAAACGCCCAGTCTAAACTAGGTGGTGGCGGCACCGGCAAAAAGGACATTGGAAACGGAGTCAGTATTACCGGCGACGGCGACGGCGACGGGGACGGCGACGGGGGCGGTAAAGTGAAAACAGATAGCAGTGGTATCAACTGAGAAATGTAATCCCTTTTATCTATAAAATAATAAATAAAGCAAAAATCTACCAGCAAAGAACTTCTATACCAGCAACGGTACAATGCAACAAAAAAATTCTACAGACACTATCTTTGCTGTGAACACAGCAGCTACACCCCAAATGACAATGCTTACTACAAATAAATCTTAGTTGGACTTCTTCAATGGCCGAGCGCAACTCAGCAGAGTCCTTAACCGACTTGAGATGAATGACCATTCCCCAAACCACACTCAACCGATCCAAAATCTTCTCCAGCGGTTCAACCAGCTTCGGCCACGTCGGCTCCACCGTCTTCTCCAGTTCATCCAAATCCTCATTCTGAAAACATATAACCGAAAACATCATGCCGCTATACAATTGAACAAATCAAACCTCGCCGAACACTGCAGATCAAAATCAAAGATTATTTCCGAAGATCGAAAGCCGTACAAGCCGGGCAAGGAGGGCGCGGATTCCAGGACGGACGTGCTTCGGCTCAACCACATCGAACGGCGGGAAATCGAAGTCCTTGAGCAATGGGTTCTCGGCGAGGATGTCTTCCGATGACGTCATTGTCGGCGATCGATTTGGGCGAGATGGAGAATGAGAGAAAAAAAAAATTCGCCCTACTTTTTAAACTTTTAATTCTGCCATCTTTTTAATTTTAATTTTTCGCATTTCGAAAATTAAGTTGAAAAGGATGATGAGAATTAAAAGTTTAAAATGTGGCACGAAAAAAGAGCGAAAATAGCGTCGATTCGTTTCGACTTGTGGAGGGTCGTTCGAGAAAAAGATAATAAAAATGAAATCGAAAATTTAAGTAAATTTTAAAGAAATTGGAAAATTAAAATTTTGAGATTCTCTATTTCTCAAAGTTGACAGATATTGAGATTCTGTGTCAGTGCCCTGATATTGGAAAATCAACCGTGAGGATTCTGTTTCTTGTACCTTCACCACTCTGAAGCTATCATTCAATTCTTCCTTTATTTAACCATTTTTTCAATTTTTCTACGTAACATTGTATGCCACTCACAATGGCTCATCAACGGTGGAAGAAGCTCTACCCTTATTTTCAATCTAAGGGGTTAAGTCCCATCAGCGAAGTTCCGGAAGAGTCACCACTACATGTTGAATCTCAGAAAAGAAAGAACACAGTCAACTATGACCTTGACTCGGCTGCAACCAAATCATTATCTCGTAGGCCAAGGTATGTCTTTTTCACCTGCTGGTTACATTGACTGACCAATCAAGGTAGTTCAGACTGCAAGCATTAAAGAGTCTCTATTATCTCACTGTTTTACTGAGAGAATTTAGCCTAGTCTGAATGGGAAAAGAACAAAAAAGCTTATTGTAGTATAAAAAGTGTAGTGCAAACATGAAGGTATTATGTGATACCAACTCTGAGGAAAGTAATGTAGTATCTTCTTGATCTTCGCACCCAGCCAGGCCTCGGACAGATCTCAGCGTGCTGCGCAATCCGACCGATGCGCTCACCACTGCCCAGCCCTAGAGCAACCAACGCTCCACGGTGCCTCACTCGCAGACTCTCAGCTCTCTGTCTTTGATTAGGTTTTTCTGCGGAAAGCAAAACCAAAACTGCTGCCTCTTTTCCTTTTAAGTCTTTTGCACAATATCAAAACGTAGTGTTTTGACCCAAAACAACAGCATTTCAATCTGATCTTTAACACAGATAGCTGTGTAAACTCCAGGAGCCAAAAAACCTGCATATTACTTAAAGAGACTATGCACATACAGCAACACAGAATAAATCATAACTTCTAAAATCAATAAATTTCATACACATGATCTAATATGACTATTCTAACATCTGACCAAGTTTCAAACAATTCTGAATAGGTTTGGACAGTTTTCAATATTTAAACGCAAAACAGTAAAAACCTGCAACTTTCAGCAACTCTGTCCAGATTGAACAATTCATATCTTCTAAACTATCAATCCTAAAATCATGAAACTTTGCATATAAAACACTTGAACATCAATCTCCAATCTCACAAAGTTTCAAGCAAAATGGATAAGCATAGCAAAGTTTTAAGACAGCAAGTTCCAATAACATCAAAACCAGTGTAATCATTCTACACTCAACAAAAGTGAAAATGACATCAAAGAGTTTGGTTCTCACATGATAAATCAAACACTTATGCAAACATAAAAAACTTGCCTATTCATGTTCAAAGAAAAATACCTAAACATGTATATCATACCCAACCACAGATTATCATGCAAATTTTCTGCAAGCCTATTTAAAGCACTAGCAGAGAACACATAATATTCAATGAATAACATTGAATCACAATTGAACCAATACTCATATCATGGACAGAATTAAACGACAGAGATGGTGAGAAATATATATAAGTGCCCTCCTTAACACAAACAAAGGCAGTAGCTATCATAACAGAGTTGTAAAAAATTGTATTTGTCAATTTAACTCTGAAAATATGCTCACAATTATCAAAAACAAGGGTACTTAAAGCAGTCGGCAAAAGTAAGTACAATCTCATTAAGAACAACATCACATTTCCCTTTTGGAACTACAAGCCTAGGATCCATGTTTCTAACTAATACATAGCTAGACAAACCATGGCAGTCGTGAACAGAAACTTCAAAAAAAAACAGAACGTAAAACTTCTGTAACCTGAACATGACCTATTGCTAAAGCAATACCCTCATTTAGGGCAGAAAAACATAGCATTATCACAAGATGCTGAACCAATCCCCTCATTTGGGGCAAAATCAAATCTGATTTTATTGTAACTTACTCTTCCTTCACCCATTTGGTGAGGATACGCCATACCTGCATATGGAGAGCTCTCTTCAGGCTCACCTCTTACCCTTGGATCAGCAGATGACAACAATAATCATCACAAAGCTTCTCCTTCTCTTGTTGGTCCTTATGCAGAAGAATCTCATCCCATTAACCATTTTTCAGCCCCAAAAACTTCAAATCTATCAATATAAATTGGGAAATGATCAGCCCCAGCCAATTCACTAATGTGCCAAGAACAAGGTTCCAATGTACTCCAAAAACAGAGAAACAGTTCAGGTAACAATGAATGACTAAATCACAGCACCAATCACACCAAAAACAGAGAACATCAATAGCAAACACTCCCTGAATTTTTCGATAGAGCAATCGCCCTCTCGTCTCAGCCCCTGGAGGATCTCCATGTGACACACTTCCAAAACCGAAGCGCTCACCACCGCCCAGACTAGGAACAATCTGTCCACCGACTGATTCCAATCACCAGCCTTCAACACGACCAAAGCGCAGCACCCAGCAAGAACAATTGCTTAACAATTCTTGAAGAAAGCCTCTCTTGTTTTATCTGCGACAGATTTTCCAAGAAAAAATCAGTGTTCTAATCAAGAATTTGCTAATACCAATTAGGCAGCAAACAAATTTACTCAGAGTTGCAATAATATTTATATTGTCTATACAATCACAACTACTGTATTGATCAAGAATATGCTCAAGAACCAGCCAAGTCTCAACATCTACCGAGATGGAGGGGCACCGGTTCTGAGACGATTCAGCAACAAGATTAACAGCAATTTCACACGGAATTCACTGCAAACGAGTAGAAAAAGGCTCTGATACCACATTGTTAAGAGATTCTAGTGAACTACGCAAATTATCAGTTCAATAACAATCTGCTAAACAAAAGATTGACTGAAAAAAATGCTAAGACACAAGAATTTTTACATGGTTTACCAAGTAAACTTGGCTACATCCATGGAGCCTCGGGTCCGGGGAGACTCAACCCAAACTCATCACTATAACCAGCATTCATTTACACATACAACAGATTGATAAAGCGCTGACAAGAACCCTAACTCATGCAACTACTAAGCGCTATTATAACAGGCTTTAGAAAGGAAGAACACAAGAAGAACCGAAGAAATTAAGCCCCCTTCACAGCCCCCGGAAGCAGAGAACAAGAAGTTGGCCAAGATGCTGTCCAAAGCTCGCGATTCTCCCACAGCCACGGTCCGTCGCGCTTGTGAAGAACCGAGCCAATCAGCCTCTTGCAATGCGCATCAGCTCCACTCTTGCTTGAGCAGCGGCAGTCCTTCGCCGAGCTCCTCGCTTCTCCTTCCTTCTCTCGCTCTTTTCTTCTCTCGCCTTTTTTCTCTTCTGTGTCGTTTGCCCTAAAACTCTGCTGCTTTTTTCTCTTGGCTGCAGGCCAGCCAGCTTGGGCCATCCGAGTGGGCCGCGTAACATTTCAGCCCAACAACTAAAAAAACTAAACTTAAGCTAAACTATTGTACATGATGCAATAAACTTCAACAATTGCCCTCCTGAATCATGTACCAAAGACTAAGCAACAGACTCTACAAAAAATTACTTAGGCAGACAGTTGCTTGAAAACAATGCTAGGGGAACCTGCAAACACTTAGCCAAAACTCAGAAACTTTGCAAAACAACACCAGATTCAGCCAACTTCAACAATTCAGAAATTCCGAACCAATGATCCAAAAATTATGAAACTTTAACCATAAACTCAACAGATCATGATTTATCAGCTGGCAAAATTTCATGCAAAAATATTAAGGCTAGCATAGATTGCAGTGGAGATGATTAAAACAGTACAATATGCAACAACTATGATCTTGTTGAGATGAAGCGCCTCATGTTGGCAGCTTCAATGTGCATCCATCATTCATCTACTGAAGAAAACGTCCGACGAGAGTCGCCGGAGCTACTCTAGATCAAGCTGGAGATCGAGAGAAGAAATCCAAGATTCGGAGCAAAGCTATCTTCGGTTGTTTTTCATTAATGAGAAAAATAGGCGCAAAAATCTGTTAAAAGTAGACAGTGATAAACTCACTAGCTTTTAATGAGTAAGAGAATTAAACTCATAACCCCTGATAGAATTCAAAGAATATCTGATTGCAACATGACCATGAGATTGTTAATATGGAGGGCAGAGTAAGCAAATAACTGCTCAAGCTCGTTAATAATGTTTCGCACGAACCTGCTCAATTTTGTTGAATTGATCCCTTTTATCGTCTTCAAGGGAAACTCCATTAAGAATTGCTTCTTTTATCATAGCTGCAAAAGCATGAGTGTAAAAGTTAACAAGCTAAGTAGTAAATTATGATGTGTGTAACTTCAATTATTTAACGTAGCTGGCCCAATCAATTAGTGGATAAATCAGTTTTCTTAGCCAACTGCCAAGTCGAATGAATACCAAGATCATATGATACACAATAGTTACAGCTCCATTCGAATCATTCACAGCAAGCCGGTACTTACCCTCAACAATACGTTTCCGAGCCTCACTGAGAGTCGGCCAATCCAGAGACTCTCTGATAGCTTCAAATGCATTGTAAATTGGTTTACTCAGTCCCAATCTCAGCTGAAACTTGACTTTATCCGGCTGCAATATCAGAACTAACCCTAGTTAGCAGTTAGCACACACCTAGTAAGAACATCAAGAACTTCTATACCAGCAACGGTACAATCCAACAAAAAAATTCTAAAGACACTATCTTTGCTGTGAACACAGCAGCTAATCCCCGGGGAAAGCGGCAAAGGGATCTCGGGCTTCCTACCACTCCCGCCTCATGAGCAACAGGAAATTGCACAGCGACTTCCTCTCAAAGAAAATCCCTTAGTCACCGGGACAGTCAACAAAGGTACATTCCCTCTGAGTCACGAAACCCCACAGGTACAGATTCAGTGTTAGAGGAAATTTACACACCCCAAATGACAATGCTTACTACAAATAAATCAAGTAAAAAGTAAAGAACGGTATAAAACCTCTTGAGTCACGAAACCCCACAGGTACAGATTCAGTGTTAGAGGAAATTTACACACCCCAAATGACAATGCTTACTACAAATAAATCAAGTAAAAAGTAAAGAAAACCTCTTGAGTCACGAAACCCCACAGGTACAGATTCAGTGTTAGAGGAAATTTACACACCCCAAATGACAATGCTTACTACAAATAAATCTTACTTGGACTTCTTCAATGGCCGAGCGCAACTCAGCAGAGTCCTTAACCGACTTGAGATGAATGACCATTCCCCAAACCACACTCAACCGATCAAGAATCTT
This sequence comes from Umbilicus rupestris, assembly GCA_963678935.1. NCBI lineage: Eukaryota > Viridiplantae > Streptophyta > Magnoliopsida > Saxifragales > Crassulaceae > Umbilicus > Umbilicus rupestris. The sequence goes on from OY787621.1 coordinate 11,361,422, forward strand.
CTCCAGCGGTTCAACCAGCTTCGGCCACGTCGGCTCCACCGTCTTCTCCGGTTCATCCAAATCCTCATTCTGAAAACATATAACCGAAATTAGGGCACGCTGAAATTTGGTCATTTCTTCTGAAATCCGCTATCCCCATTATTGACAAAGTTTTAAACCTTCACTCAATAGTTAAATTGAGATTAGGCGGTGTTCGTTTCTTTTGAATTCCGCTAACCCCATTATTCAACAAATAATCATATTTAGAAAAATTGTAAACCTTATTACGCGTTCATCTTCAAAGTGTATAAATAGGCCTTTGCTCACCCCATTTTCATCATCATCAACATCTGCTTCTTCCGATCTTTTTAATACTCTTGAAAATGGGGCGTTTGATTTGTGCCATCCTTCTTCTGATGCTTGTTGTCACGTCCGTGGTCGCCCGACAGGTGCCCACCGATGCCATCCCGAACGGAAACGCCCAGTCTAAACTAGGTGGTGGCGGCACCGGCAAAAAGGACATTGGAAACGGAGTCAGTATTACCGGCGACGGCGACGGCGACGGGGACGGCGACGGGGGCGGTAAAGTGAAAACAGATAGCAGTGGTATCAACTGAGAAATGTAATCCCTTTTATCTATAAAATAATAAATAAAGCAAAAATCTACCAGCAAAGAACTTCTATACCAGCAACGGTACAATGCAACAAAAAAATTCTACAGACACTATCTTTGCTGTGAACACAGCAGCTACACCCCAAATGACAATGCTTACTACAAATAAATCTTAGTTGGACTTCTTCAATGGCCGAGCGCAACTCAGCAGAGTCCTTAACCGACTTGAGATGAATGACCATTCCCCAAACCACACTCAACCGATCCAAAATCTTCTCCAGCGGTTCAACCAGCTTCGGCCACGTCGGCTCCACCGTCTTCTCCAGTTCATCCAAATCCTCATTCTGAAAACATATAACCGAAAACATCATGCCGCTATACAATTGAACAAATCAAACCTCGCCGAACACTGCAGATCAAAATCAAAGATTATTTCCGAAGATCGAAAGCCGTACAAGCCGGGCAAGGAGGGCGCGGATTCCAGGACGGACGTGCTTCGGCTCAACCACATCGAACGGCGGGAAATCGAAGTCCTTGAGCAATGGGTTCTCGGCGAGGATGTCTTCCGATGACGTCATTGTCGGCGATCGATTTGGGCGAGATGGAGAATGAGAGAAAAAAAAAATTCGCCCTACTTTTTAAACTTTTAATTCTGCCATCTTTTTAATTTTAATTTTTCGCATTTCGAAAATTAAGTTGAAAAGGATGATGAGAATTAAAAGTTTAAAATGTGGCACGAAAAAAGAGCGAAAATAGCGTCGATTCGTTTCGACTTGTGGAGGGTCGTTCGAGAAAAAGATAATAAAAATGAAATCGAAAATTTAAGTAAATTTTAAAGAAATTGGAAAATTAAAATTTTGAGATTCTCTATTTCTCAAAGTTGACAGATATTGAGATTCTGTGTCAGTGCCCTGATATTGGAAAATCAACCGTGAGGATTCTGTTTCTTGTACCTTCACCACTCTGAAGCTATCATTCAATTCTTCCTTTATTTAACCATTTTTTCAATTTTTCTACGTAACATTGTATGCCACTCACAATGGCTCATCAACGGTGGAAGAAGCTCTACCCTTATTTTCAATCTAAGGGGTTAAGTCCCATCAGCGAAGTTCCGGAAGAGTCACCACTACATGTTGAATCTCAGAAAAGAAAGAACACAGTCAACTATGACCTTGACTCGGCTGCAACCAAATCATTATCTCGTAGGCCAAGGTATGTCTTTTTCACCTGCTGGTTACATTGACTGACCAATCAAGGTAGTTCAGACTGCAAGCATTAAAGAGTCTCTATTATCTCACTGTTTTACTGAGAGAATTTAGCCTAGTCTGAATGGGAAAAGAACAAAAAAGCTTATTGTAGTATAAAAAGTGTAGTGCAAACATGAAGGTATTATGTGATACCAACTCTGAGGAAAGTAATGTAGTATCTTCTTGATCTTCGCACCCAGCCAGGCCTCGGACAGATCTCAGCGTGCTGCGCAATCCGACCGATGCGCTCACCACTGCCCAGCCCTAGAGCAACCAACGCTCCACGGTGCCTCACTCGCAGACTCTCAGCTCTCTGTCTTTGATTAGGTTTTTCTGCGGAAAGCAAAACCAAAACTGCTGCCTCTTTTCCTTTTAAGTCTTTTGCACAATATCAAAACGTAGTGTTTTGACCCAAAACAACAGCATTTCAATCTGATCTTTAACACAGATAGCTGTGTAAACTCCAGGAGCCAAAAAACCTGCATATTACTTAAAGAGACTATGCACATACAGCAACACAGAATAAATCATAACTTCTAAAATCAATAAATTTCATACACATGATCTAATATGACTATTCTAACATCTGACCAAGTTTCAAACAATTCTGAATAGGTTTGGACAGTTTTCAATATTTAAACGCAAAACAGTAAAAACCTGCAACTTTCAGCAACTCTGTCCAGATTGAACAATTCATATCTTCTAAACTATCAATCCTAAAATCATGAAACTTTGCATATAAAACACTTGAACATCAATCTCCAATCTCACAAAGTTTCAAGCAAAATGGATAAGCATAGCAAAGTTTTAAGACAGCAAGTTCCAATAACATCAAAACCAGTGTAATCATTCTACACTCAACAAAAGTGAAAATGACATCAAAGAGTTTGGTTCTCACATGATAAATCAAACACTTATGCAAACATAAAAAACTTGCCTATTCATGTTCAAAGAAAAATACCTAAACATGTATATCATACCCAACCACAGATTATCATGCAAATTTTCTGCAAGCCTATTTAAAGCACTAGCAGAGAACACATAATATTCAATGAATAACATTGAATCACAATTGAACCAATACTCATATCATGGACAGAATTAAACGACAGAGATGGTGAGAAATATATATAAGTGCCCTCCTTAACACAAACAAAGGCAGTAGCTATCATAACAGAGTTGTAAAAAATTGTATTTGTCAATTTAACTCTGAAAATATGCTCACAATTATCAAAAACAAGGGTACTTAAAGCAGTCGGCAAAAGTAAGTACAATCTCATTAAGAACAACATCACATTTCCCTTTTGGAACTACAAGCCTAGGATCCATGTTTCTAACTAATACATAGCTAGACAAACCATGGCAGTCGTGAACAGAAACTTCAAAAAAAAACAGAACGTAAAACTTCTGTAACCTGAACATGACCTATTGCTAAAGCAATACCCTCATTTAGGGCAGAAAAACATAGCATTATCACAAGATGCTGAACCAATCCCCTCATTTGGGGCAAAATCAAATCTGATTTTATTGTAACTTACTCTTCCTTCACCCATTTGGTGAGGATACGCCATACCTGCATATGGAGAGCTCTCTTCAGGCTCACCTCTTACCCTTGGATCAGCAGATGACAACAATAATCATCACAAAGCTTCTCCTTCTCTTGTTGGTCCTTATGCAGAAGAATCTCATCCCATTAACCATTTTTCAGCCCCAAAAACTTCAAATCTATCAATATAAATTGGGAAATGATCAGCCCCAGCCAATTCACTAATGTGCCAAGAACAAGGTTCCAATGTACTCCAAAAACAGAGAAACAGTTCAGGTAACAATGAATGACTAAATCACAGCACCAATCACACCAAAAACAGAGAACATCAATAGCAAACACTCCCTGAATTTTTCGATAGAGCAATCGCCCTCTCGTCTCAGCCCCTGGAGGATCTCCATGTGACACACTTCCAAAACCGAAGCGCTCACCACCGCCCAGACTAGGAACAATCTGTCCACCGACTGATTCCAATCACCAGCCTTCAACACGACCAAAGCGCAGCACCCAGCAAGAACAATTGCTTAACAATTCTTGAAGAAAGCCTCTCTTGTTTTATCTGCGACAGATTTTCCAAGAAAAAATCAGTGTTCTAATCAAGAATTTGCTAATACCAATTAGGCAGCAAACAAATTTACTCAGAGTTGCAATAATATTTATATTGTCTATACAATCACAACTACTGTATTGATCAAGAATATGCTCAAGAACCAGCCAAGTCTCAACATCTACCGAGATGGAGGGGCACCGGTTCTGAGACGATTCAGCAACAAGATTAACAGCAATTTCACACGGAATTCACTGCAAACGAGTAGAAAAAGGCTCTGATACCACATTGTTAAGAGATTCTAGTGAACTACGCAAATTATCAGTTCAATAACAATCTGCTAAACAAAAGATTGACTGAAAAAAATGCTAAGACACAAGAATTTTTACATGGTTTACCAAGTAAACTTGGCTACATCCATGGAGCCTCGGGTCCGGGGAGACTCAACCCAAACTCATCACTATAACCAGCATTCATTTACACATACAACAGATTGATAAAGCGCTGACAAGAACCCTAACTCATGCAACTACTAAGCGCTATTATAACAGGCTTTAGAAAGGAAGAACACAAGAAGAACCGAAGAAATTAAGCCCCCTTCACAGCCCCCGGAAGCAGAGAACAAGAAGTTGGCCAAGATGCTGTCCAAAGCTCGCGATTCTCCCACAGCCACGGTCCGTCGCGCTTGTGAAGAACCGAGCCAATCAGCCTCTTGCAATGCGCATCAGCTCCACTCTTGCTTGAGCAGCGGCAGTCCTTCGCCGAGCTCCTCGCTTCTCCTTCCTTCTCTCGCTCTTTTCTTCTCTCGCCTTTTTTCTCTTCTGTGTCGTTTGCCCTAAAACTCTGCTGCTTTTTTCTCTTGGCTGCAGGCCAGCCAGCTTGGGCCATCCGAGTGGGCCGCGTAACATTTCAGCCCAACAACTAAAAAAACTAAACTTAAGCTAAACTATTGTACATGATGCAATAAACTTCAACAATTGCCCTCCTGAATCATGTACCAAAGACTAAGCAACAGACTCTACAAAAAATTACTTAGGCAGACAGTTGCTTGAAAACAATGCTAGGGGAACCTGCAAACACTTAGCCAAAACTCAGAAACTTTGCAAAACAACACCAGATTCAGCCAACTTCAACAATTCAGAAATTCCGAACCAATGATCCAAAAATTATGAAACTTTAACCATAAACTCAACAGATCATGATTTATCAGCTGGCAAAATTTCATGCAAAAATATTAAGGCTAGCATAGATTGCAGTGGAGATGATTAAAACAGTACAATATGCAACAACTATGATCTTGTTGAGATGAAGCGCCTCATGTTGGCAGCTTCAATGTGCATCCATCATTCATCTACTGAAGAAAACGTCCGACGAGAGTCGCCGGAGCTACTCTAGATCAAGCTGGAGATCGAGAGAAGAAATCCAAGATTCGGAGCAAAGCTATCTTCGGTTGTTTTTCATTAATGAGAAAAATAGGCGCAAAAATCTGTTAAAAGTAGACAGTGATAAACTCACTAGCTTTTAATGAGTAAGAGAATTAAACTCATAACCCCTGATAGAATTCAAAGAATATCTGATTGCAACATGACCATGAGATTGTTAATATGGAGGGCAGAGTAAGCAAATAACTGCTCAAGCTCGTTAATAATGTTTCGCACGAACCTGCTCAATTTTGTTGAATTGATCCCTTTTATCGTCTTCAAGGGAAACTCCATTAAGAATTGCTTCTTTTATCATAGCTGCAAAAGCATGAGTGTAAAAGTTAACAAGCTAAGTAGTAAATTATGATGTGTGTAACTTCAATTATTTAACGTAGCTGGCCCAATCAATTAGTGGATAAATCAGTTTTCTTAGCCAACTGCCAAGTCGAATGAATACCAAGATCATATGATACACAATAGTTACAGCTCCATTCGAATCATTCACAGCAAGCCGGTACTTACCCTCAACAATACGTTTCCGAGCCTCACTGAGAGTCGGCCAATCCAGAGACTCTCTGATAGCTTCAAATGCATTGTAAATTGGTTTACTCAGTCCCAATCTCAGCTGAAACTTGACTTTATCCGGCTGCAATATCAGAACTAACCCTAGTTAGCAGTTAGCACACACCTAGTAAGAACATCAAGAACTTCTATACCAGCAACGGTACAATCCAACAAAAAAATTCTAAAGACACTATCTTTGCTGTGAACACAGCAGCTAATCCCCGGGGAAAGCGGCAAAGGGATCTCGGGCTTCCTACCACTCCCGCCTCATGAGCAACAGGAAATTGCACAGCGACTTCCTCTCAAAGAAAATCCCTTAGTCACCGGGACAGTCAACAAAGGTACATTCCCTCTGAGTCACGAAACCCCACAGGTACAGATTCAGTGTTAGAGGAAATTTACACACCCCAAATGACAATGCTTACTACAAATAAATCAAGTAAAAAGTAAAGAACGGTATAAAACCTCTTGAGTCACGAAACCCCACAGGTACAGATTCAGTGTTAGAGGAAATTTACACACCCCAAATGACAATGCTTACTACAAATAAATCAAGTAAAAAGTAAAGAAAACCTCTTGAGTCACGAAACCCCACAGGTACAGATTCAGTGTTAGAGGAAATTTACACACCCCAAATGACAATGCTTACTACAAATAAATCTTACTTGGACTTCTTCAATGGCCGAGCGCAACTCAGCAGAGTCCTTAACCGACTTGAGATGAATGACCATTCCCCAAACCACACTCAACCGATCAAGAATCTTCTCCAGCGGTTCAACCAGCTTCGGCCACGTCGGCTCCACCGTCTTCTCCGGTTCATCCAAATCCTCATTCTGAAAACATATAACCGAAATTAGGGCACGCTGAAATTTGGTCATTTCTTCTGAAATCCGCTATCCCCATTATTGACAAAGTTTTAAACCTTCACTCAATAGTTAAATTGAGATTAGGCGGTGTTCGTTTCTTTTGAATTCCGCTAACCCCATTATTCAACAAATAATCATATTTAGAAAAATTGTAAACCTTATTACGCGTTCATCTTCAAAGTGTATAAATAGGCCTTTGCTCACCCCATTTTCATCATCATCAACATCTGCTTCTTCCGATCTTTTTAATACTCTTGAAAATGGGGCGTTTGATTTGTGCCATCCTTCTTCTGATGCTTGTTGTCACGTCCGTGGTCGCCCGACAGGTGCCCACCGATGCCATCCCGAACGGAAACGCCCAGTCTAAACTAGGTGGTGGCGGCACCGGCAAAAAGGACATTGGAAACGGAGTCAGTATTACCGGCGACGGCGACGGCGACGGGGACGGCGACGGGGGCGGTAAAGTGAAAACATATAGCAGTGGTATCAACTGAGAAATGTAATCCCTTTTATCTATAAAATAATAAATAAAGCAAAAATCTACCAGCAAAGAACTTCTATACCAGCAACGGTACAATGCAACAAAAAAATTCTACAGACACTATCTTTGCTGTGAACACAGCAGCTACACCCCAAATGACAATGCTTACTACAAATAAATCTTAGTTGGACTTCTTCAATGGCCGAGCGCAACTCAGCAGAGTCCTTAACCGACTTGAGATGAATGACCATTCCCCAAACCACACTCAACCGATCCAAAATCTTCTCCAGCGGTTCAACCAGCTTCGGCCACGTCGGCTCCACCGTCTTCTCCAGTTCATCCAAATCCTCATTCTGAAAACATATAACCGAAAACATCATGCCGCTATACAATTGAACAAATCAAACCTCGCCGAACACTGCAGATCAAAATCAAAGATTATTTCCGAAGATCGAAAGCCGTACAAGCCGGGCAAGGAGGGCGCGGATTCCAGGACGGACGTGCTTCGGCTCAACCACATCGAACGGCGGGAAATCGAAGTCCTTGAGCAATGGGTTCTCGGCGAGGATGTCTTCCGATGACGTCATTGTCGGCGATCGATTTGGGCGAGATGGAGAATGAGAGAAAAAAAAAATTCGCCCTACTTTTTAAACTTTTAATTCTGCCATCTTTTTAATTTTAATTTTTCGCATTTCGAAAATTAAGTTGAAAAGGATGATGAGAATTAAAAGTTTAAAATGTGGCACGAAAAAAGAGCGAAAATAGCGTCGATTCGTTTCGACTTGTGGAGGGTCGTTCGAGAAAAAGATAATAAAAATGAAATCGAAAATTTAAGTAAATTTTAAAGAAATTGGAAAATTAAAATTTTGAGATTCTCTATTTCTCAAAGTTGACAGATATTGAGATTCTGTGTCAGTGCCCTGATATTGGAAAATCAACCGTGAGGATTCTGTTTCTTGTACCTTCACCACTCTGAAGCTATCATTCAATTCTTCCTTTATTTAACCATTTTTTCAATTTTTCTACGTAACATTGTATGCCACTCACAATGGCTCATCAACGGTGGAAGAAGCTCTACCCTTATTTTCAATCTAAGGGGTTAAGTCCCATCAGCGAAGTTCCGGAAGAGTCACCACTACATGTTGAATCTCAGAAAAGAAAGAACACAGTCAACTATGACCTTGACTCGGCTGCAACCAAATCATTATCTCGTAGGCCAAGGTATGTCTTTTTCACCTGCTGGTTACATTGACTGACCAATCAAGGTAGTTCAGACTGCAAGCATTAAAGAGTCTCTATTATCTCACTGTTTTACTGAGAGAATTTAGCCTAGTCTGAATGGGAAAAGAACAAAAAAGCTTATTGTAGTATAAAAAGTGTAGTGCAAACATGAAGGTATTATGTGATACCAACTCTGAGGAAAGTAATGTAGTATCTTCTTGATCTTCGCACCCAGCCAGGCCTCGGACAGATCTCAGCGTGCTGCGCAATCCGACCGATGCGCTCACCACTGCCCAGCCCTAGAGCAACCAACGCTCCACGGTGCCTCACTCGCAGACTCTCAGCTCTCTGTCTTTGATTAGGTTTTTCTGCGGAAAGCAAAACCAAAACTGCTGCCTCTTTTCCTTTTAAGTCTTTTGCACAATATCAAAACGTAGTGTTTTGACCCAAAACAACAGCATTTCAATCTGATCTTTAACACAGATAGCTGTGTAAACTCCAGGAGCCAAAAAACCTGCATATTACTTAAAGAGACTATGCACATACAGCAACACAGAATAAATCATAACTTCTAAAATCAATAAATTTCATACACATGATCTAATATGACTATTCTAACATCTGACCAAGTTTCAAACAATTCTGAATAGGTTTGGACAGTTTTCAATATTTAAACGCAAAACAGTAAAAACCTGCAACTTTCAGCAACTCTGTCCAGATTGAACAATTCATATCTTCTAAACTATCAATCCTAAAATCATGAAACTTTGCATATAAAACACTTGAACATCAATCTCCAATCTCACAAAGTTTCAAGCAAAATGGATAAGCATAGCAAAGTTTTAAGACAGCAAGTTCCAATAACATCAAAACCAGTGTAATCATTCTACACTCAACAAAAGTGAAAATGACATCAAAGAGTTTGGTTCTCACATGATAAATCAAACACTTATGCAAACATAAAAAACTTGCCTATTCATGTTCAAAGAAAAATACCTAAACATGTATATCATACCCAACCACAGATTATCATGCAAATTTTCTGCAAGCCTATTTAAAGCACTAGCAGAGAACACATAATATTCAATGAATAACATTGAATCACAATTGAACCAATACTCATATCATGGACAGAATTAAACGACAGAGATGGTGAGAAATATATATAAGTGCCCTCCTTAACACAAACAAAGGCAGTAGCTATCATAACAGAGTTGTAAAAAATTGTATTTGTCAATTTAACTCTGAAAATATGCTCACAATTATCAAAAACAAGGGTACTTAAAGCAGTCGGCAAAAGTAAGTACAATCTCATTAAGAACAACATCACATTTCCCTTTTGGAACTACAAGCCTAGGATCCATGTTTCTAACTAATACATAGCTAGACAAACCATGGCAGTCGTGAACAGAAACTTCAAAAAAAAACAGAACGTAAAACTTCTGTAACCTGAACATGACCTATTGCTAAAGCAATACCCTCATTTAGGGCAGAAAAACATAGCATTATCACAAGATGCTGAACCAATCCCCTCATTTGGGGCAAAATCAAATCTGATTTTATTGTAACTTACTCTTCCTTCACCCATTTGGTGAGGATACGCCATACCTGCATATGGAGAGCTCTCTTCAGGCTCACCTCTTACCCTTGGATCAGCAGATGACAACAATAATCATCACAAAGCTTCTCCTTCTCTTGTTGGTCCTTATGCAGAAGAATCTCATCCCATTAACCATTTTTCAGCCCCAAAAACTTCAAATCTATCAATATAAATTGGGAAATGATCAGCCCCAGCCAATTCACTAATGTGCCAAGAACAAGGTTCCAATGTACTCCAAAAACAGAGAAACAGTTCAGGTAACAATGAATGACTAAATCACAGCACCAATCACACCAAAAACAGAGAACATCAATAGCAAACACTCCCTGAATTTTTCGATAGAGCAATCGCCCTCTCGTCTCAGCCCCTGGAGGATCTCCATGTGACACACTTCCAAAACCGAAGCGCTCACCACCGCCCAGACTAGGAACAATCTGTCCACCGACTGATTCCAATCACCAGCCTTCAACACGACCAAAGCGCAGCACCCAGCAAGAACAATTGCTTAACAATTCTTGAAGAAAGCCTCTCTTGTTTTATCTGCGACAGATTTTCCAAGAAAAAATCAGTGTTCTAATCAAGAATTTGCTAATACCAATTAGGCAGCAAACAAATTTACTCAGAGTTGCAATAATATTTATATTGTCTATACAATCACAACTACTGTATTGATCAAGAATATGCTCAAGAACCAGCCAAGTCTCAACATCTACCGAGATGGAGGGGCACCGGTTCTGAGACGATTCAGCAACAAGATTAACAGCAATTTCACACGGAATTCACTGCAAACGAGTAGAAAAAGGCTCTGATACCACATTGTTAAGAGATTCTAGTGAACTACGCAAATTATCAGTTCAATAACAATCTGCTAAACAAAAGATTGACTGAAAAAAATGCTAAGACACAAGAATTTTTACATGGTTTACCAAGTAAACTTGGCTACATCCATGGAGCCTCGGGTCCGGGGAGACTCAACCCAAACTCATCACTATAACCAGCATTCATTTACACATACAACAGATTGATAAAGCGCTGACAAGAACCCTAACTCATGCAACTACTAAGCGCTATTATAACAGGCTTTAGAAAGGAAGAACACAAGAAGAACCGAAGAAATTAAGCCCCCTTCACAGCCCCCGGAAGCAGAGAACAAGAAGTTGGCCAAGATGCTGTCCAAAGCTCGCGATTCTCCCACAGCCACGGTCCGTCGCGCTTGTGAAGAACCGAGCCAATCAGCCTCTTGCAATGCGCATCAGCTCCACTCTTGCTTGAGCAGCGGCAGTCCTTCGCCGAGCTCCTCGCTTCTCCTTCCTTCTCTCGCTCTTTTCTTCTCTCGCCTTTTTTCTCTTCTGTGTCGTTTGCCCTAAAACTCTGCTGCTTTTTTCTCTTGGCTGCAGGCCAGCCAGCTTGGGCCATCCGAGTGGGCCGCGTAACATTTCAGCCCAACAACTAAAAAAACTAAACTTAAGCTAAACTATTGTACATGATGCAATAAACTTCAACAATTGCCCTCCTGAATCATGTACCAAAGACTAAGCAACAGACTCTACAAAAAATTACTTAGGCAGACAGTTGCTTGAAAACAATGCTAGGGGAACCTGCAAACACTTAGCCAAAACTCAGAAACTTTGCAAAACAACACCAGATTCAGCCAACTTCAACAATTCAGAAATTCCGAACCAATGATCCAAAAATTATGAAACTTTAACCATAAACTCAACAGATCATGATTTATCAGCTGGCAAAATTTCATGCAAAAATATTAAGGCTAGCATAGATTGCAGTGGAGATGATTAAAACAGTACAATATGCAACAACTATGATCTTGTTGAGATGAAGCGCCTCATGTTGGCAGCTTCAATGTGCATCCATCATTCATCTACTGAAGAAAACGTCCGACGAGAGTCGCCGGAGCTACTCTAGATCAAGCTGGAGATCGAGAGAAGAAATCCAAGATTCGGAGCAAAGCTATCTTCGGTTGTTTTTCATTAATGAGAAAAATAGGCGCAAAAATCTGTTAAAAGTAGACAGTGATAAACTCACTAGCTTTTAATGAGTAAGAGAATTAAACTCATAACCCCTGATAGAATTCAAAGAATATCTGATTGCAACATGACCATGAGATTGTTAATATGGAGGGCAGAGTAAGCAAATAACTGCTCAAGCTCGTTAATAATGTTTCGCACGAACCTGCTCAATTTTGTTGAATTGATCCCTTTTATCGTCTTCAAGGGAAACTCCATTAAGAATTGCTTCTTTTATCATAGCTGCAAAAGCATGAGTGTAAAAGTTAACAAGCTAAGTAGTAAATTATGATGTGTGTAACTTCAATTATTTAACGTAGCTGGCCCAATCAATTAGTGGATAAATCAGTTTTCTTAGCCAACTGCCAAGTCGAATGAATACCAAGATCATATGATACACAATAGTTACAGCTCCATTCGAATCATTCACAGCAAGCCGGTACTTACCCTCAACAATACGTTTCCGAGCCTCACTGAGAGTCGGCCAATCCAGAGACTCTCTGATAGCTTCAAATGCATTGTAAATTGGTTTACTCAGTCCCAATCTCAGCTGAAACTTGACTTTATCCGGCTGCAATATCAGAACTAACCCTAGTTAGCAGTTAGCACACACCTAGTAAGAACATCAAGAACTTCTATACCAGCAACGGTACAATCCAACAAAAAAATTCTAAAGACACTATCTTTGCTGTGAACACAGCAGCTAATCCCCGGGGAAAGCGGCAAAGGGATCTCGGGCTTCCTACCACTCCCGCCTCATGAGCAACAGGAAATTGCACAGCGACTTCCTCTCAAAGAAAATCCCTTAGTCACCGGGACAGTCAACAAAGGTACATTCCCTCTGAGTCACGAAACCCCACAGGTACAGATTCAGTGTTAGAGGAAATTTACACACCCCAAATGACAATGCTTACTACAAATAAATCAAGTAAAAAGTAAAGAACGGTATAAAACCTCTTGAGTCACGAAACCCCACAGGTACAGATTCAGTGTTAGAGGAAATTTACACACCCCAAATGACAATGCTTACTACAAATAAATCAAGTAAAAAGTAAAGAAAACCTCTTGAGTCACGAAACCCCACAGGTACAGATTCAGTGTTAGAGGAAATTTACACACCCCAAATGACAATGCTTACTACAAATAAATCTTACTTGGACTTCTTCAATGGCCGAGCGCAACTCAGCAGAGTCCTTAACCGACTTGAGATGAATGACCATTCCCCAAACCACACTCAACCGATCAAGAATCTTCTCCAGCGGTTCAACCAGCTTCGGCCACGTCGGCTCCACCGTCTTCTCCGGTTCATCCAAATCCTCATTCTGAAAACATATAACCGAAATTAGGGCACGCTGAAATTTGGTCATTTCTTCTGAAATCCGCTATCCCCATTATTGACAAAGTTTTAAACCTTCACTCAATAGTTAAATTGAGATTAGGCGGTGTTCGTTTCTTTTGAATTCCGCTAACCCCATTATTCAACAAATAATCATATTTAGAAAAATTGTAAACCTTATTACGCGTTCATCTTCAAAGTGTATAAATAGGCCTTTGCTCACCCCATTTTCATCATCATCAACATCTGCTTCTTCCGATCTTTTTAATACTCTTGAAAATGGGGCGTTTGATTTGTGCCATCCTTCTTCTGATGCTTGTTGTCACGTCCGTGGTCGCCCGACAGGTGCCCACCGATGCCATCCCGAACGGAAACGCCCAGTCTAAACTAGGTGGTGGCGGCACCGGCAAAAAGGACATTGGAAACGGAGTCAGTATTACCGGCGACGGCGACGGCGACGGGGACGGCGACGGGGGCGGTAAAGTGAAAACAGATAGCAGTGGTATCAACTGAGAAATGTAATCCCTTTTATCTATAAAATAATAAATAAAGCAAAAATCTACCAGCAAAGAACTTCTATACCAGCAACGGTACAATGCAACAAAAAAATTCTACAGACACTATCTTTGCTGTGAACACAGCAGCTACACCCCAAATGACAATGCTTACTACAAATAAATCTTAGTTGGACTTCTTCAATGGCCGAGCGCAACTCAGCAGAGTCCTTAACCGACTTGAGATGAATGACCATTCCCCAAACCACACTCAACCGATCCAAAATCTTCTCCAGCGGTTCAACCAGCTTCGGCCACGTCGGCTCCACCGTCTTCTCCAGTTCATCCAAATCCTCATTCTGAAAACATATAACCGAAAACATCATGCCGCTATACAATTGAACAAATCAAACCTCGCCGAACACTGCAGATCAAAATCAAAGATTATTTCCGAAGATCGAAAGCCGTACAAGCCGGGCAAGGAGGGCGCGGATTCCAGGACGGACGTGCTTCGGCTCAACCACATCGAACGGCGGGAAATCGAAGTCCTTGAGCAATGGGTTCTCGGCGAGGATGTCTTCCGATGACGTCATTGTCGGCGATCGATTTGGGCGAGATGGAGAATGAGAGAAAAAAAAAATTCGCCCTACTTTTTAAACTTTTAATTCTGCCATCTTTTTAATTTTAATTTTTCGCATTTCGAAAATTAAGTTGAAAAGGATGATGAGAATTAAAAGTTTAAAATGTGGCACGAAAAAAGAGCGAAAATAGCGTCGATTCGTTTCGACTTGTGGAGGGTCGTTCGAGAAAAAGATAATAAAAATGAAATCGAAAATTTAAGTAAATTTTAAAGAAATTGGAAAATTAAAATTTTGAGATTCTCTATTTCTCAAAGTTGACAGATATTGAGATTCTGTGTCAGTGCCCTGATATTGGAAAATCAACCGTGAGGATTCTGTTTCTTGTACCTTCACCACTCTGAAGCTATCATTCAATTCTTCCTTTATTTAACCATTTTTTCAATTTTTCTACGTAACATTGTATGCCACTCACAATGGCTCATCAACGGTGGAAGAAGCTCTACCCTTATTTTCAATCTAAGGGGTTAAGTCCCATCAGCGAAGTTCCGGAAGAGTCACCACTACATGTTGAATCTCAGAAAAGAAAGAACACAGTCAACTATGACCTTGACTCGGCTGCAACCAAATCATTATCTCGTAGGCCAAGGTCATTATGGTTATATGTCTTTTTCACCTGCTGGTTACATTGACTGACCAATCAAGGTTGTTCAGACTGCAAGCATTAAAGAGTCTCTATTATCTGACTGTTTTACTGAGAGAATTTAGCCTAGTCTGACTGGGAAAAGAACAAAAAAGCTTATTGTAGTATAAAAAGTGTAGTGCAAACATGAAGGTACCAACTCAGAAGAAAGTAATGTAGTATCTTCTTGGTCCTTTCAGACGAGACTTTTTGAAGCATAATTAGTCACTGTTTTTCAATATGGAATACAATTTTAATAATAGAAAGAAAACATGAAAAGTTTCAAGTAATTTAACTTGGACGGGTTTTCAAATAAGTACTGATAACAGTTTTCTTCCTGTAATGCCAGATTGTGAAGACATCCCATGTCTTCCCTCAGCCGACAACTATCATACTTTGGAATTCAAGTAGAAACTACCACTGGTAATAGGCCGTTGTGTCTGAGAAGAGGTTCTGGGGAAGGTTCGCGTCCTCTGAATTCCACAAACACCTGGGGACAATGAGAAAAACATGAGAAAATGAACTTGACAGGAGTAGTTTCTGTTTCCGGTTAAATTAGAGGGACAAAAGTTGTCACCTCTAGTGGAGCCTTTCCTCCTCCAAGAGCTAGAATTGTTTCTCTGAACCTGTGGCCAGTTTCTACAACAGCCTGTACCAGAGCAATATGTATCTTATTAGCCAAGTCGATACTATGTTGGTTGTTACCAAAAAAATTGGAGGAAGTTCGATTTTCAAATGCATATTAATAGTTACAAACACACCTTGGTATCATCCAGCCCGGCTTCCTCAAATGCAGAGAAAGCGTCTGCTGACAGAACCTCTGCCCACTATTATGTAAAACAACAGATAAAGCTATGAATGTGGATAAAACGTGAGGTATGCGACTATGCGTATGTGTGATTTAGCTTCATTAAATGTGTATACAACTTTGAGTTTATAGAAGGGGCCTCAAATCGAACAATGGCAGCATATTTTTGTAATTTAAGTCAGCACAAAAGCAAAGGTATACAACTAAATGCAGCAAAAATCCACAATATTGAATATGAGGATGAAAAAAGTTTAATACCTTGTAACTGTAGTATCCAGCTGCATATCCACCTGACAGTAGTAAGAATGAAAAATGAGTAACACAAAATGAATTTAAACACGGTTAAGATGTCATATTTATGAAAAGTACAAATTCAACAAACCTCCAAATATATGGCTGAAACTACAAAGAAACTTATCCTCGGGAAGAAGAGGAATGACTTGTGTCTTTTCCGAAACCCGTCTGTCAATGTCAAAAATAGTCTCTGAGCCGCCAGGGATGAACCTCGAATGCAGCTCCAGGTCCACAGTAGCAAATCTTAACTGCAATACAAGGAACATTGTTTATCTATAAAAGTATCAAACATTATTCTTCTCGGTCAGTTCTTGTCCATTTTCATTCAAAGCTATTAGAGAATATCAAAGGAAATGACCATGAGTCTAATGCACGAATACTCAATGCGCATTGCTTCGGGGCTGGAAAACAAACTTACAAGAATGACATGCTAAGCCTCAACTGAAAAATATTCACATGACACACAAATGTGTACCCAATAATACTAATGTGATGAATATGGATAAATACCTGACGAAGACTTAAAGAGCCAGCACGGAAAGTCCGAGCAGCAAGAAGTTTCAAATACATATCTTCTGGAAGGTTTTCTCCGGTTTCATAATGTTTGGCGATGCCCATTAGAGTATTCCTGGAACCATGAGGACCTCAATGAGAAATGAATTCTAAAAAGTGAAAAGCTACACGAGGAATGCAGCAGATCCATATCTATATGACAATTTCACATCCAAACTTCAACTACAAGTCTTAATTATATATTGCAAGTCGGATATGTGTACATAGGTAAATATGTGCAATAGATTTAGTAGATAGGATTGGGAATTATGCAAACAAAGGGATTCAAAAGTAAATTCGCAAATCATCAAAACATTATTATAAAAAAAAACATGTCAATTATAAAGCAGAAAAGCTACACTATCTACACTATGTGCAGTTAAGTCGAAACTGGTTTGCGGATCTATTACCGATGGTAACACCAGTTTTCCATAAACTGAGAGGGTAGTTCTACGGCATCCCACTCAATGTTTCTAATGCCAGCAACCAGCCCCTCATCCTGCTTAGTCAACATATGCTGAAGTGCATGACCAAACTCGTGGAATACAGTTTCTACCTGTAGTAAACAACTGAGTTCAATATATTAAACTAATATCATAAGGCATGACAAAAGCACTAATCTAGAAGAGAACAAAAATAGAGAGTAAAAAAATCAGGCTGAATCAGGCTGGCATATAAATATCATATAAGTGTTCACGGTAATCTTTATATAGACCAATACAGTTTCATTGATGCACATCAAATATCAGCACCAACACGACAAGCACAAAGACGGGTGTAGCCAAAGGTAAAGTCCACGTTTTACACATCTATACTACTTAGCCAATATACTTACTTCACGAAACGTCATGAGGCTTGGCTTGCTACCCACAGGAGGAGTCTGATTGCAAACCATATGAGCAATTGGCAATCTAGGAGAAATACCATCACGAGACATCACATGGCTCCGGGAAACGACCTCATCCATCCAGGCACCTCCACGCTTTTCAGATGGACGAGAGTAAGGATCAAAGTAAAAGTATGCAACTGGAGAACCTGAAGAGTCTTTGACACAGTAAAACCTGACATCCTTGTTCCATACCTTAATACATAAACAAGAACCATTAGGAAAACAAATTAACAGAATTGGAAGGACATACAAATTAAAGTACATAGAATATATTACAGGAGCAAGACCATCAGCAGCCACAACATCAATTCCAAATAGCATCTTTGCCAGAGTGAAAAGACCATCCATAACTTTTGGCAGGGAGAAATACGGGCGTAGGTCCTCCTGTAAAATTGAAATAGCACCGTATGACCTTCTTAATAAAACTAACCTATAACAATTT
The DNA here is from genome assembly GCA_963678935.1 of Umbilicus rupestris. Taxonomy (NCBI): domain Eukaryota; kingdom Viridiplantae; phylum Streptophyta; class Magnoliopsida; order Saxifragales; family Crassulaceae; genus Umbilicus; species Umbilicus rupestris. Next base: position 11,379,606 of record OY787621.1, read on the forward strand.
GGTAGATCGACTTTACTGTTACTCCAACACAGACTGGAGAAGTTCATGCTAAAAAAAAAAAAAACTTAATTGTTGATGCCAACATGGTACAAAACAGCCAATATAAAACTATAGGCTTCAAGTTATTGAGCTGAACCTCATTTATTTCATATTTGGACTCTCGGAGCCTCTCACTCCAAAAGTTTAGATCCCAATGGGTCAGGTCATCAGCTTCCGCTGATCCTTGGCTTTTGGAGAAAGCTTTAAGGTCTTCCATATCTACATGAACAAACCATCAGAAGAAAGAAGTCAGGTTTGGCTCACACAAATTGGATCGAGTAGCAAATCATCTAAATCTTAGAAAAGATGATTGCTATTGAAACTATGATATTATGTGTTTAAGGAGATAAAATGATAACAGACCTTATAAAGGAAAAGAGAATACACATGGAAACAAACTATACAGAAATGGTGATCAATAATATGCCTCAATGTGGAAGATACATAAGTTTAGTGGCATAGCATAAGATGGCAATATCAATCTAAAGAGAGAATATTTTTACAGTTGCAAACAAATATTTCATAAACATAAAACGCGTTCAGTCAAACAAAACTGAATGATACGTGGAATAAAACCTTGAACTGCAGCTTTCCAGGAAGCAACACGAAGCTCTTCAAGAAGCTCTTCCGCTTTATCAAGAGTTGCCATTTTTGTGGCCAAACTTACCTGATATAATTAAGTATACCATTGGTAAGTCTCACCCTGACAAATATTCACTCTATCCGAAGGATTTCATAACTTGACTTTATTCATACCTCAGCATAATTGTTGTAACCGAGAAGTTTTGCCTTTTCCAACTTAAGCTTCAATATCTGCTCAATCAATGGAGTATTATCAAGATCTAAATGCGAGGCTCTGGTAATATATGCTAGGTATACTTCTTTCCGCAAGGAACGATTTTTTGCGTGTTGCACTACAGGAAGGTAACTTGGAGCATCTAATGTAATAAGCCATGGCCCATTTTCAGCATCAGCATTTGCATGCCCCTAAGAGGATATCATCAAGAAGTTAGTGAGAAAATGATGAACAAATCCTGGATATAAAACACTACCATAATCACAAATTCACAATTGACACCTTTGATACAGCTGTCTGTGCAGCCAATCCAAGAGCACTTGGGGGCAAACCCTCCATCTCTTTTTTATCTGTTATCAATTTTTCAAACTTCTTTGTGCTATCTAAGACATTCTCCTCAAATTTGTGTGAGATTTTTTCCAACTCCTGTATTACAAGAACAAAGATAAACTCGCTAGCTTCAATGAGTACGAGAATTAAACTCATAACCCATGATAGAGTTCAAAGAATATCTGATTGCAACATGACCAGGAGATTGTTGATATGGAGCGCAGAGTAAGGAAATAACTGCTCAAGCACATTAATAATGTTTCGCACGAACCTGCTCAATTTTGTTGAAGTGGTCCCTTTGATCATCTTCAAGGGAAACTCCATTAAGAATTGCTTCTTTTATCTGAGCTGCAAAAGCATGAGTGTAAAAGTTAAGAAGCTGTGTAGTAAATTATGATGTGTGTAACTTCAACTATTTAACGTAGCTGGCCAATCAACTGCCAAGTCGAATGAATACCAAGATCATATGAATTATTCACAGCAAGCCCGTACTTACCCTCAACAATACGTTTCCGAGCCTCAGTGAGAGACGGCCAATCCAGAGACTCTCTGATGGCTTTAAATGCATTGTAAATTGGTTTACTCTGTCCCAATCTCAGCTGAAACTTAACTTTATCCGGCTGCAATATCAGAACTAACCCTAGTTAGCAGTTAGCACACACCTAGTAAGATCATCAAGAACTTCTATACCAGCAACAGTACAACCCAACAAAAAATTCTAAAGACACTATCTTTGCTGTGAACACAGCAGCTACACGCCAAATGACAACGGCTTACTACAATTAAAAACTTACTTGGACTTCTTCAATGGCGGAGCGTAACTCAGCAGAGTCCTTAACCGACTTGAGATGATTCACCATTCCCCAAACCACGCTCAACCGATCAAAAATCTTCTCCAGCGGTTCAACCAACTTCGGCCACGTCGGCTCCACCGTCTTCTCCAGTTCATCCAAATCCTCATTCTGAAAACATATAACCGGAAACATCATACCACTACACAATTCAACAAATCAAACCTCGCCGAACACAGCAGATCAAAATCAAATATTAATTCCGAGGATCGAAATCCGTACCAGCCGGTCTAGCAGGGCGCGGATTCCAGGACGGACGTGCTTCGGCTCAACCACATCGAACGGCGGAAAATCGAAGTCCTTTAGCAAGGGGTTCTCGGCGAGGATGTCTTCCGATGACGTCATGGTCGGCGATCGAGTTGCGCGAGATGGAGATGTTGGATTTGTTTCTAAAATTGAGTCTTCGTTTGGGTAATAACTTATCGGTTATTATTTTATGTTTTTTATATGTTAATTACTAACCAAATATCCCTAATTATCTTCCGTTAAAACTCAGTAAAAGAGCTGAATTTTCTCACCTGTAAATGTGGAGAAGTGGGTACTTAAAAGAGAGTGGTTTAGTGGGATAAACTGTTTTAATTTTTCTTATTAAAGGCTGAGATGAATGCTTCGTAAAATGGGTAGAAAACGAAAGGTCAAAGAGTTTAATTTCCTTTTGAGAGTTCCATCTCTTCTGATTGGGTGCACAATTAAGAAGAGAGCATAGTAAATCTTGGAGTGAACCGTCTTGATTATCTTACACTTAGGATTAGACGGATTTTACGCTCAGTAATTTTTTCTACGGCTCTGCAAATTCGTTTTGGTTTATTTCTTTGGGCGTTTTCAAGGAAGATCTTTTAACAGGAGAATGAGAAGATTAAGCAGAGAGAAAATCGCGTCGATTCGTTGCGAGTAGTAGCAGAGCGGAGTGTGGATCGAGAAAAATAAAATGTAGAAAAATAAAAATTAAATCAAAAAAAATTAAAATAAAGTAGCCGCTAGAAGGAGGGGTCGAACCTCCGACCTTGTGGTTAACAGCCACACGCTCTAACCAACTGAGCTATTCCAGCAATGCGGTTATGAACTTGTTTTAAAAAACTTGACTGCGACTAAAAATTAGGTGTGTTTTAATCCAGACTTTTCTATTGCAGATTAGTTTCCGTCAATGAAATTAGGTGATTTTTATTTTCTAGTAATTAGGTATGTTAAATTTTCTGGTATGAATTTGATTCTGTAATGCGTTTCCGCTCCATAATTTTGATCAACATAGAGCCGTGTATGGCATATGGTTGATCTGATTTCTAACTGTACTCCAAAAGACCATGTGTGGAAGAGGTAGACATGGAAGCATGAGTGTTGTCACTATCTAGCCTAGGGGGTCGCCATAGACAAGTCTGCAGAGATGAGAGAAGCTGTGTACAAGAGGAAACTGATAGATCGTGTTATGTTGAACATTTTGCTCAAAGCTTGATATGAGTTTGAATCCTCAGATGCGTACTGCAAATGTGACAGTGATGCTTCATTTGATTTGGCTTTGGGAGATTTGTGTCAATTTGGTGAACTTTTTTGGAGGAGAGAGTCACGAGGATCCAGCCACCCTCAACCTCCTACTACTCCATCCAGCTTGTCTCACGAGTTTCTCTCTCTAATATCTCCCACAAATCCAACAACATAAACCCTAGACATGAGCTGTGTTTCTTTTATGGTTGTTCCTCGATTATATGTGTGTAATGTAACGCTTCCAAACTTCACCAGCTTGACCCAGAGAATGATCTTTTGGAACTTTTATCTTTGAACCAAGAGAATGATTTTTAGGTTTAGATTGATAAAAGAAGCAGCAAAAAGGCCAGTTTACAACCTTAAAAACAAGTGTTAAAGATGTCTAGAAGATTGTCCTACTAACACATTCAACCTACCTTTTTGAAAAAGAAGGGTTTCGGTTGATTATTGCTGATTGTGATGATGACAATTTTAGCTGCGAAAACCCTAATATCAACCTGTTTCAGAAGATGAGTAATCGGACAGAAGGCTGCAGGGTCTGCGAGGTTACAGGCACGCAGCATAATGCTGTAGCCTTGTTTCTTGTTCTGCGGAATCTCAAACCAGACATGTCATCTATGATCTCTCCAAGACTAGGTATAGTGACATCTCTCTTCTGTCTGTTAGATTCCACACTACAGCAACCATCGATCGCTTTCATGTTTCATGAAGCTGCATCTGCCATCAGTCCAGTTGATAAAATCTATCCGTTTCTATTCCGTGAATAAAAAAGATGTTAGTAAACCCTATGCAGTTTTCTTTATTAGCAATGTGTAAGATAATGTTTACAATTATTAATATGGGGTGCTTGTTCAGTCAATGGACTTATGTTCGTGTCTTTAATCATGTAATTTTTAGGAGGTTTTGGAGTAAAAGTGGATTAACTGATCAGGACTGTGGTGGCGAGGTGGGCTGAGGTCGAGGGTACGGAGTCACCGGCAGCACTCTCTATTTTGAGGCATAAATTATCTTTTGTCTCGCAGAAGGCTTTAACGGATAGATTTTTATTAAAAAACGACTCCAGTTAACCCGTCATTACCTCTATGAGTTGGATTCATCATTTGTAACTGTCTCATATTGAATTATAAGAATGATTATATATTATTAACATTGATGTATCATGTTGAAAAAAAATGATGCAACAAGTTTTCATGACATCTGAATTATTACAAGAGACTCTGATGAAGGTCACACTTGCTCATCTTCATCTCTCTCCCCACATGATGAAGGTCACATGAACCCTCTCCCAAGTCCAACCCATCATCACCAGCTTCCCCACCATCACAGTATATCTTTGCCTCTTGAAAAGGCAACTGTGATGCCAACTTCATTTAATTCTCAATCTTACAAAAATGAACCACACGAGAAAACCCTAACCCTAGTTCTCTCACCTTCTTCTCATTCTCAACCATATATAAAATCCCTCCACTAGCCCTTGTTGAAAATCTCTCTCTTATTCTTGCTCCGCCTCCGTCATGTCGCCGGATCAAACCCCGGCTAAGGTCACTCCGGCTGCGCCTAGAGAAGGTCAAGATAGGAAGCTCAAACCTCCGCCGCCACCGGACCATCATGTCAAGTGCCCCAGATGTGACTCTCCGAGCACCAAATTCTGCTACTACAACAACTACAGCCTCTCTCAGCCGCGTCATTTCTGCAAGACGTGCAGGCGGTACTGGACCAAAGGCGGAGCTCTGCGCAACGTCCCCATCGGCGGTGGATGTAGGAAAAACAAGAGAACGAAGCAAAGACTCGCCGGAATCTCAAACTCCAGAGATTCCTCGTCTTGCGAGATCATGGGATCTACTGGTGCAGCCGCAGGGCTCAACTTTTTCCAAGGGTTTCTCACCCCTGCTATGGATTTTCAACTCGGCTCCGTCAACCCTCCGTCGTCCTCTTCCATGTTTCCTCTCTCCGGTAACTTTTCATCGTACGATCCTTGTCAAGTTAACTCCGGCCATCACCCGAGCTCACGCGCAGTCGGAACTCTGATGGGATTTGATTATCTCCGGAGCGGCGTCGGAGGAGGAGATGCGTTGGCCGGAACCCATCAAATGGGTCCCAGTAGCAACACAGCCAACACCTCCATGATTGTTCATAGCAACTTAGCATCCTCCATAGAATCTCTGAGCTCCATAAACCAGGAGCTTCACTGGAAGTTACAGCAGCAGAGACTAGCAGTTTTCTTCTCCGAAAACCAGGATGATCAAAAGCGGACAACTCAAGCTGAAATCGCTCCGGTAGATCACCAGTTTGACGATCAGCAGCAGCAGACTCAAACACAGAATTTTCTACTACAACCGATCTTGTTCCAAAATCTTGAAACAAGAAAAGAAGCTGATCCGTACTCCACCGGCGAGTCGAGAATTGACGACTCTGGAAGGAAATCGAGACTGGGCAACACCAGTGGTTTAAACAACAACGGTTCAACTGAGTGGTTCTTTGACGTCAGCCCTTACGCAAATGACGGAAGCAACAACAGTGGGGGCTTGGATAATAATGAAGGTAACAACGCAACAGTAGATGATGATAATCAGAACAATAACTGGAACACTGGAATTCAGGCATGGAGCGATATGCAGCAATACAATGGTTTACCCTAATTGAACTTTATTATATTTTACATACATACCAAGTGTATATGTTTGTGTTGATTTCATATTATCGAACTTTACTGGAAGTTAAGAATACTGCTGGCTCTCTCATTGTCTCTCATATGTTGTTGTCTGCGTGTTGGAAAACATGAGCTTCTTCCGAATCCTTGAGATATGCATCCATGCATGCATCTCGAGCTCTTGAATACGACAGTTAATCATTGCATGCAACAAACCTCTCACTATGGAGCGTGTTCTGGTGATAAAAGAACGTCAAACATTTCATTAATTAGGGTTCGATTCCTGATGGAGTCTGAGCAGAAGTTCTAGTGTGGGTTTTGGGATAGAAAATTTTTTCATTGATTTGATGAACTGAGCCATGGATTTAGGCCATATGCACTTGATTACTTGGTGAGCATGCATAGAGCTTCAAGCACAAACATGGACCATATTCAGCTAGGGTTTGATGGACATCTCTCATATTGAATGGAGCTTCTGTAGTAAATGTGCAGATATGCTTGTGTTGCATTATGTGGCCGTCTAAGTTGGGTGACACAGAGATCATAATATAACAGTCTGTAGTACTGAAGAAAGTGAACAATACAAACTCTGAATTTGAACTCAAGATTGACGGCACAAAATGTATTCCCTTCGATCTGAACATGGCTGTTTTTTCTATGGATGTGTTATGTGCAGCTAACTGCCCAGAACACACATGTATTAAGCTCGGCATTGCAGTTTATCAGGGGCGTGGTCTAGTAACAACAGAAAGTTAAATATTTTAGCGATTAAAATTCGATTTTTGATGACTCCCGAAAAGGAGCTCTATTTGGGGCAGAGGAGGAAAGAAAAAAAATGTCAGTATTGCAAGCTCATGGTCACTTATTGGGTCACTCTGTAGTGTATATCATCCTTATACAATAGCTTGGCTCCCATGATGGCCCGGGCTGAGGAAAGATGGGCTGGCCCAATATTGGAATTCGAGCCAACAGGCCCAATCAAGACTTGTGGTTGCGTCTGAAAGCTTGTCCAAAAGCTGAAGTTAGACAACCAACCAACCCACTGACACTTCCTCTGACCACGTCACCTTAACCAACTCCAGTACACGCATTTCATAACATTGTTGTTGTTGTTGTTCTGTTGAGTGAGATATGTATCTCTCATCGACATAGCCCTCATCATCTCCTGATCTCATCTGAGTTGGTGCCCCACCCAGTTCCACTTCAATAGCTCGTTTTCAAGGAGTAGCTGATTAGGGTTTGATGGAGTTACTGAATCCATCACCAATGTCATGCATCAGGTCCATCGAAGATGATGACATCATCTACTTACTAACTCCTGTATGAACTAAGCGGCATCTGTGAAACTGAGATGAAGGATCCAATATCTCAATTAGGGTTTCATGCAACATGATGCATCATGCATGTAGGCTTTATGTTAATTAGGTCGTTATGGATTTCGGTTAAGCCAACTCCTCTAACTGAATGTGACACTTTGAGATGTTGCGAGTTAGGTAAGTATACTTTTATCCATACTAATCTTCGTTATCCGCTTAATATATCCATCTCAACTTAGTCATTCATAATGCATGTGCGTGTCAAAAGTGTTCGATCAAAATCATGCACCGGAAACGAATTACAGAATCAAATTTATACCAGAATAATTAAGCATACCTGATTACTGTAAATAAAACACATATTTATATCTTCTACACGAGAATATATAATCAAAATAATCATGGATTCTGTTCTCAAATAATACTATAATTATCTCTACGTATTTACACAATATTCCACGACTAAAATTATACCCCGATAACCTTCCAAAAAGATTAGATCACGTTATTCAAGCTTATCACAATGATAGCACATACAATTATTTAAATTACACGTTCGATCTCAATTAGATTAATCATAATAATCTAACAAAAAGTCGTCGTATATAACTGTTTAGCTCGCCAACTCAACCACATGAAGTTTTCCATAAACTTAAACTACTTCATCTTATGCATCATCTCGAGTCTTGTACCTTGATCTACAGTCATCATCTTTCGCTTTCGTGCAACTGTTTTTAACGACTTCACTCCATTGTCAAACTGATCGATCAATCAGAGGTTTTGTGTGGTCGACCAAAAGCTGAGATGGTGGTTGCTGAGATTCAATGTGGTATAGGTCAGTTAGGGTTGCACCTAGTAGTCAACATTAGGTTTCAGTACAACAAAATCAGATTCTTTTCAGTTAGAAACTTAGGTAATGTTTTGTACCAAAAGCCTTGATATTCCCACCTAGAATATGATCTTACTATAATGTCTTTCAAAACATTTTCACACAAAAAAACCCTACAAATGACCGCATATTCTCTCTAGTAAAAAGTCCTACAACATAGTCCGATTTAAGAAAATTTCCCTCAAAAATTGTCGAGAGATATTCTCACACTAGCGATGTATCTCTAGTGAGTATTAAAGACAAGTTCGAATTTGTTTTGAAAGAAATTAATTAAAAAAGGCGTAGTCGAGATTTTATTTCACCTGTAGGTCGTGCGATTAATAACACAAAACAGCACTACATACCCGAACGGGACAATGGGAGTTCCAATCATCAATATTTGTAATCTTGGCTGAGACAAATCTTCTAGCTTCTTTGTTTCCTCTTCAGATCTTTTTGTTCATGTTATCGACCTTGAAAAATATCATATCAAATGCGACACATGATTCTTTGTCATGTATCCCATATGTAATCCAACAACATTGTTCTAACACCATGACCCTATAGTTGCTTCCAAACATATCACAATTATTGCTCGTGAATAATAAATAAACTATTATATTTTCTAATTTGTCGGTCAATGTGGAATATCAGTCATTATTTCTGATGGAATATCAATCACTATTTCTGATCACGAGTCCATCAGTCACTATTTCTGATCATGGGTCCATGCCGGGAGATTATTTACCAAATGTAAATTATTGAATTTTATCAACCATCTTGATTGAATGAGCTTAATTAAAAGTTTATCAGAAAAATAAAACATGATCAAATTTTCATTTAATGACTAAATATTGTTTCTTTCAATCGAGGACACAAACTTATCAATAATTCAAAATCGACCCCGTAAACAGTGTAATCTAGTCGTTGTGGTGGGTTCGTTAAATGCACCCACACGGTTGAAATTCAAAAAATAAACGAATGAGATTCAAAAAATCCAACGGCTGAGATCAGCTCATCAAAACCCTCCTCGAACCCCAACCCACCAGAATTAAATACCAATTTATTCAAAAAGTTAACCAAATAAATAATCAATATCAAACTCAAAATCCGAGGAATTGGCAGAGAATTTTGTTTGAATGTCATTTTTTGCATTTTCTTAAAAAGTTCCATTTTTAGAGTTGTCTTGTTTTTAAAGGCGGATTATGAATTATCGTGCACAATCAACACTGATATGACATTCTATTAATTAGACACTTTCATCCAGCCCTTATTTTACCTAAAAAGAAGTTTGTCTCACACAAACTTGTTATAAAGATGTGGTATCGAAGCCGAATGTGAAAAAAAAAACTTCAAAAATACGTCATTATCGATAAATTTTAAAACTATCGATTTTACTTTTTCAAATGTCGTGCTTGAGTTTCACATTCGATGTATGCCTTAATTTTAAGAGACAGTTTTGTTCGTGGCTGTATTAATAAGATGTTGTGGTCGATTTAAAAATAAAGAGACTTGTGTAAGAAAAAACCTAAGACTGATCTCTAAAAACAGGGAATTAGCAACGATTTTGTTCGTCGTTGGTGAAACACATCTTTCGAAAAAAATGGCATATTTAATAATTTTTGGAGGAAGAGGTTTAGGAAGAAGAAGAAGTAGGTGTATAAATGTAGGCAAAGCCGAGATTCTCATCTGCTGAAACCTCTTCCACTTTTCTCCAGGATTCTCTCGCTCTCACCGTGATTTCCTAATTTAGCTGAATTTCCGTTATCGTCCCGGTGGAAGCTACCGGTTCCGTTTTTGTCGTTGAGGACCTGCTTTCCAGCGAACGGCTTTCGTATGTATACCTAGATGGCGGATTGAGTAGGGTTTTTACCAACGGCGAGATTGATACTGTTTGAGAGAAAGTGGAGGAACGGGGCGGTGAGCTGTGGAAGCGGTTGTGTTTTTTTTTTCAAGCTTGAGGATCGTCGGAGTATGGCCTCGCCTGAAGGTAGTTTGTTGATATTTTTTGTTTTGTGAAGAAAAGTTTTTTTTTTGAATATGGTTTTGTGTAAAATGGTTGAATAGAGATTATGTTGATTGTGAATGCTGAGAGATTTTGTGAAACTGAGTTGATGTGTATGTGAGTGTTTATTGGTTGTGATCTGAGGAGTTGCAGTTCTAGGTTAGAAGGTGGCAGTAGAAAGAGTTTGAGAATCATGTTTCTAGGTTATCAGATGCTGTTGTTTTCAGGAAATGGTTAAGGAGCTGCTTCTTTCTTGTTGTGTTACAGTACCAGCAGTTGTGGAAGATGCATTGGCGAACCACGAAATGGGGCCTAAGGGAGCTGGGAATGATGGCAGTGTTAGTGATGATCAGAGCTCGCCGCGAGGGGTTCTGGAAACACCTGTTTCCGGGGTGGATTCGGATAGCAGCTGCAGCATCAATAGTAGTTGTAATAGCAGCTTCAGTAGCAGTAGCTCTTCCGCGGGTTTGGACCACTCTAACCTCCAGCAAAAGCCCTTGGCAGAGGAGAACCCGGTATCGAACTGGAGATCTAGGATTGAGGCATTTAGGAAGAGGTCATCGAAGAGGTTTTCGGCCATACCTTTAATCATGAGTTATGAGCTTGCTAGGCGTAATTCGAAGAAGAAACATGGGCGGGTTTGTGGGGATGAGGAGAGCATTGTTGATTGTGAGGGTTTTCCAGTTTTAAAACCTTCTTGGAGAAACTTTGATAGCGCAGAGCTAGCAGATGCGACTGATAATTTTAGTTCAGGTATGATGAGGGCTCTCTTTCATGTCATCTGCTTCTTCTTTTTTTGTTTTAGTTTCTGAAAGATCAAAGCTCAACATGAGCTGTTCCTGCTCTAAACAACATTGCAGAAGCTTTGAATGCACCCATTGATGGATTTCACTGTTCACATGATAAATCTTTGAAATTTGCACATTGATGCTTGTCTACTGACATAAATGATAACTTTCAAACACCACAAGTTGATATCTTTGTCGTGCATAATTGTGGTAGCTTGATAATTTGAAACTGGTGGATATGGCCTGAGTGTCATACTCATTCATGTTAAGTTACCAAAACTTCATCTGTTTTGGGTCTTCAATTAATTCAATCTGATATGTTGATGGTTCTCGCCCTTTATTTACAGAGAACTTGATTGGTAAAGGTGGTCAGGCACAAGTGTACAAGGGATGCTTGCCTGGGGGACAAATTGTTGCTGTGAAAAAGTTAGTGAACAATGCCAAGGAAGAGGAGGAGAGAACTGGTGATTTCTTGTCAGAGCTTGGCATTATTGCACACATAAATCACCCAAATGCGGCTAAATTGCTTGGGTTTGGTGTTGATGGTGGTTTGCACCTTGTGCTTGAATTTTCTCCTCATGGCAGCCTCGCAACTGCGCTTCAAGGTGCCGTATCTTTATATGCCCTTCTCATCTTTTAAAAATGTTGTTACGTGTATAGCTTTTATTTCAAGAGCTCTATGTTGTGGTTAATGAGGGAATCTTACGAGGATTTCAGGATCAGAATTGAGTTTAGACTGGAAGAAAAGATACAACGCAGCTATAGGAGTAGCTGAAGGATTGCAATATCTACATTGCGGTTGTCATAGGCGCATAATACACAGAGACATTAAGGCATCAAACATCTTGCTCAGTCAAGACTATGAAGCTCAGGTATTTGCATCATTTATTATTTCCTTATATATCACACATACATGTATCTATAGTGTTTAATTCTGACCTTCAAATTCATGAGCTGCAGATTTCGGATTTTGGACTGGCAAAGTGGCTTCCAGAAAAATGGGCTCATCACGTTGTGTATCCCATCGAAGGAACATTTGGGTAACACAACACAGCCATGACAATCATATATGCATTTTCAAATATATTGAAATTTTACAGAATTTGATATGGTATTCGGAATTGGTTTCCAGATATCTTGCTCCAGAGTACTTCATGCATGGTGTAGTCAATGAGAAAACTGATGTCTTTGCCTTCGGAGTTCTTTTACTGGAGATCATTACTGGCCGGCTTGCAGTTGATTCATGCCGGCAAAGCCTTGTGATGTGGGTACGGTTTTCTTTCTAAGTTACTCGTTCCTGAATAAAGGTTTGGTTAACGATTTCTTTATTGGAAAAAAAAATACCTCTTTTCCATTTTCCAAAGCCAAAGTTTGAAGTTCTGATTTGAGGAATTCAAAATTCACATGGTTGTGTTCCACTCAATTTGTATCCAATTGCTATTCAAAAACTACACAAGGACTACCATTCATGCTGAAAATTGTAAAAAGCCATTGCTAATCATTGTAGGCGAAACCACTGCTGGAGGCTGATGATGCTGCAGGACTGGCAGATCCGCATTTATGCAACAATTATGATCTTGTTGAGATGAAGCGCATCATGTTGGCAGCTTCAATGTGCATCCATCATTCATCTAAGATGAGGCCATCCATGAAAAAGGTTCATCCGTCCCCTAATTGCACTCACTGATTCTTTTATCCTGGTCCGTCATGAACTACTCAAGTTTTACTGGAGTAACTGACTACATTGGTGGGTATAGGTCTTGCTGGTTCTCAAGGGTAAAGAGGCCAAGCATTTGGACTTGAAGCAAAAATCATTTGTGGAAAGACCAGTCCTTGTAGATGCAGATGATCCAGAAGGTTATACAAACACTAGCTATCTCAAGGACCTTAATAGGCACATGCAACTTCTTATGGAGTAAGCAAACCAGAATGGTGCTATTTTGCTCCTTATCCTGCCAATGCTGTTGCCATTTACAGCTTCATCGGCTAAAGGGTAAATTCCAGTAGACAACAACCTTGTACAGAGTTTGAAAAGGTGAAATGTAGTGACCATGTTTTGATTATGAGAAAATCCTAATGTTTCCAATGGTGATGATATTGAGACATAGCAAAACAGATCAACGACTTTAACAAAGGTTGGTACCATTAACCGACTAAAATGTCATTGATCTTAGATCTTATTTTGAACGACAGCCATAGAGACATATATAATAAAGTAATCAAAGTTTAAGAACTTACTGATATTACAGAGACTGGATAGCAAAGCTTTCACAAAAAGGATGAGCTTTTGTTAGAAACAGTTATTCGCAACGATAGAATAAGCACCCAGCACTTGCTGAGCAACAGCGTAGGTTTTTCCGACTCTTTCACTTACGTAGATTAAGTTCTTCCTAGATGGATTTACGAGTAGAAGGAAATATTTGTGGATGCATAAACCAGAAGAACAGATCTTCCACTCAGCAATATCAGATGACATCGCATGAAATCCTGCCAGGATTGCAGAGAGAAATCGATCAGCTGTTTCCTGGCTCATGCCGATGGTGGGCTGAAACTTTTCTGTTTTTTTTTTTTTTCCTTCTTCTTTGTAGTGTTTTTTACACCTAGCATCTTTGTAGTGTTTTTTACACCTAGCATGACTATATAGCTTTTCCATGGATAGTAGGGGGGAACAATAATCGCAGTGGCCCTCTATTTCTGTCCTTTAACGGCCCTGAAGAGAAGAAAGCCATTGCTCCATATACTTCTTGCCCTCTGCGTGTCACCAGGAAAAACAATTTCAGAAACAATTCAAAATGCAAACATAAATTACAGAGAGGTTAAACAGAAGAATTTTTTTAAAATGGAATAGGCAAGAGAAGTGAATAAAACTTGTGAACATTTATCCGGAGTGTTGTAAGAGCATCTGGAGCTGGGTTAAACCATGGACTGTAACTGTGTAATAAACGATCTAACATAATATTCCACAACACAGACCGATCAGCTCAAAGAAAAAATATTATGGAACAGATTGACAGCTAAAACAAAATAAAGAAGACTGAAGACTATTTACTACCTGATATACTAAACAACTACAATAACTTGTCATGGTAATTATAAGGACAATCTTTCAATACACCAGACAAAATAACACAACAACATTGCACAAGTCACGAGATAATGGAAAATAAGAGAATGGCGGAAAAATTGATTCATATCTCTGAAGGAACTTACCAGCAGAGTAATCACACGAGACGCCTTTGATGACATTGCCAACCGTGGTGTTTGTACCATCCCTCCCGTCTATGCAACCAGGTCTGTAACAAGGAACCAAGACAGCATAACTACCATCATTCTCATCATCACTCTGGAACTCAGGGCTAAAAGACTCCCACCAGCCAATAGACCAATCTAATTCACCATATTCAGATTCAGATATACCATCCCCAACTGACGGCACCAGCACAACTTCATACTCCTCATCAATCCCCACATCATCCCTACTGTTCGATTTCATCACAGTTCCTTTCGGAGATGCAGCAGAAGGAATCTTGACACTAACCGGTTTACTCACGCCTAAGCGTCGAAATTCATTAGATGATGATGATGATGACTTGTTCAGGGCTGCCTCTTGCTTATTCTTGCCAGTCCATAACCATCTTGAAATACTGCTAAACGAAGCTCCCATCTTTTTATTCATTGTCAACTATTACCACTAAATTCCAATGACACCTCGTATCTCACAAAACTATTCAGCAGTGATCAGATCAGAACCCGCTGGTCTCAAAACCAAACCAATGATCAAGCTCTTAAATGTTAAAGCTCAGATCTTTAATTAAACGGCAACAGCCACTACCACTATAATGAAGCCTGAAAAGTTAACCAACACTGCGAAATCTCTCACCGAATCGATCACATGTAATCAGAAAAATCTAGTGAGAGGCGGCTTTTAAAGCATCTAACAATCTCCTCCAGCGAACTTCCTCAACCGATAGATCAGAGCTATAAACTACTTCGCTGTATAAAATTTTCAGCGATCGACGGTGGCTGGTCAAACACTCCACCTTCTCCAAACTAACATGAATAACAGCAACCGATTTCAACTATTTACTGCAAGAAACTAACTTCAATCATCAATTAATTCACGCTTCCAAGCAACGTCTCCAGAAAAAAAACCCTAAGTAGAATTAATTAGCAAGAAAAACAGAATTCTCCACTCAAAACTGAAAACCGATCATCGATGATCAGCGACGAACACAGCATCCAGAAAAAGCACAATCCGCCGTAAATTCGAAGCTCGTTCTCAAATCAATGGAACAGTAAACACCAGAAACGAACAAGAGTTTGAAGTACGAATCGAAACACTAACGATCGGCGCTCGATTCTCGATGGCGAGGACTGCGTCAATGGAGAGAAACTTCACCGCTCTCTCTCTCTCTCTCTCTTGGAAGATGCGAGAGTGTATGTTGAGACTGGAGAGAGAGAGTTTTCGTAGACCGAAAAATGCCTCTGGATAAGATCGACGGCTGAGATTGGAGACGTGTGCGAGATGAGATTGTTTGGATGGATCGGACGGCCTGGAGGATGACACATGGATTCTGGTAATTTATTTGAGCTCGAGGTTTCAATTCAAATTCAATGTTTCTCAGATGTTGAATTGATGATCAGGACTTCGATTGATTAACTGATAATGATTGATAGATTTGGTGATGCAGATTATCAGATTTGGTTCATGAAGATTTTGAAAATTGGACCATATAATTTTGATCAATTGTAAAATTGGACCATGTAAAATTTTAATACAACAAATACAAAACTAGTCCTCTCGGTCTCTCTAGCTGTCTTTTACATAGTTGTACAGCATCTGAGATTCCGTAGCGAATGAAGTAAAATAAATACGAGGTTAGGCTCTTCTAGACTTTTTCCTGGAAGATTGTCTTTTGGGAGTTTTGGTAGGACAAGAGCTTGCTTTGCCTGCAGCAGCATAAAGTCGGAGCCTCTGCAAGATATTCCTTTCGCTTAGGCGAAGCATTAGAGAATGGGAGCTTTTCCTGTATTTGATGGGGCAACAGGTCTTCATTGCTTCAAGGTCCTCGTCTTGTAATGAATCTGAATTGTACAAGCTCTCCCTGTGGTTTGCGATGGACAAAAGGGCATCGCATACACTTCCGTTCAGTAAATCCTTGCTCGTTTCTGATCTTGCTATAAATACCAGAGCGCATTCTTGGGGCAAGTTTTGCACATCGACTTCTTTGAATGTGTCTACTGTTGAAGCTGCGAGTTCCAGCTGGGAATTTACTTCCTCAGGTAATGAGATAATGTAAAGAAGGATCAGAAGTTCTATTTCTGGTTCTCCTTTTGAAGAGATCTCAAAATATTCAGTGTCCTGCCTGGCAGGGTCCAGCTTTTTCCACAATGCCACCCTTGATCTGATATATCTCTTGGTGTACGAGGACAAACTTGATTGCCGCACTAGTTCTAGATCAATATTTACGATGTCAAAGGGATTATTCGCCTCGGTAAATCCATATCTGTGTAGTAATGCAGCATTACTGAGGGTTCCGTATGTATTAAAGACCTGATACAATCGACAACAAATTAGTGAGGTGATGGTGATATGGGCGATAGTGCAACGTAAAAACAAATAACAGTTTCCAAAGGCCAAGAAAAAAAAAGCATACCCTTCAAAATTAAAATCTGAAAAATACTGTCAAGTCAAGAAGTCTACCTCTGATCCTGATATCACATCTTTTACAAGAATCATTTCCAACGACATGGAATCATCAGATTCTGTGGTCGAAGGTGATCCCAAATCATCATCACTATCGGAATTTTCCACAACCGGGAATATGGAGGCTTGACTATGAGAGTCAGTGACATCAGAATCAGACTGTTCTTTAATATGGGTATCACCATGCTTATCGGACTCAGAATCAGAAAGAGGCGTTGATAGTGAGACTTGTACATCCTCATCTCCAGTCTTGTGATTGAACCTGAAAATTGAACTTACAGCACAACTTATCAAAAAATGAAAAGAATCATAACTACAACCATTAAACTGCAAATATTGACCAACCCAATATCAATGTGTGCACTGATTGGCATTGCTCATGATCTTACCATGAGAAACGACAAGGACAGGCTAAATCTAATACAAGAAACTAATCAACTCAAACAACTAATAGAAAATAGGCAGGACATAACGAACATAAACATTTTAAGTATTGACATTTGACATAGCCAGTCCATAAGATCATAATTTACAAGTGCATACAACCAGTCCAATGTCAAATGCTAAATTCACCTGTATTAAGAGCAAATAACTAGCTAAGAAACATGAACCAGAATGTAATACAACTTACAAATCCGCCAAAGGAACCATTCCAAAACCATGGAAATCATCCATTTCAAACGAACGAGATGAAACAAGGGTTTTTGCAGCGAAATACTTCTCCACACTAAAAAAGTCCATACTGACATCGGAAAAGGCTGAAGTTGCCAAAGGCCAAACACACTCTTTCCAGTCTTCATATAAAAGATCCTTATCCTCTCTCACGGTCTGTCAACATATGAAAGATAGATCCCACATCAAACGGCCTTCTTACATCAACAGTCAAAAAGCATCAGAAAGCACACCCATCAACACTCTGCTTACGCTAACTCTTGATGAGGTACACCATAAAAACGTAATCAGATTCTTTTTCACAAATCAGGTTTCCAGGTGAAACCTTCGGCAATTTAACATCATAAATTATGGCAATGTGCTGTAAAATACACCAGTAACATTTACAATCAGATTAAACTCGTGATATAATTGAAAGTCTCAACAAGCATATCAAACAACAACAAGAAAACGTTGAGAATTTGACTCCAGAAAAAATCAACCAATTCAACAACAATTACCTTATGCAGTTCAGTTCCACAAAGCATGGAATCGACCTCATCAAGAGTCCAAACAAGCGGCACGCCTTCTTCCTTCTCCGGCAACAGCTGTAGATATCCAGCCCAAGGAGACTGCTCACCCAAGCTCATCTCATACATCAGCGCCACCGCCAACCCTAAATGTCCATCCAGACCCGCCGACTCAATCATCTCCCTCGCGCCGCTCCTTTTGATCGTGAAGCAGGCGCTTTTCGGGATCGTGGCCACGACGTCTTTGGCGTGCAGGTCGCAGAGTGCTGTGACGGAGATTCCATGCTGATCTGACTCAGTTAACGACAGCGCGTCGCTGATTTTGATCCCTTGCTGACTCATCCACCGCTTAAATGCTCGCAACCGTCTACTCGTCATGGCCGCCGGCAGAAGCTGATGCCGGTAGCGCCGCCGACCCGTCTCGCTCAGGGTTTGTGCAAGCGTGAGTGACATCTAAAGAAACGCAGAGACGTTGTCCGTTGCTGAACCAAAACGGTGTAGTCTAAATCTCTATTTCAAAGTTAAGAAATTTACTACCCATAAAGATCAAAAGCACATGTAAGGAAGATGGTCTCATAATATTTTCCGGTTCGGTCTTTGATCGACACGATCAGACCGGTTTGTTTTGGTCTGTGGATTTTTTGAATTAAAATATAAGAATATAATTTACAAATTTTAAAAACTAAATAATTAAAATATAAGAATATGATTTACAAATTTTAAAAACTAAATAATTAAAATCAAAGGATATTCATTACACACGTATAATAGTTCGAGCCTATCTGTCACCGATCAGTGACCAGACGGTTCATCGACCAATAAGTTTCAATCTCAATCCTTAACCGAGCTACGAAGAAACCGGTCCGAAATTGAGAACCGGTCAAACCGACCGAGTCGGCCGAATTGGTCGCTAACATTTCTGTAAGCCATTCTGGAGCACTCTTCACCGGAGCCCAAAACGACGCCGTTGCGTTCTTGTTGCTTGACCTCCTCGCGATTCAGTATCTTCTTCTTCACGTCTTCTGGCAATCTCAGCTCGTACTTTTCAAATCCCTCATCGCGACGGTCCCGAGAATCACCAGTTGAGTGAGACCTCCGGATGTTCATCGTGTCAGGCGATGGGATCTTTGGAATCTGATGTCCTTCCGATGATATTAGATTAGCGGTTGAGCGACGATCGTCGTCCTCGCCGTCGATGTGGATCGCAACATCGTTAACAAGTGCAGAACTTTGTGATTCGGGCGCCTGAAGAAGATTCGTCCGGCAGACTGGACAAGTTGCGTGACTCGCTAGCCATTTGTCGATGCATGGAGGATGAAATACGTGGTCGCACTCCGGCAGCAACCGTACGAGATCCTCGTCGTTAAATTCGCTCAAGCAAACTGCGCATTCAAGTATGCCTTTACCGATCTTAATGTCCTTCACATCAGAGTACTTAACGACCGGAAATGCGGTGATTGTTTCCGGATCAATTCCTTCTGTGTCTGGCGGTCGACGATTCGCGATTCTTGCTGTAAACGTCTGCGTTAGAGCGTTTTGTGCGCGTACTTGGTGTACGCACGTGGACAGAAGTCCAACGGAGAAGAGAACGAATAAAACCACTAGAATCGTATCCTCCATGACCTCCGGCTGTCTCGAGGTTTGTGCTTGTCAATATGCAGAATTATAAGAAGCCTTTGCGGCCGAATGAAGTTTATGATATAAACTTGCGACCACGCAGGAGGCGGAAGGGCACGTTGAAGTTGGCATATCTGTGATGATGATGTGAAAGATGGCAACTGGGGAGGTAAAAAACTAAGCAAGTAGGATGATTTAAAATGCTTCTCTTTAGCAAGCTGTGGTTGATAACGTGATGCAGGCTGCAACAAATTGACTTAGTCAGCGGCCGAGAAGCCCAGAGGCACTCAATGCCTGCCGCCATACCGGCCTGTGGTGTATGAAAACCAGATGAGGCCTCTCGTCAAATGCGTAAGCATAATGCATTGACCTTGTGTGATTCTAGTTGTAGGATACGTGCCCAAAAAGTCTACTTGTGGAGTGGTGTCTAATGTTTAATCTTGTATGATTTGGACAGGTTGTTTCGAAAAGTTAAATAATGGTAGGCGTATCTGGGGATGGTGAGCAAGTAAGGAGATGAGTTTCGAAAATCTACCGGATACTTTTTACTATCATATTAGGTCGAACACTCATTACTTGACCATCAGGTATGACTCCCTTCGTATACATTTACTTTTATTTTATACTACAAGAATCCATATATGCATAGAGAATAAAAACATAAAGTTATATATTCATTCTTATCACTCAATATGAGATAATTATAAATGAAGATTCCAAACAAACGAGAAATTATGAACTAACCGGACCATCTAGATTTGTGAATCGGATTCTTAGAGCTTGTTAGTAGAATGAGTACAACTAGGAGTTAGTTATTACGGGTATTGATAGTGAATTAGTATATCTCAGTAGTTGAATTATAGAAAATAAATAAGAGAAGATCAAATGCAAACAGAATATTCTTCATAATACAGAAAATAAGAATATAAAGAAAACAATATCAATGCAAAATAGAAACTATCCATATTACTATAATTATTTCTAATAAAAATTTATTGTTTTGTATTTATCTCTAATAAAAATTTATTGTTTTGTATGTCGACTAGATATATCAAATTATCTATCGAATAATGTAAATGAAATTTAGTCATCAAGTTCTAACATATTTATTTATGTATTCCTAATTGCATAATCAATAAGTTGGATAATTATACTTTATTGCGTACAATTTTACACTATTTTAATATGTGTTTTAATATTGAAATTAAAGTTATTATTTCATAATTTTGTATGAGAAATATGATTTAGGGAAATGTGCCAAAAGTACGTTTGTTAAAGTAATAATTTAACAGATTCCACTATAAATCGTTACCGGTTCAATTGAGAAAATATTGCAACCAGCAAACCATCTGAACCGACCGAGCCACGGGTCAAGCTGCTCTATGATATAAAATAAACCAAAAAAAATATAGTAAATAAACATGTAATTTGGTCCGAACTGTTTCACCTTACCGTGGTTAACCCATTACCCGGAGCTCAACTAGGGTTAACTCTGTTCTATAAAACACCGATGACCTCACTCTATCACCGATTGCGAATCGGAGAAGTACCGATTTCTCAGTCGGAGGAGTATCGTACTTTCTAAAAACATGAAAAACTCCGGCACTAAACGGGAGTTTGAGTCGGATGAGGATTGTATGGATCACGAACTAGCTCAGCCGGACAAGAAACGGCGGCTGAGATCGGAACAAGTGAAGTGGCTGGAGCGGAGCTTTGAGGCAGAGAGAAAGCTAGAGCCGGAGCGGAAAGTAAAGCTAGCGATCGAGCTAGGGCTGTATCCGAGACAGGTCGCGATTTGGTTCCAAAACCACCGCGCGAGGTGGAAGACGAAGCAGTTGGAGCGAGATTTCAACTCGCTGCAGTCGGCTTACGATGATCTCAAGCAGCATCATAAAGCCGTTAAATGTGATAACGAAACCCTAATCGAACAGGTATTTATTTTCAGTTCTGAATTTCATGTATTTTCTTAATATTTTGTGTCGAGTTGACTGATGTTCTGTGTTGCAGATCGGAGAGATAAAAGCAAAGATGGTGAGGGACGCTCCATTGGGGCTGAGTTTCAACTGCGAAACGAATGTAGGTTCGTCCGATAATGAAGAAGTCAGTATGCATTACGATATCGTTTCGTCATGCGGAATACCTATAAATGAGGGTGCCTGGAGTCAGGAAATTTGGCCGCACCCTTATAGTTTCCTGGCCGCTGAGGAACCCCGTCCAATGTTCAACTGGTACTGCCCAGATCCGTGGAATTAAAATAGTAAATTTGCATAACTCTTAATGCGATACACACATCAGTTGAACTCTCAAATCTTTGGAAAAAATTTACAATATCCATTCTCATTTACAAAAAAATAAATCCTCCAAGATTTTTTACCAAATATTATCTTTTTGATAAAAGTAGATTTTAAAAAAAGTCAAATCGTATTCTGTAAGTGTGGAAGCCGAAGTCTAATAGAGGCTTTTTGGAAGAGGGGGCTTTCATTGATTGAACGAAAATGAATTCTTAACATATGCATTTGTGAGAAAAGAAGCTTTTCAGTAACATTTGTTAAAAATGAATTAGAAATCAAATTGAAATACATGCTTTAATTATTAGATTTCAAATAATTATAATCGAATTGACATTTGTTCAACAAAATAGATACAACTGAACTTGGATTGCCGGAGGGTGGAGCTGGCAGGGGGGAGAGGAGGAGATGGAATTTCCCAAAGGCGGTTATTAGTTTTTCCCACACTCCTAAGAGCAATGCTCATATAATATAATTCTTAACAAAAGCCGCTGATGGAAGAAGCGACTTTATGTGAAAATTATTATTCCATGAGCGACTTATTATATAATGCCATATCAGCACATTTAAATGGTATTCAGGCATCAATTTCAACTATAATCAGATATGATTTGAAATTTTTTATAAAAGAAATTTTAGATGAATGATTTTTTATAAACCAAGATAGATATTAATGGCACTTGTAAGAATATTTCCAAATCTTTAGCCTCAAGAAAATCCATGAAGTTACTAATAATGGTATGACACATTAGCTTAACAAAATTTCATTTTATAACTTATCTTCTTGATTACAATG
This sequence comes from Umbilicus rupestris, assembly GCA_963678935.1. Classification (NCBI taxonomy): domain Eukaryota; kingdom Viridiplantae; phylum Streptophyta; class Magnoliopsida; order Saxifragales; family Crassulaceae; genus Umbilicus; species Umbilicus rupestris. The sequence continues at coordinate 11,402,317 of OY787621.1, forward strand.
CCTCTCGCCAAGAAACCTGAAGGGACCATGGTCTTATCCAAAGATACCAAATTTTCTTTCAATACCCGATTTTTTCTAAGTTCTTGGGTAACCCAGAGATCAGTCAATCAGTCTCTCAATTAATCTCAAGTGGGCCAAAACTATCCCTGGACGTGGCACAGTGCCATCTAGTCCCCATTTTGTCAGTGTGGACCACCTGAACCGAGCTCCTCGGTCCGCCACCCATCTTTGACTCTCCACCATTGTCTCGTTCCCATTTGGCTCGATCCTAACAATATATTCAGTTCATTGGGCCGGTCGTGGGCCATAAGCTTGAAAGCCCATTCCAGTGAAATAGGGAGCTAATAAAAATATGACACGTGAGCAAGGCCATCCGTTGCTAGTCAAAACACTTAATCTGAACCGTTGTTTAGGGTTCAGGAAACACAAAATGGCTCGATATCCACCGTTGAAAGGTATACGGATATAGACGTATATATTGCCGCTAGTCGGATGTGGCAAAGGAACACGTTGGATTGTTTGTGGCGGAAGTTTGGAGTTGAAGTAGAAGAACAGATCGTCGTCTCAGGGATTATCCAGGTTAGATTTCACGACCACCTTCGGCGTTGAATTTTGTGTAGGTTTAACGATTTGATTGTTGAGGTTGATCGACTGATTGAATTTTATGATTTTCTTGTTTCTCCCGGTTTGAAATTAGGGCACGCTGTTTTGTGGTTGATTTTGATTCATGTTTGTTGAATAGGAATATCGTATGTAGAAATTGGTCGAAATTTTCAACCTATTGTGTAATCGGTTGGAATCTCAATCCCAAAACTGTTGAATTTGGTTAGGGCTAGGGTTTGTTTGAATGATTTTTGGATTCGATATGCCGTGGACCGCAAAATTAGGGTTACGGTTACTTCAATGGACGCTTGTTGAGCAAACTTTTGGATGCTCAGTTCGTAAGCTGTTGAATATGGGAAATTTAGGGCTAGGGTTTATTTGAATGGTGTTGGAATTCGATCTGCTGTTACCTGCGAAATTAGGGTTACGGTTACTTCATCCGATGCTTTAATTTGGCATTGCGGGAGCTTCAATACGGGATTTGGATCGGTTATTCGATATTAACCGTCTCTATTTTTGTTGAATCAGATGGCCCGTACGAAACAGACTGCACGTAAATCCACAGGAGGAAAGGCTCCAAGGAAGCAGCTTGCTACCAAGGCTGCCCGTAAATCCGCCCCCACCACAGGTGGTGTCAAGAAGCCCCACAGATACCGCCCGGGGACTGTTGCTCTCCGGTACTAAACTATTGAGAGCTCCATTTGTCTCTGTTTCGGTTATGTAATGATGCTAATGTTAAATTTGAATGTTAACAGTGAGATTCGCAAGTATCAGAAGAGTACTGAACTCTTGATCAGGAAGCTCCCCTTCCAGCGTCTTGTCCGTGAGATTGCTCAGGACTTCAAGGTAAAGCACACATTGGCCTCCATCGCATAAGTCCTGTTTTTAGTAGTCGTTTAGAGTCATATGTAACTTGTTTATGTTATTGCAGACTGATTTGCGCTTCCAAAGCCATGCTGTGCTCGCCTTGCAAGAAGCTGCTGAGGCCTATCTGGTGGGTCTGTTTGAAGACACAAATCTATGCGCTATCCACGCCAAACGTGTCACCATCATGCCCAAAGATATTCAGCTTGCTAGAAGAATCAGAGGCGAACGCGCTTAAGCTTTGATCTGTGAAAATGGTTGGGTATAGTTTAGTGTACTGATTACTTGGGAACTCATCAACTCCTGCATTTTAATTCTACATATTTCGTGAACAGTCTATTCATGTGTTTGTTACATTTTTTGAATGTCTCAAGTTCTGAAGTGATTTGCTTGCAACACTCTCATATTGTCATATAATTTTTTGATCACATATGCTCGAGGGTTGGGTGATTTTGAACGCATATTTACTTTGGGATAGGTGTTTTATAATGGTATTGAGTTACTGTGTTGAATTTATACATAGGGATAGGTTGAGATGGTGGTGTGGTGAGTGAGAGTATTGCCAAGAAAAGATTGTAACCCAAAAATTTCTTAGCTGGTTTTCCATATCAGTTGTACTTTTTAGTTTAGGTGCTATAAAATGAAAAGCAGGTTGTTTCATGATCAGGTAGGTCCTCGTAGGACAATTACAGAGCTGATCTCTTAGCTTGTGGAATTTGTGACACTTGGAGATTATTGATGTATTTGACTCGGACTTATCTTTAAGTTTGACAAATGGATAAGCTTCTTTAGGAGGGAGGGACTAGGGAGGGAGGTAGTGTTCCAACATTCTTTCGCGTCTTACACGAATTGGAAGAATCAAAAGGCAATCTCACTTATTAGAAAAATAGAAGAAGAAGAACAAATGACAATGAAGAAGAAGATCAACCATTCAAAATCATCATTAAATAAAAATCTTTTAATGTCTTACCAACATTGTTCCAGAAATCAAAATTGGAGTGCAGTTCTCACAAAAATGATAACACAACTCTTTACATGAATTGCTGACTAAAATGACCAAGCATTCGCATGTGTTCCAATCCGAAACGATTTTATCATTTGTAATTATCTCATATTATGTTAAAAAAATGAACATATTTTTCACTTTTGCCCTATAGTCTTTAAAAATGTACTTGTTAACATATGATAAAGAGAGCAGCAGCAGCAGCAGTGCATGTATCCACAAAATTTTATGTACGCAACTATTCACCATAAGATAATTAAGTACATTTGACACGGATCTAATGGATCAACTATTTCCTACTAGAGTAATCAAATTGGTTATTAACTCTGGACCGTCATTATTTTAATTTGATATGGTACTCATATGTCAGAAAAAAAATTGATATTTATTATTGACAATAAGTATCGCTAGAAACAACGTTCTCTAAAAAACGACATACTAAAAAAAAAAAAAAAACTTTGTATACCAGTCAAGCTGTGTATATTTGAAAAAACTTGCAGAATATTTAGGCCAAGTTGCAAGGGACCTCATTGTCTTATAAGGGCACACACATCTAACCATTTTTACATCTACTGGGTCCTTGTCAAGTTATCCTTGAAAAGATGAGTTCATTTTGCCCTTAATTAGAAACATATATCAACCCTATACCCTGCTACATTATGGGATTATGTAATTTAGTATTTATCTTCAATGAGTCTCACATGATTTTAACTCAATTTGGATAGATAATTCCAAAATATAATGAATTATGATATGCCGTCATTTTGTATTTTTATTTTATAACATGACGTACTTTTTGACTGTTAAATTTTTTCTTCAAGTAAAATTATCTTAGTTTATCATAAATTTATATAATTATAAAATTACTGTATTTTATTTGGCTGCATCCGATCTCAATCAAGTTTTAATAACAGATTATCTTTATCTTTGTTTCAATCACTGCCAGCCAATTCAAGCACCACCACCTACCCTACACCAATAACTTCATGGACAGTTTCCTGAATAAACCACCACTCACCTCCAATTTCCGTAATCTCTCCCACCATGGCATCAATTCAGATATAAATCTAGTGTGTACGACTTTAGGGAGCAACTTGGGCACGTTTGTAGGGTGTGGTTGATTTCACTTGAAACACCTTCAAGCGACTCTAGCTACAATTTGTTTCAGGTTATTTTGCGGCTTAAAGGATCTATAAATAAGCACCCCAAGTGGGTTAGTGAGATACCCACAGCCCTAGAAACATTTCTAAACATGGGTTCACTTGTTTCCGAAAAACCCCATGTAGTCCTTGTACCCTACCCTGCCCAAGGACACATCAACCCTTTCATGCAACTAGCCAAGCTCCTACACTCAAAGGGCTTCCACATAACCTTCGTCAACAATGAGCACAACCACCGCCGGTTGCTCAGGTCAAAAGGGTCTGAGTTTGTTCAAGGGTTTGAAGGCCTTAGGTTTGAGGCCGTCCCTGATGGCCTACCTTCTTCCGACCGTGACGCCACTCAAGATATTCCGAAGCTGACCGAGTCTATTTTCAATAAGAGCATGAACGGACCCTTCAGTGCCCTGCTCCAGAGGCTGAACTCTACTCCTGGCTCGCCTAGGGTTACTTGTCTGATATCCGATGCTGTCATGTTTTTTGCATGGGAGGTGGCGGATGAGCTCCGCATCCCTAATGTCCAGTTTTGGACAGCTTCTGCTTGCGGCCTTTTGGGATATTTACAGTATGAGGAGCTCCTCGCAAGAGGCATAGTCCCATTCAAAGGTACAATTTACCTTCTAGACAGTTCTGCGTCGGATCTCAATAGCACTTTCTCTGAACAGTTGACGTCTGACGGTCCTGATCTTTGGTCTTGTGGACTTGTTCTGCCGCGTTTTTTGCAGATGAGAATTTCTTGACGGATGGTTCGTTGGAGGGCTCGATTGATTGGATACCGGGCATGCGGGACATGAGGCTGAAGGACCTGCCGAGCTTCATGCGAATCACCAGCCGCGACGACTTCCTGTTCAACTACCTGCAGACAGCAGGCAGCAAAGCCCTAAAATCCTCTGCCATGTTGCTGAACACATTTGATGATTTGGAGCACGAAGTGCTGGAAGAGATCAAGAAAAAGCAACCGAACATTTTCCTAGGAGGACCACTCAACATGCTTCTCCGGCACACGCCCAAGACCGAAATCGCTTCCCTGACGTCGAATTTATGGAAAGAGGAAACAGAGTGCTTAAAATGGCTGGACCAGCAATCGCCTGAATCAGTCATTTACATCAATTACGGATCGGTGGCGATTATGTCCGATCACCATTTGAACGAGTTCGCTTGGGGTTTGGCCAACAGCAACCATCCGTTTCTGTGGATCGTGCGGCCTGACGTTGTGATGGGTGAAGCCGGAGTTTTACCCAGAGAGTTTTATGATGACGTCAGGGACAGAGGGATGATAACGAGCTGGTGTCCGCAGCCGGAGGTGCTTAAACATCCGTCTATAGGGGTTTATTTGACGCATTGCGGATGGAACTCGATCACCGAAAGTATCGCCGGCGGAGTGCCGTTGATGTGCTGGCCGTTTTTTGCAGAGCAGCAAACGAATAGCCGATTTGCATGCAGGGTGTGGAGGACTGGAGTGGAGGTGGATGAGGATGTGAAGAGAGAGGAGGTGGCGGAGAAAGTGAAGGAGATGTTGGAGGGGAGAACGGGGGAGGAGTTGAGGAAAAACGCCAAGGAGTGGAGGAGGAAGGCGGAGGCGGCGACCGATGTTGGCGGTTCTGCGTATGCCGGATTTGAAAGATTTGTGGAAAAATTAGTTCAGTTCAGTGTATGATCTCTCTATGTCAAACTACAGCAGGATGGTAGCTAGCTAAGCATGTTATTGTTGCATTACTAGAAGTATCATAACATCCTTTCTTTTCAATAAATGTATACCTTCTTAACTATCAAAATATATATCAGACCTAATTGGCTTTTAGACGAATTGTGTGTACATTTATCGAATGTTAAATGATAAATATATAGGGTTACAGACGAATCAACAATATACAAAAGAAGTTGTGGATGAAGACGAACGATTAGAGTATAAGTCTCTAAGATTTTCTTATTCAACGTGATACAAAAAATCACAAAATCGGCCAGAAGATTGCTTTACTTTGAGAGTAATCGCCCTTTATCTAATTTTGAATCATCTGGAATAACATCAAATATACAAACTTTCTAACAGATAATAATGAGATCATAACAATATATATGAATATCTCTAACAAAAACTAGATGAAAACCCATCAAATTTCATGAACAAACAACCAATGATCAACCCTAATTTTCCACAAGAAAACAAGGATGATTTGATAGTGCCAGTAGTTGTTTTGATGCCGGCTTTTGTCGCCCATCTTTTTGCAAAAGTATGTAGACATGAAGTTTCTCCTTTTGCATTGGCCAATAGTTAGGGTTATCCGATATCCTTTAATGGAGCAATAATACAAGACAGCTTTAATTACTCGCTTTGGTCCTCCATGATGGACCATCTAAAATGTCGTATTGCTTCAAACACATATGCAAGGAAATATGTGGCTTTTAAAAAAGAAAAAAATGGGACCGAAAACAGAAACCCTAAACGCCATTACCTCCCTCCAGCTCCTAACTGTATTTTTGGGAGCTCAACTTGAGAGGCCAAAAGATTGCAACAATAATGGAGGAGACACGCAGGTGGGACATGTTATGTGACAGCACAAGATGTTAAAGAAGTTAAGGAGGTCCCTCCCCACATGCTTGTTTCTGAGATTTTGAATATCCAATTACACCACAGCTGCAGCTTTTTGATGCATTGGAAAGGGGTTCCAAAGTTGAATTATTTCTTTAGTTAGATGCCTTTAGGGTTTATAATGAAGCCCTATTTTGGACAAGCGAATCCTACACCGTTTTCCATGTTTTGTTAGAGATGCAGCATTTTCCAAGCTAGTGGGAGTGAGTGTGGGACTCATGTTCTTTAATTTTATCTATCAGTAACCATTACGGTGGTAAGGAAGTCCTAACCCTAACCCTAACCCTAACCCTAACCCTAACCCTAACCCTAAACATGGGTTGAGTGCCTCTGACAAGATGATTGGATAATGCTGCTGGGTGAATGAGCCAATGAGGTCTGCCATATTTGAGTGTGAAGGGATTTAAAGCCCTTGTGCCTAACGGGCTGATGCAAAGCTCAATATTGGCCTTGGCCATTTCCTCCTCTTGAAATGGATTTAAGATTAATTTAAAGTTTCGGTCCAATTAAATTCTAATACGATCAACTTACAAGTTTTTATACTAAATTTTATTATAAGCTTTCATATTATCTTTATTCTTGATAAGGTGAGACATTTAAGTGAATATCTGTGTACTAGTTTAAATAAAATTTTATTTCATATGGACTTTACATAGTAAAACATGAATTATTTAAAAAATAAATTGAACCAATAAGCAATGAAAATTTGGGGAAGAGGGCAACCAATATGTTTACAATGTCATGCACAAACCACTCATAGTCCAAGCCTTTCCAGTGTTTGAATGAACCTGTCCATCTTCAACTGCTTCAGCTCCATCTTGCCACCTAAGCAACCTCTTTTTGAGCTCCACCAAGCATTAAACGACTCCAGAATCTCATCCTCAAAACTCCCCAACTTCAGAAACTTCCCAAGCTCCAAAGTGCATCGGGATACGAGCCCCTCCACATCTTCATCCAATCCTCCACAAATGTCTTCTTCATCTTTTTCATCATCATCGTCATTTTCTGTGTCAGCCAGCAGATGCGGTGGAGGTTGCATTTCTGAGCCCTCTCGCTCCCATTCCTCAATGCTCTGACCATACTCGGCCCAGTCGACACCAGCCATGGCCAAAGCTTCCAACGACATTTGCACCCAATACTCTGTTTTCTCAATCCTCTCTGGAACTTTCTGCAAATGATGTCTGGATACTTTTAAGGTTGGAGATATTTTTCTGTCTGCCATTTGTGTATGTATTTATACTCACGCATGTACATTCATGCAAACGTGCGCAGCCAAGCCTTTGAACACCTTGAATTCAATTGAAGTTTGCTGCAAGGGTTCACGAGGAGCTTCTGCAGCTTTGAACAGAGCCCGTGACACCCAACTCGGTCTTGCTTTGGGTTTTATCGATCCAGTAATTAGGGTAACTGATGATGGAAGCAATTGACTCCAGCTGATGCAACTCCTGACGCCTGAAGCTCCCATTTGTCAACTTGAATCACAACAATGTGGAATCTTTCATCTAACTCAACAAGGTTTTACTAGGGTTTTAGGTTCATGCAGCATCCTCAGCTCAGCTGCTGCTGCTTCTTCTTCTTCTCACAGATTTATCAGGGAGGGACGTGGCCTCTCAAAACTGATTTTCTTCCATTGCCTGTCAACCTTTCTCGATCATCTCTTCTTTATTCCTTCCTCTGATTCTCTTTCCCGTTTGACTGAGACCAAAGAAGTTAGGGTTTACTTCGTGTATTTCAATTCCGACCCTTACACTATCATCCAATTCTTATTCTACCCAACTACAAGTCTCACCGTCTCAAATTGAACTAAGCTGAATTGAACTGACACAAAAATTAATTGCACTAGACGTCAATGAAATTGAACTGAACAGTTGAAATCCAATTCGGTGCGCTCCGTGTTGAATATAAACACTTGAAAATTTGTCCCGCTCATAAATGGAAGAAATGTTAATATATTTTGGATTACACCACCATGACTCACAAGTCAAGTCTTTGAATCATATGATGGTGTAAACCGGAATATTTTCAGACTCCGGCTCCTCATTTAATCAATGAGGCACTTAGATTCCTCCATCGGCTCCTCACTCAATCAATGAGGCACCTAGATTCCTCCATCGTTCACTGGAACCCTATATGACTGGGAGGGATCAGGCAGGGGTGGAGTGTCCTTTTTCGCTGGTGGGGTTTCCACTTTTGATTATACGGCCATGAGAAACAAGTTGCGAAACAGACAAAATGCCTTTTGAACACTTTAGGGCTGTATGCATGTACGCATGCTCATGTGGGAGTGTCAAGCTCATCTCATGCACTCCCTATGGAAATCTCTCATGCCCAACCGGAGAGGACTTCAGATTTGGACCCTAATGCGAGACAGATCCTCCTGTAAAGATACTCAAGTCAGTTAGTTCTTTATTACTACAAAACCAAGACTCTACATACACATACAAGGTACACTGATCCGCATCCGACCTGGTAATCTTCCAGAAGCTTCCAAACATTCTGGAACTAACTATACCCGCGAGCTCAGCCTCGTCGACATCCGCTTCCACGCTACCAACCGTTGCAAGAAGCTCATAACCTACGCGTCAGAAATGGAAAGTGTTACTCCAAAAATGTCCATGACATAATGAAACAGCCTAGGATTTTATGTACCTCAGATGGCTCTTGTAAAGAATAACTTGCACATGTCTCCTTGGGAACTTTCGATACCAAAATCCCAAGCCCCTGCCCCTTTTCTTGTAAAATCTAAAAACATAAATGTCGAGTAAGGTGCGTTCTTTTATACTGTAAATGGTAATTTTTCCGGTATCAGAAATAAAATAAAGGAATCTGTATAAGATACCTTAAAAGCATCTTCATCCGTTCGATCATCTCCAATGTAAACCGGAAATACATCGGCACAACTGTCGAATCCTATGTCGATTTGGAGCATGAAAATGACAATCAAAAATTATTTGGAAAAAAAAAAGAAGAAGGAAAAAGTAAACTCACCAAGTGACTCCAGTACAAATTCAAGAGCCTTCCCCTTGTCCCATTTTATGCTAGGTCGGATCTCTAGCACCTGAAAAACATTTCATCGGAAAAATCGTTACTCGAGTTCCGGACAGGTCGAAATAAAACAAGTCAGAACGGTAGCAGATTCGCGTACCTTCCTGCCTTGGGACAGCCTCAGCTTCGGGTAGTCCTTCAAAACTGTCCTCACCGCCTGCGCGATTTCGCTCCATCGCTGAAAAACATGACGTTTTTGAAAACTAAGGGACAAGAAAAAAACATTGTCCGATGATGAATGTTTGATGCTGTAAGAATGTATTACTGTTTCATCGACGCAACGAAAATGAACCGAGACGCAGAACTTGTTGTGCTCGACTTTAGCGCCGGGGATCGAGTTTGTCCGATGAACCAAGGCGTTGTAGACTCGGTCTATCATCGGAAGAAACTCGTTGGCCGGTTGGAACACGACGCTGGTTTTATGGCATTTTGATCCTTTTGTTGGCCCTTTGATGTCCATTCCATGGCTTCCGGCGTAGTAAAGTTCTGCTAGCTTCACAAATCTGTACACCTGCGCAAATTTGAAATTGACTATTTATTTAGCTTATTTAGCGTATAAAATGAGGATTTTATTATTGGTTCCACCGTACCTTGTCCAGACATCGACCGCTGACTATGGCGGTTGGGAAGTGTCTGGCGAGTTGTCTCACCGCGGCTCGCATCTGGAGAATATAAAACACGCGACCAATTAGTGGAAATTTCTCATCAAGAGAAATCGGATTTGGTTTGATTGAGATGAGTATTCGACCGCATCCGACATGAAAGCTCGATCCGGGTCATCGACGATCGGCGAGAGCGTGCCGTCGTAGTCCAGGAACATCACAATCTGCTTTCCTTTGGACGCGGTTATTATCTGCTCGAACATGTCCAGTGCGGAAGGATGATCGGTCTGTTTCGTACAAGAAAACAACCTAACATACGTCAAACTCAGTTACAGGATTATGTCGGACATCATTATCTGACAGTAGAGATTGATAGATTTGTGTTTTTTTACTCACGATCCATGAGATGTGATCGGCCGACCGGGTTCGGAACATGGCGGATTTGGGATGGGTCGGAGACGAGGCTCTCATGGAATCCACCCATGAGGTGATTCTTTCCTCGTTGGTCGAGTCAATGTTCCTGACATGTTTGTTTCGTGCAATGGTGATGATCCCACCGCGTCCGGTCGGAGATTTCTGAGTCAAATGAGATGACTTGGAGACTGTGGCCGGCTCGGTCTCCGGCACCAACATGTTCTGTTTCGTCATCACTATGAACCAAACCATTAGTACACCAACTAGTTTCAATAACCAAATCAAACCCATTTTCTCAAATCGAACATGTACCTGAAAAACGGTAAGTATTCGGACCGGCCGGGCGAAATTCTTCGTGCTGAGGAATAAGAAGAGCGAGAACAGAGCGCTCTGTTTTCTAAAAGGTTGTATGCAGCATTCAAAGGCTTGGAGACTGAGTGAAAATTTTCAACGACAAGAGGGTTTGATTTATAGTTGAAAACAGGGGATAACAGAGTAGGATCCGGTTCAAAATCGGGCGGGTGGGCCGGGCGGGCCCGGGTGGGTTTGGTCCATTCGGGCCAACGATATCTGAGGCTTCCACGTGGTGTCTTCTCATTGGTTTCTGCCGTCGTCAAGTCGTTAGGGTTCGAGAGTGCTGTGGACACGTGGCATATCATCGTTGCTGGAGTTAAGACTGTCAAGTGAAAACATCAACGGCCGCTGTAACCGTATTGTGATTGTGTTTTGTGGATTTGTGTGCTGCCATCCAAGGGCAAATTGGTAATTTTATTATTATTCGATTCGGATTATCTTACAACTTTTTCTTTATTAAGTAGGAACCGTTAGAAAGTTATATGGTCTGGAAATTGCATGAAATGGAAATAGATGTCGATATTAGATACGTCAGTATCTTGAAATCCGACAAAAATGAATATCACATTTATTTCGATTTGAGGTAGTGACCTTTGGAATGCATATAAATGAATTGATGTTGGTGTTGGAAGATATGTCACTATAGATAGAGAGAGATTGTGGTTGGGAATTATAAGTGATCAACTTGCCCTATAGAATATAAGTCGGTTTAAAGGTTTCTGGCATTGTATCTAAGTTTTAATGAAATCAATGAAATGTTTTATGTAAAAAGATTTGGCATACTTAAATAAATCTGAAAAGCATATATGATTGATTTGCAAATATGCGACCTTTCTAATGATCCGATTATTGGTGCAACCCATATCTTTGAACATATATATATATATATTTTGCTATAATTGGAAGCCATCTTTTGCCTGAGTTGAAGATATACCTAATGATATCATGTTGTCTTGCATTATAATGTATAATATGATTGTTGAAGATGAACAAGACACATATGCCCACTATGAAAATACAAAAGAGTACAATAGAAGCACGAGATGTGATGAAAAGTCATTTCGATATTACAGTAATCGAATAGTGGATATCAATATTTACTTGGGAAATAAGAATAAACTTGAAGATCAACACACACATCTGTCCTTAAAATTATTTGGTGGCCAATATATAACAAAAATTTCACCGTGATACTAGTGAATGCATTTTAATACATGATTTACGCACTATGCGATTATTTTGTCATGTAAATTCAAAACATTTTTGTTGAAAGCTTATAAATGTTAAATTACAATCCAAATGTATTAATAATATTTTTAATTTTAATTTCAATTATTAAATAACTTACATATACTATAGAGGCATATTGAGACATAATACAAAATTATTTATTAATATTATATTAAGAAATGATGACAGAAAATGTTATGATCTTTTTTTTGGATTAGATAAATATTTTGAGAAAACGGATGATAAGAGCATATGCACCCAGCATCTGCTAAACTAGTAGCTGCTGAGAGGAGCTGTTAGAGCAGGTGCTGAGTGGATTAAGGCTGAAAAAACTAAAATCCTCTCAGCACCTGCCAGCAGCTGTTAGTTTAGCACCTGCTGGGTGCATATGCCGTAAGAGAGAAAATTTAATATGATGATTTTTTAAGTTCATTAATAAGGGTGGCCTAAGCTACTTGAAATAGTTCCTCACATGCTCAAAACAGAAAAGTTTATAATGACCCATCCAGAGGGGGCTGTCCCTGGACATTGAGGCACTTGTAAAGAGACACATGGCCCTGAATTCTAGGGTAGTCTCTGCTCCTTGCATGCTCCTCATTATTGGAGTCATGATTGTCAGACAGACCCATGCATAAACGTCCACACAAACCCTAGTGGTCAGTCTTCTTTAGCTTAATTATATTTCCATTTAAGCTCCATATAAATAATTTTTATATCACCTAAGCAGCCAACCTATGTTAAAAAGTTAGCAAAACTTTGAATTCATTATTGAAGGTTTGAATCTAGTAAATAAGTAAGCTTTTGTGCCACATTTCAAATAGTTCACATGGATTAGACCTCTCATCAATAGATTTTCATTATTTATTCCGTCAAAATTATAAACTTGACCGTATCGAATCGGATCGGATCATAACTTCTGTTTAGAAACCTAGTAGAAAATACTTCAATTCTTTGAAAAAGTTACAAAATTCATAAAAAAACAATTATGTTTAAGGAGATTAGCAAGACGTGATGTGATTAGTGATTAATTACATCCAACACAAACATGTTTGTGTAAGCATGACGTTCTACTTAATAGTTGCTTGTAGGGTTGACTACCCGACAACACACGTGTTTTCCCACACAGATCGTTTGAGGCTAATTATTGGAGGCAGTGTCAGTTAATTGAAGGGTTGGCTCCGATGGCGGTTGGTTGTGTTTTTTTATCTCTCAAAAAAGTTACTGACCTTTTTTATACTGATATTAAAAAAAAAAAAAAAGATAAAAAAATACACCTTTAGTTATTACAAGCAACTAAGGTTGATTAACTAACTTAAATAAAGAGTTAATAGTTTCAGGAATGTGTGACAACAATGTAGCTGGTGACTGATTAGGGTTTTAACACTGACACTTGACTACCCTACACCAACTGATCAACAAGGGATGGTGACCTTGTTGTCCGCTGTCCAGCATGCAGCAGCAGGTCAAAGCTCACAAAACCTTGGTGGAGATTCTGACCCCCATCTGACCTTTCCCACTGACCCTATAAATTAGTTGATAGGGATGATCCTACAAAGCAATGAGCTAGGACAACATGTGACGACAAAAACAATCTACTCCTACATGATAGTTTAAGCTTTGTGATCAGAAGCACGCAGGCTTCATAATCATATCTATGCCATTGCTCGAAGATCTCTATGTATCCAAAATATATACCCTAAAGATTAAGACATTCTTATCTTTAAACCGATTCCAAATCTGTGAGGATTTATCTTAGAGCTTAGTTTATGAACCCTAGCTTATCCTATTAACCTATATACAGTCTTCAAGCCCTTTAAACTTAGCACTCATAGATAAATCGAAATTTTGTTTGAATGCGACAAATATGAAAGTTTGTTCTCTATCTGCCATCAAGCTGAAGTTAGTTTCCGAAATGTCACTTTTTTCCCAGTAGCTGTTTGTAACTTATTTTAAATTTCGTAGGACACATCAACGCTGACATGGCGCTGATGTGTCATGTTTATTACAAATCGCTGCTGGGAGTAGCGGTTTGTTGCTTTGCACAACTCAAGGTTAAAATTCCGCAATCAATCGCTACTCCCAGTAGCAGTTTGTGGGAAACATGACACAGCACCGATGCGTCTACGAAATTTAAAATGAGCAACAAACCGCTACTTCCAGTAACGGTTTGTCAAAAAAATAATATTTCGGAAACTAACTTCAGCTTGATGGCAGATGAGGAACAAACTTTCAAATTTGTGACATTGAGAGAAAAACAAATTCAGATAAATCATATCTTCAAGATCAGCCTTTGGTGTGGAGCACTATACATTATGCCTTTTGTTCATCTCATCTCTTTTTATCTATACACAACACTTGTATGATGCAGCCTTCCAAGCCTCTCCAAATTTGTACATGTTTTCCTTTTATATCAATTTCTCTAGTTTCTGACCCTTTGCTTGATTTGTAGCGACCTTTGGGAAAGTAGGGATATAAAGATGTGCAATTTGAGATAGAAATCGATAACAACTTTACCTTTTCGAACATTTATTCTATTCAGGTTCCATCTTGCCACACTTTATGATAACCAAACATTGGATGATAACATGGAGATGTTTTGGAGCTAGGGACCTCATCCTAGTGATCCCCAGATCGGCATGATGGAGATGCACCTAGAACTATGAACTCATTTTTTGGCTAACTAAAGTTAAGATATCAATCATCGATTTGATCTCACATCCACTCATGCAAAGGGTAGAAATCTATCAACTTGCTCTTCATAGAAAATCTACAAATTTGAAAGCATATTTTGGTGGAACATCAAATTATTAGAGAGAATAAAATCTCTGAAACACAGTTTTAATAGAGCATATATGTAGTCTAGCTAGCTAGCTAGATATACTCAAGTTTGGTTCTCCCCAAATTGCAATATTGATGAAAAGCTCAATCAAAGACTGAGGAGCTTAGCCAGATGAAAGCAAGATGGGCCTGGGTAGCTATAAATAGGCTCAGTCCAGTGAGAGGCTCTGATTCAGCATCTTCAAGCAGCCATGAGAAAGACAACATGGGACATTGAAATTTTATTTTAAATGGCACTTCCCAATCTGATATCTTTTTGAAATTTATTTACGAAATGATATAATTTTAACAAAGCGTTACTGGAAGTAGCAGTTTATTATTAATTGCGTTGTCGGCATTAGTGGCATGTTGGGCTTGTGCGTTAAATCGCTACTCCCAGTAGCGGTTTGTTCTTGAATTTTAAAACTATATTTAGAGTCAAATCGCTACTCCCAGTAGCGGTTTGTCGGGAATATGATACATCAACGCCAACATGACTTTGATGTCGACTACGAATTTCAAATAAGAAACAAACTACTACTTCTAGTAACGATTTGTTAAAATTATGATGTCATTCAAAAAACAGATTCTCGGACTTAGGGAGTTCAAATGAGCTCTAAAAAAACTCATTTTCTTAACTTGTCATGATGCTAAAAGAAGCATGAAAAAGGACAAAAGAAAAGCAGAGAAATGAGGAGCCACTTGATGCCCACAAGTGAGTTCTGTCATCTGTGGTTCAATTGTCTCTATCCACTCACTTGAACATGGTCTCATGGACAACTTGAGTCAACTTTAGTCCACTCCGCTGACCCTTTCTGCCCACTATAATCAGCATATTTGAGCTTGGCGGAGTCACATGGTACAGCACATAAGTCCATCAAATGGGCCATTTTTTACAGTTACAAAAACCAGACCTGTAAATCTCAAACCAGACCTGCTTTGTCAACAAGTTGCTGCATTTTCTTTATCATTGAGATAGCTGAGGAACTTGTCTCAAACATGTTCCAAGTAAACAAGAACATTGATAGATGCTGCTACTGGGAATCTATACATAGTTTATTGGCAATGAGACGTTCAACTAGCGAGCAGCAGATCACTGATCAGTCAGACCGTATTCACTTGTACTCCAGGATCATGTTGTTCTCCGGAGCTAATCCCACACAAGCCCTCATAATGTTCTCCAGCATTGCCCTCTGCTTCGCCAGAGCGTTAACTACCGGCGTACCTGGCGGTACCTGTTAA
Source organism: Umbilicus rupestris (assembly GCA_963678935.1). NCBI lineage: Eukaryota > Viridiplantae > Streptophyta > Magnoliopsida > Saxifragales > Crassulaceae > Umbilicus > Umbilicus rupestris. The sequence goes on from OY787621.1 coordinate 11,418,238, forward strand.
CATATAAATGTTTAACAAGAGAGCAAGTTTTCAGATTGATAAGGACTCGAATAGCTCGGAAAGCTTACCAGGGGCGCCTTTGAGAGGTAGCTGAGAATGGTGGCCACCGGATGGAATGAATGGAACTTGCCCTGCAAAATTCGAACATGTCAGCAGAGAGTTTAGGTGAAATAAAACATGGGTCAACAAACCTCAGTTTCCGCTTTGAATTGGATTCGGGTGCTGAGCTCTGCAAGAAGAACCAAATCTAAGATGATGGGTGCAGCCAACAAGGAGTCCTCGCAAGTGTTGTGCAGAACTATGGTATTCTTCCCACCCATGAAAATCTCGGACACATACTCATCCATGGCTCTCTTGCTATCTCCAACATATGGGACATACTACGAAGAATTCGCATCATAAGTCACTAGTCCATAGCTCGAAAAGAACAACTGACTTGTTGGAAAATCTTAGAGATACCTTGATCACGACAACATGGTCAGGATGTTCACCGGGCTCGTAGAGAATACCGTTGCTTGAAACCATATCATCCACCACATTACTCTTGGAGATCTCTTTGGATCGGAAGGTTTGTGGGGCGGATAGATTCATTCCATCATTGTTTCCCAAATGGTTGTAGCTCACAATCGACGTTGGCTGTGCAAAAACATTTATCACGCTAGCGACACAAAACAACAATGCTACGAACAACCTCTGCAGAGATAAAAACATACCTTGATACCAGCCCCAACTAGGAAATCAACGAGGACAGATTTCATCTTAGTCTGACCGCTCTTGAAATCATCTCCACCAATTAAGCTGTTCTTCCTAATAGCCATATCAATCAGCCCTGCACATTTCAGCTGCTCAGTTTTCAGACTATCACCACATATGCAGAATTTTTGTTCAAGTAAAGGCGGTAAAAAGTACCAGGAACAAAAGTGTTCTGCGGGCTCCCGTTGATGAACGGAACATTTTCCATCACACACGCAATCGCATACAAGGTGGAAGGAGAAATTTCCGCTTCATCCCTCTCCAAGGAAGCCAGTAAATTCTCCATGGTGTCATTTATCCCGACGGTGACGCTGCTATACCTCTCGGTGTTGGCAGTCCAAAGCACCACCACCCTCTCAATCTGATTCTTCGCCTTAAACTCTCTGCATATGACTAGAAAAAAATTAGCATGTTTTTAACATTACAAGTTCAGGTGCTGGATGAATCGAGCCAGTACCTGATGTCCTTAATGACTTGCTCGAGTTGTTCTTTCTTCGTCCCCTTAATGACATTGTTGGCTCTCGCGCCCTGATTCGCTGCAATGAAATCAGCGTTGAAAATGCCAGGAAGCGGTACCATGGACTCCATGTAAGGCCTCAACTGCTTCTGCAGATCAATGTCAAACACCCTAGCTCTGGTCATCGCGTCTGCCAAGTTGAAGTCACTTATATCCCATCCTCCGAACACAATCTCATCGGGGTTCACCTATACTCAGAAACCAAATTCCACGCATGATCCAGACATCCAATTCCCAAAACTACGCAATGAGGGCATCGAAAAACAAATGGTGATTGATGTAAAGTGCGAATGAGAAGCGGATGAGGAGAAGAATACCATGGGGAGCAAGCTCTTGAAGGGAGCATAGATCTCCTCTCCATTGAAGGACCCAACTCTGATGCTGGAAGCTTGAGTCAGCGAGCCAAAGTAGTTGGCTCTCTGAACCTTGTCCTTGGTGGCCCATGAAATCCCCCTAACCAAAATCAACATCAAGAAAAGAAGAACCTTAGAACTCCCACAAATCATCTAAACAAAGAAATTTCACAAACCCTAACCAAAATCAACAGTAAGAAAACAAAAACCATAAAACTCCCACAAATCATCTAAACACAGAAATCTCACAAACCCTAAAGTTCATTAACGAAAAAAGCTACGAAAATTCCCAAATTAATAAACTTGAAAAAGAAACTCACTCTCTATTGGCGATCACCCCACCGGTCAATGTCGATCCATTGTTCCCGCCCCATCCAACCAGCATAACCCTAAACACAGAATCAAATCGAATCAATCAGATTTCAAATAGAACACGAAAAGATCCGATCTTTGTCGTAAAAAAAAAGATGGGGAATTCGGTCGAAGACGGACCCGAGTTTGGGGAGGCGGGTCTGGGTCTTGAACTCGTACTTGACGGTCTTGGGCTTCACGATCCACTGGTAGGTTCCATTTCTGGCCTCGTGGACGAGCTCGGTGGTCTCGTAGTTGTAGACGGAATGGATCTCGTCGTCGGTGTAGCTGACGTTGGGGCTCTCAACCTTGAAACTGTCGATGAACATTTTCGGGGGAGGAACGGAGAAGATAGAAAAAACTCGACCTTTGATTTTTGAGGTTGTCGCCGGAGGAGAGAATGAGGCGCGTGATGGTTGTTGCTAAAGAGCTGCTTTGGTTGGTTATATAAAGAGGTTGGAGTGGAGACGACGGTGCACGTGGCGCATGGTTATTGGATTTGACGAATAAGCTTTTTTCATCTGCCATTAGCCATGAATTTTCTATTTTGTTCCATTTGTTATTTTAGAAAATATTTTTAACAAATTCAGATGGCGTTTTGTCATTTGCCGATATGGAGCGCACAAACAGCTCAATCTGCGAATTGAATATGCTCTATTTGAGGTCATAAGCCCTATTCTTGAGTGCATAATTAGATTATGTTTGTATTTGTGACAGATCGAAAGTATTTCGATAATAGAGTTCTATCTGAAACGGCGATTTGGAAATGTGTAACTTAGTTTTTAAAAGGAGAAACATATAAATTTATTGATGGAAAAAAGAAAATTTGTAGCTACACTTTTTTTCTCATGTCTTCTTGTTGCATCTTGAACTCTCTACTTGTTCTTTTTGCTTCTGTGGATGACAATGCTTTGTCATAATTTGAGTGACCAAATATGCCAGCAAGTACCCTTCCTGATCCACTTATTCTAACTTTGGAACCCTACCCTACCTTGATCTCAATTCTCATATGGTTCCAAGTTATAGTGCAACTTTCATGCTCCCAAGAATCCACATGTCTGGATCCTTCCATTCTCTCTCTAAAAATCCCATCACATATAAATCTAGCTGAGAGTTAACTTGGTCAATCTTACAATAGATAAAAAAAATCATGACATATAAATGCCATTTATAAGTTGAGAATGGTACAATTTGTTAGTCTTGACTGCACAAAATTGTTGTAATCAAGTTACGAGAATATGAGCATAGATATATTGTACAGACAAATAAGAACATATAATTATTATAAATAAATAACTGGATTGTAATCTAACCGATCAAATAGAATGGGCGCTGTTGAGGCTCGCTCGGCGATTTTTTAAAAATATTATTACCCTCCCACGGATGCTTTGTCGAACAACTGCTTCCCAGGATACAACAGCTGTTGAATTAAACTTTGCACTATTGGAGTTGATTTTTTGATTTTTTCCATCTCTTTTTCTTTACATGAGCAAGAATATCTCTCATTCTATAGAAGAGCATTGTCATTTCGAAGAAACTAAAAGTCCTAGCCTTTAAAATGTCTTTTGCTAAAGACAAAATTTTCGTGTTTCCCGCATGTCATGGAAAAATACACAGGATCCTTAGATTGGTCGCCTTCTACGAGAGGATCAATGCGCCAATGAAATTTAAAATATTATAGTCCATTGTGTTTATCACCCTCAAATTCATATCATAAAACGAGGATTCACCATCATTTTCTTGACCACTCAAAACACATTTTCCAACACAATTGATGTAGCCAAATTCAGCAAGGTTTCATCAGCATAATGGAAAATCAAATAGGGCAAAGTTGCAGGCAGATCTCAAAGAGAAAATGAGACCTTCAAAAGCATTGAGAAACCCTAAAGCTTAAACACAGCAACAAAGTGCAAGACTAACACAAATAGGGTTAGGAAATGAGCAGAAAACCCTAATTACCGATAGACAAGATTAGGGCAAGTGCCACAAATGCAGCATAAGCTTGTTGAGGTCAACAAGCTTATGCTTATTGATTAAAACTGAAAGGTCAACATAGAATTAATAGTTAAAACGTTCATGGAAATATTGACAACATATATTTACTTTATGTCAAAAGTAAAAAATGTATAATTGTTATGAATAATATAAAAGAAGAAGAAAATTATAGAGACATGAATGTTTGTATTTTATGTTTAATTCATTCACAAACTTAAATACATGAAAACGATACATGTGAAAATTACTTTTTTTCTTCTTTGGACGTTTTTTTTCTCTCTCTAAAAAAACAGTGATGTTTGACGTTCTTTTGTCATTAAACCAAGCCCTGATGGGCTTGATGGAATACATTGGTAATGATATATCAAAGTTATTAAAACTTCCTTCATATCATCAACATTTTCTTTTCCAACACTATTTTTTCTTGACCTAATTTTTTGAATCTTGCAGTTGTTATTTATAAATACTGAGACAAACCTCTACCCATTTCAACTCATAAACATGAAGAGGATCATATCAACTGCAGCTATTGCTTTTATGCTCTGCTTGATCTTCCTCTCATCCGCAACCGGTAAGTGATATATGTCCCAAGTTATTCGATTCATTCGATATATATTTATCCGTCAAAATACTAAATTGCCGACTTTGATGTTCTGTAACTAGCGCGCATTCATGGGGTTGGCCTCCAAGGTGACGATCAGGTGGAATGCATGACTGTGTTTTCATGCAGTCCTGTTATTTGCAGAACCACCTGTTTAACATATTTTAAAGATCGCTTTCGATATTCAATTTGTGAGAATTATTCATTCTGCTGTTGCCGTCCTTAAAAGAATGTCGATGAAGAGAAATAATACTTTTTTTGTTCAAGCAATATTCTGTCAATACATGTTTGAACATGTTCTTTATATGCAAGATATGTTTCAAAGTCAATACTTTCATTGACTTTGAAAGACCAAGTTACTAAAATGGACCTCAAATTCACCCACTTTCTCCCTTTTCAAATTTTATTTAATTAATTTGTGGAATTCAAACACAACAATTACAATCAGAAGACCACCTTGGACCTTTGAAATACTGCACCTTATATTTATAAATTCTGAGGCAAATCTCTTCCATTTCCACCCATTTCGAAACATAGTCGATCTCAACATGAAGAGGCCGATATCAGCTGTATTTCTTGCATTTGTGCTATGCCTGATCTTCATCTCATTCGTGCCTGGTTAATGACTTATTTTCTATACGTTCTAAGTCATTCACGACAGAGGTCTGTCCAATCATTCGGTCGAATGATGTTTTTTAATGATGGATTTGCGTGATTTGGAATGTGCAGGGATCGAAGGGGCAGGTCTCCAAGGTGATGATCAGAATGAGTGCCTGGCCGTGTTCGATTGCAATCCGCAGATTTGTAGGAACTATTGTTTACTGTATTTACCAAATCGTTTTCGGTTTCCTATTTGCCTTAACGAAACGGTGTGTTGTTGTCGCCCCTAATTCAACGTTAAGATTATATTTTTCTTTTGAATTTTGAACTAAAAATGTCAATCAATTCAGATCAGTTCAGTCCAAAAAGACGCGGTCGGCCTAAATTAGCCTATGCAGTTCAAAATGGTACATCAACCTGAAAAATGACGCTTTTTTCACAAAACATATGTTTAACTTTCGACTCGGGTGACTAGAAAAATGAAGGAAAAAAAATTGAACTGAACAGAACTGAAGTTGACGCATTTCGTGAAGAAAACATATCCTAGAACTTCCCCTGGTCGTTGTCTCTATATAAATCTGACTAGAGAGCAGAGAGGACTCGCAAATAAATTAAAGGTGGGCGAGGTGTTTTGGCATTGTGGGGGTGAATCACAGCTCTCCACAGACCCTTTCGGCTGGCTCATGCTTTCGCACAGCAGCTGAAGAAGCTCAAAAACCGCCCTTTCGTCTGCAAAATGAAAAGATCCGTATCAAAATAGCATCCTGATATTCAGAAACACGTCGCATATCATGAGGGTAACTTAAGGTGACTTTATAGTTTCCGTTTAAGATTGTTGTTATACAGATCTAATGACTAGGCCGACCACCAAGGTTAAATGATACGCTTGGCATGTTTTACCTATGATTCAGCTAACAAGAAATGAAATAATATGCAACGAAACTCTTCACGAATTTTGGGCCATTATGTAACGATTTATTATAGGGATTTGAAAGATGGAATTGTTAATAAGGGCACTTACTGTGGAAGAAGTGTCCTTATGGAACGGGTTAATACTGTCATCACTGTTGTCCGTTTGCTTCTTGTTCTTGGTAGCATTGGATGAGACGAAATCCTCTTCGTTTCCAAGGCTTGCTCTGGACACATCCCTCTTATGCAGCTTCCTCATTTCTCTGATTTTGGAAAAGTCCATGGAGTAGTCGGGTATGCCTCCCTTTTGGTCCCAGTCGCCGAATTGGGGAACAGATAGCCATGGCGCATTGCCCTTCTACAAAAGGCAAAACAATCAACATCAAGTAGATTACTGCATGAGTAATCGAACTCTAAAGTTCACCGGCAATCAATACGACAGAATGACTAAATAGTAAAAGTCCTAGAATTCGCCAGGCTGTGGTTTGACAAACAAATTGCTAATCTCGCGCAACATGGAAAGTAAACAATGCCCTATTTCAAAGAGCAAGTCCTACGCATAAGACGGGAGAAGAGAAAACCATCCAACTGAATACAACTAAGAAACCAGACAGTGGCAGCCATCGACATGTTCTACCCTGCGAAAGGCCAGTTTCAAATCTGCCAATCAATCCAACCTAACCCTAGAAATCAAACCCACACTATGAACCAGCAGCAACCACAAAATCAGCAGACCTGAATTCCCCCAATTTCACCCAAAGGAACCACCTTTCTTCAACCCTAGTGTAAATCAAAAGAGCCCAGAACACAAAATTGCAATGATTTCATCACCTAGGCTGGGATCATCTCCAACAACCAAACCAGCACTTTACCCAGCAACAACTACAAAATCAGCAGACCCTAATTCTCCCAATGCCACCAAAAGGAACCACCTTTCATCTGCACAGGGGCTACTAAACAAGAGAACCCAGAACACAAAATCCCTATGATTTCATCAGCTGGGCCGTTCTATATCTCCAAAATCGACACTTGCATAGACACTAAAGAAACACAGGCAACTGACCAACATCAGCAGGAGAAACTTCAGATAGAAATTTGAAGCTGGGTTTAAGCTGGGTTACTATGTTGTCGGGCTCTAAGCTGGGTTTTACAGCCCAACCGTTTCATGGGCCGGGCTTTGCTTTCATGTTCCGTTATTGGGCTTCGTCGAAATTGAAGACCAATGGTGTCGGAAATAAATTAAATCCAAATTCAGTTAATTATCAGAAAATTGAAAATAAACATCATCGAATTGGGACATTTTTATATAAAGATGTGAAGGAAGGAAGGAACTACGTGTTGCTGTCTTTTCCTGCGTTTCTCTACACAAGCTGAGTTAGTTAGACAATGAATACAAATACTACTAGTTTGTGATTAACCGTAGTGTGTTTTTCTGGTTGAGTCACGTTCGATGCTTTCCTTGAAGCGAAATTGCCGTAGTGATTCGGCCACTCTGGTCGAATCACTTTTAGGGCTGTCCGAATCACTCGTGATTCGGTCAACTCTGGTCAACAGTCTCAAAAATGTTAAGTCTTTTACTTGTAACTTTGAGCACCTGTATCTCATTCAAAACATATCCGAATTTGACGTTTCTTGGATCATTTTTGTACTACTTTCAACAAGGAGTATTTCATTAATTTACATCAAATTGATCCGAGGTGTTCTCCACCCTCAAAACATGGTCACAAAATGAGGCGCACCTCATTTTCTTCACACATTATTTCCAACACTATGTATGTATGCATGCTAATTGCTATATATGTATATGATTGAGGTTGTGGGCATGCAGTGTAGTTGAACCTTCTCTGCAGAATTTAAGGAGGGATAAGGATCAGTTGGTGGGACAGTGTTGATTATGAATGTTGTGATAGTAGGCAGAAGAGCTTTCATGGTTGTGAACTCCAACATACTCCGTTATTACATAGCTTGAATCCTCCACCCATCTCTCTACTATCTTCTTCACTTCACACCCTCCACTGATGCACTTGTAGTAGTTCCTGTTGCACACATTTCACCATTATTGAAACCCTACAGCTATCTATGACCCAAAGCTATTTAGTCTCATTCTTCCTGATAGAGATTTTAGTTAAAGGTTGTCCACAGCTGACGACTCTCCTTATTCTGCTGTGGAAGTTTCCAAGCCTTTTAGGGTTTGACATGAGGTAGGGTTTGGTTTCAAAACCCTAACCCTACCTCTTTTAACTCTCATGATGTACATTTAGCTACTACCTACTTCTCTTTATTGTAGTAGGGTTAAGATGTAGCAAAATTTAAACCATAAAGTTTCAGAATATATAACATCCACTAGTTCACTACCCACAGCCGCCCTCATCTGCATCCCATCATACCTTCTTACAATTTAAAAGAAGTAGACACTTGAGCACTATGAGTTAACGCCAAAAACAAAACCCTAGGACACATGTTACATCTAATCAGCCCTGGCAGAGGACAGTGTCCCTTAGCTAAGCCTAAGCTTATCTCTTGTGTTATTATGATAATATTAGTGCCACTAGATGTACCTTAAATAAGGACTATTTTTGACGGCTTTCTTTCCATACTTCCTCCATCTGTACCCATCATCCAACACATCAAGCTTCGATTTGGTCTTGAATGCAACCCTCTGGGGTTTTTGAGCATCTGATTTTGTCCTCCGGGTCTCATTTTGGATCACATTCCTTAAAAAACAAAACAAATCTGAGCAACAGCAACAGACAGTTGCAATTACAATAATCAAAGTCTATTGCACGTTGCAACATCATCATCTATGGTACATGGGATGGATGATGATAGAGCACATACATATTAGCAACATTTGTCGAGCTACTTGCACCGCCATGGCCGAGCAGTTCAGCAAGCAATGAATCCTCAAAAGACACTTTCTCAGGTGATGACGTCACTGCCGGAGAAGATGAATAAGAAAACTGATCCTCCCCAACACCACCAAAACCATCTCCAGGTTGATGATTTGGTAATCCATCTAGCAAGTAGTCATATTGATCGATAGAGTAAATATCATCGCAGAAGGCATAACTAGGGTTAGGGTTTTCAGAGTACTGGTCCATTGCTAGAGAAAGAAAGTGGCGTTTGAGTGGGTTGAAATGCTGGCACTGTCTGCTCTTATATATTTATGCATTTTTTTTTTTTATCTTTTGAACCAAGTTTGAAATTTCTATGTTAGTTTCGCAGAAGTAGGGAGGAAGGAGCTGATGTGATGACGTCAAGGCGCTTACGTCATGCACATGCCAAGTGTGAAACCAGGGTTTGGTTTTTTCTATGGGGCCTCTATTTTTTAGGTAGTGCTTTTGTGCCTTTTGGCGATGAGATTCAGATTGATTGATCTAAAGAGTTGTCACTGTTCAAGTGGAATCGTCAAACATGCCACTAAAGACACAGATACAATAATACAAACTTATTTATCTTGAGGCACCCCATAGACCAAGTATTTTGTAAGAAGGGCTTCTATCTAGACTTGCGTTACTTAATAGCATCTCCAGCGGGTACAATCTTCAACAACTGCTATTGATGTGGCGCACTTACTGGATGCTCAATCTTGTACAGTTGATGGATGATTTATAAGACTGCGGTGGCTGAAATAGTAACTGTTGTGGATATTTTAGCAGCCATATCAGCTGCAGTTTTAGCAGCTACTGCTGATTGAGCACCTTCTCCATTCCAGAAGGTAATGGGGTGGAGAGGCTCTTTCTGCTTGTGTATTCATCTCCAACACTTAGACCGTATGACAAGCTAAAAACTATTACTTGTAGGTCACACCCAAGATACTTATAGTGATATATATATATATATATATGATTGTATGATGATCAACCCTTGGATGGCCCATGTGAATAGAATCTGGATAGCTAAGGACATCGCCAAAAAACACGCGCAGAGAATTATCTCTACACTTCTTTATATATATCTTCAGAACGACTTGAATTTAGTTATACTGACGTTTACTAGACTACCTTGACACTAAGAAGATCACAGTCAAAGTCTGACAAAATTCAAAGTGCAAGAGTCTCGTTTATAAAGATAGTATCAATAGTCAAATGCAAGAACTTGTTTCATCACTCTTTTGAACTATGTTTTACTCTCTTTTTTTTCTTTTTTTTTTAATTTTTTTTTGTTCTATTCTATTCTAAAATCTCCACCACATCCCCTGTTCTAACCCAATCAGAAATCAAATTATGTTTTACAATCAGCCAGTGAATGTTGTCTAGAATTTATGAGTAGAAGAATCCATTGCAATGTGAAATAAGAGAGACACGAGTTAACAAGTTTGGGATGAGAGCGTGCATCTGCATCAAACCATATTTAATGAATCTTTGGTGATTGAATGGAAGCGACTTAAAGCTGTGGAAAAGTGTGATCCAACGTGCCAAGAAATTGTTGTGAGTTGAGTCTGAGAGTCATATGCAAAACTAATGAGCGCAAGAATTCAATGTTTTGTCTTCACATTTGTAATCGAAATAAGTCATACTTACAATAGTATGTTTGTCTTCGTACCGGTGGAAATAATTGATATCTTCCTTTGAAATTGATAAGGATCCCTTTCGGTTATGTACGACCTGATATTGTTTACGGAGTTGTACTGGTTGGTTCATGGAGCAACTAAAGCGGTCACATTTGTTAGTGGCGAAGCGCATATTCCGATACATCTAAGGTATATATGATAATGAAATTATGTATTCACACATAGATGAATTTCGTATGATAGGTGATTCAGACAATGATTGGGATGGCGATGTGAAAACTCGAAAGAGTAAACCGATTATGCTTTTTATATTAGAGATGGAGTGATTTCATGGTTGTCAAAGAAGCAATAGCTTGTTGCTCTTTCTACACCAGAAGCAGAGTACATCACCATATGTACGATAACTTTTCAAGCAGATTGGCTTCGACGCATATTGGAAGACATGAAACATAAGTAAGAGGGCTCCGCTACGATTATATGTGATAACAAGTCGGCTATTGCATTAGACAAGAATCTATTATTTCACGGCATGAGCAAACATATTGAAATCATGATCATTATATTCGAGAGTTTGTAAAAGATAGTGAAGTTGAAATGAATTTTTTAGAATTGATGAACAAGTTACAGACATCTCTACTAAGGGTCTCTCAAATATCAAGTCTGAGCTGTTTCGACAAATGCTTAGAGTTTCAATATATTGTTTCGGAAAAAAATCGACCCTTTAATGGTACAAGTTAAATAAATTAAAGAAAAAAGAAAATCCGACCCATTTATAATGGGCCGTGGATGAAATTCGACCCGACAGATCAACCCTGCCCGTTTACCGCTATCGTTTTCTCCATCGCGTCGCGCGGACTCCCAATCGACATCAGAATCAAACCCTAACCCCCAATTTCCAGGTGGAGCAAGCATCACTCGCTGCTACAAATTCATGGCGCTGTCCGCTCGCCTCCTCTCCAAATCCAAACAGGTCTGTGCAAATCGCTCTCCATATATCGAAGCTTCGAGCACATTACTAAGTTCACGTTGTGGGGGAGTCGGGTACCAGTTTCGGATCTGATGATGGGAGAGTTTTAGTAATTGATTGCATTGTCTTGAAAATTAGATGCCTTTTTGCTCGACGAGGTCTTGTTTGCATAATGATTTTTGTTATTGAGGTTTGGACTTCAATTACTTGTTTATGGATTTGTAGGTGTACTCTAGTCACCCAATCCTGCAACGGGTTGATGCAACTTCATTTCGCTTCTATGCTCAGGAGTCTGCTCCTCCCAAGGCTCTCAAGGGAGATGGTACGGATTGGCCTGCATGGGTGTTGTTTCATTTAGCTTTGTTTATCAAGATTTAGATCATTTTGGATGTATTGAGAATCAGTTGTTCATCTTTTTATCATTTCTGAAATGATTTGGATATGTGGTTTTAGATGACGGCATTATACTGACTAAATTGTCTTGCAAGCATTGTCTTGAATGTATATTCATTAGTTCCAGAAGTGTTTTGTGTTATTATTTTGAAGTATGACCTTATCTTATGTTAACAGAAATGCTGAAGAACATTTTTCTAGATGTTAAAAATAAGTTTGAGACTGCCATCGGAGTATTCAAAAAGGAGAAGATTACCATTGATCCCAATGATCCAGCTGCAGTAGCTCATTATGCCAAGGTCATGAAGACTGCTAGGGAAAAGTAAGTTTCCTCCCCATTGTTCTCATTTCTTTACTTGGATCTTTGGGATTTTGGTGTAGCTTTTGATGAGTCATCTTGATATGTTTTTCTTCTTCTATCCTTATTATTTATTTTTCCTTGCCAACTAAGAATCCCATAACTATACTCTCTGAAATTGAAATGGGAAAAATATATGTATACAAAGAAACATCTGGAATGTGTTCTATATTTTTTATGGATCATTCATAGTGTTTAGAAAATCAAAGCCATTATTAATGTTTAGCAACACAGATTCAAAAACCTTTAAACGTTTAGAAAACATTTGGTTTGATGGAGACTCTTAATGCTGTCTGAACTGCTCATTTTAGGTGATCCACAAGAACTTGGATAAAATACCCATCTCAATGTTGAACTTTTATATGAAGTAACTACCTCTAGTTTTAATGTTTGGATGTGCAAATTATAGGGGATAGAGCTGTTTGTCATGTGATATAGTTGTCGGTAAGAAGCAGTCTTGTGAAATGAGTAAAATATACTAATGGGAGGTATTCCTTAAGTCATGTACACAAACTGTGGTGTTCCCTCTTCGACGACTTGCAAACAATATGCAGCTATCAGTAGCATTTGTTTGGATCTTCTTAAAAATAAGTAAAGATATCACCGGCTCATTTGGTAAATATACTTTGACAGGGCAGGTTTATTTTCTGAATCTCAGAGGATAAAGTACACCATTGAAACAAGGACAGCAGGTATCCCAGATGCCAGAACATACCTGGTGACGCTGAAGGAGATACGCATCAAGTAAGTGTTTTCTTTACTCGAGTCTAGTGGATGTTTGTATAAACATAAATGGTATCCTTCTTGTTTGGGTTTGAGACTTTCTGAACGGTCTTCCTTTTGCCATATTTTATTTATTCTTGACCTTACCATCACATTGTTATTGTTTTTGTTGCACAATGATGCATGGCTTCAGCGTCAAAGTCATACGAATGTGAATGAATTCAATTTTATGCAGGAGAGGCCTTACTGATGATCTTGGTGCTGAGGCAATGATGTTTGATGCATTGGAAAAGGTCGAAAAAGAATTGAAGAAGCCTCTTATGAGGAATGACAAGAAAGGGATGGCTCTTCTGCTGGCTGAGTTTGACAAGATAAATAAGAAGTAAGACTAAATCTTGTTGCTGAACACAAATCTGAGTACTGCTACATTATGCTTGCTACTTCCATCTTTATGCTTTTGCCAACACTGCTGGGTAGTACCGATTTTATTCTGTTTCCTAATACAATTAGCCACAGAGTCATTAGTACGGTTTAACGGCAAGATAACTCGGGTATTCTTGTTCATATCAGACTGGGAATAAACAAGGAAGATTTACCCAAGTACGAAGAAGACTTGGAACTTAAGATTTCAAAATCACAACTAGAGGAGCTAAAGAAAGACGCACTTGAAGCAATGGAAACTCAAAAGAAGAGGTATATGTCATGCGGATTCATTCTTGGCTTTATAAACTTTCTCCATACTGTCGATTTCTTTTGCAAAAAAATGTTCGCAGTTGTTTGACAGTAATTATATGCATTACAGGGAGGAGTTCAAAGATGAGGAAATGGTTGATGTCAAGTCATTGGACATCCGCAATTTCCTCTGAGCTTGATGTTTCCATAAGTTCCTATGTTTACCTGGTTTGAGAGCCAAAATCTGTTGTTTAGTTAAACCCCATTTTGCAGCCTCTTTGAAATAAAAACGCTTCTGGAAGCAAGAAATGCTGAATCAAGTCTCTTGGGACACATTTATGTACCAACCATTTTTCTCTGCACCAAATTCCAGCCACTCTAAATTCCCCTCTTAATTAGCTTTGGTTTTGTTTCAATTTGTGTATCAACAAAGTTCTGTGAAGGTTGAAAGCTCACCTTTCTATCAGACCAAGTTGGAGAAGATCTCCATGACAAGTTAGCTAAGATTTCACACAGTAAAAAACAGCATACACCACTGTAAGGATTTCAAAATAAAAACCCTAATGATGATTGATTATATGGATAGAGAAATGGTGGAGTTTGATCAGCCTTTCATACCTGACAGAATATCACCAAACCACACTGTAAAAACTCCACCTCATGACATCTCATTTTCAAAAACACAAACTACCCCAGTAACTACTGCACCTGCAAATCTGCCAATCCCAGGCTAGCTAGCTCTTCTTCCTTGCTAAACATATCTTCTTGTCTATGTCATATTAGGGTTTGGCTACAAATTCCAAGTAACTTGACAGTGGATATTATTCCTTCAAACATTCTACAGTAGCATAAACAGTATAGAGAGATATGTTGTAACCATTTCAGACTTTGATGTGATTGCTCAGACAATGATGCCCACCACACTTACAAAACTCACCTTCACAAATGTTTTTGTCTTTCTAAATCTTTTTTACATTTGAGTTGTTGATACATAAAATCATAATGTAAAGAAGCATCTAGATTATGCCTTCCAAAGAGTTTGTTTGAAATTTTATGGATCTCATTTTCATCTTGTGGGATGTTGTTGGCAACCATTGTGAGTGCATAGGCTGATGTATGATGATAATAAACATTAAAATAACAACATATAATATGCAACGACAAAGAAAAAGAAATGATGTCGTCTGCCACACCACCTCCATCTCCTCCAACCCTTTCTAAATTCATTGTTTATTTTATTAAACTGTATTTAATTTAAATGAGGAAAATTTTATGTACTTTTAAAGATGATTCATTACCCCAAAATTAAAGATCAAAACAGAAAACATTTCATAATTTTTTAGCAGTGTTTAAACCTGTTGATTGATTGCCTAGTAGTTGTGGTGGTGTATTACAAACCTCATGTCACAGGTTTGATTCTTCTTTTTGAGCTTTTTCAGTTCTTTACTCATCACTCTTCGTACGTAGAATTTTATTTTAATTTCTTGTTTTGTCTCTGCCTGAGAAAAATGATGCTATAACTTTCTCACTTTTGTGGGTTTATATTTTTCTATGGAAATGTTACCTTTTTTCTAGGGAATGAGGCATGTTCCATTTAGGAATCCATGACGTCATCTATACGTTCTTGCCACGTACTGTATTCCTCTACTTGCACTACAAACATTCCATTTCCTAATTTTTGCTGGGCTAAATTGTCATGATAAACTAAGAGATTGATGAAACAGTTTTCTATGGAGCTGAACTGAAACAAAACTATTTAATTTAATTTAATGCATAATTTTAAACTTTATTTATCGGTTATACATAAAAGATGCGAGGAAAAACTCTCTAAATAAGATACATCCTAATGCCACGTGTCATTCATTAATTTTGAGGATTGGCCATGAATAATTGATTAACAATGTATAAGAAATTTGAGGGATTTAACCTCAAGGTTTATGGTTGAAATTGATTTATCATATGATCATAAACCATCAAACATTCCTTTTGCTTCACCATTCACATGATCATTCATCATTAGCTGCCAATGAAATGATTATCATAGCCAAAACACATGATTAACTTTCTTTGGAGCTTGAATTCTCATGTACTTGCCACTTGATAATGTCCATGTAGGGTTTCTGAAAACTCAATAAAGCATCTAAAAGAAGTGTAAATTATGAATTTATTATTGCAACAAATTGAAAATCTAGAAAAGGTGAATTAGAAAGGTGACAAGCTTTACTTATTTTCTTTATTCTTTTTCCTCAGGCTATAGTCAATCAGGCCCTCCTCCATCATCACCCATATCTTCTTGCTTCTTCTCTGGTTGCAGAGGCTATAGATTTGCACCCAAGATCTCTCATCATTGCATTTGATCTTCTTAGTTTCTTCATGTGCCCTAATAAGTCTACTTCCTCTCACTATATTTTTCACTATTTGCAAAACAGCACCTGTATTTTTCACTATTTGCAAAACAGCACCTGCACTTTCAAATTCACTTGATGATGATAATCAAGAAACCCTTTTATATATATATATATATATTCTCTTTTGCTAGATTTTTATTTATCACTAGTTGTTTATTAGAATAAGCAAAATGTACTACATAATTCTGCACTCAAATATGTATGATTGTATAAATCTCTGGATCCTACAACTTTGATGACATTGGGAGCATATAGTTTTTTTCATAGTGCTGAACCCTACACAGATTAGGGTTTACTCAAAGTTACTTTCTGTCCATGCAACAAGTCAGGTTTTAGTTAATTCAGGAATTACTACCTTAATCTGGCTTTTGTATATCAAAAAAGGTTAACTTTCTTGTTTTATTGTAGCCCTTGAGAATGGGCGGAGCAAAATGCAAACCATACGTGCGAACATAATCGCACGAATTCATTTAAAAGCATCTACACCAACTTTCAGCAGCGACAGATTTACCCTTATTGAAGATTCTAAACTTTATAAATCATCCGACAATTACTAAAACTAACCTCATCTCATCTGATACCGACCTATATATCGATTATGTAGAGTGAGAGAATTAGTTTACTAAAAAGTGGCTACCAGCTACTGCTTTCCTATCACTATATAGATCTGAGTTTTCACCAGATTTCAGCAGCAACATTTCTCCTCCGGCGGAGATCAGTTACTGAGTCATGCTTCACAATCTTCAAAGAGGCTTTGGTGATGGTCAGCAGCAGCACCAGGAAATGCTGCTTTCTTCTGCTCAAATGGGTTTCTTCTCATATCCTCATCCTTCCAGTAGCAACCTGAACTTTCCTCCATTACCAAAATCTCACCCGCATGACATCAGCAACCCCTTTTCACTGTACGCAAGTTCTTCAACCTCATCTCCTAACAATCCTGCTGATGTCAGTCTGCTGAAGTCTCCCTCAAACATCTGGTGAAATCCTAAACCCTAATGTCCACTTCCTTAGGCTCTCTCACTCTGTCTTTACTCTAATCAGTCCCACTTGATTTTTGGTGCTTTAAGGTCTTGGGAACAAGAGAATTATGATGAAGGAGATGATCATCAGAGTCATCGCAATCATCATCCACTTAAGATTTCCTCTGTGATGATGAAGAAGATGAAATCATCAAGACGGAAAGTCAGAGAGCCCAGGTTTTGTTTCAAGACTCCTAGTGAGGTTGACGTGCTTGATGATGGTTATAAATGGAGGAAGTATGGCCAGAAAATTGTCAAGAACACCCAACATCCCAGGTAGGTATCACTTATTCATGTACAATATCTGGTACTACATCTAAATATCACACATAACACTTCTTCCAGATGCCGCTTCAAATGTTCTTGCTGACTATCTGGATAGTTAATTTGAACATAAGAGCAACTATTTTGCTTCTGTGCATTGCGTTATTGATGGAGTCAACTAGGGTTTCCCTTGTTGCGAAAGATTATGATCAAATCTAAATCATCGAAAACCTATAAGCGAATTTCTACATGCAACCGCTCTGATATCATGTACAAATTGACTAGATATTTCGATTTTTATCCTGTACGATTCAAAAGTGTTAGTTCGTGAGTTACGAGGATGTTAACTAATATATACTGGTATTTCTTTTATTTATGGGTCGATATGGATAATTTCTTAATTACCAAAATTCAAGAAGCTGAGAATTTATCAAGGCTTTATAGTCTTGGTGATGTTGTTTCTTTAGTCTAATTTATCTAACTGATTGATCTTGCGATGAATCCAATGCAGGAGCTACTACCGTTGCACGCAGGACAACTGCCGTGTCAAGAAGCGAGTGGAGCGGCTAGCCGAGGATCCTCGGATGGTCATTACAACGTACGAAGGACGACATGCGCATTCTCCGTCGCATGATCTTGAAGACACCGACGCCTTGCCCGGCCTCGGCAACTTTTTCTGGTAGCCATTTTGCATGTTAAGTCTCGACCTTTGTCTCTAGACGGCTCAATCGCACTACTTACTTTTTGTAACACTATGCAACTCGTTTATGCGCCATTATCAGGCCTTGTTGGGCTTCCAATTCGGCCCACTTTACAGTCTTCAAATGGGCCGAGTTAAGCAAAACAACACGCACCGCCAAGCCCGGCACGTACCGAGCACGTGCTCTTCCTCATGTGTTGCATTCTAAGAATCCGCTATAGCAAGATAAACCGTGCATGGATGTCTCGAACCTCATTCATAACATTCCTGGAAGCTTCGAGAAACATGTGGAAGATTCATAACCTTACCACGCTTGGTTTGGAATGAGCCGCATGCAGTTATGAGCTACGAAAGTTAGTATGTCAATCGAATCGCTTTCTTATTAGTTAGCCGGTTTATTCACGGTTCCTTTGATTATATTACATATTAAATATATAATAATGAAAATGAATAAAAGAGCGAAAATGGTGTATAAATTAATGAAATCGGAGCCGTCGATGTCAATGTTTGTAGTAGGGTAAAGTGGGCTCGTTGGATGGGGGAGAAAGCACGTGGGCAGATGAGCCTGTTTCGTGTCCTGTCTTATTTGCCCACATGCACTGCCCGACTCATGTCCCCGAGCTGCCCTCGTCTTATCCGGTCAGATCTCCACACGTGTGTGTTCACAGAGTCACTGTTACTCCCGCACGTTTGGCGCGAACCATTCGGCCTGGCACGTGTGCCGCAGATTGTGTTGTTAGGCCGTGTTTGGCTGTTCTACTTTTTTCCCTAACCCCATCCCTTTCCGCCCACAATTAATCAATTAACATTTAATTAATGATTTTAATTACAAAATTTTAATCTGCGGTTTGACGTTTTAGAATTTAGGGTATGAATTTTAATCCAATACACTAGAAATGAGTTTGAAAAATAGAGATTTCGATTCAATCCAAATGAGATAAAATGAAGCCGCAATAATTGATTTTATTTTACTGCACTCGATCCCCAAACCCAGAAAGCACGCATGCAAACACGAAACATTTAGCGTAAACGGGACAATTAAAATCTAATTTCGATGAAATTTACTTTTTCAATAAGTTTTGTAACCAGCTAGGCCGACAATACTAAGATAGAATGAATGAAAAATACAACAAGTTGCTGATTAATGGCACAGTTAGGCCAGACAAGGAGGAGGATCTTGTGAAGATTTTAATTTTGTTGTTTAGTGGGTAATTTTAAAGCATTCTAGTTGATTCAGAGTTGAGAAACTGTTCCATTTTAAAGATATTTTTATCTGTAAAACATGTCATTGTGGATATTTATGATCTCTTAATAAGTGGTTTTTGATCCTCACATTTTGTACACATATATTTAGAAGAATGGATAAGGAAGAGGAGCCTATTATTGGATTATTAGTGTCTTCTTGGCTCCACTAGTTTGGAAATTAGTGCCCCAATTTAAGATTCTTAACTGGAAGATATTGGAATCCGAGTAGGATGACTAATTAGGCCCCACTAGAGAGACTAATTAATTAAATAATAATTAAGGACTAATTAACCGAAAGGAAATGCTCAACAATTTACACTATTGATATGATGAACTTCAAAGTGTCCCCAAAGTCATTCTTTTTTACAGATATTCCGGAAATTTGGTCCTTGTAATAATTACTCTCTCTCAAGATTTCAATACTTTATGAAATGTATGTTTAAGGAAGTTATTGCTTGATAAGACGCGGCCAAACATTATCCCAACTTTGTCATTGTTTTTTCTAACCACCATTTTGAAATTGGTGGATAAAAAGTATCACGTTCCTCCCCATTTTGAATATCTTACCCATTCAGTTATATCCAAATTCCATCAGAATCTTTTTACTGTTTACGTCAGGAATCGAATTCTAATCACGAATGACAACTAATTGATTACCCAACTCTACTCATTATTACACTAATCCCAAGTGAAGCAAAGAGATTCATAATCAAAATTACTCATACACCCAAGTTTTGGGTCTGGTAAAGGTTTTGTAAGAAATGGTGGCATGAAAATGTAGGGCTGGATTTTGGCTCCTCTGTGTTGCAAGCTTTTTTCCATAATGAGAGCTTGGGGACATGGCTGCAGATGGTCCAGCCAAACAATTGAATATTGACAAAAGAATTCAAACATCAATAAATCAACCACATGTGGGATCTGATCCAGAGCAAGCACCGGCTAGTGATGTTCCTTTAATCTTTGTTTATCTATCTTCACATCTCCAACTTGATTTGACTGGTCAAATCATCGATTTTCCAATAAACGAAACCCTAATCCATGCAAAATTAGGGTTTAGCATTTACCCAGATCAGATGATGATCTCATGAACTTGAAATTTACACAAACTATAATGCGTTGAGGTATCAGATTTGTGAAAGAAAGAACAAGGACTGATAATAATGCACACACTCTGGAACAAGAAGACAAGATGGGGCCCTCTGGTTGGTCACAATCTACCAACTCATCAATTAGGGTTTTCAGATATGAATGAATCCAATGTGTGAAAGGTTCCTCAAAGATTGGACAAGGTTTCCTGACACAGTCGGTTGGTCTTAGACTATGTACAATGGGTAAAAAGATTCAACACCCTAATTTATCACTTTTAACACGCCACGTCATCTTCTCTATCTTCCACCTAATCATTCAACACACATTCAACTTATACCCTCTACAATGAGCTTGTTTAATAAAATTCAACACCCTATCCCATAACTTTTATTTATCTTCTTTTATTTTCTTCATAATTTAATTTTTGTAATTACAATTCAATAAATTTATCATTTTGCATTCAAAAAAAATTAATAGTAAAATAAATTATATATATTATTTTTTTTAATATTTTTATTTTTCATCAATTTTAAATTTTATATCATTGCATCTTGCAAGAAATAAAGACGAGAAATATAGATAATTGTTGATTGTTGATTTTGAAACTGATAATTGTGGAGATTTGGGTAGACAAAGGAATTATTGTTGGGATCCATTTGGCTAAAAAGAAGGGTTTAAAATGGAGAAGAAAGAGGTTTTTTTTTCGGTGTCCAAATCAAATGAAGCGAGTATGTATTTATAGAGCATAAAAAAATATGAATTTTGGTATAAAAATTAAAATCTAAAAAAATCAGTGGACCAATAAACAAGACGTATATTGGTATGTCACACATGGTCCCCACCACATCTTCATTCAACATGTTTAATTAATTCGACACCGAATAATCCAAATCATATTCAACACCATATTCAACTACCTCATTAAACCTATTCAACTACTTAATCCCATATTCAACTACCCCATTGTAAATAATTTCAATTTAATACCAAATAATTCTCATATTCAACACCCTATTCAACTACCTCATTAAACCTATTCAACTGCTTAATATCTAATTCAACACCTCCATTGTACATAGTCTTATTTGTAAAATTACAAACAGTTTCTGACAAGGAGTAAAAGTGATTACATACATACATACATACATACATACATGGATGGTGGATTTAGGGTTTAGTCTGACTGGAGTACAAAAAATTTCGCACGGGGTAAGATGACAAATTTCATCGTACTGGCCTCTGTTGTCTGCAAAGAATCATGTCCTAAGATCTGGGGTTGGAATGACGTATATGTCCTGAAATTGTTAAGGATGTTCTTTTATGGTCATCTCTATCATGTCTGCACCGAAGCTTCTTCCGTCATCAGCTGAGATCGTGGAGCCTGAATCCACTACACCTGAACCAGCTTGAATCTCTTTGAACATCGCCATGACTTGGATCATGGTCGGCCGTTTCCAATGCCGGTCATCCAAGCACGCGCAGGCCACTTTCAGGTGCTGCAAAAGCTCCATCTCTACGCTTGGATCGGCCTTCAGCAGCTCCTGGTCAAAAACATCCCTGATTTTGAGCTTGGCGTGCTGCTTAACCCACCCCACAAGATTATTGTCTCCGAACTCCGGCGAGTCCGTGGGCCGCTTTCCGGTCAGGAGCTCGAGCAGGACCACACCAAAGCTATAAACATCGCCTTTCGCCGAGCATTTGAAGCTCTGGTAATACTCCGGCGGGACATAGCCCGGCGTCCCGGCCAAGGTGCTGACGCTCAGAAGCGTGTCCATTACGCTCATAAACCTGGCCATGCCGAAATCGGACACTCTGGCTTCCAAATTCTCATCCAGCAACACATTGCTCGATTTCATGTCCCTGTGGATGATGTGCGGAATGCAGCTATGGTGCAGGAAAGCTAACCCTCTCGCCGCGCCGATTCCGATCTTCCTCCTCGCCGCCCAATTCAGCCTCATCCCTCCTTTTCGCCTTCCGTGTAACACATCGTCCAAGCTTCCATATCTCATGTACTCGTAAACCAGAAGCCGCTCTTCCCCGACCTTGCAGTACCCTAAAAGCGGGACAAGATTCCTATGCTTGATCTTCCCTATGGTTTCCATCTCCGCCATGAATTCCCGATCTCCCTGGCCGCTCATGTGTATAAGTTTCTTGATCGCCACGGTGTTCCCATCCTTGAGTTTCGCCTTGTACACATCCCCGAACCCGCCGGACCCGATGAGGCTGTCGTTGTGGAACCCGTTGGTGGCCTCCAGAAGATGGCCGAAAGTGAGCTTCCGCAGAGGCTTGTCGAATGCAGCGAGTGTGATGCTCGAGGCCTCCACCGCGCCGGTCAGCTTCCAGTTGCTCGTCACCGAATGCGAATTGCTATCGGCATAAATCCCAATCGCCTCTTCTCTCATTCTCCGCCTCTTCCGAGTTTCAATAGCCAGCAGAACGAACCCAATCACGCAGAACAGGGAGAAGAGCAGCCCCATAGCCACACTTCCGGCCAGCGACGCCTCCCGACGACTTGCCCTCTGACGAGAACCAGCACCAGTCGAAGAATTAGCACCACATTTCGAGAGAGGAATCCCGCAAAGTCCTGCATTGTTCAAGAAGCCACTCGCCGGGAGAACCTCAAACTGGCCGGATTCAGGGATCTGCCCCGACAACATATTGTTGGATAAATCCAGTTCAGTCAGAGATGCAATGCTGCTCAACGTATTCGGGATCGGACCCTGTAACCTATTGCTCGACAAATCCAGAATGTTGAGCGTTCTCATGTTCCCGAGCTCTGCCGGAATGAGGCCGGAGAGATCATTATGCCCCAGATTCAACACGTAGAGATAATACATACTGCCGATCTGCTTCGGGATCTCGCCGGACAATTCATTGAATGAAATGTCGAGGAAGATCATGGAGCCGTTATGGTTGAAATTAGGCTGCATTATACCTCTGTAAATCCGAGTGAAGTTACAAGGACTTCTAGTCGAAAGCCTCAACAGTTGCTCCTCCCTGATCCCTGCAAAATCCATCAAATTCCCAGCTCCATGACACTCATCGCTCCCATACCTCTTAGCATACGCAAATCTCTTCCCGGACACTAAACCTGCCACTATAAAACCTGACTGCTTAAAGAGCTCCACCGGGATCGTCCCGTTGAGAAAATTGCTATTCAGATCAACCCAAATCAAGCTCTTGCAGTCCCCGAGCTCACGCGGAACAGGGCCGTGGAACGAGTTGTTGCTCAGCTTGAGTATTGCGAGGTTATTCAGTTCGCCGATCCAGCTTGGAATTTCTCCGGTCAGTCGATTGTTGGACAGGGAAATCCAGTTCAAATTCGTGCACTTTCGCAGCCCGGAGGGGATTGTGCCGGTGAGATAGTTGAAATCGAGAATCAAATTTTCCAGGAATTTCAGATTCTCCAGCTCTTGTGGGATCTCACCCTCCAGCTGATTGAACCAAATGATCAAATCTTTCAACTTGGACAAGGAGCCGATACTCGTCGGAATCTTGCCGGTTAGGTAGTTGAAGCTCAGATCGAGAGACACCAGATTCGAGCAGTTTCCGATCGTCTCCGGGATTTCACCTGAAAGGAGATTGTTCTGCAGATAAAGCTCTTTCAAATTGTCGCTGCTGGGATTATTGCAAAGGTTAGATGGGACGGAGCCTGAAATGTTGTTCGAGCTCAAATCTAGGGTTTCCAAATTCGGAATCTCCCGCAGCGAGTCCGGCAGGGTCCCGGTAAACTGATTGAACGATACTGACAGCTTCTTTAACTTAGTCATCTTCAGAAACACTTCAATCGGGAGCTCACCGGTCAGATTGTTGTGGGCGATGGAGAAGAAGTTAAGAACTGAACACGACCCGAGACTCGCCGGGACTGTGCCGGAGAAAGCGTTGCCGGAGAGGTCTAATTCGATCACCGAGCCGCAGACATCGTCGGCGAGAGTGGACGGAATCGAACCAGTGAAATCGTTGTTTGACAGGTAGAGGAAGTCGAGAGTTGTGCTGGCGAGTGTCGGGAGGGAGCCTGTGAATTGGTTGCCGGAGAGATTCAAGAGACGCAGATGAGTGCAGGAGACGACCTTGTCGACGATTTCGCCGGAGAATTTGTTGCTGGAGAGGTCGAGATGTTCGAGGGACAAGCAGTTGGCGCCGAGGGAAGGAAATGTTGCAGAGAAGTTGTTCGACGAAATGTCCAAGTGAAGCAAATTAACACAGCCGGAGACGTCAACTTCTCCGGTGATCTTGTTGCCGTTGAGCGACAGCTGCTTTAGGTTTTCACATCCGCCGGAGACGATTCCGCTAACGACATCCGCCCCATGTAACCGATTGAACGAAAGATCCAAACTTTGCAGCTTTCTAAGCTTGAAGCTCCCAGTTCCAGACTCGCCGAACTCGATCAAGTTGGAGGAGAGATTTAACGACCTCAAACCAGAGCAGATGCTCAACTGGTCAACATCTTTCAACGACCCGGTCAACGCATTGCCGGACAGATCGAGGTCGAGTAACGAACCAGAGCACCAAGCTTTCCCAACCCCCACAGACCCGGAAAGACTCGATCTTGTCAACGACAGCGACTCCAAATTCGATACTGAAAACAAACACTCCACCACATGCCGAAACTCGACGCTCAGAGAAACTCCATCAAGATTGATGGCTGAAATCCCTGACCCGGATAAGCATTTAACTCCGGTGAAGGTGCAGGGGTCTTGGCCGGAGACCCAGTTGCGGAGGAGTCCAGGGTTTGAAAGCTTGGACTTGAAACTCAGCAGCTTCCCCACATCCGAGGCAGAGCAAGATGCGCCATTTACAAAGCAAATTAGCAGAAGGTAAGAGAATAGGTATCTGGAGAAGGACGGCAAGAAAGTCTTCATTTTCAGTTAGATAACAGAGTATGGTATCTCAGTTCACACTTTCCGCCATAGCCGGAGCCAGAGCAATATAGAGTAGATCGATCCACTACTGGAAGCTCACTGGCGCTCACTCAGCAAGAGAGATAGAGAGAGAGTAAGAGAGTGTCAGAGGTCAAAAGCAGAGAGAGGTGAGAGAAAGTGAGGCTAAATAGGTGAAGGGAAGAAGATGAGATGATCGAGAGGAAGAAGACGACGAAGCAGCTCCGTGGATCAGATGCCATGTGGTTTGTCTCAAACCCTAATTGATTAATCAATCAAATAATTAATTAAATTAATATTATTACTTAATGGGCATAAATAAAAGTAGTTGGATTTGAATATTCATTTATTAGGAAATTGAGTGAGTTATTAACGTTAATCAATTGAATTAAAAGAATGATTTGTTTTGTTAATTTTGAGGGTGGAGAGTTTTGTCATTGTCTAGGTGTTCGTGCGTGCGTGTGTGTTGGAGAATTCATCTTTATTACTTAAATTGGGAAATGATTGTCCCCATAAAAAGATTGTAATTATTGTTCACAATCACGGGCCACCTTTTTATACTATTTTGCTTTTAACTTAACGAATAACATCGAGTAATACATATTTAATTTTTGTTTCTTCCATAAAATTAGGTCTTTCTAATATGTCCTAGTCGCTGAGATGTTTGATGTCTTTTTTGTCATTAGATCACACCCTGATGAGCCTTAAAGTTTATAATTCAAATCCTTAGTTGGTAACATTTTTTGTGCGGGTAACTTGTTGCTTAAAAAGTGATTTTGCGATGGTTTTAAACTTTTTATGATTGAATTGCAAAGTTGTAAGGATCGCGCTAACAATTACGAAATAAAAACATGAAAAATAACGAAGAGAAATAGACACACGAGATTTATAGTAGTTCCCTCCCAATGTAGAATGTACGTCCATTCGCCGCTTGCAGGCTCAATCCACTATAATCACCAGTCAGAAGATCGTTACACCCTCACAGAATCACCTCATGCACACACTCTATTTTTCTGATTACATCAATTTTACACACTCTCTGTTTTTAGGTCGATCAACTTATAACTCTGCGTAATTTCAGTAACGCTTCTGTGCACATTAGGCTTGACACTGAACATTTAAAAGTTGATGGGTTAATTAAAAGGTAGTGATTTACTCACATGGTTTGTAAATTGATGGATGAGTTGGGAATTGACAGTCAACAAAGTGTATAGCTAAATTCAAGGCGTATGTATTTATAGTTTTGTTTCTTTTTTAGGTTTTTCTTCTTTGTTTTGGTTTGAATTGAATTTGGGTGTTGGTGTAGTAGTTATGGAAAATTTTGAGAGGATGGGTAGGGCACGATCAACCACCTAATTTTATATTCTCCACTGTTGAAAAAATTGAACTGAATTGAATCGAATATATTCGTTAACGGTAGATGTATACCGATGTTATTTTACATTTAGGCAAAGGTATAATGCAAATTGCAGCGCTTGAAATCAAGCTTGGCTGATCTCAACAGATCTTTCTATCTTGTAAACTGAAAACTCTTCCTAAAACCAAGCAGGATATGAGGAGGCCACAATTGAGGACTTTGGATCGATTCAATTTGATCCTTAGTAAAAGTTGTTGGTTAGCTTGAAATTTTGATGCTCTATAGATCGACTATACAATATACAAAAATGTTTCAAGCCAGATAGCACTCTTTTGTCATGAAACAGGCCATAACTTCGCCAGCCTATTGTTGCTGATATTTATGAATGAAAGAGTGCAGCCCTAACCCTAACCCTAACCCTAACCCTAAACATGTTTATTCACAGTATTAGAGTTATAACTGCAGGACAATGTTATTTGATCTTTAAGATTCTTCAACCCAAACTTGCAGTGGGATGCCTGTGAAATGTGTTGTGGATTTACAGAAGTTGTAGTGAGATGTTGGTTGGGGGAAGAAGGAAGAATATGGGGCCCACTGTGCTATCTTCCTTGCTCTGGTCACTTTCAATTTTTCAAGATAGAATGAAATTCAATTATCTTGCCTCACCACACCCAACCTAACTCAATACCAGATGCTATCTATTAATTGACATCTATCTGATTTGATGTATGCATTTATCTTTTTTGACCTTCATCCCACCCATACTCTTTTCTCACATGCCTCTCTGACTATTTCCATTATTGTAACCCTTATTTTTTCATGCAATTTCTATCCTTAAACCCTACCAAATTTTCCAGTTGGCTTATGCATTTTCATGCCAGAAGGCTGTATATAGCCTGAGCAAGATCTGAAGTTTGATCTTTGAGTTATCAAGTTAGGGTTTAGGGTTTATACAGTCACCAGAAATTGAAATGTTTGCAGGTAATGGTGGGAGAGAGTTGTTACCAGAAGGAGACATGATATGTGTGCACTGGTTTGGTTTGTGGTTGTGCTGAGTAGGGACAAATTTTTCAATGAAATTGAAACTCGCAAATGAAGTTTTCTTGCCAGCTAATTTCCAGCCCTAGTTACTTATGGCTTGGGACAGCCACTGTTTTGTTAAGTTTCTTCAGAAAAAAATATCTAGAATGTTCTGTTTGACTACTGAAATGATATGTTTTTACTACCTATGAAATTATTCTAAACTGGACCGAATCTAATCTTACTGAACCGAATCATTTCTCGAAGGCCAAGCTCGATTTGGGCCGGGCTGCAGCGATTCTTCTGGCCCAGTAAGATTCCGTTTTTGGGCTCAAAGTCCAAGAAGAGAAGTATTGCGAGGAGAGAATGCAGGAAACTAAAAACGTGGCGGTATAGGATGCAGCCACGTGTACTTATGACGAAGCTTTGTAGTTCTTGCAACTAAATGAAGATTAAGAACATTTAAGTCGTCCTACGTCAGACGATGATGATGTCACAATACGAGTAGGCAGCTTCCCACAGTCATAATCCGCAACCCACCTGATCAGGAACATGTAAAACACCACACCTCTAACAAACTTGGTCAGCCGACCAGACCCGCCGCCATGAGCCCAGCCAGATAAACGAGACCCCAGTATGAGCCCGGCCGCCCGCCACCGCCTCTCCTTGGCATACGCCTGAACCGCTCGGCTTACGTCCGTTGGATCAATCCTCTCGCCTTTTTTTATAAATGAGAGCCCAATGTGGCGGCTGAGGACCACAGCATCCTCTAACGCCGCGCAACCCCCTTGACCCATATCCGGTGTCATGGGGTGCATTGCATCACCGGCGACGGGCGCACGGCGACTAAGGGTAATTGTAGGTTAAAGATCGCGAGTGGACGGAATCGCGTGAGCCCATACCTACGATAGATTCGAGACGTTACAAGAGATAGTAACGAAGTAATGATCGAGGGGAGCAGTGTGCCATTTCTTCAAATTGAGGGGGAGTGTTGACAATAAGCAATTAGAAGAAATCTCACATCGCTAAGGAGATGGAAGAATGACTAGTTTATATATAATGTGAAACCATGATTCACAAACTTGAGTTTTTGAGAACCATATCTGTATACGAGTTAGTAAAAATCAACAAAACTAACTTTTAGACGAGAGAATTTTCAATTGAGCAATTTGTATTTTGCTCTTACTTTTCTTTTTTAGCAAGTCTATCAACAAAAACTAACAAAAATAATATCCGAAGTCGGCCTTCGTAGACGGCTAAAATAGGGACTTTCGACTTTCATAGAAAATTTGGATCGTGTCCGATCGACGCGAAAGTCGGATTTCTCGAAGCGACCAACGTCCTTGACAGAAATCACCAGTTTTTCTGATGGTGCTTTTCGCCCATTCGAAGTCATTTCGAGGACCAAATCTCAATTTTCCGATTCTCAGAAGATTTACCCGATTCGCCAACAATTATCTTTTATTTACTTTCATTTCTTAGCATTATCTTAGAATACTAAATCTAGCTTTTGTTTCAGTATAAATACTTGATAATGTATTCTAGAAAAAAAATTTAATCAATAAATTTTCAGAGCTTGCGAGTAGGGATTCCAATGTTCTAAATTTTTGATAGATTCGAGTGTTCTATTTTATGAATTTATCGCTTGCGAATTCACAAGCTTTCGCTACATGAACGGCTCTCACTTTGGTCTGGCTAGCTCTTCCCTATATCACTTCTCTCAAATGGCGCCCATCACGACCTACTCTGTACCGCTTTCACTCTGACATTCTGACTAGGTAGCTCTTTCTCAATGAACCCTTTTCGTGTTGACTCTCAATAAAGTTCACCAATCTTAGAACCACCTACACCTTTCTTCCAACCACAAAGATAGCCAAAGCGTAGTGCATAGGCAAACATATTTAATGACTATTTCAAACATACAAATTCATTGTTGTAAATCACATTTTCTTATTAACCGATTTAGAACCAGTTCAGATTTGTTGCAAAGTAAAAACACAGGCAAATAGCATATTGTCGGAATGTTGTGCTAGAAAATATCTGGCAACTGATATGGCGAGATTGCCCTGCAAGGAATCCCTTTCCTCCTATGGCGAGGCTGGTTTTCGCGCTGTTCATCCTTCTCAGCTCCCTCATCTTCCCGCACATCTGGTTCTTGCTCAGTCCTGGTTTTAGGGCTCGACCCATCCGGTTTGCTCGCATTGGCTCCCAACTGGATCAAAAGTAAAAGTTACTCAACTCACCCAAAAACCTAAATCACAAACCCTAATCTTAAACTGAAATGTATCCTAGGATGTTACATGTTGTAAGTGAATTTGGGCAACCTTGCATTGGATGCAGCAGTAGAGCACAGATGCATCAGCAGCCAAAACCCTACTACAGACTTGGCAACGAACTGTTCCTCTACGAGAGTTTCCTTTGTTGGTGCTACTCATGCTGACGTTGTGAGAGAGATCATCTTTCTTTTTGAAGGGTCTGAGCCTGAGGTACAGATCTGGTTTTTTGTTGCTACAATATGTCTACACACAACACAACAAGAATTATTTTGAAAGCTTATCAGATATAATTTTAATCGTGGAATATAATCGTTCTTCAATTTCTTACTCTCAAAGAAACTGACTCAAGAGACATACGGTTAGACTGTAAGCATCAACCCAGGCTTTTGTGCTGCAGTTACTTTCAGTCAATGGAATCAGGTACGTTTTATTTTACAGTAATCAGGTATACTTAATTATTCAGGTATGATTTGATCCTGTTAATTCGTTTCCTTTGTATGATTATGAACCAACAAAAACATCATAGGTACATTTTTTTTGATTCATTCTATTTTGAAGGACAGATGAAGAGGAGAAGTTCATACCCGGATGTGATCTATGTTTATATAGCTCCTCATAGTTGCAGCATGGATGACATTCTGATGAAAATGGCTGTCAATTTTGATCAGGCTGTGGTTCTTGTGGGCAAGGTCTTGGAGACACCTTGAACAATTAGGGCTTTTACAGTCGATGCAAAACCATTTCATCAACATCTCTTTGCTCATGCTATGGTTCCGGCACGGTGTAAAAAATGGCTGGTCAAGAAAGCTTTCCAGCCACTCCGGCTTCCCTTCTTCTCCCTGAGAAATCTGCAGTAAACATTACAACTCAAAATTGTTAAATGGCAAGGTCTTACATATGCATCAGTTTGTTTTGAACTTCTAAAATGGGGTTGATCCGTACCATGACAGAGTTCAAGATTAAATCGAATTTTTTGGTCAAATCTTGTCAAAAAAATGGAAGTACCCAAGATTATCATTGTACCTTATACCATGAACTATTCGGTAAGTAATCTAGTTTCAAAAATTCCGGTATGTCTCATTTCCCGCGATTTAAACGACAGGGTTATACGACGAAGTTACTTTACCATAAACGCAACGAATAACAGACGACGGGAGACCGGTTTATCCGACCCTAAGAATACAATATCTACTTCAATATTACTACACTTGAGATGACTAAAACAGCAATTCATCAACAACATCTTCTCGCTGCCACCCCTCCATAGCCAAAATATTACCAAGAATTATCTCCATCTCTCTAGCAGCAACATTTCTGAATCTCTTACCTTGGTGGCTCCATTTCTTGATGAGGAGGATGCCATGAATGATACATATGTGGTTTTTACCAGGTAACAAGTTACTGAAGATTTATACCTGGGCAGTAATTAATATGAATGAGTTAAGTTTTAGCCTGTGATGATTTATTAAGCTCAACTACTGCAACTTGAGTAGCCTTAAATTCTAACTAGTTCCTTTTCTTATGTAACAATTTAATGGCGGTCAACTATTTTTTCTTTTTTATTTTAATGGTAATACTTTTATTTTGAGTTTCAATTTTCCAAAAGTTCACAAATCATTTTTTTTACTTATAAATAAATATCATACATAAAGTAGCTCCTCTCTTTTTTCCTACTTATTTCTTTGTATAATTTTTTTTCTTTCTACTTATATTAACTATTTCAATATCTTTTAAAAAAAAAATTTTATTTATTTTTCCGATTCTACCCCAAAACCCCCCACCAGAGCCCCTGCTCTGGCTCCATCAAGAATCGAACCCTAGTAGCTTGAGATGTTTGATGTCCCTTTTGCCACTAATTTTTTTTCTTTCTACTTATTATTTAACTATTTCAATATCATAATTTATTTCGAAATTTGGATAATATCATAAATACGTTCAACCGCTGTAAATTGTCTTTTAGCATTTGAATTTGATTTTGTGTCAACTTATTAGTTTGTTAGTTATTGATTTGCGAAACTAAATAATTTTACATTTATTACTATTATTTGAAATGAGTATACGTGTTTGTGGTGCATTTGTAGAGCATTGCCAAAAATGGAAAATGATTTATTCAATTTTCTTATTATATAACAATTTCAGTTTTATATTTATTACAATGTCCAACCACTGTATTTGTCCTTTAGCATATGAGTATGATGATTAATACTTTTTGGTGTCCAGTAACTATTTCATTTTCGAATTTAATACTTCTATTTCAGATTTATCATGTAAATAAAACACACACAGTATAACATGCCTAGAGAGAAATTAAGGCTCTTATACAAATTGATTAATCCAGCATCATATTATATTTTTTAAGTTCATACACTGACGATAATTTTAATGTAAATAAGTTACTACTTTGTATAATTACTCATAATTGTCACATAATTAAGAGATTATATTTTTCTGTCTTCTAGAACATTTCGATTTTTTTTTTTATGTATGTCACTAAAGCGTGAT
Organism: Umbilicus rupestris; assembly: GCA_963678935.1. Lineage (NCBI taxonomy): Eukaryota > Viridiplantae > Streptophyta > Magnoliopsida > Saxifragales > Crassulaceae > Umbilicus > Umbilicus rupestris. The sequence continues at coordinate 11,450,703 of OY787621.1, forward strand.
ACTACTAGTCTCAAAATTGCCTCAAAAGTTTGAATTTTGTAATTGTTTTCTTAATTTTATACTCGATCTATTTTTATTTTTTAAAACATTCCACATTTGCCGTTATTCAATAAATCATTACTGTCGATAAATTTTATTTGATATTTTAGATTTTTTACCGAATCATCGCTCTGATTGACATTGCATGTAATAAAATTCAACAAAACGCTAAGCAGTTGGTTTTCCTTCACCAGCTTCTCCTCTTGTACTGGCTTCTTTTGCGCCTCCGATCTAATAACATTTTGGAGCTTCTTTTGGGATGGAGGGATTTCTGGTGCAGTGAAGCATTTTCAGCCATCGTGGAGTCAGAAAGTTGTAGTTAAGTTACCACGGTTGTACTAGATTTCAAGAATAACTGTTTCAAATACGTAGTAATTTCATATACAGATGGATATGGGGAAAAATATTTATATGAGAAAATATAGTAAAAAACCAAGAGCAACAATACCAATCTGTTGCTACTACAATCATTCCAAGGTTGTATAACAAATAAAGGAGAAATACAGTCCAGAAGTTTCTGTCCTTGGATATAAGTAATGGCATTCGTACTGAGAACAATGTCTTCACGATATGAGATCAAAATTCCAGTGTTCTTCTCATCATGCCTACCACCATGACACCTTGACACAAAATCCAACTAAATGAAGAAGAAAGTAACTCGCCATCAAACTCATGTTTGACTTAGAAACACTTCCTGTGGACAATGGATGGACCGGACTCATCGTACTCGCCCTTAGAAATCCACATCTGAATAAACAATCACAAGATTATACCATCAGAAATATGTCTAGTCTTCTGCTCTACTATCTTATATAAGAACAAGGGTGTAAAAGTTTACCTGCTGGAAGGTGCTGAGGGATGCAAGGATTGACCCTCCAATCCAGACACTGTACTTCCTCTCGGGAGGTGCCACAACCTTGATCTTCATGCTGCTTGGGGCAAGGGCAGTGATTTCTTTGCTCATACGGTCAGCAATACCAGGGAACATTGTTGTTCCACCACTGAGCACAATGTTTCCGTATAGATCCTTCCTGATATCCACATCACACTTCATGATGGAGTTATAGGTAGTCTCATGGATACCTGCAGCTTCCATACCGATCAATGAAGGCTGGAAGAGGACTTCAGGGCATCTAAATCTCTCAGCACCAATAGTTATCACTTGTCCATCAGGCAACTCATAGTTTTTCTCGACGGAGGAGCTGCTCTTTGCAGTCTCCAATTCAGCCTCATAATCAAGGGCAACATATGCAAGCTTCTCCTTCATGTCACGGACAATTTCCCGTTCGGCAGTGGTTGTGAACATGTAACCCCTCTCAGTGAGAATCTTCATCAAAGAATCAGTCAAATCACGTCCAGCAAGATCAAGACGAAGGATGGCATGAGGTAGAGCATAACCTTCATAGATTGGCACAGTATGACTCACACCATCACCAGAATCCAGTACAATACCTGGTATGATAATAATTAATTAGGTAATGAGCATATAAATCTATGACCTGAAGAATATGGAGATTAAACAGAAGGTGACTGATGATTCAGTGATACTCACCAGTAGTACGTCCACTGGCATATAGGGAAAGAACAGCCTGGATAGCAACATACATGGCTGGGACATTGAATGTCTCAAACATGATCTGAGTCATTTTCTCTCTGTTAGCCTTGGGGTTGAGTGGTGCCTCAGTGAGAAGAACAGGATGCTCCTCAGGGGCAACACGAAGCTCATTGTAGAATGTGTGATGCCAGATCTTTTCCATATCATCCCAGTTGCTGACAATACCGTGCTCAATGGGGTACTTCAAGGTGAGGATACCTCTTTTGGACTGTGCTTCATCACCAACATAGGCATCCTTCTGTCCCATACCAACCATTACACCAGTGTGTCTGGGTCTGCCTACAATACTTGGGAACACTGCCCTGGGTGCATCATCACCAGCAAACCCAGCCTGAGTTTACAAGTGTATCAAGTCAATTGCTTGTATACATAAACACACAGTAGTGGATAAGAAAAACTGATATAGGCATCTGCAAACTGGGAGCTCACCTTCACCATACCGGTACCATTGTCACAGACAAGGGGCTGAATATCCTCAGAGTCGGCCATTTCTTAAAACCTACAACAGCAAACTAGCACCACTTTAGATGGAATTCAATACAAAATAAAATACAACCAATAAAGCAACTTAAGCTGCCTTCCCCAATGCTGAACTAGTCAAATTCATGTCGCTGCACAACTAAATCCATAATTCATCTGCCAGTAACTAGCCAACAGTGCACTTAACATAGTTTTAAAGCTAAATTCTACAGCCAATAATATCAATGAGTTTTACCACCTCGATAATGGATTGGCCAAAATTAACATCAAGTCAGGTTAACTACAAAGATAAATTCTCACAGAAAGTGCGCAGATCAACACTAAAACTAGCCAGAGAGACCTCATAATCGATCAAAACCATAACAATCAATTCTCACTCAGACACAGTGGGCTGAACGTGACCATACATGAACCTCGATCTCAAAATTCACACAACTGATAGCCTGAAGCTTAATTTCTTCTAGATCTATAATTAGCCACTTCAAACAGACAATAGATCAATCATCAGCTTACAGATCGAACTCAGAAAATCACCACAAAAACTCAATCCGTCAACACTCGTCACCAACACGATCTCAAGGCAACCGATCTAGTCACAGTTCAATAACTCATAATCGGAAGCATATCATCCGGATCCACACGTAAATCCAAAACAAGAAAAAACAATTAACAAACTTCCGTAAATCGAATCACGCAGATCTTAGCTAACCTCTTTGACGAACGGAACACGGAAGCAATGAAGACGACGACGACAACGACGACCAAGCCAAAATCTCCGGAGGAAGAGATGATAGGCCTGGCTGCTATATCTTTGCCTTCAATCCCCTCTCGTCAAAATTTCGAAATAAAGACGAAATGTTGGACAAGGAAACGACGCTTATATATATAGCCTCGGGCAATGTGTATGAATGCAAAATGAAATGACAGCCAAATGCAAACTAAATTGAATTTACTAATCGATCTGGCGATCCGGTCCGACCGGGTCGAATCATTTGGGCCACGAGTAAAGGAAAGCGGATCGGGTGGAGTGGTGGTGAACATGACCTGGACGACAGCCTTTTCAATAAGGCCGTGTTTGGTTGGCGCTCATCTGGAATCTTCTTTCTTTCTAATCGATTGAATCTCGGCCGTTGGATGGTTAAGAGGTCATTTTGGACGGCCACGTTGGTGGGCCAGTCCACGTCGGATTTGGGCGGCTTTTGTGTTATTGGGCCGCCACTACTTCTTTGTACCCGGTCCATTTCATATATGCATTTTTTTTGTAATTTTTAATTTTTTTTTTTACCCACCCCCTTAGGCCCTCAACCCTAACACCCACCAGGAATCGAACATGTATATGTATTAATCTATACGCGTCTGCTCTTATATATTTTTTTATACGGTGTTGATATATTATTGACTTGCTATCGCACAAGTTAATACAAATATTTCATTAGCTGAATTTATTTATTTAAGTATTTAATAATAAAAAAATACTTTACGAGTCCTTTTCAGAAAAGAAAATTCAATTCGGACCGAGTCGAAACGAAGCGATTATCATCAATGACTTTGAAAAATTCCAAAGAAGGCAGCATGATTATCTATATATCGTTGTTAGGCATGTATGAATCTAATAAATAAGTTTGTTCCTAATATTCAACTAGGGAGAGGGACTTGCGAATGGACCCGTCTAAAGGGCTTTAATTATTTTCCATGTTCAATTATGTAGGCCTCTTGTGCCTGATGATGATTCTCATGTTCAGGTATTTTTCTTCGAACATGAATAATTAATATTTTTATGTTTGCATAAAGTATTTGATTTATCATGTTGAACTATTAGTTCATATTTGTACTGTTTTGATCATCTGTACTGAAATATATGCTAACCTTAATATTTTTGCGAGAATAAGGGAGAAAGTTGAGTTATAGTTTTAAAATTGAACGTAGGAGGATAGAATTGATTTACGAGACCAACATTTAATGGTGCTTTGAGCTGGGCGGAGTCAGGATTTTGCCCGAGTGTTGAAATTTAATGGGCCGAGCCCAATGTTGTTTATTGGCCCAATTAAACCGGGCCAGGAGGAAGAAGTGTGTTCTTCAACAGAGCCGAATTCGCTTGAGAGCAGGCACAGCATGATTTCCCGCCTTCCATGAGAAGCTTCCAGAACCCGAAGGCAGTCCGATACGAAAACAAGCTGCGATCGTTCCTCTTTATCCGAATGCAGGCGGTGAATCGATCAGGTGAGTATCGAATCTTAACTTTGCGACGAGGAAGTTGGAATTGATTTGCCGTTTACTGAAATTGATGTTTAGAGAGTCGAGTGTTCGCGTGGTTCACTTTTCGAAGGGATTCGAGATCTTGGATGAGATTTGTGGTTCGTGACTAGCTCATGATTAAGGTAAAAGATTCGCTGTGTTAGTGATTTATCTGATTGAGTTGACTTTGATTGAGGTTTGTGGATCGAATAAAGTTGTTTACGAATCCTCAGTGAGCCTGAGCCCCCACTGATTATCATTTCATTCCCGCGGAGTTCATTCTTTCACATCATTGGATTGATTCAGGAAGCCAATTATATTTCTCAAGAAGACTATACATCCTAATGTGATTTGATTTAGTTTAGATGAATGAAAAGTAGATATGTGGGACATTTTATATGAGTATAGTGAAACTAAAATAGTGAGGTTGCTTAAGGAGATTATGTGGTTCATTGCAATGTGAAGATTGACCTTGGTGCTTCTGAAATTGATAGAGAGTTAGATGCGCAAGATCTCCATGTTGGTGCTCGAGATTACAGCTGTTGTTGTTGGCCCTTGGACATGGATATGCTTCTGGTTCTTTAGTAGATGTGTTTATAAATGTTCAAACGTGTACTGATGTATAATAAATGACATAGCATTTTGTGGCTTTCAGATGGCACCTTTGAAATTTTATTTTGCTTGTCTACAGGCTCATTGGCAACATTCGGGTTGAGTGGGCAAGGACATCCGATGTGGCTATTATTGCATATCCTTTTCTTCTCTTGGAAGAGAAGTCATGTTAGTGCATCTTTCCCGCTTTTGACCACCATCCAATATATCACGTGGTATGTTGTTGCTGCTTACCCTCCCATCCCTATGACAATTAATTGAATTTGTTTTTGGATAGAACTAGCCTTCCGTATCACCCTCCGCCACTAAGTTTCCGCCATTGTTTTTATAAACTTAATTTTGAGGTGGTGGAATTCCCCATTTCTTATGTGCAGCTGCCTTCCCATTATTTTGTACAGTTGACTTATGTAGTGCTAGTACTCTGGGGTAAAAAGCTTCAGTGCTCAACTTTAGTAGTTACTGATCCACTTTCCGTCACTTCTAAACTATATTGCATAAACTCTATGTTTTTGTACTTATCCAATACAGCATTAACTATATTGTATATTAGATCAAGACAATTTGCTCAGTATGGGTCTTTACTCTTTATTTGAAGGAATTAATTAAAACTCTGTATGCAGTAAAGGAGGTTTAACATGGTGTTATCTTGTGGGTACACAACCAGGTGAGATAGCTGATTTTGTAAAGACCACAGTTTGGCATTTACTCTTCTTACACTCTTAAGATCTTAGTTATTTTGCTGACATGCTCTTCTCTGCCTCCTTTTTTCCATTTTGAGATAAGTAGGATATCCTATAGAATATATTTAACTTAAATGAGAAGAAAAGGAAGTATCCACATGTTCGTGCGTGTACCCACAATCACATTTAGGCTGACACATGATATCATTACCCCTTTATTATCACATGATCTGTTGAACGGAAATCCTGTCATTTTTCCGTATAACTGATGCTTTTTTGTGCGTCAATCGATAGATGTTCTGACTAGTTTATGCACTGATGTTGCTTAAAGTACTCATCAAACTCAACTTTTGGTTTGAAGAGATGATGACAGATCAATGATTTCCAAATTTGTTGAGCTCAAGTCTATGGCAGTTGCAACTCTTGAGTTGCTTTTCCTGGATGGAACTGTAGCCATTCTCAAAAGTTTAAGGAACAGCAAGAGCATTTCAAGTCATACAAATTTTTCAGTAACCAACAAGGATTGATTGGCTTATGCCACAACCTCTATTTACATTTCTTGTTCTAAATTCTACCATGTTGCATCTTGGCTGAGTACCATTTTCCGTTCCCTAAAGCGCCTGGCTAGCTAATTCATCTATAACTAGGTACCATTGGTTCTGGATCTAATGGTGTGATGCTCACAGTGGTATCTAATGGGGCTGATGACGGTGTTGGAGTTGGTGATGGTGTCCGCAGGGACTGTGGCAGAACTATTCCTGATGAGCTGGACTGGCTGCAGCTCGTTTTCTTTTGGCATATTTCCATTAAGCTGTATCGGCATGTTGGGCAAGAAGAGTGGGATGTCAGCCACTTATCAATACAGCGGACATGAAATCCATGATTGCATTTGGGCAAAACTCTAACGCGCTCCCCTTCTGCGAAGTCAGACAGGCATATGACGCATTCAGTGTCCAGATGTTGTAAGGTCAGTCCATCTGAATAATTCAGTGTAGGGATTTTCTTAATGGCCTTCTTTTTCATCCCTGTATTGGCTAACCTTGCAGTGGATGATGTTTGTGTTGCTACCAGAAGTGAGCACCTCAGCGCACATCTCACAATAGAATTCAACCCTAGTGAGCACACTAAGGCACATAAGAGGACTGACAGAACCATCACAACATTTGCATCAAATCCATTTTCTCCATATGGCTCACCAGCAGTGTGGCTGTTTTGACTAAAGCTTGCTGTAGGCGGAGGTGAACTGGTTGATGATCGGTAAGCAGGAGGCTGCAGAAGCAATTTCCTCGAGTAAAATTCCCTTACTAATTCATGGAAAACAGTAATCGTTTGAGAAGAAGCAGACATTGTTTTGATGGAAAGTAGAAGTTTTCCAGTGGAATGTGTTGAGAAGATATATGAAGTGTTTGATGAAGCAGTGGACTTATATATAGGGTTCAATGAAAGGTCAATTTCACTCCCAAAAGAATTCATCAATTCATATTGGTATGTAGTATTTTATCATCCAGGTCGCATTTTCTTCAAAGGGTCTCAATATTTTGGATTCTCCACTAGTTCCTTTTATTTGCCTTGCATATTTTCTATTAACATGGGGCGCACCACTTTCATCTGATTGCACATGACTGATATGCTCAGAATCCTCTTAATGCTGTTTTGGCCCACAGGTTAATAGGAAGCTTTGAACCTTCTCAGAGTTGTCATGGTTATAGGATTTGGACATGATTAAGTTGATTGTGGTGCCCCACCCCCCTGCTACTTGTCAATATGACACAGGTTAGCGAATCATTATTAACAATGCTATGCATGAATCCGATTTCCTTTCTCACTTTGCTTCACATTTGGTAGTTGTTCCTTGCTTCAGTCTTTTTCTTTAATGACACAAAAGTGAAACATGTTTATTCCAGGACTGAGTCATTTCCAAACGTAGAATTGTTTTTGAGTCACTGCTACTTAACTTTGCCACGCAAAAAAAAAAAAAAAAAAACTTTAGCCTTTCTTTCACTAACTTTTCGTGTTCAATTCAGGTTACCAGGTTCATCAGCTCAGGCTTCTTGATCAACTCCTTACCTATCTATCCAAAGCCAAAACAATCTGAATTGAGCTATAGTTGATCAATTCCTGATTATGTCTCAGTCGCCTTATTTTTCAACCCTGTATTCACATCCTGATTGTGTGGCTTGGCTACCAGATGACTCACTTTCAACAGAACCACACAGACCAAAATCTTGCAAGTGAAACATAGATAACCAAAAAAATTGTCATACGGTTATCCATAGAAGCAGAAGAGCCAAAAAGCTTGACTTCTTGACAGCTACAACCTAGAGGTACTCCTCTCTGCTGGCTTTTCTCACTTATATGTTGTTAGCATTAGCAGCCTTCTTCTGGTTAAAATATTCTGGTTGCTAAGCTGAGTTGGGGATTTCAGTTTTGGGTCTTGATATTTTACTTAACGGAGATTGTGTAGTGTGGTTGGGTTTCATATTAATCACGTGAGATAATGATTGAAGATTAACACAACTTAAAATCTTTCCAGCTCTGGTAGGGTAGGCAAAACACTTAGCAAGACCATGTGCGTCCCTCATCAGTGATGAGTTGGATTGATTTAAAAGATCAAGTGGAGAACAAAGCCACTGATTTTGAATGTCATACATGGGATGATGGGAATCGATAGCACACGAAAATAGAATACCAGTCACCACAATACCTTATTCTTTTCATGTGCCATCTATGAGGTTGATTTTTCTGAGATTGTTTTTTTGTACTTAAATTTTCATTAAATAAGTGAGTTCAATTAAATTAAATATATTAATTTTTATTATTATTTATGGTTGTGGTACACTGCTATTGTTGTGGTGATGATAGTGGTGGTGTGGTGTCGTGGTGATGGTGATAGTATTATGATTTTGTGATGACGATAATATTATAATTGTATGAAGGAAAGAGATGATGAATAATAATTGAAGTACTTAATTTAAATATAAATAAATTCACACAATTAGTTTTTCATATGCTATTAATTCGTTGTTGGAAAATAGACCAAAGAGCGTTCTACGGATTCAAAAATGATGACAAGTGTAATAAAAAAGGAAAAAATATGTAAAGTAAAATCCTTTCTGTTTGTGTAGAAAACCACTAAAATATAGAAAAGGCTAAAAGGAAGCAGGCAAGTTGATCTGTCTTGTTAGCCGACAGCTCATTATACATAGGGGGGTTCTCCTCGCACCCCCCACACCTCCCCAACACACATACACCCCCGTGGGGCCTACAGAATTTTCCCATTATACCCCCAACATTTAATTAATCTCAATCCATATATATTTAATCCAAATTCATATACATATCTCATTCACAATAATTCTTTTAACTTTTTACAATAAATATTTTTTTTATTTTTAAAACAAAACAATAAAAAAATAAGTACTGATTTAAAAGTATTTATAAATTAACATAAATATAATATATATATTATATTTAATGAGATATTATCATCAATTCAAAACAATCTATAAATTAAATATATAACACATATTTTTTACGGTAAGTTATCATTGATTAAACAAAAACTAAGTCATACTCGACATATATATAATACATAAATTAATATTTAATAATGTATTGTCAAATCTATTTTGTGTTTCGTATTATATTGTCAAATCTATTTTTGTCCACTAACTTTTAGGATAACAAAATTTGTAAATGTATTGTATTGTCAAATCTATTTTTGTCCACTAACTTTTTGTATAACAAAATTTATAAATGTATTGTATTGTCAAATCTATTTTTATCCACTAACTTTGTTTATTTAGTTACTCACTCACTCCTAATTATAAGTTCTATTGAAATTTTAAAAAAAATCAAACACAATATAAATTTTTTAAAAATTGATACATATTGTATTTTTATTTTTATTTTTTACTATTAATTACTATAGAATATTTTATGATTAATAATAATAAATAACTATGGTAAAATTAATTTATAATATTAATTTAATTTAATTGAATTTTAATTTAATTTAATTGAATTTTAAAAAATATATAATATTTAATTAATTATATATAATTAATTGAATGTAATTAAATAAAAGGGGGGCATATGGGTAATTTAACTTGCCCACCTCCCTTATACATTTTGGGCTGGGCCCATTACACTATAGGAACTGGGTCCGCCATATAAGATCGTGGTGGGCCTTAAAGCTTGTTAGGCCCAGTTTGTTCAGCCCAACTCTAAAATTATTAGTTAGAATGGCTAGTAAGGTTTTTGTTGGACTTGGAAACGGTTTGCCAAGTCAGCAAATGGCATTCTTACATACACAGTTGGGACGGGTCGGGAGGCTCACTTTCGGCGTTAAGGTTGAGGACAATACCCTTGTTTCAAGGATCCGTCCCTTCCTAAACACATTTCCCAAAATAAACATTCTTTGGGGAGAATCATAAGCCTCATGTGTAGGACCCATTCTGTTCAATTTGGCTTAATTGAATTCTCATTCAAATGTCTAATCCATAAGTTTTGAAACTTCATTATTTCTTCGCTTTCAAATATTAGAACAATTCAAGTGAGTATGTTTCAAAACTTCTAGTTTGATCTATGATCAGACCTAAACTAATGAACATAAATATTTCATGTGTTATATTTGGTGTGTGTGCTAAGCGGTTTGTCATCTTCCTTGAAAGTCATGTATATGAACAAGTCTCAGCAATGTTTAAACACTCGTTCAGGGGATAAACCAAATGCACATGCAGGCTGATAATCTTTAGTAAATAACATTATCAAGTCCTTAGTAAATAAAAAAGGACATATTATTAGTGTTTTGAGTAAATTTAAGTGGAACTGTTTAGAAAGTAGAATTCATGTTAGTTGCATAAAACCCACTTAAGGTTTACAAGCTATTATTAATTAGCAGGACAGAAGATTTTACGTACAAAAACTTTCTCATGTCATACAAATATCTTATAAATCCGAGAATCTTAAAGATCTTCCACAATATTAACGCTAGGTAAATTTCATTATTCTAGCCACACATAACCTTATTCATTATAAATACTTTAAAATACAAGCATACACCTAAAGCTAAACAAATTGTCCCTAAAAGGGAGAATCAGAGGAGACAAGCCAAAAGCAAAACATATGATGATGTCCAACAACTTAAGATTTAATTACACACAATACTAGCAGTGCAGTAGTATCACAAACCCCACCAACTCATCAACTTCTTCTTCATCAGCACCTACTGAAGATCGATGGAGTATTCAATAATCTCCACCAAACAAACCAAATACAATAATAAAACTATGTAAGATCAGTATGTGAGGAGTATGCTTTGATGAGTTGCTCCTCATCAAGGTGATGAGCTCCAGCTTTGTAACCCTAGGTCATTGTGTTTTCTTGATGGAGCAGAAGCCGAGATGGGAATTCCTCTCGGCAAGAATCCCATGAAGTGGCCCATCATATATGGACTCCGGGGAGCATTGTTCTTGTGATTGGGGTTAGGGTTTGGCTTGAACTGACTCACATCCCTGGAAGCCGACACTGATCTTCTACTTGTTGCGTGGCAATCACTGATGACGAGAGCAGAGATCAGTAGAGCCAGAAGGCAAACATGAGATGAGACTGGACGGTTTCTTCTAGCTGGTTCAAAGCCGGCCATCATCAGATCATGCAAACCTACCTATCTGGATGAGCAAAGATAGGGAAAAGGGTTAGCAGATTGATGCTACATACACATATTTCAGTATGTATGATTCAGTTTGAGGCTTTTTTGGCTACAAAGTCTGCTGGGCATCAACTAAATTTTGATGTTTTCAGGTTGCACTCGATCCCTTTGATGTGTGGAATGTGGTGAAGTGTTTCATCAGAGAAAGTGATGAGAGAGATGGGCAATCTTGTGTTTGTGCGTTTTCAAACTATATATATTTCCAAGGCATGAAAACTGAGGTTTTAGGCTCTGGATTTTTATTGGTTGAACTCGCATAAATTAGCTATCTAAACTATAGAGTAAGAGAGTACTGCTAAAGATGAGATTAAACGTGACAACTCGTTTATGAAATGTACTAACTAAATGTTATACATATTATAGTCAGCAGAGTTCTTTCAAGTATTGTCTTTTCGTAATAGTTTACTTTTTCTCCCTAAAAATAATAAATATAACTGGTCCTGAATTCAGTGCATACCCTGCAACAATTTTGTAACTTGGATTACTTTTGACATGAATATACATGAAGATAACAAATTTAACTACTTACAAAGTGGCATACCCATGTTACTAGATCGAGGAAAATGGTCAAGGAGTGGAGGTGCAAAATGTTGCCATGACTGGTTGTTTTCTCTATGTTGTGGTTGAGTGGTGCTTAGCTTGGACCTACATACATGGATCATCATATTTAATGAATCAGCACCAACTCTCTAGGTGTCTAGGTAGGAAGAAATGGAGATATATTTGTCTGTATATTTGACCAAAATCTGCAGACCCTAGTAGGGTTTCTGAGAGAGAAAGGCTCAATCTATCTTAACCCTTCATAGTTTTATCAGCTCTGAATAAGTCTTCTTGCAGTATTTATTAGATGTGTCTGTGGCTCTTGCTAGTACCACCTGCTTCTGTCTCCATAGTTCATCAGGACACTCCTTATTTTCCTCCTTGTTCATGTAGCATCACTTTCCACCATGATACAAGAAAATCTAGAGCTTGTCGTATTCTTTTGAATTGAAAATAAAAGTTAAGTTCAATACAGTTAAATAGAAATTCTACAAAGCATTATATAGTTTGATGCCATTGTTTGAAATTTGTAGGAATTTTCTGATGAACCACACATAATATGAAGATACCCAATGAAATGATGAACCAAATATATGCATCATTAATAAGGTGATTTTGTTTATCATTGAGCTCTTCTAATGCCATAATACTGGGAATGCAAATCATGCATGCTTCATGATGTGAAAGTGAAATGATAGTTACTCAATTCACCTATTCCTTCTAAATCTTACTTAGGGCCCTCACAAATTTTCAAATCATTATCTTCACTAGTAATATATTAATTTAAATTAGTGTGATCTATGTATGTATCTTAAATTGATACGGGTTATTGATATTCAGTTTAATTCAGTTACATTTTTTATTCTTTAAAAAAAATCATTTCAATTCAAAACATCGGGCAGGCCCATCGATGGTGGAAGCCCATTAGGCTTGGCCCAAAAGCCCATTAGTATATTCGTTAGATTCTCTCTCTTCACCAAATTGGATGCTTGTTCATGAGACTTGCCAACTGTCAACTTCCAAACTGCTTTCCAATACATTTCAAAAAGCTATCAACTTTCATCAAAATCCTCAATTTCCCAGTCATGGGGATCCTCAAACGCGTCGAAAGACTTCACCTTTTTCAGCACTCCCATGGAACCCTAAACCATCTTCAAAACGGCTTTGGAGGTGTCAACAGTTTTGAGCTCCAATGGATCATCCCTCCCCCCGCCATTTCATCTGGGTTTATTGAGTTAGGGTTCAATGCAGAGAATGCCACGATTTCTGGGATTTGTTCTCATGTCGCTGGATTGACCTGGTGCTGGTTTTTTTAATCAAAGGTCGGTGGTTTGATTCGGTTGAGTTTGAAATCATGTGTGGGTTTATAGTTTGTTTATGTTCTGTGTGCTTTAAATTGCTTGAGTTTGAAGCCAGCTTCTTCATCTTTGGGTGTCTTCTTCCTGTGAACCACCACATGAGTGTGCGTGTTTATAAGGTGTGGCGAGTCATATAATTAAGAGTTTAAAGAGGCTCGGGATTAGGATTAGGAAATGGTTTTGTGCTGTCCTGTTGGCTCTAAAATGTCTGGTTTTTGGGGTTGAGATGGCTGTTTTACAGTTTCTTTTGGCGCAGACCTCGGTCCATGATTGTGGGGTTTGCCCGTATATAAATGAAGTCAGCTTTGAGTCATAGGTACATGTAAACAACAACTATGGCTTGCTGTAGTCTAAGCCAGGGCGAGGAGAGGTTTTTTGATTGCATGGCGTCCGAGGTTGTTGGAGAAGAGTTTTATGGTGATGGGTCATACGAGATATGGATGAATGAGCCTTGTAAAAGTGTTCAGGAGCGAAGGCAGGATTTCCTGAGGAAGATTGGTGTTGATGGGTTGGCTCAGGTGACTGATATGGTGGCTGTGGGGAGGATGACAGCCTGCAGTGGAGCTGAGCTGATCAGTTCTGAAGAGATGCCTGTTAATGATCTTGAAGAGGGAGAAATTAGGGTTTGTTTGGAACCTGAAGGTGTGGAGACAGATGAGGAAATGGCGACCATGATTTTTGTGAAACCTGCGTGTAGGCCGCTTCTGTCTTCCTTGTCGGGGTCCAGCTATGAGGGCTCAGAACGGAGTGTTAAAAAACTGGGCAGGAAGTGGCCCATGAATGACAGGAAGCGAGTGGTTAAGTGGTGGAGGAGCCTTTCAGGAAAATGGGGATCCGAAACTGGAAGTGAATCTGACCTTGATGCACACAGTTGCTCCTCCTCTACATCATCCAAGATGGATGATAAAGTGAAAGTTCATAGCTGCAACAAGAGGGTTATGGAGCTTTCTGCAGTTTACACCGGCCAGAGTTTCAATGCTCATTGTGGGATGATCCGGACGATGAAGTTCAGCCCTGACGGGCGGTATCTTGCCAGCGGCGGAGAGGACGGAGCTGTCCGGGTTTGGCTTGTTACATCAGTGGATGGGTCTTCAAAGCACTCGACTACTGGGAGTAATTTTGGTGATGATCTTCAACAGGGAAAGGCTCTTGGGAGGAACAAGTCCAAATATGCATCTGTTGTTGTTCCTGAGAAGATGATTCACATTGATGAATCCCCTCTGCATGAATTCTATGGCCACTCTGGTGATATTCTGGACCTGGCTTGGTCCAAATCCAATGTGAGTCACAGTCAGTGTCAATCATCTTCTTTACTTGCCCGCCTTGCCAACAAGGCAGCATCTTGACATTTCTGGTGCAGGTTCTGCTCTCCTCTTCCATGGATAAAACTGTCCGAATGTGGCGAGTGGATTCTGCCGAGTGCCTGAACATTTTTCCTCACAGCAGCTACGGTTAGTAAGCATATGTCTCTGATTCGTACGTACCCTTCTGATGAACTTACTGTAAGCTTCTCTAACTTTCTGATGAACTTCAGTCACCTGCATCCAGTTCAACCCGGCCGATGAAAACCACTTCAGCAGTGGCTCATTAGATGGAAAAGTTCGAATATGGAACGTGTCACGAGGGCGAGTTGCTGACTGGGCTGATGTCCGAGATGCAGTAACAGCAGTATGCTATCAACCTGATGGAAGAGTAAGCTTCAAGACCTTCCCTCTCATCATCATCTTGTTCTCAGCCAACACTGTAATTAACCTGCTGTTTACATTTGCCGACAGGGATTTGTAGTTGGAACTATTTCAGGAAACTGCCGCTTTTATCAATCTTCAGGTATGAATCTTCTGAGCAGAACCATATACCTCTTTGATTTCTGAACTGTATTATTCCAAGGGTCTGAATGAGCTTCATCTGGGGTAATGCAGAAAATTGTACACAGCTTGAGTCAGAAGTACATATTCATGGTACATCTGACAATAAGATTGCTAGGATCGAGGTGAAATTCTGAATCCTTTATACTCAGTTTCCTGGAATTTGATCACCCAGGTAGTATTGTATTGACTTCCCACGATTGCAGTTCTCTGCAGAGGCTTCTGGAAGAGTAATGGTGATACTGGAGGACTCAAAAGTTCATATACTTGATGGGGCAGGAGCTGTTGAGAAATATAGAGGTAATATTTTGAGAGCGGATATACCCCTGGTATCTTTGTGGCTCAAATCATACTTGACCTTGTTGAACATCCTTATGATCCTAAATCCATATTGTTTCTCCAACAGGCAAGGAAATGTCAGCATCAAGAGTACAGCACATTGTATCAGTGGGAGAAGATTCCCATGTATATGTTTGGAACTACAACAACCATACCGAGACTCCTTCCTCAAAAAAAACAGCTTTAAGATCATGTGAACATTTCTTCTGCGAGGGTGTCTCAGTTGCCATACCTTGGCTTGTGAAGCCAGCAGAAGAGAAAGAACTAGAAGATCAGAGCTCCTTGGAACGACAGAACCACTTAGATACTGCCTCTTGGTTCAGAGACCTAGAACCCCTCACTGGTGTCAGCCGGTTTTCCATGGATGGGGTACGTGGTAAAAAATCAGCAACATGGCCTGCTGAGCAACTTCCACTGAGTGACTCCCTTGATGAGGATCATTTGCATCCTTATGCCCATCATTCTCCGCCCAGGCAACAGGAACCACTTCCTACACAGAGCCTAGTGCCCAAAGCTTCATCAGCAGCGTGGGGTCTTGTAATCCTGACAGCTTCTCACGATGGAACAATCAAAACTTATCACAATTACGGCTTGCCAGTTAAGCTCTGAGATTGAAACTGAGCTTCTGAACTATAAGGCAAAGACTCCAGTCCAGTCCAGTTCTCCCCAACTCCCTGAAGTAGAAAAACCAGAACCCATCTCGGCTATAACCCAAGAACCCCACCAGCTGCTCAGCCCAACTGGCGGCCATCAGCCCTTTAAGCTTAGAAGTTGTAGAACATAAGAGCCCCACTGTAAATGACACCATAGCATTGTTGCAATTGCAGCAACTAGACAAACAGAGAAGTAGACAAAAAGTAGTATATGTGGTGCCGAGCCGACTAGCAACGTGCTCTTCAGGCAATTGACTTTAGAAAATCAATCTAACATTTATCCAGAAGTATTGCATTGTAGTAATATCTTAAAAACCTTTCAAAACCCAACTCCCAAAAAACCGAATATTGATCAATCTAACTGGCAAATATGAAATCTGAGCAGTGAAGTCTACCACTGTCCAAGTCTACTGATTGAAGAATAATAATAAGAAGAAGAGAGCAATGTGACCCATCGAACACTTGAGTCTCAAAAACACACTGACAGCAGACAAAACTGTGATTTTCAACTACTTTCCCCATTTGCAATGTTTTCCATTCAATGAAATTTCTCAACTTGGTTTTACAAATCTGAAGCTATCAACTAAAAGACACTATCAGATTTAGAAAACTGTTAATCCTACAAACAACAACCATTTCAACACTTTCAAATTTCAGTGTTAGGGATCCATGAAGTGATTGAACAGATCGTATGATATAGTCGGTGACATATTAGGAGCAGGAAACAATGCTGAAGGACTAGGCGTAAATCCATTACCAAAACCGTACCTGAAATTAGGGCTGAAATCGTGCGCCATCGAGCTTAGGGTTGGCCACTGCGGCGATTCGATCACCGAAGAGAAGAATCCATCCGATATCGGCGGCAGATTCCCCGGTGCAGGCGATAAAATCCCCGGCATCTGACTCATCTCCACTCCCTCCGCCATGACCGCGCTCGTCAACTCCACTCTCTCACCTCGATCCCACTCAGTCGGACTCCTCGTCTTCTCGACCGTCGCCAGTCTAGCAGCCGGCGACACGTCGCCGGCGGACGAGAATTCGGCCGACGGGCCGGTCAGCCGCATGACGAGGCTGCGGAACTCGCTCTCGTCGGCGTAGATGACTTTCGGTGAAACGGAGTAGATTATGACTGGCTGACGCGGCTGCTCGTCGCTGTTGCCGGTTTGTTTCCGCTGGTGGTGCTGTGGAGGCTTGTGCGGCGGCGGCTTCTTGATTTTCTGCGAATCTTCTCGGATTTTGAGCGCCGCCGGCCTCGGTCCTTGCAGTCGCAGCTCCTTCCTCGGCGGCGAAGGATCCATCGCCGACTATCGTTGCAGTTTTCTTATAGTGTGAGAGAGATGCAGAGAGTCAGAGATTTCGGTGAAGCCGACGAACACGTAAATGGTGAAGAAATTTAATTTAATCTAATTTTTATTAATTTAAATTTTATTTTATTTATATTAATTACAGAAAATAAATAAATGATAAATTTCAATATTAGTTCAGGAGGATAGACTGCATTAAAGTCTGCAACCAGCAATCAACTCCACGTCAATTGAAAAACAAGATTCAGTGGTTGGACCGAGATATAATTGAACCGTTCGGATCGGGCCTGTGCTCGATTAACCAAGGTGATGATTTTGATTCTCCACGTCAGCGTTGTATCCCCAAGTTCGGACCAATAACCTGTCTCCACGTCGGACGGGGCGAAGACTGGGAGATTATGTTCATATCTATGTTTGGGAATCGAGGTAGGGCCGAGTTGTACAGCTCCAATTTGGTACGATTATGAATGTATAGTTATATACTCGAGTTGATTATAAATATAATACATTTGTAGTCGAATCGAAATTTAGAAAATTTATGTTCGAACTCGATTCGTTAATATTTTTAAGTACTCTAATTCGGGTCGAAATTTATCAAACCGAACTTATAATTAAACTCATAAACAAACAAATTATTTGTTAGCTTGTTTTCGATTCAAAATATAAAAAAGTGTTAAACTATGCTAGTTAAAGTATGCTATCTCAAACCAAACAATAAAAAATAATAACTAAAATGTAGTAAGATATTTAATAATTTAAAATACCTTAATGTAATTTATTTTATATACATGGGTACACAAATGAGTTTACACACGAACTTCAATTGAGTTTATAACGAATTTTAATCGAATGAATAAACGAGTTGTTCACAAATCTAAACGGACATGAATATCATGTTCGTACTTGCCTCGTTCACAAATCTAAACAGACATGAGTTGTTCACAAATTTTGACCGAATTTCTTCACGAGCTGCTCATAAGTGTATTAGCTCGCTAAACGCTAAAGGGACAGTTTTTTGTCCACACGATTGTGGCTGACCCATATGAAATGAATATGGGACTGGCGTGATCGTATGATGTTGGATCGTAGTTAGTGTTCCGTAACGAGTAACAAAGATTTTGTTCCTCACTCGATATGAAAGGAGCAGAAATAAATATGCAGAAAATAATGTACGATTACTCAAAGATTATAGTAGAAACGATAGTATTTCAACCAGTACCTGAGAGAAAATTCACTACCTTCTATCATACTGTATCATAGTGTTCTTCGATTACAATAGGATAATAAACTACTAGCTGTCGGACACTCCAGTTCATTCTAAGGTCAGCCACACCACAAGTAGCGTTTTATTTCTGATACATATCACACCATCGCCATGTGCCCCCACGGGAGTAATACTTTAGTCTAATCTTTACGGTAGTGCATCTTTCGGACTTCCGCTCCTAAGCTTCAGGTGTCAAATCTCCAATCAGAACCAAGCGATAAAGGTAGGCAAGCATTATTTTTATCTCGATCTCTCAATAGGAAATCATAGATTTTATTAACCACAAATCCTAGTTTTCTATCCTAATCGGATCAAAAAATCTTTTAATTGATGAGGATCATCCCATATTAATCTTATTAATTATGCAACAAGGATTTTCTCATAAAAATATTTGCTGATCGAATCTTGATATCTTGAATATCTTATTTTCTAATTTTGTAGTTGGTTGGATCTTGATATCTTTTATATCTTGTTTCCTGAGTTGTAGCACACCATATCTTTTGTGTTATTCATCTGAGATCTTTCTGATCCGGAGATCTCTTTTTTGATATGAGAATACCTCAACCGTCATTATCCAATATAACATCACATGCGATAAATATCGTTACCTGCACACTCAAGTTATTAGCTAAGTGTTTGTCACATCAAAACTCAAGGAATTCACCGACTTCTACATATGAGTTTCGTG
This sequence comes from Umbilicus rupestris, assembly GCA_963678935.1. Lineage (NCBI taxonomy): Eukaryota > Viridiplantae > Streptophyta > Magnoliopsida > Saxifragales > Crassulaceae > Umbilicus > Umbilicus rupestris. Next base: position 11,470,088 of record OY787621.1, read on the forward strand.
GTGGGTGTGTAGATGGTTATTATCATTTGACAAGCGTGAGGCTATTGACATAAAGTATAATCATTGACAGTATTTGGTTTTTTTACACGAGATTTAATCATAATTTATCATTGAGGTTTGTGTATGACGCGACATTTTAATATCTGGTAATTTTTTTGCGAGAGGACACTCTGCTTTCTTTGGAATGCAGTAGTTCAGCGAGGAGATTAGAGCAGGCACCCCCGCACCCACATTGTGGTACATATAGGTGAAGTAGTGACCTTGAAATATTATCTTGAATTGGTAAGAAAATACTTGAACATTTCAGATCACATTAGTTTTTAGGTTACACACTTTATTATTCAAGTTAAAATAGCTAAATCGAAACATCAACTTACTTAGCACACATACTTATCTTTCTTTCTTGGGACTTGCCTTGAACTTACGCCATATATAAATTCTTTAACTATATTGATCCTCAAACTTTGGGGTTAACATTAAACTCGTCATTGCGTAACTAGTAAAATGCAAGGGTTCAACCTACTAGCTTGCGCTGGTCATATTACTAGTGAAAATTTAAGGTGGCCGGTTACTCTCTCTCTAGAAAATATGTGCAGTTGACTTCATTAGCTCAGCTCTTCCAGTTGAGAATGTTCCAATGCAGTTAAAAACATTACATTGAAATAGAACCAAGAATGCAAATGATATAACTGAATTCAAATAGTTTCAAAACTAGTTTTATAACATATAAGTGAAAAAATGCGGCAAATCTTGTAATATATGGTCGAATCTCTTCGCAGTTCAATTTTTCTTTTAATTTTTTTTCTTTTTTCATATTTTACTTCAAATCCAGACCCCTGTTCTGGTGCCTTTAAGAATCGAATCATACTCGCTGAGCTGTTTGACGTCTATTTTGCCACTAAACCACGTCCTGATGGGCTTCTTCTCCAATTGAGTCACCAAAATTCAATATTTTGGTACCCGGATCAGCAGCAAAATCAACAGATTAAGAAAGCGTATGCGTCCTCGTCACCATCCAGTTTCTCCAGCGGCGCATGTTAGCCTCACATTCCCATATGCGTAGGTTAAACGACATGGACAGTAGCAGTCATATAAAAGCTGTTACTCGCGACAAGCTCCGACAGATTCTTCGAGGGTTTCATCCCCAGCCGTCATCTGGCGTGCGTAATCTTCATCCTCTGTCTGCCTTCATCTCGGTCGAAATGACGAAGCTACCAGTTAACCACGCGCCGCCGCCGCAGGTGGGTAGGAAGTATCGTACCATCGATGAGCTTTTAGAGGCCCCAAATCTTGACATGCCGCCGCCGATTAACCCTAGGGTTGAGATGGATCAGGAACCGGCACAACAAGAGGTCCCAGTCGATGGATCGGCCGTAGGCCAGACAAATGCGGTCGAGGAGCCGACAGTGGCGGCGGGGGTGGTAATTGGATTGGTTGGGGAGATGGGAGCAGCTGTCCCTGAGCCTGTCGGAAATGGTCATGTTTCTGAGCCAGGATCGACTCTGAGATCGGTGGATATGGCGCAACCAGCCCGAAGAGGTCCTGAGCAGGTTCAAGATGATGGACTGCCACCCGAGCAAGCGGTTCAAGAGTTACCTCCGGCGGTGGAGGAAATTGGATCGGAGAGGGCGGTGGAAGATGTCCCAGAGTCCCCGGAAAATGTCAGGTACTTTTTTTTTTTCTACCAAAAATCATCAAAAATCAAATCCTAATCCTAAGTTGTTTGACGTCCTAAAAAAATGTCAGGTACTCGGAGTGCTCTGGATGCAGATTGAGAGCCCCGGAATCTGAACTTCTGTCGTGTAGCAGATGCCATGAAGGTCATCATTCCGTGTGCGAGAAACCCTTATTTTGTCCTGTGTTGAATGGCCAATGGATATGTTCAAGATGTACAGGGCCATCCCATGCTCCAAGTAGGGTTTTTTTTATTATTATTATTCTATCTTAACTTCCGAGAGTTCGGTTCAGATCGTATGAGGAATCGGATTATAGTCGTTGAAATATTTGACGTCCCTTTTTATCATTATAACACACTCATGGACGGATTTACCATTTTACTCAGGTTTATATGTTTCTGAGAGGATGCTGTCTGTTTGATGTTTTTTCAACAGGTCTCTGGCAACATATGCCGAATCCGGAAGACTTACCGGAGCCAGAATCCTCAAAGTGGCTGGTCGTGAGGAGGACTCGGACCCTAAAGGAGTTATACAGGTCCCCAAATCTCCCAATGCCGCCGCCGATTCCCCGGACAGCTGAAACTAACGAGGTTCCAGATACCGGACCGGTGCAAGAACCTCCGGCGGTGGAAGAAGAAGATGTCTCAGAATCCGGCGAGCCAGATCGAGACAATCTCATGGATGAGGTCAACGCCAGTGACATTGTGTGCTCTCAATGTGGACTTGGAGACCAGGAGGCTGAGCTACTGCTGTGTGACGTATGCAATAAGGGCTGTCATACGAAGTGTGCGAGACCGATAGTCCCTCGTGTTCCGAACGGCGGATGGTTATGTTCGGAATGTTCTGGCAGGCCGCAGGCTCCAAGTAGGGTTTACTGCCTTCAAAGCTTTGCTTTTTTTTTTTTTTTTACTTTCACTAAACCCTAAACCCTGAATTAAACCCTAAACCCTGAATTTTTTTCTGTTGTTTTTCCAATAGGTCTTTCGGAATCGGACATAATAAACTTCTTCAGAATTCAAGACTTCAACACAGGTTGAAATTGAATTAGTTACTTTTTCTTCAAGATTTATGGTTTTTCCCATTATAATTGCTGATGTGTTTTGAGTGACATTCTGATGTTCCATAGGTAATTAAACCCTAGATCACTAATCAACTTTTTTTGTTTTGTGTACCAAAGTTAAAACGCGCAAGCGTGGTAAGATCAGTACTCCATGGGGTCATAAGAGCAGAAAAGAGTGGCTTCCTTATGTCCCTTCCAAGGACAAGAGCAAGAGGCTAGAGCAATTGGGCTCCCTTGCAAAGGCTTTGGTGTCATTGAAATTAAGTTTTGCAGATGATTTGCTTTACTCGCCTGACATGGCTCCAAGGTCTGCAAACAATGCTGCTCTTGACAAGAGTGAAGTGCAGGTACTAATACTACTCCATGCCTTGAGAATTTGTTGTTAGGAAATTGATATAACGTCACGAATCTGAACCAGACGATGTAGATGAAAAACGATCAAAATTGAACATGAATTATAGTGGGAGGTATGTCCACTTTCCGCTTGCAGGCTTTAATCTACTGTAGTCTCCCAATCGGAGACGATCGTTACACCCTCCTCAGGCACTCCCTCTTTCTTTTCGATTTATATGGTGACGACAACAAGCCGTATATATATAAGAGAAACCGAAGGTTTGGAGTACGGTACGGCTCATACGACCAGTACGGTACAATCTCATAGGGTCGCTTCATTACGACCCATACAACCGCAGTTGGTTCAAGGATCTCGTATTTGTCGTATCGCCTGTATCAATATGACTCATATGACCAGGTTGATTAGCTTGACTGCTATGCGTCGGATCTCAGTAGCGCTTCTGTGTAAATTAGGCTTCACACTAAACATTTATACCAAATCCAAATTTTCCATGTGTGTTAAAATTATGAAGTCTTTGATTGTTGCTAGATTCTCCAGAAGAGTAACATGGAAATTTGGAACCTCTCCAAAGCCATGCATCAAAGAGGAGAATGCCCCCCTCTTAAAGTTGTTTATGATAGCGAGCAAGGGTATGGCGTCCTTTGCTAGGGTACCCTAATCAATCATTTTTCATATACTACTTTACACGCCATTGGTTAACTAATTTAGCTATGGCAATTTTATTTGAAGGTTCATAGTCCTAGCAGACGGCCCCATCGAGGACAAGACCTTCATCTGCGAATACACTGGTTTCGTTGACTTCTCCAAGAACCGGGAGCTTGATGATTCTAACAGCTCGATGGACTTGCTAGTGACGAATGACAAATCTGAAGATCTCGTCATCTGCCAGGATACATGTGGAAATGTCAGTCATTTTCTGAGCGGCATCAACAATCACAATCAGTAAGTTTCTGAAAATGGTTATATATTCTGGTTTACACTCTTATATGACTCAAAAGTCTTGGCTTAAGAGTCATGGTGATGTAACTCAATATATGCTTCCATTTATCAGTCGATGTGGACAAATTCCGAAGTGCTTATATTGAACATAACCAACTCAGCTTTTGAATAATTTTTTTGCAGAGACAGCAAAAGGAAGCAAAACTGCACTTTTATTCGGTACAACGTTGATGGAGAATGTCGGATCTTCATAGTTTCTACTCGCCGGATAAAACCCGGTACAGCTCTATATTGCAACTACAATGGAGGAGTAGCTGTGAATGCATTCCCAACTCAGAACTTTGTGTGATTCTTTTTGACTCTCATTGCGTTTTCTTCAAACCCTAGAAAGTATGTTAGACTGATAGACATACAATGATCAGTTTTAGCCACAAGCTGTTTCATTCACTTTCAGTTCTCTTAGGGAAAACAGGTTGGATAAGTTCAGAGAGAGCGTTAGCCATTGCTTAAGTTACCGAGGCATGAAGAGAAGGATTTAATTCTCTCTCTAAGAGTTCCTATACTCTTGAAGCCCATGAAATAATGAATTAGACCTGTATGTTTTTGAGGCATCAAGATACTCTCTCTCTAGATCCATTACTCTTCATGTCGATATAAATGAAGACCTATAAGTTATTGAGGCGTTAAGAGAGAAGGGTTTATTTATCTCTCTCTAGTTCCTTCACTCTTGATGTCTATGTAAATGAACACCTATAAATTACCATGCTGACTACCCTTTTGATCCTTTGCGCAGGACCAAGAAGAACACAACACATGCACAAGCGCAGGATCACTCAGAAGCAAGAGTGGGGGAGGTCGCTGGCACACATTTAGGCACGTAACGAGGTACAGTCGAGCCAACGACGTTAAACAAAGGCACTTGTCGGGAGGTAACCCGACACGTTTTACTTTTACATGTCTTTCTTTTAGTTTTTCTAGTGTCTTTAAGTTAGTTTAGGACTTGTAGTTTTTTTTAGTCAAGCAGCAGTGCGCAGGACAGCTGCGCCAGTCAGGGGGTATATAAGGGCAGGACTAAGAAAATTTCAACACTTTTTCACTCGACCATTGCAAGTACAACTCCCGCCCTCACACCCCCGCCCACTGTCCGGCGCTCAATCCAGCTTCAGTTTAGAGAGATTTGAAGAGCACACAGCCGCACTCTCCCCAGGTAACCTTTCTCCCAGATCTGAGCCGATTCCAGTAGGGTTTGTACGGTAGAGAAGTGCTCTAGGGTTTTGAAATCGCACCAGGCTAGAGTGCACCGATTGGAGTATTGGTTAGAGGGTTTTGTAGGCGGGGAGTAGGCGCCCATTTGGTGAAAGTTTCAGGGCATCCGGAGGAGTTTGGATTTTTGGAGTGTTTGAGGAGTGTTGACCGGAGTTGACCAGAGAGACCCAGCCACAATGCAGCCTGCCGAGGACCAAGCCACCCCAGCTCACTTCGCCAGCAAGTATGCCGCATTCCTGAGGCTTGAGATGTACGGGACTCCGTGCATCAGCCGGGAGTTCCTACGGGAAGTCGGCCTGGAGGACCTCATCTTGGAGAGGCTCGCGCTAGCGGGCTGGGAGGCGCTGTTGGAGATCAACAGCGCAGCAGATAGGGAGGACACCTGTGAGTTCCTGGCGTCGTTCGAGCCAGGTGAGATGGAGATAAGGTACCGGCACCGAGGGGTGTGGTACATTGCCTCGGCTAAGAGGCTGAAGCGCACACTGAGGTGCGCTAAGGTGCGAGAAGCTGATATGGACGCGCACACGAATCAAGAGGCGTGGCGCTAGATGGCGACCGGGCCAGTGTTTGCCGCGGGGCGCAGCAGGGGACGAGAGCTGCGTGACCCGTGGATGTTCTACTTGTGGCGCCTGGTCGCCTATGCGATCATTGGGCGATTTAATGGTGCGCCGAAGATCAGTTTGCTGGATATGGAGATTTTGAAGGGGTTTTATTATGGGAAGAGGGTGCTCTTTGTTCTGAACATGGTGCACCACTGGAGCCGAGTCAGCACCAAGGGGCCGCTGACTTGTGGCGAAAATATTACGCACCTGCTGCGGGCGTTACACGGAGAACCGAAGGTGCCTGAGCACACGATGGTGCCGGCTGTTCCTCTGGACTGCGCCCACATGCTGCAGATAAGGGCGGTAGCCGTGAGGGAGGATGGCACATTGCAATGGTGCTACCGCCTGCAGCCGGCCAGAGTGTCGCGGCCACGAGCAGAGAGCAGTGCGCAAGCAGCAGAGGGTGCGCAGGAGATGGAGGAGGACGAGGCCCCAGAGCCAGTTGTGCCTCCAGTCAGGCGCGCAAGGACCCGCGCGCAGACTGGAGCGCATCGGAGGGCCCGTGCACCGCAGGGGTAGCCAGTTACCATTTCCATAGAGGATTCTCCCTCGCGTGCACAAAGGAAGCGCCCGAGGACCGAGGCTGAGGAGGCGCCTGAGGAAGCATCGGCAGAGCAGCGCATGATGTTCAACGTCATGCGCGTGCTCGAGTATTTAGCGCCAGAGGGGGCGGATTTGAGTATGAGCCCACCATCCGGGTGGAGATTTGGAGACGCGATTCCCCCTCTCCTCAGCCTGCACCGGCCACCTCCAGGTTCCCCCAGCGAGCCGCACCAGCCAGCCAGCCCTCTTGCTCAGCCCCCAGTGCATCTAGCAGAGCCCTCTCCAGTCCCAGTTCCCGCACCAGCACCAGAGCCAGCCCCAGCAGCCCCAGAAACTGAACCCACCCCCGACCCAGCACAAGTACCAGCCCCTACCCAGCCGTCCATTCCGAGGTCCCCTGTAGCCGAACCCATCATTAGCACCAGCTCAGACTCGCTATGGGACCCCGTCTCAGAGGACGACTTTGTGGCGCAGCCTGTCGCCCTTTCTGTTGTACCGCCTTCCTCCAGCACCGAGTATGCGACGGATTCTTCGGAGGAGGAGGCGCATAGTTCAGCGGCTGCGTCCAGCTCAGAGGACATATAGAGCTGTAGGGGGGGCGCATTCTTCATTTCGGGTGGTGTCTATTTTTCTTTTATATGCTGAACCTTATTCGATATTATGTTGCTATATGTGTGCTGAACTCTTGTGCTACATATTTTGTGTCCCTATGCTATATTGCGCTGCTTTGACTATATGTTCTTTATTTTTTTTGCTTGCATGTGCGCGTTCTCCGTGCGCTTGAGCTTGAGTCATGGGGACACGTCTCTGTTTAAGTGTGGGGGGGGGGGGGGTGCGTACATTTACATTTCACGTATTTTTGAGCTTTATAGTAAAGCTTAGTTTAATTAAAGAAAACAGTAGCAGTAGTGCGCTTGAGTGCGGGTTGCGCGTACTGATCAGCTTGTTTGCGCTATCCATATTGCGTGCGCTGCTATCGACTGTTTTAGTATATTTTTTTCATTTTTCTGCTCCTGTTAGTTGGGATATACAGGGGATGTGGAGTTGACAGAAATGCTCTAGAGAGGCGGTTAGTCGTTCGAGCTTCGAAGGTTAGGTATATGGTCGAGAGCGCTAATGGAGGCCTGTGCTTCGCGACCTTCGGAACAAGAGAGCGTGCTCAGTCACGCAGATGCTGAAGGCGAATACCCAAAGCGTGGCGAGGTGGGAAAACAGGCCACCTTCCCTCTGGAAGTCGAGCTAAGGAAGGCGGGCGCGGGTGTAAACGCGTGCACCGACCTGCGCAGATAGACCACGGAGGGAGAGCGGGGCGGTGTTCCATAGCTGTTATCCGGAGGCCGAGACTGGAACCGTTCTGGGAAAGATAGGAACCATAGACAAAGCTGTACAAAAGAAAAATACCAGCAGATGATATGCGCTACAAAAAGAATCAGCCTGCGCACAAATAAGCACCAGCATGCGCAAAGTCCACAAAGAAAATCATCGAAAGGCTTGAGTTCCCAGGAAGTGCGCGGAAGAATCACGCACCGGAAGAAGCTTACGCTGTTAACCATATACCCATCCTCGGAGCGAGAGCTGACAACCTGGCGCCTATGAAGAGCTATCTCCCAGCCATCCAAAATGATCTTCATCTCAGCTGAGAGGTAATGAATTGCGAAAAGCAGTTGCGCGCAGGTGGTAGAGCAGCGCAGGGTGTTCAGTAGTGCAGATCGCACCAGAGTGCAAGACTGTGCGCTAGACTCCAGAGAGGTAATGGTATCCGTGCTTGAGTGCTTGTTCGAGGACGAACAAGGGGCAAGTGTGGGGGGTTTGATAGAGCCTATTTATACGCATTATTTAGATTATAACCCTATGCTTGTTTGCATTATTTTAAGTACAAGATTACTGGTTTCCAGTGTTTTTGTATTTCAGGGCAAAACAAGGGCCTAAGTCGGATACACGCTAACAGACAGCGTTTAGGACGCGCATCACACAGCCTGCGGAGCTAGCGGCGCAAACAGAAGAATTGGTAGAGTCGACCACGGTGCGCTAATCGATTGCGCTAACCAAGATGCCGTGCGCCATGCGCAGATGATGGTGTTTCCAAATCCTGACACAACCAGATTTGGAAGTTGCCAAGAATGAGCCCCTTGAGCAGTATATAAAGAAGAAGAAGTCTAGGGTTTGAGGACGACACATCAGAGGATCATCACATCATAATTCAAAGAGAGCGGCAAAACTGGAAAACACACGAGCTTGCTGAGAGGACCTGCGCTAGCCGACTGCGCCAGCCAAGACTGCAACCTGCACGCACTGTTTGCTATTATTTTCTTGGATACTTTAGTTATTACTTACTTTTCTATGATGTTTACCACTAGCATGTCTAGCTAAACGCTTGGTATTGGTTGGGCATGAATCTATGAGTATTTCCTTTGAGACTTGCGCTTAATGCATAGCTTGCTTGCTTATATTAATTATGTGCACATTGTTGGCAGCTAGTTGCATGAGTAGGGGAAGCCTTGAACCGCAATCTTACTCTTGTTGCTTGTTGTTGTATGTTAAACTAGTTGAATAGCCTGACGGTGCCAACTAGGAGTAACGCGCTAGGATAAGCAATTACTACCTTGATCGGATTCGTAGTTGTTTAGTCTAGTTCAAGAATTAATAGCACATGAACTTTGATCGGAACATGCGCACATGTTAGGAAGCCTTGATCGGACACTAACATTAGCAAACCAAACTATAGACATTTAGAGTCGATGATAAGGAATGCGCTCATAGAGGATTGTCTGCCCAATACTTCTCATAGTCATAGTATTTAATCCCTACTGCCTGCGCACGTCTGGTGCAAGTTCTGCGTTAGCTACTATTTACTTGCGCATTGCGCAACCCAATCACTCACCCCCCCATTTTTGTAAGTGTAGGTCACTGGTTAAAACTGAACTGCTTGCTCCCTGTGGAGATCGACCCTTATTTAACCGCTGTACTAGTGGAAGAGGAAGGATTAATTTGGTGCGTACAACGATGCGCGATCAGTCAGCATCATCGCAACATCAATTTTTTTAAAAAAAAACATGCTCTAACTACTACTAATGCAGTCTAATAAAGGTAGCATGCTGACATATAATATTAACTCCCCCACCCCACACTTGAAACAAACCGTGTCCTCACGGTACAATTAAATCATTGGGAAGGGTAGTCTTGCAAGATTCAAAGTAAAAAAAACAAATAACTAAATAAATAGATAAGAAATCCTAACTACGCTCGGGCTGCCTCCCGAGGAGCGCACTTGTTTAACGTTGTTGGCTCGATGATACCTCTCATCACCCCTCACTTACAGGTCGAAGTCCACATCCGGTGGAATATCCTCTTCATGGTAATGTTTAACACGCTGGCCGTGCTCGTCTGCTCAAGCTCTAGCGCTCCGTGGTTAAAAACCTTCACTATTATATATGGACCTATCCAACGAGAACACAGCTTTACAGGCATTAGTTTAAGTCTAGAAGAAAATAGCAATACCTTTTGTCTAATGTCGAATGAGCGTCGGAGAATGAATCTATCGTTGTAAAGTTTAGTCCGCGCTGAAATTTGCAGCACCCCTGAGTTACTGATAGTGTACAAGCAGTTGCTATAGCAACTTCTTGTTCAGTCGGATCTGGTGCAACAAGAAACAAAATAGTGAACAGCGATTTGTTCACCCAGTTCGGCCAATCTGCCTACGTCTGGGGAGGACTATACTCCAGTCCTCAATCCACTAGTCTCCAAGGTACTCCGTACAACATATACTCGACTCCTCGACAATATATGCTACCCGACCTCAACTAGCACACAATCAGAACACCATCTGATTTGTGTCTCACTCACATACACACTTGAGTTAATTCAGAATAGTTACTCCTCTAATCACACAAACTCAGCCTATTCTATTTAACACAATGTGTCAGTAGGTTTGCTATAGAGGCATCAAGAGAGAGGATTTATTTCTCTCTCTAAGAGTTCATTTACTCTTGATGCCTATGTAATGAAGACTTGTATATTTTTGAGGCATCAATAGAAGGGTTTAATTCTCTCTCTAAGAGTTACTTTACTCTTGATGTGGATGGTTTGTAAAGCTAAATAAACAATCCCTTATTATATATATATATAACGCAAAGAGCGACGACAATCAAATGGGAGAGCACAACATAATTTACATCTCTAACAATCGTACCAAAAAAAATCAAAACATAACCTTATAAACAATTTACGAGGTTATGATTTCCCAATTTAATTTGTCTTAATTTGATAATTGCTGGTCAAACATGCCCTAGGTAAGAAGCTCGTGTACTTATTAATGGGCCGGTGTTCGAATTGGGCCGAAATGTGAAACCGTAATCGGCCCAATGATTTGTCTGGTAGAATACTAATCCGACAACCAAACGCGCCCTTAAATTCATACTCCCAATTTCTCTCTCTACAAGCCCTAAGCTTCATCACTCACACGCCAACCGGAGCAGCTGCTGCTTTCGCTCTGTCGCGGAGCTCCGATTGTACTCTCCGACGCAGGAATGGGGCTCTAGGTCGTGATTTCGGCAGGAAATTTCAAGCCCTGTTGAAGATATTTGAAACACACGTTCGCTCGCTCGCTCGCACCCAGGTGACCTAAAGTCCAAATTCATCATTTTCTTTCATTAGGATTTGGTTTGTAGGAATTTGAACCGCTTGTTGTTGATTGGCGTGTCACCATGTCGTCTGATTGAATTGGATTCTGCGGTTGTTGGTTCTCTGAGTTATCTTGTAGTTGATTTTATTATAAAGGGAATTTCTTTGGTTGTGTGCTGTTTTGATTGATTGTTACTCGGGATTTTCTGACATTGAAGTGCGTCACATCTTTAAGATGTTGAATTTAGCCTCTTTGGTGTGGTTGGATACAAATATTGGGGTAGAGATTCAACTGCTAGTTTATATATATGTCTGCTTTTGCTATCATTGCGGAACCTAGGTGAAGATGTTTAATACAGAAAAATGCCTTGCGAGGGTTGGTTTAGAAATTAGGTATAGTGCGTCTGCCGCAGTGCAGTGCCCCATCGGATCAAAATTTTGCACTAGGAAGTCTAGTGTATTGGGAGTAGTTATTCTGAAGCTCCATCTACCTCTCAGTGAGTACTTTTCTTCAGCGCTAATTCTGGACATACTATTTCTGCAGTAACTTTTGAGGATGAATGAATGGAGGGTTACTAAATTTCTTCAAAGTAGCTGATGCCAATATTCTTAAAACGATATGTCATTGCACCTCCAGGCCAACATTGGTTATTTAAACGCATGAACTATCTGATATTGGAGCTTATTCTGGAGAATACCTTTTAAAGAATCTGATTAGCAACAAGCTCATGATTTATATTGCTTAGGAGTTGAAGGAATGACGTGGTGTACAGAAGTGTTTACCGAAATATCAAACTTGCTCTACAACCTATTATTGATGAGTAAAGCTCAGATAATGAGGCATCTTTACCTTGAAGCAGTGAAAAGTTTGCTGGTTTTGAAGGTTTCTAGCTATGCATGGTCTAAGGTTTTGTAGTTATCAACTCGTGAACAATATATCTACCTGGCTGTGACAAATTCGGATTGCGCATTCATTAGTATGTGAGACGATGTTGCTGTTGTTGATTGCAATATACCTCACTTCTATCTTTTGGCATTATCTAATATTTTCAAAAGAGCTTATAATTATCAATTCAATACAAGAAAAAGCATTGTTTGTCTGTGACTATTAATATTTGATTACAAGACTTTGGATGTTTTTCCAAGAAGTATACATGAATGCCCTTGGAGATACTAAATTTGTAGAAGTTTAAGTGAAGTGAAATCCTTTGTAAATGATGGATTAATCTTTCTTACCATTTCATATCCCATATTACAAAGCTAACTTAGCTATCTACTCGCATTTGTTTAGTTTAGTTTAGTTTTTGTTAGTGCAGAGTATCGTGTTTCTTCAATTCAGTAGGTAAAATTCAAGACATCTGAGGAACAGGGAACCATAAACAGAATGTTGTAGTTATTGAACACTGTATCACTAGGTGGTTAAATGATGTTCTAGTCTTCCACATTAATGGACCACGTTTGTATGCATGCCTTCTTTCAAGAACCCTGTTGGTTTGGCTCAATTTGAGTTATTCCATACGGTTTTGCATGAGAGTACAGTTTGAGCAGTTACTTTCGTGTACAAAATATGAATATAGTAAGGATACACTTGATTGCTTAAAATGCTGCTCCAGTGTTCAAAATCTTAAATGGAATCATTTTGTCTTCATTTCCGCACATCTTACCGATTAATGACTGATGTTTTAGATTTTTGCTTCATGATTGCATAGAGTTAATATAAAAAAATAGTTATACTTCTAAAAAATAATTAAAAAGTAGAACTTATAATAAACTTAAGATACAGAGATGAGCTTTATATATGCTTGAAATTGGTTTCTAGTAGCTATTATGAATTCCATCTGTTTCTAAATAGTCGACAGTAGGCTATGCGCGGAACTTTTGCAGTTGTCTGAATGGCGTGCTCCGTTCTGGTTTTAAACATCAATTTTCTTCACTTTTGTGATTGGTTATTTTTTCAGTTGCATCTAGCCAATTTTCTTTCTATTTTATATTTAAACAATCGTTATAACTTCTATTAACATCTCTATCTCTGATGATTACAGGCTTGCATCTCTTTGTTTGAACAAGTTTCGGCTGCCTCGAGTGAAGGAAAATGGATGAAAGAGGTCGGAATCGCACTTCTAAGTGGGATCTTATAGATGACCAAAGAAGTCTTGAAGATAACGGACGAGAAAATGCTCGGGCTGGAAATTATCGTGCATCACCAAATGATTATCGATCTTATTCTAGTCGTCATTCTTCAGCGCACGCTGCTGAGGACGATCCTAAATATCCTGCAGATGCGAAAGATGTAAGATCTAAATATGAACCTTCTTTATCAGTGAGAGATCATGCATCTGGAAACAGAGGTACCTGGAGGAATAACAGTATGGATAGAGACAACAGAGGTTTTTTTGAAGCAAGCACAAACTGGGATGACGATGGAAGTCGAAGGGATCATGATCATTCTCCCAGAAGCAGTTGGAAAAGGCCACTCAGGTATGATTGCATAGTATTTGCATTTTTTATTTTGGACGTTAAGTTCTTTCCATAACAGCTTTGAGAAACCTGAACTGTAATGGATATTTGGATTCTCTTCCTTCTGACTTCTGAGCATCTAAAAAGTCATGTAATCACAATGTACATTTGCAGGAGCACAAGCAGGGGTAGGAGTAGGAGTAGAAGCCGGAGCCCAGTTCGTGCCTATAGACATGAATCAGGAGTGAATGACAGAAATAGAAGCAAACCGGAAGTTCCTATCCAGACCTGTATAGATTTTACATCTGGAAGATGCAGGAGAGGTAGTCATTGTCCATTTCTTCATACATCCACTCGGAAGCAAGAGGACAGAAAATATGACTTTGAGCATAGGGAAGAATCAATTCGGGGAGGAAAGTACTCGCACCATAATGCTGCTGACGCATATTATAATGATTATGCTAGGGAAACGTTAGAATCCAAGAGGGAATATGACACAAATAGCAGATGGACATCTTCTAATCAAGGTGCAGAGCGTGAACCTCAGAGGAGTGCTTCTATTCCTTGTACATTTTTCGCAGCTGGAACTTGTCGCAATGGTAAATTTTGTCGTTTTTCTCATCAAATTCCTGCATCTAATAGTTCGGGGGAAACAGCGCGTGATATGAGGTGGAGAACAGACCACGGTTTGGAAAAGGGAGGTCAAAAGGATCTTGGTACCAAATTTAGTGATACAGTTGATCCACATGCTACTGAATATGGTAAGGAAGGGAAGTGGAGGACAAACGGCAGCCCAAACAGAGTTGATCAAATTAATCCACATGTTTTTGAACATGGCAAGGAAAGCCATGGTAAAGTTATTTCACCCCTGCATAATAGCAAAGTTGTTTCATCATCTGTCAATGGTGGATGGGGTAATAATATAGAGGCAAGTTATGTGGCACACAGCGGCCGAACACCCATCGATAAAGTAGTTGAAGTTGAAGCCAACCAATCTTCCCAATGGAAGTCTGACAATCCTGGTAATGTTAACAGCGTTTCTGAATTGAAGGGTGTTGATAACTGGATTGGGGATAAAATGTCTCCCGAATGGAATCCAGAAGTGCCGTCGGCTAGAACTGTAGCAAAAGAAGACCCTACCTATGCCATCCAGACATCAGGATCTGGCAGTCATGATATACCCCCAGAAACAGTACAGCTTATGCATTATGTTTCTTCTGCGATGCCAGATGAAGCTGAGATAAATGATGCTTCTGGTGCATTTTCGTATGACAGAAATTTAGTTGGCATTGATCTTACGAAAATCAAGAGCAGTTTTTTGTCTGATAACCCTGCCCAACTGAGCACACAAAATGTTCCGATTGGTGCTCCTGGAATTTTGAATGCAGTTGGACAAGGTCAGTTTTTACTTGCTCCAAACCATCCAGGTACTGAAAATGCTAGTGCCAATACAAATTCAAGCATAAAGTATGATATGTACTCCAAGTCAATCGGCGAGGATCGAAAAGCATCCGAGGCAACTTCTTGTGCTACACCTGCTTCAAAAATTGTAAGGCAGGAACAACTTGCTCAACTGACTGATCTATCAGCTTCTCTGGCTCATCTACTGGGTAAAGGGCACGAGCTTCCACATTTTTATGCTTCTATAAATCCTCCCAATCCAGTGTCTTCTGTAGAGGTCTCTAACGGGCTTGTTTCTCAGTTCCCTGTGGAGACTGTCCAACCATATCCACCCATTGGATCCAAAAAGCCATATGAACCTGTTCTTGATGAGGCTGGGCAGATGCAGGCCAACACTTCTGTCACACTTGCTCAGTATCCTCCTAATCCAGGCATGAACAGAACAAGTGAGGATGTAAAACAAGAGACACCTTCCGCAGAGCAGAATGGTGGTGAAGCATACAAGAGTAGTTACGCAGAGAGTAATCTTGACCACAAACAAGGCACAGACTCCAAGCCTAACAAAAAGCCTCAAACTATACATGAAGGAAGTGCAAAAAGGAAAGATAAACATGCCAAATCACAAGAAGGCAACCCGTTAGAGAATGTGGATGATGAAGGCAAGGTTGACAGAGGGAAAAAGGTCAAGGACACGAAGGCTCTTCGGGATTTTAAGCATGCTCTTGTTAATTTTGTCAAGGAGTTACTGAAACCAGCATGGAAGGATGGCCAAATAGATAAAGAGAGTTTCAAGACCATAGTGAAGAAGACGGTTGATAAAGTGACTTCCACAATCCAAGAGGCTAGTATTCCTCAGACACCAGAGAAGGTGGACCAGTATCTTTCGGCTTCAAAACCAAAGCTGACAAAACTTGTGCAGGTCAGCTATCTCTTCTCCTTTTCACAATTATTACATAGTTAAACTGAAATTTAAAAGCTACAAGAAATTGCAATGTGTTGACATTCAAACCGTGCTTTTATATTTTTAACTACATGAGTGTAATTTCAGATTTTCTTTTGATAGTAACCTTTGCAATGTCTTTTCAGAACTGAGTGATTCTTTAATTACACCTAAGCGTCCATCAAAAAGTCTGGGATTTAGTTTTAGCTGTACTGTGCACCGTGTGACTTCATTAACATTGATTAGGCACCTCAATAGAACGAACCCTTATTTGTTACCAGTGAACACAACGGCGTGGGGGTTTTTTTTTTTGCAGGTTGATGCTTCCTTGTAAAATGCAGATACTGAAGTGTAATGGATTCTGGTAAATTGTTGAATGTAAAATGGTCAAGACTAAAGTGCATCTGATGTTTCAATTCGAGCCTTAGCTACAATCCATAGATAAATTTGTGACAGTGTCTTGGCTTATCTTTTCTCTTTCAATGGTCATTTGCTTACAAACAATTAGGAGATGGATTTTTAGGTATTGCCACTTTCTAGGTCATTGCCTTTGCTGGGTTGTTTGGCTTGGCAGCTTGATTTATTTTTACAAACTGATTCTGACTATTATCTTTGTTTCTTCTTATTTGCAGGCTTATGTGGATAGAAATCTGAAGAAGCAGACCTGATAAACTCGATGATATCATCAGGTGTCGAGTATTAAAAGCCAGTAGTGTTGACCTCAGTTAGCTCGGCAGTTGGGGAATAGTTCTGCAACGCTGCACCTATCACGCACGTTGGAATGGAGCCTAGTAGTGTCTACAAGGCAACTGCAGCTCATTTCAGCGAAGGCTTTTGTTCAGTAATAATTTTGACTTGCTTGGTTTTTTGGCTCCCAAGTGATGGAGCTTTGTCAGTTACAGTTTTTAGAGTCCAATATTGTCTAGCCCGCACAGAGGTGGTGCTATGCAGAGACCAGAGAGATACGATGAATCAGTTGCAAAGTGGTCCTCAGTTTTACTAGGAAATGTTACAGTAGTCAACCTCTGCACTTGGTCATGCTCAAAGCCGGAGCCGAGGTACAAAGGAGGTTTAGTTGTGCAGAACATTGAGATGGAACAACAGAATGATTGCTTAGTTAAGATGAGCTGAACTGAAGGTTCTAACTCGATAACGGAAAGTAAAAAAGACTCGATTATTTGGGCAAGGACAGGAACAATATGGTATCAGAACTTGCCCTTGGCCAATCCCATATCTCGCAGCTCCCAGAGCGGTTTATTTTCTCTACCAATGTCAGCCTTGATTGCTCCTTGAATTTTTTTCACCACAAAGAAATACTGAAAATGAACGATGCAATATGGTTCAAAACTGAGCAACAAGTGTATATATTGCTAGCAAGGAGAAAGAAGACTAGATCTTACTTGAATTGCCAAAATGACAGGGATCCAGATTTTCCCACGCTCATTCGGGTTTGGCCCTTCTATTAATTTCATGTCAACAAAAATAGGCTCGCTACCATTGGAGACAACATCAGTGATTGTTTTTACCAGCTCTGGGATCCAGACAATTCCACTTGGAAGCACCTAATACATAACAACAGACATGTTGATCACTGGTGGCATAGCAGCTGAGCTAAGACATCAAATGATCACTGATCAGAAGCAGGAAACAAACCTTTTCGTCATTATCGTTCTTGTTACATCTTCCGCTATTCTCAACCAGCACAACAGGGGTTGCCGTCTGAGAAATATAGTACTGGTTAGATTAACAGAAATAAGACACATAACAGGGAATTAAGGTCTCTGGGGTACGGTGACAGCAGATTCTATTAGTTTGACCATGGAATCAATTTCATGTTTCTACTGCATCTATTTATGATGACAAAAAGGATAGCCGTGTGCCACTTCCAGTCCGTAGAAAAGAATTAAGGACCGTGTAGTACTATAAGTAAGAACGTATGTTTAGCCAAGTAGAGTGAATGCCTTCCTTCAGGGGTTTCTTGTTAACCCTGTTTGTTTTATGTATTTTTTGTAATCATTTGGTGCAATGAAGAATGTTGTCATCTTTAAGAAAAAACATAAAATACTAATAACACTTGAATGCAGGATGTTTTCAAGAAAATAGGGCATATGACCATGCTGAACACTTGGAACCTGAGGTTCAAAGGGGACTCTGATGAGCGCCATTAGCTGCACCGCACAAACTGACAGTGAAGTGTCATGGCCATACGAGAAATTTGACTATATGCAAACTCTAGAGAAGTCTCTGCTTATCTATAATTTTGGAAGTGCTTTTGCAAGAATATAAACTTATTGTCCAGACTCGGGAGAAAATATTATTACGTAAAAAAATACATTATCCTTGCTTTGAAGTCTGGCTAAATCAATCAAGGTATAAACCTAAAATGCTCGTTACCAAAAGGGTGAGACTATGAAAACAATGACAATAAAGGGAAAAAGGAAATTGTTAAGAAAAAATATTCCCACGAGACCTTAAACATGTAGTTTCATAGACTACCAAATTTCACATGTGAAGATTGTACACTGGTACAAAAACAAGGTGCAACTCTAAGACTGGCGAGGACAAAAAGGGGGAAGGCATTGCAAATTGGTACCAAGTAATCATATATTACCTCTCGTTTCTTCATTCGAGAACCAAATCCAGAGCTCAAGTTTGATTCTATTATTTTAAGGAGAGCTTCTGATCTTCTGGAGCAAAATTCGCCGTAATTCAAACCATCTGGTGGTGAGAGCTGAGCATGTGTGAGGACCACTATACTTCTATTCCAAATTTTTTGACCAAAACTATCAGTTATAGCTTTTACAACTTGTTTATCCAAGTTATCCACTCTATAAGCATCCAGGCGATCCACATACAGTAGAACATCGATGGTCTTGTTCAGAAGAAAGCTGTTCAAATCAGCCCACAGAAAAAGAATAGATACCAGTGAAGAATATATTTATTATAGGGCAGACCTTAAGACTTCAAAGGGGAATTCAAAAGGCATGATATCAGATTGATTACTACAAACCGTTTAATAATCTCAAGGGCTTGATCATTGACGCACCCCCCTTCAATAAGACCAGGCGTGTCAATCACATTCAACGTAAACCCAGCTCTCGTGCGTGAAACCATTACAGGCCTTATATTTTCAGACTACAAAGTGAAATAAATCAGCTTTCAATTCATTCCCTAATCAACATGGTATATGAAAGCTGGAGTACCTGAAAGGCACTAGTCGTGACAATTCTCTCCCCGATGAGTGAATTGACAGTGGATGACTTGCCAACTCCACCTTTCCCCATTACAAGAATCGTCAACGAGCTCACATCCTACCATTTGATATAAAATTGCAATATTTTACAATTAAAATTCATGCACACACAAAAATAATGCATTTCTGGCGTTGTAAATGAGTAAAATAACCTCTTGTTTCAGCTTTCCCAACAATTCAAGCAATTTAGTCTGAGTAGCTGCAGGAAACTGTTGAATCCCAGTCCATTCTAGAACCTGTGATGCCATGCCTCTCCTCCCTGAAAAAAGATGTCCATCGAAAAACTCAAGCCCAGAAACACTCCAACATTGTGCCCTAACAACCAACCCTAAACATCACCAGACCTACCAAATTCCCAACATGAAGTACAATTTTTTCCAAAAGAATTTCCCTTTTTAATCTCTACTCATACAAATAAACACGAATCAGATGGGAAAAAAAAAATACTTCTTCAACATTCAAATTCAGAGAAATCGTCTATAATGTCCAACCGAAAGAACCGCTTCTCGTAACATTCAATTACGGAACAGCATGGAGTAACACAACCACGGCCAACGAGACAGCACACAAACACATTACAAGAAACCTTCAATACACCAAACGCGAGCCAAATTCAAAATAGAAAGCTTCAAGATTCGAATAAGCGTCACCGCGACGATGCTCACCTGGTTAAACTATGAGAGTAATGAAGACGAGGCTCGCCGGAGACCGTCCTGTCTGCAACTCTTATCTTCTCCCGCTAGCCCAAAACCTAAGCGATGGAATCTATGGAAATGAAATTGGTAGCGAAAATTATATTAGTAAAACTTTGAGCATGAAATTGAAATTAAAGTTTAGGAAGGCATGAAAATGATAGGGCCGAAATGGGCCTGGGCCTAATTAGGATGGGCGGTCTGAACCGGACAAATTCTAATGTAATTCACTTCCCACATATTAAATAAATGTTGAGTAAATATTGATCGATATATACATATCTGTGTTGTTTGGCAGAAAATGTCGGTCACAAATTAAGAAGAACATTGTTTTGTACAATAGGACAAACGAGGAAACTTGCATCTAATTTTGGAGGTATTGATCCTACAAAGGAATTCCTGTTTAGTGCTTCTAATTTACAATCAAATTCCTAAGGGGGCTGAGTGTACCTTAAGAAAGTGCTTCAGTGTGACAGTTTGAAGACTTGAGAGATGTTTACAGGGCCTCTCATGAGTCTGCATACTTGCCAGAGCCAGAATGGATAAATATAAGCAGATGCGGGCGCCAAAGAAGGGAACCCTTAAATCTATTAGAAATAGATTTATAATATACGAATGTGATCTGTGGTTATAGGCATGTCCACTGTGCGCGCTGCTTGAAAGAAACAAAAGGTAGAACAATTAGAATCCATAGCGCGACTAAGACCCAAGCAATTCATGATTTTGGTGATATGCCATAAGATTTCATAAGATAATGTAATATCCAGGTGATAAAAGAAAAATACAAGTACCTATCGGTTGGAGGTTTCAGATGGAATCATCTGTGTGGATTCTTCATGTGTGGACTGGTCAGAAAAGCTTTTAGAAACTTCCTTTGTTAACTTGTGGTTATTATATGCTGCTACACCTGCAATCGCTGAATACAAAGAGAAATGCGATGGAAGTTAGTTTCAGGGAGTGTGGATGTGCACGGATAGTATGAGGTGTAGATGAAGAGATGGTCTAAGAAATTACCAATTCCATAACCAAATAGATTTATGAGGGTTAACTTTGTATCAGCAAATAACAGTGCAGAAAGTAAGACAACCACCCAATCCTTGACAACTCCAGCAACCCGAATGGTCAGAGCACTGGTGTGTGTGATCACAAGGAAAACCGAAAGGTTAAGAGCAAATGTACAGAGAGAATTCAGAATCAGCACAACAGGCTGAAAATGCCATGAGGCATTGGCATCCATCTTTGGTTTTTCCAAAAAGATCCAAGGAATAAACAGACAAAGTGCACTGCGCAAGAAGAAAAAAATCTTAGTAAGTAAAATATCTAACCATCTGAATCATGTTTGGATTACATGTTACCAACTAAAGTTAAGAGATGATGCTGCCTACCTGCAGGGACTGACATAATACATGACTGATATAGGGTTTAGCTTCAGACCCTTTCTTTTGACTAGAATCTCCATAAATATAAGTCTCAAGGCTTCCCCAATTACTCCACCCATTTGGTACACCACTCCAATCCAATTTATATTAATTTCTCCATAAGAAGCCACCAGAACTCCAAAACTAATCACAGACATGATGAAAAGCATTCTGTAGCTCATTATTTCCAGTCCAGCAGCTACTCCAAGTATGAAAACAGCAACTGGCACTGAAAATCTCAATTAAAAAAGCAGGCTGTCAATATGTTGTTTTGAGGATCTAACTGAAAAATGAAGCCCCATAACATCTGACCATGGAACGCAGCTCGGAATGAAACGAATAACAAAGTCAAGAACTTACTGATTGCCTTCAACATTTGTGCAAATGCCACTGAAATATATAGGTAGGCAGTATTTCCCAACCAAAGAGTCATTGCAAAAGTAGCACCAATTGGGATAACAGATCTCACATATCTAAAACCATCATAAAAGTTTAGTTAGGGACAAGACATCCACAAAACATTACCGACTACATAGACATCCCAAACATTATACTAAATAAAACCACCAAATATACTCATGTTCCCAATTGGCCTTCCCGCTTTACAACTTTATACTTTGATAACCCATTCACATTGTTTGTTCCAACTGAGAGAGTATCAACGGGCACATATAAAGTGAACAATATATCAAGGCTATGGCACGCCCTAGAATCCTAGAGAGACGGAATGACATGAATAACCGAATCACAAGTTTTAAAGAGGTCATGCTCGGCCAAACTAATATATTTTTTCACTATGTTATAGAAATTACATTCATCGTTCAATTGATATGACTGACACAAAGTAAAACAAACCAAACTTCTTAAACGCCTGACATTAGCACATACATCAAAAAAGAAAAATAAGTGATTATTCATACAAACACACAACAAACAGGTTAAGAAAACAAGTCACATATACTCACATTTCCATAGTCATTCCTTCCTCAACCTCAAACACCTGAGCAGAAATAAAAATAGGTATCAGGACACGCGCACGGAAAACAATCAATCTATTTTCCAGTCAAGTGACACGTACCTTGAAAAATCGGGTGAGCACATAGCATAAAACTGATGAGAAGAGCATGTGCAGTAGCGTCAGCCCAAGCGGATACGGAAAGTTAATCTCTTTCGATGACAGAACCCACTGCAAAACTAATATTTCAAAACCACAAAATAAATAATAGCCATTACTAAATCTATACACACTTCAGAGGAAAAAAAACCTAGCAATGATCAATCAAGCCAATGAGCACAGAATACATAGAAGCAAATTCAGCTATCAAGGAGAGTCGAGATCTGAAATATTAAATCATTCAACAGGAACACAGAAAAATCTGAAAAACAAATGGTAAAAATTAGGGCAGATCGGGGGGAGAGGAATCGACCTTGTTAAAGAATATCTGGCCGCTGGAGAGCGCGATGTAGAGAAGAATATAGGAATAAGTGAGCAGCTGCTCCTTGGAGAATCTCTCAACTCGATCCGCCATTGTTGCTCGGAAATTACAGAGTGAGGAGGAAGAGAGAAAGAGACGAAGCTGACGAGGAAGTTGGTTGGGCTCCAATGTGGGCCTTTATTGGGCCTAAATATGGGCCTAATCTGCCTTGAACTCGCTTGTCAGTATTAAATGAATAAAAAGTTAAATTATTTTCGCTACATATTTCTGACTTGTGAGACCTGATCTCTTCTGAATTTTACAATGTTGTTTTTCTTGCATGAAACATTCAAGGGGGCCATGGAAAGTAAGCTGAACCTTAGCTTGTTATCGCTGGCATTAACGTCCATTGTACTCAAAAACTAACAAACTTGTTTTTACTCTCTAAATGACCTGAAATTGGCGCATTCAAAGATGATAAAAAATTGCTGTTCCTGCCAACATGGTCTGTGGCCTAAGAAGAAAGATCAAAATTACTGAGGAAAGGATAGATGTATGAAAGTCTAACCTCAGATGAATATTTGGGTGCAATTTCGAGACAGTTGTGGGCGCTTTATAGGAGAAAGTATTAGATTCCTTATAGTCATCGAGGGTCTTCCCGTCCCAGGTGGCCGAGCAATGGACTTTTGGTTCCCCATATCGACTGGGATTGCTGCCTGTCTGGCTGGCGAGCCATTTGAACTACTACGCCTTGCAGGCCATACTTCCTCTCCGCGCCTTGGAGTTTCTGGAGTCACCAACCAATCTGCAACACATAAGTCAACTGGTTCTCCAAGATATGATCACTCAAAAAATGTATAACCTCTTAATATTAAATGTTATTGTCTATACAAATGCATATAAGAGGTCGATAAGTAAATAGATTGTTTCTTTTATTATGCAGGAATTTGTACACGGGTAACAAAAGTATCAGTGTGTTTTCATGTTTCTTTGATTAAATTCATATATTTCTAATATCTAATGGACTGTTGTAAAGACTCAAGAAAAGGGTAGGAATATCAGAACATATAGTCATACACTTCATAAGTGTACAGCAGCAAACTGAAGTATATTTATGAACACTCAAAAAATGTACCAACTATAAACGTCTATAAAAGAGCATGTACAGAGCCGGTAAACAGTACTTCATACAATTAACTTCAAATATTTCCAAGATCTTACTCAAAGCTGTAAATGCTCAACAAAAGTGTAAGAGTACCAGATGATACAGTTCAATGACATAAATTAACCTGGACAACCATGAGAATTTATTACCTCTACTTATTGGGTCTCTGTTATCCACCATGTTGGGATTTAACAACAAATCTGGCTCCTGTCGTTGATAGAAGTTGGATGCTGGTTGGATTACAGAGCGCTTCATTGACTCGCATTCACTTCTCAATTGGTCATACATCTCATCAAGCTTTCTTTTCTGTCTGGTAGCAGAAGAATATGAGTGGGATTTGGAAAAACATGTAAAATGTAACAGAAACTCTACAAAGCACCGAAACTAATCATGAATTCATTAGGAGGTTTTACCTGGATTTTTCAGCAAATTTCTCTTGAAGCTCCTGCTTATCCTTAGATAAGTTCTCCATCTCTTGCTCCAGCATCTGGCATCTTTTCGCCGTTTTCTGGTAAGCTGTATGGATTTGTTCTATTTTCTCTGTGAACTTTTCCTGCATCAACTCACATTTATGTCGACATTGGGCCATTAACCTGTCCATCTTGTACTGCATCTCCAGTTCCTTTTGCCCAATGTAGAACATGACGCTTCTATAAGCACTCTTCATCACTAAATATGTTAAGGCAAAACATGTTTATACAAAAGTTTCACGTCAACGTTGAGAAACATACAGAAACGGAATGGATACAAAATTGGAAAAAAATAAGAAAGGATACATATTTGTGGAGATATTCCCACCATAGCCATCTGTTGAGCAATACATAGCAAGTATAAATCAGGGATTTACTCAAATTCCATCATTCAATTTAGAAACAGATCGGAAACTTAATACAACAGATGTCCTTCTTACATTAATCCACTCATCGTTTGGGTTGATATCAACAGGTTTCAAAAGGCTGAAAAATGAATGAAAAGAAAAAGGAGTTAGCCTTCCACATTGGAGATTTATAATTACAAGCAACATAGAGCAACTGCTGGTGTTGCAAAGAAGGATAGACTATCACAACCTAAGAGTCTTCAATCTCAACAAGCTCAAGAAGAGGACCAAACATTGATGTGAGACTTAGGTACTACTTCAAAGATATTTATTCAACACCGACAACATGCTATTTCAGGGGTAAGCCCTGGCCTATTCGAGATATAACTGGAAATGTAATCCATATCTTGAGAAGCTCAATGACAACTTCCTTCTTGAGTATGACTTCTCAAGCATTCAACTTCTTGACGAGTATACAGGCAACGATTTATTTTTAAGACATGGTTTTTCTTTTGAAGTTATATAAAAACATGTTTTTTTGGACAAATTGTTGCAACAATTTACTCTCAGCACAAGGAACGGAATTAAGTGCCTGAGAGCTGAATCCACTGTCTTGAGTCTGAATCCCACACCCTGTTCTCTCATAAGAGAAGTACTGGTAAGACACTGTCAACAGCAACTCACCTCTTAGAAAGGATTTGATCACAGATAGGACATGCTGCATCATTATTCAGTATTTTATTCGCATCCTCTGTGCCTGGCTTCCAGTAAAGGAATCACATAGCAGTGTGTATAATCAAATTAAATAAAAACTATGATCAGATATATATATATATATAAGGATACACAAGATATGGCCACAGGTTGTTGTTACAGCCCGTCCCTCTAGTTCCCGCCAGCATGCGTTGCATCTCATTTCAACCTTCAAGTATGATTGATGTCTTGATGATTAGCTGAACAAGTACTTCTGAGTTCAATTGTATTTGATATAAACTGACTGGAAGGTGGTCGGAAAACAAAGTAAACACAACATTTCACTTGAAAGAAAGTATTAGCTTTATGAGAATTAAAAACCTACTGCAATTGCACCTCAAAGTTGGCAAATCAGCAATTAACCTTATTCAATATGCCACCTAAAAAAGTCCAGAAATCAAAGAGGAAACTCAGAACCTTATAAACTTTCTGCTGCTACCAGCTGTAATTTTTCTCACTTCAGAAATTCATCAATCCTCTATAGTTGTGCAACTACCAATTGCTAAGTACAGTTATGCCTGAAACCCGTAAATTTGTTCTCACAGATACTGACTTTGCCGGACTAACCAAGTAAGAAATCCTCTGGCAGTGTACTCTTAAAGCAAACCACATCAAGAAAATTAACCTCAATAAACCCTAGCCTGAAGCATAACTACGCAACGAATTTACGAACTTCGGATCAAAATCCGACCAAGTAAGGTTAAATCATCAGCCAAACTCGTGAGAAACGACAGAATCTACGAATTCAAAACGTTACTAGACATTGAATCTGGAGAACGGGAAGAGAATCTCACCGTATCTTCCTGGCCCGTTCTTCAGCCGCGCAAATCGGAGATCAGCAGAGAAACGAAGTGACGAAGATTTGATTAGTGATGAGGGAGCGAAAGCCGCGCGAAATGATTCCGGTATTTATACGTGAATTGAACCGCAACACAATGCGGTTCATCGTTTCCATAAACCGAGCAGCTCGACCGTTTTACCAAGTCCAACAATGGTTTAAAAGAAGAAATTGCACGGACTGATGCAGATAAACTGACTTTTTTATGTAAGAAAAGATAAAACAAAGTAATACACAACTAATTTTACTACTCATTTTGCACACATGTTTACTTAAATACATACTGCTCATCTCATCCATCCACAAAGAAATTGGTTGTTTCACACTCAAACTCGAGATGCGACTTTCTGTCAACCATTTCGAATCAAGTTGATGGGCTCGCTCAAAACATATTTGGGTAGTTCATACTTTGCCCCTACAACACATGTGAAGGAATGCACAAAGGGTTAGCAAGCAAGCAAGCAATAAATAAATAAAACCCTGAAAAAACAACAAAATGTAGATCAAACTGCAGAATCGGGTCAATACCTCTTTCATCATAGCAAATAGTTAAATCAGCACTTTGAATAATGACTCCTGCACTGTCGATTATTGCTTGTGCAAGGGTAATATCAACTTCAGCAGCTGCCCGAAGGGCATCCCAAATCTCTGGGGTCGAGTACTTTGGATATCAATAGTTAAAATCATGAATAGACAAGAGAATATCTATTCTAACGCATTACATTATCAGACAAGCAGTAAAAAATACGCGTCGATCAGACATAATAACTTAGATCACGTACACTAGGCACTTGTTAAATAGCTGCATAATTTCATACAGCTGTGATTAAATTTGTATGCAGCTAAAATTTCACAAATGCATCAGCTTTTTGATATATCATATTCTTTTCTGTGCTCAATTTAAGAAACTTTCAAACAAAAATACCAAAACCAGAGATGAAACCAGCAGGATGTACACAGGATTCAATGAAGTATTAAGGAAAAATGAAAAAATTGAGTCACTACCTTTTCGACCACCATAGTGAGGAGCAGTATCCCAAAACTCGTCACGAAGCTGCATAAGCTGCGTCTTTGTAATTGACTCAGGATGCTTCCACGGTTTTGGTTTTTGGATGGTGTTTGCACCCCCTTGACAATGGAAAACAATTATAAGTCACAAAACAATAGCCAACACCATGAAAGAAGACATGGAATTCAAGCTGGGCCAAACCTGAACAATATAACATATGTCATTCAAAAATTTGAACTCGTCAACCACACTTTCTTGCTATCCAGTTAACTTTTAGTAAAATTAATCACCTAACACAAAGAAACAAAATATAGAAGGCATCACCAACAAAGACGGTGTTTTTATAAACTAATAGAATCGCCGAGTAAAGCTATCAAATTGCAACTCAAAACCATTGAGCTGGAAACATAGGAGGTCAGCCCAAAACAATGTAGCCTACAAGTAATTTAATCAGAGAATGGATCGACTAATGAATCCTTCAGGCCAAACACAATCACATACTATTCCAAAGTCCAAACTAACACAAAAACACATCGTTGACTAGCTGTCCCACTGCGATCATCTCGCCCAAGAATCCAAACTCTCCAGTTCAAAGCTAAAACACACAACCCAAGTCCACATTAATGAAAAATGATACAATTCTTTGGCTGGATCACTATACCTTCATCAAATCATCCATCCACACAGACCACACCACTCAATACCATAACCAGTAAACAAAGACGATGGACTAATCTACGCTGCAAAATCACTCCAGTCAAATTAAAACCCTAAAAATCAACCAACAACCTATAAATCCCTATTTCACTTCAACAAACCCTCAATAAAAATCAAAAAACCACAGTCCAGCAAACCATACCATCTCCCTTATCCCGCGATCCGGCACAACCCATACTCGTCTTTATCAACTCAGAAACCCAGTCTCACTCAAACCAACATCGAACCGCGACACTGCACAAGTCTCAACTCGCGAGTCCACTGAACGGCGCCGACTGAGGACAGCTGCGGCCGGCGAGTGCGCGGTAGAAGTCGAAATCGGAAGCAGAGAAATCAATGGATTCCATGAGAACTCGAAGATCCAAAAGAGAGCAACTGAGAGATACAATCAAC
The DNA here is from genome assembly GCA_963678935.1 of Umbilicus rupestris. Classification (NCBI taxonomy): domain Eukaryota; kingdom Viridiplantae; phylum Streptophyta; class Magnoliopsida; order Saxifragales; family Crassulaceae; genus Umbilicus; species Umbilicus rupestris. Next base: position 11,498,417 of record OY787621.1, read on the forward strand.
TACACGCAACTCCACGATAAGCATCTCATCATCCAATAAGATTACAGTACATTAGCGGCTTCCGATTGGGCCGGATATGAGCAAAGATTTCAGCCCGGCCCATTAGTGAATCTGACGGTAGTATAGGTGAGGTTTATGCTGGACACGTGACATGATATGATTGGTGTTGTTAGTCACAGCGGATACATCTCTCATCACGTCTCTAAGGGTATAATCTGAATAAATCTCTCATCACCAGAAAATCGGATAATTTCCAGGTTTAGAAATCTCTGCCTCATTGTTGATTTTGGTGAGTCCTTGTCGTCGTTGTCTCCCTCAATCTCCGTTTATGATTTTTCTACGCGCAATTAAATATGTGATTTTTCATAATTTTGTTTGGATCTGAATCGGGTTGGGGCGGATCTGGGTGGTTGATTGAGCTCGAGCTGTATTAGGTCTGAATCGGATCGTGATCTCGGTGGAATTGGTGTTGTGGTTTTGCCGGTTTTTCTTCGATAAGGATTTGTTACGGTGAGAGATTGTTTGGAGGAGAGTTGTATTGGATTGGGAACGAGGGTTTTTATGGGTGATGTTGTTGTTTCGATCAGTCGGTTGCATGCTCGATCTGTTGTCTATTAAGTAGTTTTTCGCATCAATTTTATCTTTGGTTTTGTTATAAGTAGGGGTCTGGAGTCGATTGTATATCTGTTGATCTGGAGTTTGAGTTCATTGTTTGGATTTCGAGTTTGGCAAAAGGGGTTAGATTCAACTGTTCATGCATGCTCTTTTGTTTGTTGTCGATTTGGTTTTGGAATTTTTGTAAGAAGTATAATCTCATGATGTGTACAGATTTTAGTTTATTACTGGGGTAAGAAGAATGTCTTCATTAACAGTCTCTAATTCATTTATTCATGAGTGAGCTTGGCTTCAATCATAGTGCATTGTACAAGTATTTTGTCATAACGGAGATTATTTGATCTTATACTGAATTTAGTGTTCATGTTGTTTTATATAAATACCTGTTTTGGATTGGTGATCATTCTGATATTTCTGGGTTCTTGCAGAATAAATTACCGGAAACATGGGCGGGGGCTTTAGAGTATTGCATCTTGTGAGACCTTTTCTTTCGTTTCTTCCAGAGGTTCAGAATGCTGACAGAAAAGTTCCATTCAGAGAGAAGGTTATCTACACTGTGATCTCTCTGTTCATTTTCCTGGTGTGCAGTCAGCTACCTCTCTATGGCATACATTCCACAACAGGTGCTGATCCATTTTATTGGATGCGTGTTATCCTTGCTTCTAACCGTGGGACAGTGATGGAGCTTGGGATCACACCCATTGTGACCTCTGGAATGGTTATGCAATTGTTGGCTGGTTCAAAAATTATTGAAGTGGACAACAATGTGCGCGAGGACCGTGCTCTCTTGTAAGTTTTGCCTGTGCTTTTGTGAAAGCTTCAGTTCACATCAGTGCATGTACAGCCCATTTTTGACTTTATGCTATACTTCACATCACTGCTTGGTAACTTCAGTATTTTTATATATATAAAAAACATGTGACAGTTTTTAAGTAGCCAACATAGTGTTGCATTTTCTTACGCGTCTTCTGTCAGTGGAATCTGCGTATGTATAACATGATTCATTATGCCATACAGAAATGGTGCACAAAAGTTGCTCGGTATCCTAATTGCTGTTGGTGAAGCTGTTGCATACGTTCTATCAGGAATGTATGGTAGTGTTAACCAACTTGGAGCTGGCAATGCTATCCTCATTATCATTCAACTTTGCTTTGCTGGTATCATTGTGATCTGTTTGGATGAGCTTCTCCAAAAGGGATACGGTCTAGGTTCTGGAATTTCCCTCTTTATTGCAACCAACATATGGTATGTGCACCTATCTTTCCTTGTTACATTGTCTTGAGATCCAAATTCCAGGTGACGCTTAATTTGGTACAATTGTTTCGTCTTCAGTGAAAACATTATTTGGAAAGCCTTCAGCCCTACAACCATTAACAGTGGTCGTGGAGCTGAATTTGAAGGTGCTGTGATTGCCCTGTTCCATCTGTTGATTACCAGAACAGATAAAGTTCGGGCTCTTCGGGAGGCTTTCTATCGGCAGAATCTGCCGAATGTGACAAACTTGCTGGCCACCGTATTGGTTTTCCTTATTGTTATTTACTTCCAAGGATTCCGTGTGGTGCTGCCTGTCAGATCAAGAAATGCAAGGGGACAGCAGGGTTCTTATCCCATTAAGCTTTTCTACACCTCCAACATGCCTATTATTCTGCAATCTGCACTTGTCTCCAACTTGTACTTCATATCTCAGGTGGGTTGATGGCACCTCACCTTTATTGCTTTTCTCTAGGTTATGCAACACAAATGGCTTACAGGGCACTTATTTTTGTTAGCTGTTATACCGACGATTCAGTGGAAACTTCCTTGTGAATCTTCTTGGAATATGGAAAGTGTCCGAGTATGGAGGTGGTCAGTCAGTCCCTGTTGGTGGAATTGCTTATTACATTACAGCCCCGTCAAGGTGAGAACGTTGAAATATTGGTGCTTAGCTAAATTGGGAGAGTTCATTAATTCTATGACATATCTTAGTTTCCTCTGAAAACTATTTTCCACTATAATTAGTACTCATGTAGATGGGTTGTAACTAGAATCCACAGGTAGCAAATGATATCCTTGTAACTGATTTCTATATATTGCTTGCCTTTTGTAGCCTTGCTGACATGGCTGCCAACCCTTTTCACGCTTTGTTCTACCTCGTCTTCATGTTGTCATCATGTGCTCTCTTCTCAAAAACCTGGATTGAAGTTTCTGGATCATCTGCTAGAGATGTTGCTAAACAGCTTAAGGTAAAGTTTATTTTTTTGTTTTTTGATCGTCACCTGCAACCACATTTGTCAGCTCAAGGAGCTCAACTTGTTTTCATCGTATTACTCAGGAACAACAAATGGTTATGCCTGGCCATCGTGAAGCCAATCTCCAGAAGGAACTCAACCGTTACATCCCAACTGCTGCAGCCTTTGGCGGCATGTGCATTGGTGCTCTCACTGTTCTAGCAGATCTAATGGGAGCCATTGGTTCCGGAACTGGAATATTGCTCGCGGTCACCATCATCTACCAGTACTTCGAGACCTTTGAAAAAGAGAGAGCCACCGAACTGGGTTTCTTCGGCTTCTGAGCCTGATTAGTTTGTTGTTGCAGGTGGTGCAAAAACAAGCTCCTCCAGTCAGTTTTGCCATAGACTCTAGCAAGGAAAAACTCTCTCAATTTTTATGCTCAGAACCTTAGTTTCAACCATATTTGCGTTGACCAAAAAGTCAACCATTATCACAGCAGATGATGTCCTATTTTATCCACGTGCAGCTCACGTGCCAACCCTTCACCTCTGCTCTGCAACTGCTGATGGTGGTTGAACAAGCTGAAGCAGCCACGGCTTCAACCGATCATCAACAGTGCTACAGCTTCTTTCCAGCTTGCCACAATATCGATAATCGAACATGTGCGACCTGCATTTCCATAGCCCTAAATCTAATGTCCCTATTTCTCCAATTTCTATTTTCTAGGGTTTCGATTTCTCCAGAAATGTTGGGATACTTATCCAGAAAACTGCTTATAACCACCGTTGATGCGCTAATCTCACCGCACGCCGTCATCATCCGCAAGAGCAGTAACGCCAGATTGTTCACTACTGCTAAAATCCGAGTCGCTAAGCAACAGGATGAATCGAAGTCGATACAAGACGCGGTCGCTTCTACAGTTTCGTACCTGGTTGATTCATGTGGATTAACTCCGGAGGCTGCAAAACGCACAGCTAAGAGGTTTCGTCTCGATTCGGCGGATAGCGCAGATGGCGTGCTCGCTTTACTAAGAGACTACGGTTTCTCTGATGGCCACATTTCCACCATTGTGCAGAAACGACCAGTTTTGCTACTTGCGGATCCTGAGAAACTCCTGAGGCCGAAGTTTGAGTGTTTGGCTTCTTTAGGCGCCTCGCCGGATGTCATCTTGAAGGTGGTGCTACGATGTCCTGAGATGCTTGTCAGGAACATGGATAAAGACCTGGTTCCGTCACTGGAATTCCTTAGAAGAATTCTTCAGACTGATGAAAATGTGCTGCTGGTGATAGGTAGGTGTCACTGGCTTCTCAGGTTTAACTTGCCAGCTATTTTGGGACCCAATGTTGCAAGTTTGAGAGATGTGGGCATGTCGGAGGCTATGATATTGTTGTTTCTGAAATCGCGGCCTACTGCATTGTTGAGTTCAGCTTCTCGGTTTAGAGAAGTAGTTGTTAAGGTTAGACAAATGGGATTCAATCCGAGTAAGTATAGCTTTTTTGAGGCTGTCAATGTCTTTGTGTCAGTCAATGAGAAGACGTGGGAGCGAAAAGTTGAGATTTTTAAGAAGTGGGGATGGTCGGATGCTGAACTGGTATCTGCGTTCAAGAAGCAGCCCAGGTGCATGTTGCAGTCTGAGATGAAAGTTGAAGGGATTATGGGTTATTTAGTGAACACCATGGAACTTAATCCGTCATTTGCTGCACAAACCCCAAATGTGCTTATGTGTAGTCTGAAGAAGCGAATTATTCCGAGATGCTCCATAATTAAACATCTTATGTTGAATGAGGTGGTAACAAGGAAAGATTTTAAGTTCAGCTCTGCTCTAATAGTTTCTGAGCCTTTTTTCATGAGTACTTATGTGACAAGGCATAAGGATTTACATCCTGAGTTGTTGGATCTGTATAAGATGCATAAAGAAGGCGTGGACTCTGGTTTCAATCGGCCAATCTAAAGGTTTTGATTTTTCATAGCACAGATTTGAAGTTCCATCTTAATTAGTTGCCGTGAGAAATGCCATTTTTTGATGTTGAGTTTCTAATTTAATATATGTGGGGTGGGTGGATGGGATTTGTGGTCATCTAAGATGATAGGGTTTCACATCATGTTTTCATGTTTGAAACTACATTGTGAATTTCCTCAAAGAAATTACATTATGCTCTCTCTTTATTCGAATCAGGTTCTGCATGTATTTAGACTTCTGAATCTAGAATAGAACTGTATGAAAGTCTTAATTATTCAAGGACGAGAACAAAAGCAATGAACAGATCAAAGTGAAATTTGTGACAGAGATAGGAATGTGCTTTTCCATGTAGATTCATCCTTGTTAGAACTGTAGAAACCTGAATTATTTTCTTCTTACGGGCTTCATTTGTTCAAGTTGTTTACAAGAGAGTTAACTGAGCCATCGAAAGCAATTTACTTTCAATGTTATTTTGGTTCTACAGAAACAGAAGTTTGGTTGGGCAATCAATTTGTTGAGGTAAGATGCAGCATTTAGTTAAGCTTATGCTTTACGTGAATGATAGCAGATTATAAAAACAAGGTATTTTATTGTTGGCTGCTGGTTATGTGTGAAAAATTCTGTATTTTTAATCAAAGCTCATTTTGGATATTATGTCCGTCTTTCTTTAATATTTCACTATGCCGAAATTTCACAATGCCTATGTCTTTGCATTCCTCATTGTTTTGTCCTTTGTGTTGGCATGTTGACAATCTTTTATGTTCTTCAGGTAGTGCCTCCTATTATTGTTTCTAGTTTGTCGAGTATAATCATGGCTGATGCCATGTTTTTGGTGTTTGTCAGTTGCAAATGCAAACTGAATCCATTGTTAACTTCCGGCTACTTGGTGTCTTCAGGTACACATTCATGTTTCATCTGTTTCTGGCGCCCTTTGGCTACTAATGTAAAATCCAGAGTTGTTATTAATAGTAATACTCTGTTCCTCGCTAAAGTTGCCTTCTTCTTTTTTCCATTCTGCAACATATTGAAAGTAATGCACTACCCAAATGCTCTGGTTATAAATCTTGCCTGGTTGCATATTAAACTCTCCAATTTGTTTTTCCTGAATAAATATCGTATTTCTTGCATCATGTTCCTCACTTTTGTAATTACATTGTTTCAGGGGTTTAGACAAAGATATGGAATCGGACTTCCGCCTGTTCTGGTTTCTATTCTAAACCAAGCTGTGTACAAAGCTTATGGAAGACAAGAAATTACTTGGCCAATCCATGATCCATGAAAGAGTCCCAACACTCCTAGAAAATAAGTTGGATTGTTAACTTTTTTGGACAGGTCTGACTGCATTGAAAGATTATGACTCCAGTTTTTGTCTGAAATACTGGGCCATCAGGAAAATATATTTTTGTCTGAAATTCCTTCTAGAAGTTTCCATTTCCCAAAGGGCAGTCTGTCTGATATGAGTAGAAGGCATGATGCTGCTGCGCCGCTCAAGTATTGCCTTGCTTGCATACAAACGACGCCGTGTTGTTACAAAATTATGCGTTTAATTCTTTAACAGTGTTTTTCTACTACCGTACTACGCAAGGACCTGCACGTGCAAAGCACGTGTCTCCTCCAGGAAGCTATTTGTACAGGTCTGCATTTTACGAGTTTAAGGCGTTAAGCCATCGCAAGGGTTTAGGATGGTCAGAGGTGACGTCAGCGTTTATCGCCATGGTTGTCGTTAGAGTTTTTCTCCGGCCGATCATCAACTTTGAACCGGACATCCGACCTTCGTCCGTAAGTGTCTTAGTATAGTCGGTCACATCGATTTCGTGTTGTGATTTTATCACTATACGGTTTACTTCGATTCGGAAGATGTTAGGGTTTATCTCGAAAAACGTGCTCAGAAGCGGCCGTGATTGTAAAACCGTAATCTCAGCGGGCTCCGTTGTTCAATGCCGAAGCATTGCTCTCAGCTTCTTCTCCGCTGATGCGACTACAGAAGCGGAGTTTAAAGTTGAGGAGCCAGTAAAGGATTCGACTTTCACTATTTCTTATTTGGTCAATTCATGTGGTTTGACGCCTGAGTCAGCACGAGATGCCTGTAAACTAGTGCACTTGAAATCTGCCAAAAGGTCTGATAAGGTGCTTAGGTTATTAAGAGATAATGGTTTTAGCAATGCAAACATATCCAGCCTAGTGGCAAGGCGGCCATCGCTTATAGTGGTGGACCCGGAGAGCACTCTGAAGCCGAAGTTTGAGCTTTTTGCTTCTTTAGGTGCTCCTCCAAATGCTGTTGTGAAGATGCTCTTGGATTATCCTGAAATTTTGCATAAGAGCTTAGACAAAAGTTTACTCCCTTCGGTGGAGTTCTTGAGGAGTTTTCTCCATACGGATGAAAAGGTACTCGAGCTGATAAGTAAATGTCGTGGAATTCTGAGACTCAATTTACCAGATATGTTGGGGCCAAACGTCGGGCTTCTGCAAGATGTAGGTGTTAGTGATGATTTGATTGTGGCATTCCTTAATAATAGTCCTCATGTGATGATGACTTCAGCTGCTCGGTTTGCTAAAATAGTTGATAAAGTGAGAAAAATGTGGATCGGTCCAAAGAGATATGGATTCCTTGATGCGATTAGTGTGATTGGTTCAATCAGTGACAAGGAATGGGAGCGCAAAGTTAGTATTTTTGAGAAGTGGGGATGGTCAGTTGCTGATCTCAAAGCTGTATTCTCAAAGCAGCCTAAGTGCATGGTGCTATCGGAGAAAAAGATTGAGAAAGTTATGAAATATTTAGTGAACACCATGGAGTTAGATCCATTATTTCCTGTAAGGAACCCAAATGTGCTTATGCTTAGTTTGAAGAATCAAATTATTCCTCGGTGCTCCTTAATTCGGTATCTTCTAAAGATGAGTGTGGTGTCAAAAGAAGCTTTTGAAATCGGCGCTGTGTTAGAGTCCAAAGAGGAAGCATTTATGAGAGGTTTTGTAAAGAAGTATATGGAGGTGCTTCCGGAGTTGCTTGATTTGTATACTTTCTGTAAAAAGTGTGCAGCAACTGGGAGGAGTCAGCCTGTCTAAGCTTGAAAAATAGCATTCCAACAAAGTGCATCTCACAGGATAGCTCATGAAGCATATTTTTTAATTTCTTGATTTTCCTTTTTGGCTGCTGATAAAAAATTCGTTATCCGGAGGATGTAATTATTGTCAGAAATGTGTTATAGTTCAGCCAGCGAAGTATCCATTTCTTATTGAGAAGGGCGGATAGGTTTATATGAATCATGTTGGAACATTTGACCTTGGAGTTCTGATATGACTCACGACCATCTATTTCTGCAAATGAAATTGCATGTGGCGCCTATTACTATAATCAAGTCCTCTTTTTAATTCATACATATTGTAAGTATCGATGAATGTGATGTTGTTCATCATTTAAGAAATATGATGATGCATGCTGTCCTGTGAAACATGAGTAGCATGTTAGGAGGTTGTCATACTTTGTGAATAGCCTGCCATGTTTGTTGATCCTATATGTTATAACTTATACCATAAAGATTGATCGGGAGAAAATTGTGCATTCTTAGATATATTAAAATGCGTTGAATGGAAGTATCAAACTTTTTATTGTTATCGATTCCCCCGCACTAGTGTTTTTGGACCAGAAAAATCTTTCGGGATCTTACTTGCTACAGTTACATATATCATTTTCTTATTTGTTCCCTTTTTACAAGAGGTTACATATGAGAAGCAAAGGTTTTGCTGTATAAACTTCTGTGAAGAGGTCTGATAAGTTGAATGCAGATAAGGGACATTCGTACAAGTCTTTCATTTGTTCTCTCATAGTAGCAATGAACCTGATTTAGTGATCCTCCAGTGGGCCTCAAGAACATAAGAGGTTAGTGGAACAGGCATTATGTTGGATCAGGAAACAATGTCAGAAACATGTTTGAAGTCAGCATATCATATTCATACATTTTTATATGCTTCTAAATTGCACGATAAATGAATATGTTTTTTCATTTGTGTGAAACTGTGAATTTACTAATTTACTCACCTTTTTTTTGTAGTCGCTCTCGTTTCCCTTGTTTGATATTCGCCTGGTGAAAGTGACTTTAACCAGAAAGTGCTGCACATCGAACTAATGAGGTCAGATGATTTTATTTCCTTGTTGATTTTGTTCATATCTTTATATGTATTTTTTATGTTGTGGCTGGCATTTCATTTTATTTATGGTATATGTAATTAGTATATCTCCGTGATTCGTTCTTCTTCTGATTCCTCTTGTACCCCTCTTCTACATTTCCTCTCTGGAATCTCTTGTTTTCAGACTATAGATAATCAGCCTGCTAGAAGTAATTTGTGCTTTTCTCATAGTTGACAGATTGTTATCCGCCCTGTGCAGAGACTGGGCTGGGATCCTGACGCAGCAAGAGATGCACCAAAAGAAAGACGCGTCGGAGTGCACTGTATTTCCTTAGTTCAAGCTTGGTCAGACCATCATCCAGCGTCAAGTTCACTTCTCTAAACTTGCAAAAACTCTCCGATATGGCCTTCATCCAACTGCCTGAGATTGTAGTATCCTTCCAGCAAGCCTGGTATGGCTTGATTCACATTGTACAGTTGCAATCTTTGGAGCAGCACATAGTCTTGTATCAGCTTAAAATTTAGCCCTCAATTGCACTTAAAGATATTTTTTATATTTACAAACTGGCCCCTATGCAATCCCAATTGTATTTTTTGAGCCCCTCTACTATTCTTTTTTACGAACCCCATGTTTGTGGATCCGTTATTCATTATCTTTAGTCTTCATTCCAGCTCTCTCCAGTCAGTCTCAGAAACCCTAGCTACGAAACCCTACTTCGACTCGCTCCGATCTTCGCGAAAATGAGGACGTCCATGCTCCGATCCATCAGATCGTCCTTCAATTCCACTGCCTCTTCTCATCTCCTCCGCCGCTCCTATGCTTCAGACTCCGTCCCCGAACGCAAAATCGCCATCCTCGGCGCTGCCGGGGGTATTGGCCAGCCGCTGTCATTGTTGATGAAGTTGAATCCGCTTGTCTCCAAGCTGGCTCTGTACGATATCGCTGGTACGCCTGGCGTTGCTGCCGATGTCGGCCACATAAACACCAGATCCGAGGTATTTCAATTACATTTTGATTATCAATCGATCGGTATATCACATCTTCGTTTTCATATGTTTATTATTCTGTGAAATTCTGATTTTTTGGTTCATATTTTCTGATTTTTGTGATATTCTTATTTTAGGCAGTAGTGTGATGTGAGAATGCTGTTAATCTAACCCATTTGATAAAATTGGAGGTAGAGAATGTGAAAGGTGTCAAATTGTTTGGTGTTTCATTGCAAGGATATTGTGTGTGTTTAGTTTTTGGAAGGATGGGGCTTTTGTTTATGAATTTTGATTGGTGAATTGATGTATCAGAATGATTTATTTAATATTATGTTGTGTGCTTCAGGTTGCTGGATTTGCAGGTGAAGATGAACTCCGTAAGGCTTTGGAGGGTGCCGATATCGTCATCATTCCGGCTGGGGTACCGAGAAAACCTGGTATGACTAGAGATGATCTTTTCAACATCAATGCTGGCATTGTCAAGTCATTATGCACTGCCATTTCCAAGTACTGCCCACATGTGAGTGATGGACCTCAGATATTCTTTATTGTTGCATTTTCACTGGGTTGCTTTGATAAAAGCATTCAAATGATTGTTGTGTGACATTTTCCAGGCACTTGTAAACATGATAAGCAACCCTGTGAACTCCACAGTTCCCATCGCTGCTGAGATTTTTAAGAAAGCGGGTACTTATGATGAGAAGAAACTCTTTGGTGTCACGACACTTGATGTTGTAAGGGCTAAGACATTCTATGCTGGAAAGGCAAATGTCCCAGTTGAAGGTAATGCCCTCTATTTATCTGACTCTGCTTTTAAATTCTTCTAGACTTAAACACTAGTTAGTATAAGGGTTCCACTCTTTGTATTGTAAAGATCCATTTGATGGGTTGAAATCTTCCAAAGTACATAATTGCAGTGAAAAGGATAATAGTATTTTTTTTTCTTCATCTCTACAAAAATAGTTCGAGTATGTGAGCTTTAAGTTTTTGCAGCCCACCTCAAAGGTGATAGTGTTGGATTGCTTTTGAAGAAACCATTTTTAAACATTATTTAATGTTTTTCCAGAGGTCAATGTCCCTGTTGTTGGTGGACATGCTGGCATTACAATCCTCCCCTTGTTCTCTCAGGTATAGCATACAACTTGGTTATAGGCACTACCTAGCCGTGATATGATTTCTTAAGATGCAGCGCTAATGTTTCAAATCTATACAGGCAACTCCAAAGTCCAATAGTTTGACTGATGACCAAATTGTTGCTCTCACTAAGAGGACACAAGATGGTGGGACAGAAGTTGTTGAGGCTAAAGCAGGAAAAGGATCTGCAACTTTGTCAATGGCGTAAGTTATAAGTTGGTTGTGAATGTTAACTTGGTGCTGACACCTATCTATCCTGCACAGTTTCTCATTGACTTTTGCTGGACATCATCTTAGTACAATATAATAATTATTTGTAACTAATTTAGATTAAATGAGTGATCAGTATCATGAGCCACCAATTGGTTTCTTGATTTATTTAGCTCCTGACATTTGAGTTTATATTTTATTGAAGGTAATATATTTAGCAGCATTCAAGCCATTCTCAACTTTATTACTTCCTATTAAAAGCGTCCACATTTTGTAGTTATGCTGGAGCGCTGTTTGCTGATGCGTGCTTGAAGGGTCTTAATGGCGTTCCAGGTGTTGTGGAGTGCTCTTATGTACAGTCAACTATTACCGAAGTTCCATTTTTTGCTTCAAAGGTAAACCATTCTTGATGTCAGCTCATCCATTTCGATCTTCTTACTTTACACTTCTAAATTTTGTTTCAAATGTCTAAAACTTGAGTAGGAAAGGGTTTCCTATTTTACTGCTGTATTTTTCCCTCCATTTCATGGGTAGGCTTGCAAATGTGTTTATCAATTCTGGAGTCACCGACATACTAATAGACATTGCTATTTTATATTGCTTGTGGGCTTTGAGTTATTGGGTCTTTCATTTTTTTTGGCTCTCAAAAAAAATTGCTTTCTAGCTGTTTTAACCGGAGTCCAAATTTTCAGGTGAGACTGGGTAAGAATGGTGTTGAGGAAGTCTTGGGATTGGGACCACTCTCAGATTTTGAGAAGCAAGGATTAGAAAAGCTTATTCCAGAGTTGAAAGCATCCATCGAAAAGGGAATCATGTTTGCCAACCAGAGCTAATTGGATGCTCATGGGAATCATGCCAAAGGCGGATTCTTCACCTTCTCATCGGACACCATAAAATTTTTAACTCTACACATGTTTTTATATTTCTCCAGATGAGTAATTCCTTACTTGGTCGGAGCTTCTTGACAAGTTAATTTACTTGGTCCGCATTGGAGCTTGTTTTAATTAATAAGCTGCATTTACTCATAAGAATGTTGAATCTCATTTTTGAGGCTCACCACCAATGTTTATCTGCTTTTATTCTATCCTGAAACTGAGAATTGATAAAGAAAAGTTACACAAATTTAGAGCTTAAATCATCACTGAGCAACTCGGCTACAATCAAAACACAAGGCCTTTAATAAGCAAAGTGGCCGGCCGCCTTGTATATACAACAAGAGGCTTGCTTGTACACCATGACAAATTGCTCCACTGGTCGCTGCACAGTGAGGATCTGCATCAAAATCTACCTGTTATCCAGCACCTGCACAAGGAACCCATAAACAAATGTTAAGACACTTCCAATGAAATGACAATTGAGTAGTTACTGTCGATGCATTTCAGAGAAGGCAAAAGGATTCTAATTTTAGCTGAATGTTATGAAAAGGAAAAAAATTTATCTAGCAGCAGGCTTATATGAGATGGTATCAGGGTTCCAGTAAACCATACTATAGCATGGCAAGTAATTTACCAGCATAAGCAAAGTCTCTACTCCCTAGATGAACAATCTCATCAGCCAAGATTCAGTAATATCTAAAGCGGTCCAAACCTGAGCATGAAATATAAATTGGTTACAAGTTATGGAAGCCCGAGACTTCAACTTTTGTGGACAACAATTGCATGGCAATTCTGACAGGTTTCCGGATACCAGAACATGATGTATAATTTTACCTCTAGAAGATGAGTGTAAATAATTCCCAGAATTGCTTGATCTACTTCCGTTATCACTTTGTCGTTGGATATGGTGATTGAATTGCTCTTCGACTGCTGAAATGAACAAATTACAATTCAGTAAGTATGAGATCAAGTAGGTCGCTATGAGATCAAAATGAAATTATTTAAGCAAGCTACTTACATGTTCGAGAAACTTCTGATGCACCTTTTTTAAGTGGTGTACAGTCCTGTGACAAAAAGAAAATCATGAATGTCTGTGCCACCAAAAGATACATGAAAAGTTATTGAATTAACAACCAAATCCATACCAACTCTGTGCTTGTTTGATATGAATTTTCAGCCTTTCTCTTTGTTGTTCCGGAGTCACTATTGCATTCCAATACATAACTTTCAAGTTCCCAAAGTGTTTCCGGATCAAGACAGTTAATGTCCAACTCAACCTCATCTTCGTTTTGAAAAAGTGCTGAATTCCTCTTCTTAATTATATCAACGACGCCACCCAACTTTATTGGGGGTAACTCCTGAATGCTTGCATTCAGTTTCTCCTTTTCCGCATAGCTCATATCTTTGCGAGTTTCAAGCATTTCAGGAGCAAACTCCTGAACTGGAGATGCACAATTGACAGGCATCTCACAACAATTGGATTCCAGAGCATCCATGGTTCTCGTGGATGGATCTGTTCGGAGTATTTCAGGCATTTCTGGAATTACCTCATGACCTGGAGATGCACTATTAATGGGTGTTTCTTCAGGACTAGATTCCAACCCATCCAGCGTCCCCATGGATGGAGTTGTTCTTTGAACTTCAGGCATGTGTGGAACCAATTCCTGACCTGGAGATGCACTGTTGGCAGGCGTCTCACTATAACTAGATTCCAAAGCTCCTGAGATCCTTATAGACAGAGTTGAAGGACGAGGTATCCTCTCCGAAGTCGAAGCCACCAAATCCACATCGCTACCTACGCTAGCCATCATATCATGATTATACGTGTCCTCTATCACGAACCATTTCTTTTCAAATATCTCCAACAACTGTTCAGCCATTAAGTGTACGTCATGACCTTTAGGGTTATATGTCATAGCGTTGCGAAAAGTAAGTCTAACATCCTCTGCGAATTCCATAGGCGACTCGTACCAATTTGTCGTCAATCTCTCCTTTACAGTTCCTAAATCCATCGGGTGTTTTATAATGGTGTGATAATCATATAAATTAAACCCCTCGGCATCAACGGGTACATTGAATACCCAACCATCTTTATGCTTCATAAGCTGCATAAGTAAACTCCTACAACTCTTGAAAGCTTGCACCACATAGTCCGATTGACTCGCTCCTACTGAGGGGTTTCCGATACTCATAGATGATGGGATCTTTTTCTTGCTAACAACAGTATCTGTCTCTTTAGTTGTTTTAGGTGCCTTTTTCAATTTCTTAGCAGACTTGTAGCCACCTCTACCAGATACAGATGCAAAAATTTCATCCTGATCCTGAACTGGAGCTACCTCTGAAAAATCCAGCAATGGATTCTCACCTCTATGAGCAACCTCATCAGCCCTCATTTGATCATGCCCGCCCATACTAGAATAAGAAGGGGATCGAGTATCTTGATCCTCGAGCTGCTTCACCATATCTCTCACCTGTTCCAGCTCCTCTGTCAACCTCTTCTTCCACTTCCTAATCTTTCCCCTTGACCTCAAAGCTGACAAATTAACCACAAGGTAAGAGTCCGGCCTCGTAAATCCGGAACCAAGCCCGTTCATGCCAATTTCCTCACCCTCGTCCACCAAGCTATCATCTTGCCCTCCATTATCCCCAGATGCACCATGCCACTCCTCATCCGGCCTAAACAGATGTGAAAAATCATCTTCTTCAGCTGACCTCACTGCCTGCCAACATGGCTGAGGAGCACTATACTTGTCCGCACGATTCCGCTTTTTCAATTTCCTTTCCCCTCTACGCTTCTCCACATCCAAAGCTCCGGAAGCCATGAAATCGCATGAATAAACACCACCCCAACGCCAAATTCAACAAACGCATATACCATAAACCCTATCCGAAACCTAAATCTCCCAATCGCTGACCACTCAACTATCCAACAACAACATTTGGACTAGGGTTGGGGAAACGCACAATCCTCGCCGCGCACAAATTCGATCCCGCACGAAGCTAGGGTTTCGGATTTACACCTCAACGACCTAATTACGAGCGAATTCCACGAAGCGGACACGAACTTCCTTCAAGGACTGAGTTCGATTTGGGGCTGGATAAACCCTAGAAATCTGAGATTCAATCACGATGGCGATCGATTTCATGATCGCTATCGGATTCTCAGAAAGTGACGTGGAGCTCACGCGCTGCATCAATCGTCAGCTGAAGTAAAATACCAAAACGATGCCGTGTTACAAGATCGAAATGCGTTTGTAGTTTATTGTGCTGGGCTTCGATTTTGAACATTAATGGGCTTCTAACAACGGCCCAAATAAAAAAGTAAGTCCACAGACTCTCGAAGGTTCCAACTTCAAATTGCTGGTTTTCAAGCTGCATGCCTGTTTAGATTCCGAGGTTAATGATCAGTTGATGTTATGAAACTGGTGTTGAATCTTCTTCGGATGAGTTTGCTTGCATAATGTGAAAAAAGGCCTAGAATTCGACCACGGCCATCCAATACGAGTTGTTACAACATTAATATTACTTTCGATAACTCAAAGAGAAATAATTATAAATAATAAAGCTTACATATTTATTTTGCCGCAAACGTTAAATCAAGGATGTTTATGAGAATAGTTGTGAAATGACACCCGCATGGGGCATGTAAACCAGCAGCATCATGTGCATTACTACAACCATGGAAAAGGGGCCCTCTAGTTTTGGGCATTCGAATTCTCACATGAGAATCCAAACATGTCCCAACTGGTCTGGAAAAAACACGGACACGTTTCGTGTTTTTTTTTTTGCAGCTCTCGATTCTCATTACATTCACATTCAACAGCCGAGCTTGATTCTTCCCTATGTTTGCCTTCTTCTTTTTGACATAAATTTTGTGTCGTTTATGGAATAAGGCCTTGTTCCCTAAATTTTAAATTTTCAATACTTAAGTTAAACTAAATTAAAAAAATCAATTAAGTTAAATTAAATTCAGTTAAATTAAATTAAATTTAGTACTGAAAAAGTAAACTCATCACCACCCTAACCACCACCGCTCACTACCATCACCCCAACCCGAACCACATCACCACCACCACCCTAACTACATCACCACCACCACTATCCCAACCACACCCCACCAACATCACCACCACCCCAACCCACCACTACCATCCAAACCACAACACCACCATCCCAACCCACCACCACAACTCCAACCACACCACCCCACCCCAACCCACAACCACTACCATAATCATATCACCACCACCACAATATACTTATTTAATTTCCAGATCTTTAATGCTAAAAATATGTTTATAAATGTACTTAAATTTAGTTCAATTAAATTAAATTAATTTAAAGTAAGTTAAATTAAATTAAATATAAATTAAGCTCTAAAACCCTAAATTGTCGGAATTAATTATTATTAAATTAAATTAATTATGATAATGAATAAGGGGGGATATAAATTGGGGAAGGCAACTTTCTGTCAAATCTTCTTAACTCAGTTTTTCGAATCGGAGCTTCGAGAGTTGCGAAGGTGAATTTGTCTCTCGATTTTGACCGATTCGAATTTTGACTTAGATGTTGGTTTGAGCGCGGTGGCTTTGGTTGTGACGGGTCGGGCTTTTGTAGTTTTGTTTCATATTGGGATGCGATTTCTAGGGTTTCTGGTTTTGATTGAAATTGTTTGATTTTGGTTGGGTGGTGGGTGGGCGAGTTTAGGGCTTCGTGGTTATCTGGTGGAATTGTTTGATGTGGGAGGCATAGGTTTCTCATTTATGAGGTTAATTTTCTGATGGGGGAGTTTGGGTGTGTTTCTGATGTTCTATGTGATTAGCTTATTGTTATGAGATTAGGGTTTGGTGTGTCCTGAATTGCCTGAATTTTGCAAAAATTGGTATGCGACCCTGATAACTGTTTGTGTCGATTTAACTGTTGTATGGGAATGTCACTATTCGATCCGCTAAATTTGGCGTTGTGTTCATAATAGATTGAAGATACAATCTTGTGTTGAAAGATGGGTAAGAGGAAAGCGAAGGCAAAGCCAGCCCCCAAGAAGCGAATGGACAAGCTAGATACTGTTTTTAGCTGCCCATTTTGCAATCATGGAAGTAGTGTTGAGTGCCGAATGTAAGCCTCTCTACTTCTACACATGTCTCCTTCCCAATTTTTTAGCACTGGTTTTAGTTGTTTTCGTGTAGTGGTAGGAGTCACACGTGCTGTCATGCGTTAATTCTTCTTAGATGGCTTTGCGTGTAGCATATAGCTGTGTATGAAGCATAATAACATACAAAAACATTAATAATGGTGCAAGATTTGGTTATTCAGTAGTTTCGTCTTGCCTTGATTATATATCGGATAAACATTGTAAACGGCTTATGAAGTCATCGAGGGACATCTATACTGGAATGAGTCTACTGATGATTCGGGGTTAAAAAATCTGTCAGCCTATGGTTTTCTTTTTCTGTTTATTATAGCGTGGTATCTTAGCATTTTAACGGAACAATCTACGTGGTTTAGTGATATGAAAAACTTGATTGGAGAAGCTGTATGCGGCATTTGCCAAGAAAGTTTCAGCACAACTATCACAGGTATATATCATAACCGAATGTTCAATGTGGCTAACCATTTATATTTCCTTAACCATGAGGATTCTTATATAAATATCCTGGCTGATTTTTATATCGTGCTGCGCACAGCTTTATCTGAGCCTATAGACATGTAAGTTATCTCGAATGATTTTAAATGGTGGAAATCTCACTTGGTTTGTTTGGGAAACACTGTACTGAGTATAAATGCATTTTCAACTTCAGATATAGCGAATGGATCGACGAATGTGAGCGTGTGAACAACCTTGAAGATGAGGATGGTTAAACCGGGCATGAAGCAGTATTCTAGAAGGCAGGACCTCTTAGTACTTACTAATAGTAGTTCAGCAGGAGTTTCGGAGCGTCTTCTTGTCTGCGCCTCGGTCCCTGCTCATGCTGTTCAATGACCTTTTCTGTAACATATTATCTAGTGGCAAACTGCTTGCCCCCGAATCATGTCGGTTGTGTTGCATCAGTGGATTTATTTTCATCAGTTTTTCCTGATGCACCATGGATCCCATGTACCTCATATCTGAGCTTATATTGATTCTAAGTAAAATACCAGCAAGAAAGAATGTTTTTCTATTCTTGTACCTCAAATTGAAGAGGAAATACCCTAACAACAACAAAAGGCTATTTTTTGATATTTGTCGAGGGCGCGTTAATGATAAAATGGACGTTAAATATTTCATCGATTTTTAATGACAAAATGAAGGTTAAATATCTTATCGATTTCTGATGGTCTCACGGGTAGAATTGAAAAAAAAAAAAAAATCTATTTTTGGATACTTAAAGAATTGTATATATTATTCTAGAAGGTTAAGTGCTAAGGTTTGGACCAAAGAATTGAACTGTGAGCACCTAAAAAAACAAAGCCAAGGAACATCACAAGGTCCATCCAACAATAGCAGAAAGCACGCTCGTCTCTAGCACACAATCCGACACCACTTGTCGCTGCTTCCCTGCTCCAGCCACCGACCCATTTCATCGGATAAAGAACCTGGGCTCATCAGCAACCCCTCCTCATGCCTGATCACAGAACAGCCAGCAGCAACCAGTTCATGTTTCGCTTCACGCAGGATGAGGTCAGCCGAAACAATTAGGGTGTTTTGGTGTCTTGATTTTCATCTCATAGACTCTGATTGCGCATCCATGGCCGCAATTTGGGCGTTGTGTGACCTAGAGGTTCTGGCTTAGAATTCCCAGAAAGTGGATTTTGATTTCAGAGTTCTTAGCTTTACGCATGTTTATGATTCTAGTCTTATATATGCTGCCACTGGGTTATGTTGTACCAGGTTGTCTCTACTTTCTCTGGTCTTGTTTTTCTTCATGTTTGAAATTAAGCACATTCTCAGTTCCTTTGGTTCTATTTTGTGGGAAAATGATGAAACTGAGCCCTTAAAATGAACTTGATCTGCTCAGAAATTGAAGGTTGATGTGTGTGGATATTTTGTTAGGTTGCGGAGATGGAGAAGTGGTTGGAAGATTTCAACAATGCCAGTCCGGCTGCTGAAGTCTTGGACGCTCTTGCCGTCAAATTCAGGTTTGCCCCGGTCCATGTCGTGCTGTTGGCTAAGTCATGTTGTTTCCTTGGTTGATAATGGGTTTGTATTTTTGAAGCAAAACAAGACATCAGGAAGGCAAAACCTACGTGCGATATGAGTCGGTATGTTTCTCAAATGATGACGTCATTTCAATGGAGTCTGATACTTTACATAACAGTGTATGGTTTTCTAGGTACAAAATTGGTTCAGGAAGAGGCGACATGCCATTAACAAGGCGAGAAAGGCTGCTTTACATTCTGTAAAATCGTCGAAACTGGCAGATCCGAGTTCTGCAGCCGAGATGGAAGAGTCACCTATGCCGCTTGAAGATGAGCTGAAAAATGACGACCAAGAAGCTTCGTGCAAAAGAAGCTCTGGAGAAGAAAGCTCTGAAGGCGGATCCAGGCACATTGTTTCCACCAGCAGTGTTATGAACTTTGTTGACGATGTTCTTGCTAGACTTGCCATGTTCAAGAGAGTTCAACCGGAAGCTTGCCGGAAGACTTATCTTGGCCAGCATAGTGCCGTTGATAAAGTACATCAAGCTAGAGCAACCTTGGAAAAGCTGGCAGGAACAAGTTTGGTTGATTTCAAATACTATCAGAGGGACTTTGGTGCAGCTATTGGCATCATCGTCGAGCAGGGGCTTCTTTCAAATATGGATAAAACTGAGCTGATGTTGCGTCAAGAGAGGATCCTGAAAATTGTTAAAGAGAATGAGCATGCAAGAGAAGAAATACACAAATGTAACGTCTTTATGGAAAAACTTACAGAGGCAGAGGAGAGTGCAAATAAGCTGATGAAGAAGGCTGATGTTCTTAAAGAGAAGTACAACAAGATTCCTCAAGAAATGTGTGATGTTTCCTGCAAAATATCTGAGTTGGAAGCCGCTTTAGTGCAGGCCAAGGCTGAACTGGAGATAATTAAGGGTGACCAGGATGACGTCGCTAGTAGACTTGCTGAATTATGTGAATCTTTAGAATCAGCCAACAGCCATTATATGAGCTTGAAATCCGAGGAAGACAGCATGATAAAAAAGCGAATCAGGACTGCGGAAAGGTTAGATAAAAACACTGAAGAATGGGTTCGACTTACCCATTCACGAGGATTTACAGGTAAGAAAAACCTGGTAGGAAATAAAAGAATTTCTAGGTATACATTCAACAGGAAGAATCACAACTGACAAAAATGATTGCTCGCTAATATATACTTTTTACCTTTTCAGATTTTGAAGGAGGGCTATGAAGCCTCGGAGGAGCAGCAGCATGACCATCGGAGGAGGCAGCTTCTTAACCTGCACATTTTCTCAAAAAGGCTTGCACTATATACACAGCTGCAATCCGATTGGTGTCCAGTGTCCTAAACTTTTGGGGTTTGTACTGTTAGAACTGTTGCATAATAACACTGTAATCCTTAGTCCTAAGAGTCAGACAGTCAGCTTCAATCCAATTCACAGATTTACTTCCCCTGAAGCTACAAATCTAACAGTACTAATTTTAAAAAAAATCAGTGATAATGGCGGCACACAAAAAACCTAGTTACATTTTTACAACATTATAATACTGACAACAGGAGTAATAACAAAAGTCGAGATCTTGCAAATAATGGAGCAGCAAATTGTTTCAACCCGGAGCTCAGATGGGTTATGTAAACAAGTCCAGCATCCAAGTCTGGAGATAACAATGGGATAACATCGGCAAGGCGAAGATAGCAACGACGATTCAAACAAATAACAAAATTGCTGCTTATAGCAAGTTGGAAAAAACCACCAAGTTAGCATATTCGCCGCAAATGATAGCACACATCCTCAAAAACCATACTCACCAAATCAGCACAAATGTATATATCCTAAAGAAGAGGAGCATCGGCCAGATGCAAACTGTGATATTGCTTCGCCCTGAGAATAAATGTTGACATGGAATTCGAGGGCCTACATAGATGTATACCTCAAAGACTCGACAATTTCAAACATGGAATTCAATGAGCAACAACAGTAGCAATGAGGTCAAAATCAAAGTCTCGGCTTTCTTGAGATATCATAAATTCAAAGGTAAGATCCAAGAAACACAAATACAAATGCATAATCAAAAAAGCAGGTTATAAGATAGTGTGATTACTTCCTGACCAGATCATCAGGAACAACCTTGAGCTGCTTACGCTGCTTAGACTTAGCAATCTTCTGCAGCGTTTTAGGGTTTGTAATCTTCTGCAACTTGGTCCCAGATTTAAGAATATTCTCCTGCTTCTTCTTCTCCCTCTCCACCTTCTTCCTCCTTTTCTCCACCTTATTATTCCTAATCTCCTCCTTCAGCTCATTAATCCTCTCCCTGTACGCCTTCTTGATCTCCTTCTCCTTCGCCCTCACCTCATACGGCGTCCCCTTCACGCTCACCTTCAGCGCCGACGACCGGTGCTTCCTCGGCTGCTTCCAATTCCTCCCCGACACCCTTCCCGGAATAACATCCCCTCCTTCGTACGTCGACACTCTCAACGAAGCAGGCTTGTCCGGATTGACGGCGGAGGGCACCGCTCGCCGCTTGAACGATGGAGTATCGACGTCCATCGATAAATCATCGTCGGCTTCACGATGAGCAGGAATCGCTTCCTCTGCTGCTTGCCCTGCTCGCTTCCTTTTGAAGGTTTTGCCGCCGAAGCCCTCGTCCAAGTTCCTGAAGTCGATTGTGCACGCCATTGCCGCCTCCGAGTATGAAAATATCTCAATCTCGCGTCTCTCTCTCTCTCTCTCTCTATCTATCTATCTAGGGTTCCATTATGCCGGTCCATCCTCCAATTCCCGGTTCACTGGTTAGACCGGTCCGATTTGGGCCCAATATACATATCCACCGGTTTGATTCAGGGAGACAAATCGAGTTTTTTGAAAGTTGGTGGGCTCAGCCCACATATATAAAAACCCAACAAGACTTTTTGTCGCTCTCGATGTCGTATCTGTCTCGGCCTCTGTTCCTTCCCCAGGTGAATTTTTCAGACAGTGAAACGCACACTCTCGACTCCTCTGACTTCAATTTCCGACAGCTCCAGCCTCCGAAAGCGCAGCAAAATGCGGGAGAGATACTCCTTCCGCTTCACGCACCACGAGGTTTAATTTCGACTCCATTCGCACGTTCTTTTCCGCTCTTCTGTTTTCTCTTCCCGTTTGATTTTGTTGATGATCGCGACAAGAAATAGTTTCTGGTTGGATTTGGTGTCCGGCGCTGCGCGATGTGCGTGCATGTGATGCGGCCATACGGCCATTTCCGATTTGTGTCGGATTGACCAGTGCTTGTTGCTCTATCGTTGGGTCTGATTAGGGTTTCTGATGTTGTCAAGATCGGATTTTTAGGTTAAAGTTTGCTGCTTTATGCTTCTAAATTTGCTTCGATTTTCTTTAGCTCGATCTGATTTTAAATCTTGTGTTTTGATTTACGATGTGAATGCGTGAAAGACTGTGGATTGAGTAACGAAAGATTTGGAAATGTCGCCATTTTGTGTTTCTCTACGTATGTGTCGAAGCAGTTGATTTGAAAGAGGCCTCATTTTGGCATACAAATCCCACCGCAACGATTAGTAAGGTTTTGGGCGTTGTAACGGATATAACAGTCTATGATCCCAATCCCCTTTCGGCACGCGTAGAATGGCGCATGACAAACTTGATCCTGTGTGAATAAAATCTTGATCTCTGTTGATTCTATTAGAATGTGGTTTTTGCCGACTGTCAGATTTTTTACCATGGTTGTCTACCAAAGCATTGGAGTGTCGGTGTGGTTACTAGTTTGAGATGTTTCTAACCGTTTGATTTTTTTTTTTCCGTTGATGAAGATCGAGGAGATGTGGCATATTTTTGAAGGAAACAGTTACTCCAGGCCCCCGAATGCTGAAATGAGAGGTCTTGCTGTCTCATTTAGGTTAGTGTCTTATGCGTCAGCTTATTCTGATTTTATTTCGCTTATGTTCGTTCTGAGTGCAGTTGGATTCTTGTTTTTACAGCAAAGCAAGGCAACAGCAAGGGATGGCCTGTGTCCGTATGGAATCAGTAAGTTATTTTTTACGTTACTAAAAATATTTGATGCATACGACTTTTCTCTAATTTGGCCTCAAATTTAAGGTTCAAAGATGGTTCAAAAGAACCCGTCGCGCTTATATGAAAGCAAACAATGGTGGGGTTACTGGAAATGCAACAAAATCAACAAGGACCGCTCTAAATGACCAACCGTTAAATCAGAAATTTAGTTCTGATGAAGAGACAACAGAAAGGAGTAGCTCGAGGGAAGAAGGCACCGAAAAAGAAATGTTAGAGAGTCCAAAATCTGATGAAAACTTAACAGACGATGACCCCCAAAACATTGATGTTTCAAACTCAGTCGAGCGCATGGATGTTACTTGGCAGCAACGTGTACTTTCTCTGCAAGGTCCTGTATCTGAAGTTGATAGCGTTCTCGCAAGACTGGTAAGATACGGAGAGGCTCAGTCAGGAGCCGGTTCAGAGCTGATTCTCAGGAAGCCGACTGAATCAAGTAATTTATTCACCGTTGGTCAAGCCAGAGAAATCTTGGAAAAGCTCAAAGAAACAAGTTTGGTTGACTATAGAAAATATCAAGAGGATTTCAAGTTTGCCATTCAGATTATTCTCGAAAAGGGTTCGCTTTCAGAAACTGCAAAGGCTGAGTTGTCATTGCTTCCGGAAAAGTTACACAAGATTTCTGTAGAGAATGAGCGGATTAGGAAGGAGTTGGCTGACCGCGAAGCTTTCATTCAAAAGCTCCAGGAATGCGAAGAAAATTCTAACAAGCTGATCGAAAAGGCTAATGTATTGGAGAAGAAGTATAACTCCTTTCCTAAAAAAATGTCAACTTTTTCTCGCAAAATAGTGGAACTCGAAGCTGCCTTGCACCATGCTAAGGCTGAAGCTGAGAAGTTGAAGTGCGACAAAGAAGACGTCGCTGCAGAACTTGCTCGATTAGCTGAACATCTGCAATCAGCCAACACTCACTACAAGATTTTGAAAGCAGAAGAGCCAGCTGTGATTGAGAATCGGATTAAATTCACCGATTATCTGCAGAAGAACACAGAAACATGGGTTAAAATTACCAATACAAAAGGTAAAACACTCAGAGAAAGTTTCCACTCACAAATTAAAACCTAGCTTGATTAAACTCATGCCCTTGTTCATTAATATTTATCCGTGCCTCATGGACTTGTTTTCTGCAGTTATATGAAGAACTGGTTATTTTCTGGAGCAGTGACGACGGTGGAAGGTACCTTCTAGAACTTCATTTGCTATATCATCTTGCTTCATCTATTATTATCTAGAACTGGTTATTTGCGGGAGCATTGATGAACAGTGAAGCTTGGTTTCGGTTACCTGTTGATGTTTATGACACTAATTTTTACTGTTATCGAGATGGCATTAGCTTCCCATTTTGGAGATTCACACGATAATCGGGCAAAGTTGTTGATAGGATAAGCAAGTTAGTTTTGATTACAAAGTTCCCTTTCATGTTCTGACAAAAAATTTACACGGCCGCAGGTACATTATTGGAACGCAACTGTGCTCTGAAGATGACATCATGGATGCAAAAAAAACCTCCCCAACCGCAGCTGCCTCAGCCGTATGCTCGCTCCTCCACCCCCCGAGTGCCCGACAAGCTCAACCACAGATTGATCTGCTCGTGCGTGGCCCGACCAGCACAACACATACTGATCTATCTACTCACAGGACTGGACATTCTCATCTTGCTTTATGTGCTCTCACCAGCACACCCACATTTTGGTAAAATTTTAGGTTTCTGTTCAGTGCCCCAAACTTTTGCAGGCTGTAAAATTTATCTCTAGACCTTCACCATGTCTTGGATATTTTTCTCTAGTCCTAAATTCTTTCATGCGACTTTGTTCTGTGTTTTTTTTCCAGTAAGCCCTAATTCTTCTTTAACGGAAACATGAGAATCAAGGGTGTTTGGACACGAGGACAGAAATATTACCGTTCAGTTTTCTCTTTAAACCCGTAGCCAACCACCGGTCAATGCCTTCCTGTAAAACTAGGCTTATCAAAATCATTTCATTTTGCGAAAACAGAAATAAGAATGGAATATCTTGTTACGAAAGTGGATAGTTGTAAACCGCATCCAAACAGATTGGGCCAGACTGGATTGGGCCGAGACAAACAAAGGCCCAACAAAAGAACGTATAACGCCACGTAAGCAAACTACCAAACCCAACGACCATAACTACCAACCGTCCGACAGTTAGACAAACGGAGAAGCAACAAACAAGGCCATCCACAAAACACGTCTCGGAATCGCACCATTTATAGCCCCAACAGACGACAACATAAACAACATCATCATAAATGGCCAACTCCAGCCTCCTGATCCGCCTCCTCCTCGCCATGATCATTTTGTCATCAACCGCTCAGTCCCAAACATCCTTAAACAGCTCGAGCATTCGCTGGATCGAAGATGAAGAGGACGACAAGTACCCGACAATGGAGTCGTCGGATCACGGAAGAGCTCTAGCTCAGAAAACCAAGTACATCAGCTATGGCGCGCTTAAGAAAAACTCAGTGCCGTGCAACAAGAAAGGCTCGTCTTACTACAACTGCAACAGCAGGCAGAAGGTTAACCCTTATCAGCGCGGCTGCAGCAAGGTCACCAACTGTTACAGATACACAGACATGTAGTAGCGTTCTGGGTAGGCTGCATTCTTGCGTTTTTTTAGGTTAAGAAAATATCTGCTCTGTAAATTCTCTGCAGATTGGTTTGAATTCTGTCTTTTGTTTTTCTGTTGAGGGTTGGAGAAGAAGGGTTTCTTGTAATAACAGCTTCTGCTTCCTTTTCGGACCGGTACAGCCTAGCAAAAAAAAAAAAAGTCGATAATAAAATTGCGTAGTTTTTGCATTTTGCATTTACTGAAGTAGTAGAATGGGATGGAACAAATTCAACAGGTTCCAGAATTGCAGAGGCTGTAGAATACAAAATAAGCTCGAAACGGGCAAGTGGATAAATAGCATAAAAAACCAGAGCTTACCGAGTTTAAGGATGGGATGAACGAGCGGCAACGGGTGTGGTAAGAATTGAATGAACCCTGGTGACGAAAAGGAGGAGATATATATACTTTACTTCAGAGAGTAAAAACCTTGCGACGGGGAGATTTAAGTTTGATGAAATGGTTGAGCTCAACTGCCAGAGACGAAATATGAGGATTTTGTTGATAGATGGTTTCTAAGGCTGTTGTTGTTGGGATCTTTTGATTTTGGCCTTGTCATTGCGTGAACGTCTGGCTGCTTCTTGTATGTGACGATCGTGTTCTTTCAGCATTTTATCCACGTTGCCAGCTTGAACGAGAAGCGGCCCTGAATACTGGATTTTATGAGCTTGTGTGCTGTACCCAAGCTGGCAAAAAATACGAGGAAATTTAGAGATATGCATGTGAGCAGGAAAAGGCTTAACGTGTTGATTATTTAGTGAAATACTTACGAGGATTGGATCTTTGTGGGTTGCTCGTTCTTCATCTCTTGTCTTCTGATCCATAACTGGGAATCCTGAATGTGCTTGATGCTTCTGATCATCTAGACCCGTTGATTCTGGTTGTGATGAGTTGAAGGATCTTGGGAACCTGCCAAAGCGTCTTGTCCCTTTTGGACCATCATTGTTTGGATGACTTGATTTTCCCCAGCCCTCGCTGAACAAGGAGTTTTTTCTTGCAGCAACTAAGCCTGACATTGTAGATAAATCAGCTCCCATTGAAATCTTAGGTGCCTCCTCGGCATTTTTGCCAGTTTTAGTCCAAGCAGCTCTATTAACTAGTGGCCCTGAATGCGAGGCTCTCTTATGGTGGTGAGCACCCTGGGTTTCAATGCAGGATTCTTCAGAAACTTGTAAAGGTCTAGGAGGGTCTATTGGAAATCCAGAAGCAACTTCTTCTGTACGAGGATTGAACAGCTCGCTCCTGCTCTTGGAATCAGGCTGGTTTTTCCTCTTCTGCAGGCAAAATCACACATCAGTCGAGCTCGCAAAAAGAAAAAAATTATGTGTTTGATTGCACATAAATAACATCCACAAGAATCAGATTTCGGCTGGCACAGAAATCTGTTGCCATCAATCCATAAAGCAAAACAATACAATTCAAAGCACAAGATGCGACCTAATACCAACAACTAAGAGTGCCGAGTAAAACACTTCCAGATTGCAATCATCTCCCGTAATAATGCAAATCATTTTCACAACAAACCTGAATTGATGCAACCAGCTCAGCATTGGCCTCAGGTGCTGGTACTGCTCGAGATGCTCTGGATTCTTTTCGTTCAAGATCAAGTCTCTGGCCCTTTCCACCG
Organism: Umbilicus rupestris; assembly: GCA_963678935.1. Classification (NCBI taxonomy): domain Eukaryota; kingdom Viridiplantae; phylum Streptophyta; class Magnoliopsida; order Saxifragales; family Crassulaceae; genus Umbilicus; species Umbilicus rupestris. The sequence continues at coordinate 11,525,976 of OY787621.1, forward strand.
GCTGCTCGTTGTCTACATGGAAGTAAATTGTGTACCTTAACAGTTTGCTAGGAGAAACATCAAAGAACAAAGCAGTAGCACAATCAACTGATGTGCCGGCATTTTGAAAATGCCTGAAGTTTCATTTTTGGGAGTGTGCACAAGTTGTTGCTCGCGTTGCAAATTTATCGACAAATATAGCACAACAATACTATGCAGAGGCTAATGTGATGCTACCAAGGGTTTATTTCATGATATTATTTCAATGGTTGATCCTTCTGCATCAGATTACTGATTCTTTACCATGACTTATGAATACCTATACGATAGAACATCAATTCGATAACTGCATAACTTGAACAAATGTTTACCTTCTTTCCTCATCCCGCAGCTTTGCATCAAACTCTTTACTAGGAGGATAATTTGGTAAGCTTGAAGGATCACAAGGAAGTGGTTTTGTTGCGAAGAACTGATAAGTAAAAAGAAAAACTGCAGGTTTTAGGAAGAGAGGTTGAAACGATGTGATCCAATAAGAATTGTGGTCACAAGACAGTTTTTTGCAAGTGTGATACAACCAATGGCTATTTAGTCAGTTCACCATTATTACAAGTTGTACATATATAGTGGGTTATTAAGCTTCTTACCTCACTCTTGAGAGCAGAAGCCGCAGATCCACGATCAGCAGGATCGATTGCAAGCAGAACTTCCATTAGAGCAAGTGCAGGTGCAGGGAATTCTTTAAATGTCTCTGCCACACAACGTTTGTAAGGCTGTTGAGGCTTAAATATGGTTGCATGCGGTAATTTTGATTTCCTCCAATAGTCTTCGGAGGGTGAACCGCAAAGCTTGAAAATTTTATGCAGCTGCTCCACCTAAAAGCACATGAGGGATTTTGCACAAATCCATGAGTAATGTAGATTTATACATTGATTAGCTAAATGAAAATTAACAAAGAGGTGGCCAAACAAAAGCACCTCTGTTCTTCCCGGCATTATTGGCTTTCCGGCATACAACTCCGCCAAAATACAACCAGTACTCCATAGATCCACTGCCGCGCCATAGTATGTTGCTCCAAGTAAGAGCTCTGGGGGCCTGTACCAGAGTGTTACAACACGGCTTGTCATGGGCTGATTATGACGGGGATCAAACATGCTTGCCAGGCCGAAGTCTGCAATTTTTAAGATCCCATTGTTGTCAATAAGAAGATTAGAGCCCTTGATGTCACGATGTAAAACACCCTGACTATGGCAATGCTCCAGCCCACGTAGCAGTTGTTGCACGTAACATTTAACCTGCTCACAGAACAAAACTTGTAAAATTAATTAACAACATAAGTTAGCATCATTGCAAATATCATTTATTTCACCTAAAAAGAAAGAGAAAACTGCGCAATACTGATCACAACAAAATGTTGATAAGTATTACCTGTGACTCAGTAAACTGAAGATCAGGATGAGATGCAAGTCCAGCAAGGTCATGCTCCATATACTCAAAGACAAGGTATAGACTGCATGACATTCTTGATGTGACAAGTCCCTCGAGTTTTATTACATTTGGATGATTAAGTTTGCGTAGAATGTGAATTTCTCTTGCCATAAATCGAACACTTTCAGGCTCGAGATTGTCAAACCTTACTTTCTTCAATGCAACAATTTTATTTCGAGTAAGATCACGAGCCCTGTATACATTACTATAAGTTCCTTGGCCAATCTGCACAATCAATAAAGCAATACCAATCAATCTATGTGACTTGAATGTAGCAAAGTATGTTTCAAGAAAAATATCAAACAAGTAATGAACTTTGCAGACCAAATTGCAGCACGCTGTTGCTACATTACACTTGCAAGGACAAATCAGCTAACTTCAAATTGGAAATATAAAAATAGGAAGAAAAAACACCAACGATGAATTTATTCGATTTCAAATTAGCAAAATCTCTTTGTCTTGGTAAATATAATATTTATCAAGTAATTCAAAACATAGAAATGTAAGGTTCCATAACTAACTCAAGCATTTACAAGCATCATGCTACAGACAGGGAAGTTTTTGGCACCAAAACTCTTCTTTGCCAGATTCATTTGTTACTTTTTAATCTACAAAGTTATAAATAAAACCTGTTTTAGAGCATTCTAGATAATGGTCATAAGAATTTGGGTAATAGATAACTGGAAATCACTTACTACCAGAAATGTAACTGAAATGGAAAAAAAAGAAGCATACTTTATCAAGCTTCTCAAAAGAATCGGCACGTCTTGGTACCCATCCCTTAATAGCTTCCCCAGCAACAGCAGCAAGCCAATGAGGCCAACCTGCTGAAACATATTCTCCTTCAATTGCTTTAGGCATACTTATGATTGCAGGATGACGTGCAACCAAACAGTCTGGGTCTGTTTTCTCCCTTTTTCGTTCAGGATTCTTACTGTGCACTCTAGCAGATCCATTGGTCCTTTTATCATATAAAACAGAGTTTTCATCACAGCCATCGGATCTGTCCCTATGCCGACCACCTTCTTCCCTTCTTGAAACCCCAGTATAAACTTTAACCTCTGAAGGAGCCTTGCTCGACAACTGATCTCTAGCACTCCCTACACTGTCTTCCACCGACGAGGTTTTACAGCATAGAGAGCCCATTACACAGCCCGGTTGCCGTCCCTTTATCTACTTACACATTGATCACAATTTCCGAATCCAACTGCCAAAAGTTTGATCTTCTCCATTCCCACTAGCATGTTCAAATCTAAAAAACAAAACTAACCAGATTCACATATCTCAAGGATTTGCAAAAACAAAACAAATCTTGAGAATCCAAAGCATCTATCAGTATCAATACCAGCAGCTTAAAAGTTAAACCCCCAATCTCCACACCAGTAATGAAATCAGTTCACTCTATCACAAGATTCACCACCTCCTTGCACACAATTCACAATGCAGACCCCCACAAAACTAAACGCATCGAACCCAACAAAACAAATACCACCCAAAATCCCAGATCCAAACTACTCACGCTCAACAAATCAGATCTCAATTCCACCCAGATTTCAACACAATAGACTGTCAGAACATGAAAGTGGACAAATCTGGAAATTGAGGGAAAATGATGCAAATAAATCACCTTGTTGTGTACAGCGCTGTGGAAGAATCGAGACGCATGAATCGGGTCGATAGGAGGAAACAAATTTAGGGAAAATCTCTCGGTGGGAGTGAACTAGGGTTTGGTTCAATCTGTGTAGATATTTGTCACGTGAGCTGTCGACACAAATGGATATTAGTTTCACTGTTTTTCAATTTTGGCTTTTTTTTAATTAAAAAAAAGACAAAATATATAGAAGTGGGCCCTACTTATTTATTACCTTAAAAAATATCAGCCACACTTTTGACATATAATTAATCCTTTAATTATAAAATTAATATTGTCCAAAGTATAGTTTATCAACTGGTTGCACTCAGTTTATTTTTATGAGGAAAAAAGTGCATTTATTTAATTATTATTCATCCCTCCCGTGGATGCTTTTATTACTGTCTCGTATCGATTACGTGGTTAATAAAGATCATCATGTTGTTGATTATCGCCCGTATAAATAGATGATAAGATGTTCTGTATGACCTGTGCTTGAACCGATCAGATTTATTATTCGTAAGTATCGACAGAGTCAATGGGATTATGGGGAAAGGAAACAAAAGTGCAAACTCACAAATTTTCAGGACTACAAACTCAGAATTTGGGAACAAATTTTAGTGAAGATTTATGCTCTGTTAAAAGAAGTGAAATGAGAATTCACAAAACTGTGACACACTTTCTCTAGCGTTCAGTACCTGACAATGTCCTGTAGGCAGTCGTAGAAATGGGATATGCCGATTTTTTCATGGCCTGAGTAAATGTTGTCGGCAGCTCCGCCGTGTTCGCCTTGAGCAGCCATTTCTACTAGCATGTACAGCTTTTTGATTGGCATCTGTGTAGACCATAAACACAAGTTAGATAACTGATTTTAGTGGAGGTTTGGTTTCTACAACAACCTTTTTTGCCGTAAGCGAGGAGGATAAACTTACATCATTTAGAGCCTCAGCAGCTGCGTCAACATCTTCCTCTGCGAAAACGTTTAGTTGTTCCAGTACCTGGATAAAAGAATGGGGAGGTGGAGATGAAATGTAACGAGGTGGAAGCTTATGTTTGAATGATGACGACAATGAGGGGAAATAGTACCTTCTTGGCATCTTCGGTTTTCAAAGTTGGAACATGGTGGGAAACTGAGAAGGCGTCCCTGATGCCAACGGACTCTAAGAACGACGTTTCACTGGTTGTTCCAATAACTAACATATTCTTGCCCTGTAAATATTTTAGTTCGTTAGAGCAGTTGGTCGACAGATATAGTTTACTTTTTGGGTTGACATTACAATACTATCTTATAGTTGGAAAAAAGGAAAACATCATAAAAGACAGATACGTGCTCCAAAGCAACAGGATTCACTAGCAACGACGTTACAGAACAATTAGGGGGAAAAACAGGTTTCGAATTGGACCTTTGGAGGCAGACGCTTCAAGAGGACCAACAGAGTTTGAGAAATGACATTTGAAAACCGTGGGCCAATAGGTACATATTCCAGTAGCCTGGAATAAAAAGCACAAGACTCGTCAATGAATCAAGAACCTATTATGACACAACTTAAACACAAAGCATAAAAGCCTGAAGATAAATGGTACCTCTCAATGTCATCGAGAACGACGATGCTTAACTGTGATTTATATGCATCTTCGAAGACCTGATATATTTGTAGAATAATGGGGTATCAAGATTTTCCTGAACTCTAACAAAAAATAACCTAATATATTGATCTACCAAAACAGTTTCCTATAAAAGGGAAGAATGCAACGCAATTTTTTAATAAAACAAATAAAGGCCACAGGAAATCACCTTCACAATTTGTGCACATTTACTGCCTTCACTGAGGCCAATCATTGTCTCGGCTGAAATCTGTATGGAAGGAATATTGAGGATCAGTAGAATATTTGCAATGGTGCCGCACATACAAGAGCACTAGGACTGACAAAAAATCAGAATAGCATTAGTGTCGTACAATCTTGACGTATGGAAAGTCACTGTCAATGCCAATAGTAGCTGCCAATGCACTTTTACCACTGCACAACGGAACTTACATGTTTTAGTTTAATCAAAAAAAGGCCAAGTACTCTATGATATTAACTGCTCAATAACAATAAAAAAACGTGAACACTTGCCTTCCACTTGGGCCCTCTAAAAGACAGGTGACAAGTGGACTGCCTTTGCTCACTTTCACTTGCTCAACAAGTAACATAGCTCTCTTATAAATGTGCTCATGTCGTTCGCCACATTGAGTCATGCCATTAACTCTGTAATCATATTAAGCACGGTTAACAATTCTGTGTAACCAAACACATCATGTTCAAGAGAATTTACTATAGACAATTAGCAGAGAAGTAGTTACTGCATCCAAATGCTGATTTGCTCAGCAACTAGCATACAAATGAGTCCTAGAGTACCTAATACGTAATTTGGGCACATGCGAAGGAGAAAAACTGTATCTTGTCACATCTTTCAGATGAGCAAAATTCAATCCAAAGATCAAAATTTAAAACATCAATCAAGCAGACTTCTTGTAAACATTACCTGCAACGTTCAAGGTCGTCAGTCGAGGCCCCAAATGCAGGTTTTATTTCATACAGGGCATTTAAAAAATCTTCCATGGTAACCTTTATACTTTCTTCGTCTATTGCTTTAGTAAGATCGTCTAAACTGATTTGCCTGTTTAAGGCATAAGAAGCAGCACTTTTTACGACACCTTCGAGCTCAGCTCCACTATAGTTCTTTGTCCGAGCAGCTACATAACAAAAGATGATTCATTTACATGCAGTTTTATTCCATACAACGCATAACATCTAATCACAAGTAAATCAAATTTACCAAAAAGGGATGGTGAAAAGAACAAATCCAACATATCAAATGAATAGTAATCAACATACCAAGTTCTTGCAAGTTCACATCTGGAGCAAGAAATGAATTTTCCTTCATTTTGTTGGTATGGATTTGAATAATCTGTAACCGTCCATTCTCATCGGGAAGGCTTATCTCCACTTGGACCTCCAGACGTCCAGGCCTACCAATCAAAAGAATGGAAAATATGTAAAATAATTTACAAAAGTCAAAATGCATCAGGGTTGAATTCTAAAAAGTACAAGTATATTCATGCATATATCCGCACATTAAATCTAAAATGTTGACTTCTAAAAAGTCAAGTATATCCACACATATATGAAGCACATAAAATCTAAGATGTCAGTAAGAAAGAGCTATCACCTTAGAAGTGCCTCATCGAGCAAATCTTTTCTATTTGTCATCCCAATGAGCAAAACATTATTCAGTGACTCAACGCCGTCAATCTATAAATGCATGTCCATACAAATAAGTAGAATGTGATGGATAATCAACAAGCCAGCTCAGGATCAAATTTCACACTACAAGTGTCAACCTTTGTAAGAAGCTGGTTAACAATGCTGTCATGGACTCCAGTCCCATCTCTAGTTGAGCCTCTAGACTGCATGGGCCAACAAACAGAAATTAGGCATCGAGTGCTGAAGGAGAAAAAAGGAACTAGGTGACCGAAGAACAAACTCCTTTTCGCATATATATTTGTTTAGCATGGAACATGTCATGCAACTTTATATTACCTCAAATATATTTGTTTAGCATATATACATTGATAGTAGTTAATTTCCATGCCAGATAAATCCTTGTGAATTGTTTGTAACTTCAAATACAAAGAGGAAGCACTAAAATACAGCTCAGAGATCAGCAGGAATACCTTACAGATTGCATCAATCTCATCAAATATAATAACGTGCAAGTCACTTTGATCCCCTGAGATAAGAATTCATTGTATCAAAACAAGACGTATAGAAAATATAGAAAATCTGAATTATCTTACCGCGGCTTCTTTGATCATTCTCAGCATCAGCAAACAAATCCCTAACGTTCTTTTCAGTTTCACCAACAAACTTGCTGAGAACTTCAGGTCCATTGACAATCTAAATCAACATAAGCATGACAGATTAGAAAGGTTGATAGTCAAAGCAGGTAGACATTGCAGTAACTATCATCAATTCCAGAAGTGTCACATAACAAGCCAACACAATACGGAGCAAGCTGTAAGCTAAATGATACCATTCTGTACCTTTGGATCACGTCCATTCAGCATTTTTCCAATTTGTCGAGCCATTAACGTTTTGCCAGTTCCAGGAGGTCCATACAACAACATTCCCTTGACATGCTTGATACCCAATCTTCAGCATAATAGTTTTAGTGAGCGACATATATTCAATTAACCATAGCTTTTAACAACATAAAACATACTGAACATCAACTATTACTTATTCGTAACATGGGGTGGAAACACCCTGGAAGCAAAAGCTCTACGAAATATATCAGCAAATTCCGCGCTCAAGCCACCAATGCCCAAAGATTCAAGATTAAATTCCTTATGTCTAAAGATATTGCTGCTTGCAGCTTCACGTTGGTTAACTATCTGCAAAATAAAAACAATAAAAAACAGATTATCCCATTAGTTTTTACCTAACTTGCACCCAAATTGAAAAAAATAAGTACTGGTATTATAACAGCGAAAAGTTACACGCAAGGAGAATGATTTTTTGTCATACAATGTTACTAGAAGAGTTTAAGTAAATGCATTGCTAGTAAATAATACGGATCGTCTACTTGCACAAACACAGCACGTGGCAATCAAGTAAGTTCTGACACATAATAGCAAATGTTAACCCACATCACCTTTATTCCACTGGAATTTGGAGCTTCAAAGACGATATAAGTATCATTTGAGATCATTCCTCTTTCAATATTGTTGGCTTTCTCATGCCCTTCTACAGTGGCTTGAGTGACTGTAAAAATGAAACCAGCTCCTAAATATTCAAATGTAACCCTCTGTCCAGCTGTCATCACCTATGAAAAAAAATATTTTTTCAATTAGTTGCATACTTCAAGCAAGTGAAATTAAACCTGAAAGCTCACACTGTAAACTAGCTAATCTCACAAGCAAACACACTACTCAACTAACCACCATACTATCTATCACCCAAACAACCACAAGAACAAACATTTGAAAGGATATTGAACCTTCAACAAGACTATTATGCTTGTTTAGGTTGAAGCATGAAAGAAAAATGAGCGGAGGTAAATAAACAGTTTTAGACCTCTAAGAAGAAGAAAAAACAGTTTAAATTTGTCAGCTATAACTAGTCCAAATAAGCTGTATTCAAGTTAGTACATTTAGTTGCGCCTCTTCTCAGGGTGCATTTTTGCAACTAATACTTTACTTGAAAAAAGGAAGATGCGTGCAAACTAAATAATGTCAGATTCTAACCTGGTTATTAAATCTTTTCCGAATCTGCTGAGCTAGAAGAACAGCATCGATCTGATAGCCATAAGATGCAAACACAACGATAGATAGGCAAAATCTAGTCAGCAATAGAAAGTAAAGGCCAATTTAACTTTAGGTATCTGGTCGAATTATGAATGTTGTTAACTACAAAACATAAGATGCAAAAGAGTATTCATGGACAAAAACCTGTTCTTCCTTAGTTCCCTTCTTCACAAACTCTAATTCAAGTGTAAGCAATGCCAAATAAAAATCTTCAGGTGGCACAAATCTAAAATAAATCATCACAATCAAATTAAAGAAACATCTCCCACGAAACATATAACGAAGGTAAGGGTCATGTCATCCTCTTACCTAGCCACACGTATACTGTCCCCGGTTGAAACTCTTGCATGCCGGCGTTGGATAGCATTTAGCCCTATCTGGCCTTCAGGCACGCTTCCATGAGAAGTATATATCAGTTAAGAACAACAGAACCTCAGCCACAAATTTTGCAACTAATTCAAAGATAAATTTTCAAACAAGTATTTAACTTTTCATCGAAACCTAGAGAATCTCCTACATTAAGTACTCAGATTTCACCCATTCAATACTCATCCACACCATTTCATATTTCCAGCAAAAATACCCAATCATCAGACTATCGCATCCGACCACCCAACATAAAACCCTACACTGAAATTCCTCACAAAAACTCACTGACAATCAACAAACGTACACAATTCAAAATGCAATACAGCAATCACACAACATTAAAATCAACAATAAAGGATATGATATCGTCAGCACAAACGCATCGCCGACTGACGCGAGAGCGACGTCCGATCCAGGTACCAGAAACTTCCTGGCATCAGATGGCGAGCAGTATGCGTGATTCGTGTACGCGAGATCTCGAGCCGGCGTGTTGGTCACGATCATCGTCATCTCTGATCCATGCCCTAACCTCCCCGCCATTTCCACTCTCACTTGATCTTCAGCAACAAGCTCCTCACACCAATCGGATCAAGAAGAGAGAGAGAGAGCAGTTGGCTTCGGCTGTAAGAATTCGAAGAAGGAAGAAGATGAGGCCGTCGACGGTCAACGAAAAGTTTGACTTTCCTAATTTTCAATTCAGACCCTGAAGTTTCTGCTGATTACAATCAACGGGAGCAATTACAGAGAAGGACGTGAAGTACTGAACTGAGCTCTGCGATCTGCAGAAGGCTCAGAATTCGCAACGGGAGATGAATCCGTCGAAGATTTGTACGGCTCTGTCGTCTTCGTCGAGTTCCAGTAGTAGCACAAAGGCGTGGATCGTGCATGGTTTGGTGGCCGGAGTGGCCGTCGCCGTTGCCGTCGGAGCTCATAGGTACGGCTTGTTCAGATTGACCAAGTTTCGGAGCAGAGTTGTGGGGATCATACCTGCTCGCCTCGCCTCGTCTCGCTTTCATGGCAAGCCTCTTGTGCCCATTTTGGGCAAGCCGATGATCCAGGTATAGTGAGTGATGCGATCCTTCAGAATCTTGAGATTTGAACTTTTATGATTTGTCAAATTTTGGATCGTTGTTGATGTGAGCATTGGCATTTGTTCAATTGTTCTTCAGTAAGAGCTGAGTAGGTCTAGGGTTTGCTGTAGATTTGGATTTGCAGAAGCTGTAAATTTTGGATCTTGTTCAGATGCCATAGCTGATTGTTTTGGATCTGGTGTTGAAAAGTGTAGTGTAAAGTTGATCTCATGGAAGTGATTTTATTTGGCAGAGAACTTGGGAGAGGGCAAAGCAGGCGTCCACTTTGGATCATGTTGGTATGTTTTTCAAAATCGACACTTGCTTGTTGTTGTATGATAGGCATTCAGCTGGTTCGCAGTGCGGCTGGTTTTTATCCCGGAATATGTATCGTTTTCTGGTTATATGTAGTGCCGAAATCGGACAGAAAGATCATATATACCTATAAAACCTGAATATGCAGTGTGTTCTGGTTGTATCTTGTTTTTTTTAATCATTGTGTATTTAATTTGTATTTTTATGTGATGCAGTTGTTGCGACAGATGATGAAAAGATTGCAACATGCTGTCGAGAATTCGGTGCTGATGTGATAATGACATCAGAATCTTGTCGCAATGGTACGGTATCTAGTTTGGTTTTGTAGTGTGTTTCATGTAGGATTATTTTGACAGTGTTGTTTTTCATTTTTCTTTCTTAAGGCACTGAACGTTGCAATGAAGCACTTGACAAGCTCCAGGCAAAATATGATATTGTTGTGAATATTCAAGGGGACGAGCCTCTGATTGAGCCAGAGATCATAGATGGGGTAGTTAAGGCTCTTCAGGTATGTTTAGATGACTGACTGTACTGTTTTCAACAGAACTACTCAGATTACTCATTTTGAAAACAAAAGCTACTGACGTTGATATAATTCATAATTTGGACCTTGCAGGCAGCCCCTGATGCTGTCTTTAGCACCGCCGTCACGTCACTAAAACCTGAAGATGGGTTTGATCCAAATAGGGTCAAATGTGTTGTTAATAACAAGGGCTATGCTATATATTTCTCTAGAGGGTTAATTCCGTTCAACAAGTAAGCTGCTTTTTGTTAAATATGCACATCCCGTTCATTGCTGAATCATGGAGTGGAATTGATCACTCAGTGTGCCTTTTTGCAGATCGGGGAAGGTTAACCCTCAATTTCCATATTTGCTTCATCTTGGTATTCAGGTATCAAGAAATAAGCTTCTGAATACATATTGGCAGTTGGCAAGCATCCATACTTTCTCTGATGTATCACCTGCATGTTGCAATTTCATATCTTTTGCAGAGCTACGATTCAAAATTCTTGAAAATATACCCAGGCCTTCCTTCGACGCCTCTGCAGCTCGAAGAAGATTTAGAACAGCTCAAGGTGCTTGAAAATGGGTATAAAATGAAGGTATTAAAGATATTTTCCTTTCCCTTGCAGTTTATTATAGTTCATTCTTTTTGTGTTCATCTTCTTTCGTATTGCATATGCTGCATTCTGCACGATTTAATACTTTAATAATATGCCTCGTATCTTTGCATTTTGCAGAGTTGTAGCTTTGTTCTGAGGTATTATTTAAAATTGTGAACTCTTACGCACTGATTACCATTGCGCATGTGAAGGGAATGATTTGTAACTTTTCTTGAGATTCTGCCTCGAACTCTAGATTCTATATTGTGTCACAGATTCTTAGTTCATACATGTTGTCTGCCCGGATTCTGAGTTGAGTCACAGCCTTATAGTTTGTACATGCATCTCTTTGACATTACATAAGTTGGCGCACACATATTTTCGGCTTTTGTTTTCCATTTGCTCTCAGTTTTTCAGTTTCACTAGTTTCCGTTTACTAGACATGTCATGTTTTTCTTAGCATTTATAAAGAAGGTTTACATATACATGGCACTGAAACTTTATATAACTTTCGGCGCAGGTCATAAAAGTTGATCACGAAGCTCATGGTGTAGACACTCCAGAAGACGTGGAGAAGATAGAAAGATATATGCGCGAGAGGAACATCTCCTGAGATATAGCCAAGCACAATATAAAGCTTCTGTATTACATTGATTTGAACATGTACTGGTCGGACTAGATACATTAGCCATCGGATTTGAATGATAGGAGGAAAAAAAAGAGACTCGAAGGAAGTTAATTACACAGACAGTGATCTAGCTAATGAAGGGCAGTCCAACTTCAACATTGTGATGATCTCAAATGCCTAGAGAATCATGGATCAAGGTCTGGAGGACTACTTGGGTCCTATTGGATCGGATGAATAGGAAGTTTGTTGTGGCCAGGCGCGTGAATTCATGTCACAGAATGGTCATGAGGGCAGAAAGGAGGCAGGATTTGGGGCAACTCTCTTTGGTGCTCTACCTGTGCAGCTACCATTTTTTCTGATTTGAGAGACACTATAAAAAAGGTCAGCAGGGATGAGCAGTGGGAATCAAGAAATCAAAAGGATTGGCAAAATCATCAGCAGATTAAAAGTTGGTTAAGGTATAGAATGGCTGCTTCAGCTAAACTTGTGTTAATGGGTCTCCTGAGCTTCCTCTGCTTAGGACTAGCTAGCTCTAACCGAGTTTTGAAAGAGTCTGTTATGCAGACTGAATCAGCCGAGTCTCAAAGCAAGGATGGCTCGTCTTCTGCCTGGGCTGGAGTCACTGTAACTGGCACTGGCCAGGCCTCGGCTTCCGGAACTGGTTATGGGTCTGCCTTGGGTGCTGGGACTGGGTCCGGATCTGTCGGCGGCATCGGCATTGGGATAGGGACCGTGTCCGGAATCCCAGTCTGGATTCCAGGAGAATGCGGAAACCAAGGGATTGTTTATCAACCAACTGTCTGTGTACTATCTGGTTGCCATGTACCGGACTGTAACCGAGCCCAAATTACTGGGGTTTCTGAGATTGATGAGGAACAGGCTCCAGTCGCCACAAACCACTGATGCCTGAAATTTAAGCTCTAACATGTACCAACCAATAAACCTCAGTGTGCCCTTTTTCAGTCTCCAGGAGAAGATGATGAAAAGATGAACTGTAATATCATTATGAAGCATCGAAAAAATAGTTTTAAATTCATAAAATTATGGAAAAATTGAATTGTAGGATAAAAAACATCATGGGTATGGAGGAAACGTTCCTCTGGCCTTTGAGTAGCACACATAGTAACCCTGCGACAACATTCCGGTGAAGAAAATGAAGGCCGCCCCTGCACCAAACACTCCCTTCCTCAAAGTTTCGCACGACGGCGGATCGGTGCTGAAGATGGTCCGGTACCTCGTGTGGTACGCGTTCTGCACCGAGCCAGCGAGCAAGCAGGCCTCCGCCACGAGGAAGGTGACCCTGGAGACAACCTTAAATTAAGATCACTTCTAGCCCAGAATAGAATGGTCTTACGTTAGAAATGAGAATCAACCAGCAAGCGAAGAAAAGCACAATGCCCAAAGCTCGGGCGCCGCCACGACTCAAGGCCTTGCCGCAGCAGAAACAGCCGCTGCCGGCCGTTATGATGACCTGGCTAGATAGAAGGAACAGGACGGCTCCGGCGCCTAGCCCGGTTGATATGTCCGAGTCGTACGAGCAGTAGTTGTAGTTTTGGTCTTCGTCTTGGAGCACCTTAGCCTGCGCGCGCACGCTAAATCAAACATCATATGATGAAAAAAATAATAGAAAATATTTTGTCTAGTCTGCACCGAGTTCTCGTGTTCTGATCTCATCAAAAATTGAATCATAATCGCTGAAACGATTAAAATAATACAAAGATTAATTAGATGAGATGCGCGCACCGTGCTCCTCCGCTGCTCGGCAGCAATGGCCAGCCCGAAGGCGATGACATCGAGGACGAAAATGGAAATCAATAGCAATTTTTTCGACCACGCCATGGCTTCTTGAAGTCATCATCAGCAACGCATTTTCATTCATATATACAAAACATGTTGGTAGAATTAGAGGGCTCGATTTCTTGGAGTGCAACCTACGAACAGTCGAATCAGAGCGACAGTGCACTTTACCTTGATCGAAACATTTCAACCAACCTTCCCGATATATATTCATTTCGTATAACTCAAAAACAGACAGTTACAAAATGAGATCTCAAAAAGGACCTTCTCAATATTGAAATTTAGATAGATATGATAAGATGTGAAGTAAAACGACGTAGTTTCGATTTCGACCCGTTGGTCCCCGATGAGTGGGTAGCCACGTTACCATCATCATTATAACCATTCTCTTTGAAACATTATTATTAATAATTATTTTATTCAACATTTTTTTGTATTAAATTAAATAATAACTGTAATTGTGATAGGTAAAGGGGTCGGTGAGAATTGAGGAGGAGGAGGTTTACGGATGAGTGATTGGGGAGATGGTGACGTGGCACGACACGCACAGCGAAAAGGGTTGAGAGGTTAATCTGATTAGAGTTGGGAATTAGGGTTTTTTGGTGTTGACAAATTAGCTGACGATCTTCGAGCTTTCTTAGAGAAGCTGTTGTTGTAAATTTATTCAAAAAAAATTCAATCTTGTCCACCACCACTTTCTCAAAAATCGCGACCGTTGCTAATCGCATCGTGTCTCTCGAGTTTCGATTGTGCGCGTTATCATAATCAATCGTTGCTTGTGTTCCCAGGAACCATATATCTCCTTTTTTGAGTGAATCGGAGTGGTATTGAAAATTTCGGAGCTTTTTGGTGTTGGGGTGGTGTAGAGGAGGGTTTTGGATTTGCTGGGTTGGTTTGTTGAGTTTTTTGGGTCACGCGGGTGTTCAGATTTGGTAAAGTTGGGAGCTTTTTTGGTGTGGATTAGGGTTTTTGATTTTGGGTGATGTTGGGAGGTGGGCATTGCTGAGTTGGTAGATTTGAGGAAGGGTTTTGAGTGAGGGAGTGATTAGGGTTGTGGTGCTGTCGGCTATGGCTGCTTCTACAGCACCGGTTGTGCGGAGCTCTTTGGAGGAAATGTTGGAGTCTTTGCAGAGGAGGGATGACAAGCCGGCTGATCTGCCTCCAGCATTGCCTTCTAGGCCTTCTTCAAAGGCTAGACTTCCTTCCTCCAGAAAGTCTTTGCCAGTCAATTTCAAGGTTGGGAAAGAGAATGGGGCAGGCGGTTTTGATCGGAAGGAGGAGATTTTGAGGAGTGCAAGAGGTACCTTTGGGAGAAGGAAGAAGACTCAGGTTGAAGAACCTGGTGAGTCGCCTTATGCTGGAATGCTAGGGGAGAAAAGAAGGGATGATTTGCGGGTGAATAGGAGTGTTTCGGATCTTCAATCTGTTGTGTCAACAAGGTGTCGCGAAACTGAGTGGGAAGACGACTTGGAGTATTTTATTAAGAAGGTGATTTGCAGTTTATGGGTTTCAATAACATTTGAAATTCGGATTTGTTTCCGTTTAGCTTTGCATGATCGTATAATATCGAGCTACATTAGACTTGACAGAACTTAAACTAATATAGGAGTAGCCACTGGTTGCCAATCTTTGCAACTCATTGCCTCATTCCTCGGTGGTGGTTAGCTTTTATTGTATGCATACTCAAATGAAAGGGGTATTAAGGATTTGAGTTTCAATGCACAGTTAGGATGAATAGCACATCCGTGGACTGTACATTTCACTATTTCAGTACTTGTACTTTCGATGCAAAAGTTTTTTACTCGGTATGCAATTTGATCCAGAAACTCAATGTTTGGTGTCGGCTA
This sequence comes from Umbilicus rupestris, assembly GCA_963678935.1. Taxonomy (NCBI): domain Eukaryota; kingdom Viridiplantae; phylum Streptophyta; class Magnoliopsida; order Saxifragales; family Crassulaceae; genus Umbilicus; species Umbilicus rupestris. Next base: position 11,541,551 of record OY787621.1, read on the forward strand.
TCGAGTGGATTGTGGGTGTCAGGGAGGATACAATCAACTTCAGGAGACAAAGTTCTTCTTCTGCTTTCAGATGGTCGAGTGAGTTCTTGAGCATTGTCATAACTTTTTGCATCTAAAATGAATATAAATAATAATAATAATAAACACAGTAAAGAAGTTCTAATACCTCGCTTTGCCACTGTTGTAGGTAATCAAAGGTCTCAAGGGGGAGCTCTTTCCGGCTAACCCAGATATCCTTGACAGTGTTGATGATATGATGCAGCTTAATTTTTTGAATGAACCATCAGTTCTCCACAACCTCCAATACAGATACTCCAAGAACTTTATATATGTGAGAATTCATATATGCGATTTTATCATTTGAAGTGTTTTTACTGACATTTTCTTATTAAAAAATATTGTCTTTTCTTAGAGTAAAGCAGGGCCATTATTGATCTCTGTCAATCCCTTTAAAGACCTACAGATTTATGAAAACGATGCTGTCACAGCTCATAGGCATAAAATTGTAGACATCCCACATGTTTATGCTACAGTTGATACAGCATATAGTGAAATGATGAGAGGTGAACGCGCTACATTTTCAGATCAAACGAACATATTTTTATGCTGGTTAAACTTCAAAGGCTAATGGTTAACCCTTTTTTGGTCTAAATTTTCAGATGGACGAAATCAGTCAATCATCTTGAGGTATGTAATAACGCTTCTTGCAGTACTGAACACTTTTGTACAAGGACAGGCTTGTTTTAAGAATCTTTCACACTGAAAAATATAATTTGCATGAAAACTGGTAGCAATTTACTTGTAAAATGTCTTGTAGTGGAGAAAGTGGAGCTGGGAAAACTGAAACAGCCAAATATGCTGTAAAGTACTTGACATCACTCAGTGGCAGTAATATCGGATTAGAGAGAAAAATTATTCAGTCAAACTGCATATTGGAAGCATTTGGAAATGCCCAAACATTGAGGAATGACAACGCAAGTCGCTATGTAAGTCGTGTTACATTGTCCCCCTGTCAGCTAAGAGATTCTTGCTTGTTAAATTATACCGTATCAGTTCATCTTGTAAAATGGAACCAGCTGTTTTCTTTATAAGTTTTCACTCGATATCTGTTGCTTTAGGGGAAACTGACTGAGATTCATTTTAATTCGAGTGGGAACATATTTTCTTCTAGAGTCCAAACATGTAAGCAGTACACAACGATAATTTGTGTTTTTATTCCGTAAATGTATCTTCCGTTCATTCTGGTAAATAACATCTTTATGCGATGCGCATGTACCTGGCTGTGCAACTCATTCAATGCTATAGTCTTTCTAGGAAAGGTAATAATCCCCGTTAGCCCTTTGTTTTATTTGGCCCATCTCCATTATAATGTGTCGCCTTCATGACAGTAATGCTTGTTTGTTTCCAGTCCAGAGTGGTTCAGCTGGCTAATGGTGAGAGATCATTCCATATATTTTATCAGCTTTGTGCTGGGGCTACACCGAGCTTGAAAGGTTTGAACTCAAATCTTTTTCTTCAGTGGGAGTTTTCAATAAAAGACACTCATACGGGAGTACACATTTTAGACTTTCACTAGAAGTGATTTCAAATTCGCTGTTATTTATAGAATTCATTATTACTTTTTAAATTGAAAAGTCTCATAGCAGAGCACATTTACTAAATATCAATTTATCGAGCAGCTAAATTGAACCTCAAGGCAGCTAACTTCTACAAGTACCTCAGTAAGAGTGACTCCATGAAACTCCACAATGTGGACGATGAACATAGATTCTACACACTTGTGGTAAGTATTCAAAAAGAGTTTTTTTGTGGAATAATTCTTTGTTATTTTATGGAATTTGTAATCATGTTCGGCTACTCTGTTAGGAAGCCTTGGACATTGTTAAAATCTGCAAAGAAGATCAAGAGCGTGTGTTTGCCATGGTTGCTGCAGTTTTATGGCTTGGAAACATATCATTTAGTGATGACAACAGCGGTCAAGTTGAGGTGGTTGCGGATGAAGGTAACCCATATTATTGGCTTGTCATTATTTTGTGATGGTTATACGGGATTCTGCAATTTCCAGACTATTTTGTACTCCGCATCGTATAATTTACGTTCTAGAGGTTAAGTTTATCTCTCATCATGTACTAAAATTTCTGTTCTTTTTGTTTCTTCAGCTGTAAGTACTGTTTCAAGACTGTTGGGATGCAGCACGCGTGACCTGATAACAACGCTTTCTACTCAAGCTGACAATGGCAATAAACTGACGTTTCATCAGGTTCATTGAAAAGAAACAAAAAACAATATACTAACTTTTGCTTGGCATGTCTGGGTCTCTCATTGTGTGTGGTTCTCAGGCTACTGCTTTAAGGGATGCATTTGCAAGTTACGTGTATGCAAGTCTGTTCGAATGGCTTGTGAGTGAGATAAATAAATCATTTGAAGAGCGGAAAAGGCATGCAGGATACACAATAAGCATTTTGGATATTTTTGGATTTGAGACAACCCTGGTATGTAGTTAATCTCAAAGTTCTTTTTATTATGTGGCCCGATTGTGCCTGGTTTGACGCTACCACCATTTGCAGAAAAACTCTTTCGAGCAAATCTGTATAAATTATGCAAATGAAAGGCTTCAGCAGCACTACATTCGTCATTTATTTAAACTCGCGCAGGAGGTGAACGTTCAGTCTCTTCAGTACCATTAATATTGTTTCCGTCTAGTAGCTTATGCATCAAATTTCCGTTAGTAAATGAAAGTGTGGTTATTTTGACATGTTCCTGCGTCCAGCCTGTTAGTTGCTGAAAATGAGTAATTTGCTCTATTATTAAGTTCTCTTGGAGTGAAAAGTAGCCAATTTATCTTTCATGTCTGCATGGTAATATTTTTTTGTTTTTAGAGTATGCGGAGTGTCAGACGAAGTAGTGACTAGTGACTAGCAGCAAACTAATGTTTACAACTATCATGTTTTGATACTTAGAAGCTTTTGGTCTTGGAAATGTTCAACCTTATTTCAGGAGCTCGAAACGGAGGGGATTGATTTCAATAAAGTTGATTTTCATGACAACCAAGATTGTTTGAGTCTTTTTGAGAAGGTGCGATTCTTTCAACATTGTGTATATTTTAAATGTGTATTCTTCATATTGGTGTTTCTTTTTTTTTTCCCGAGAAACTAAAACACGGAGGGTTCGAGTCTGGAAAAAAATCTAGTTTTATTTGGCATAATCATTTTCCCAAACTTGAGGTGGCTCGAGCTCAGTATCAGTACAGACGAATCCTAAGTCGAGGACATTTCCTTTTGCAGATTCCTAGAGGTTTTTTCTCATTGTTGGACGAAGAGTCAAACTTAGCAAAGGCATCTGATATGTCATTTGCCAATAAGCTTAAGCAGCATTTGAGTGGGAACCCGTGCTACAAATACGAGCAAGGTGGAAACTTCACAGTTTGTCATTATGCCGGAGAGGTTCAATTTTCCACCTCTAAAACTCTTTCCTACCACACCTCTGGGGTTTCATGCTTTATCTGTATTAATGTTTATAATCAAAGAATGCGTGTTTTTATTATCGTGCCAATACTTTTTACTCTTGTGATTGAACCTTGGAGTGTTTTCAGGTCACGTATGATTCAGACGGCTTCTTGACCAAAAATAAGGATTCATTGCACCGCAACTTTATCCAACTTCTAGCCTCATGTAGTTGCAGTCTACCTCAGTTGTTCGCAGGCAAGTCTGATTCCGTGAACCACAATGTGGGAACTCTATTCAAGGTGAGGTTGTTTCGCACTTTTCTGATGTGTGTTTTTGTGTTGTAGATTTATGTGATTTTGATCAACTAGACATTATATTTCGGAAATGCTATTTTCTGCCCAGTACGTGATGATACTTCTTTTGCGCGACAGGGTCAAATATTTACGCTAATTCAGCAGTTGGAATCTAGCAGACCACACTTCATTCTGTGCATTCGACCTAATAGTAAGCAACTACCTGATATGTTTGAAAACGAGCTCGTTTCAAAACAGCTCAGGTACCATGGAATTGTAGAGGTCGCGAAGATGCATAGGTGTGGGTACCCTACTCGATTGACTCATCAGGAATTTGCATCTAGGTAAAATTTAACCGTTAATCATGAATGATTTCCCAGAGCTTGAAATTTGCTTGATCGTGCTTTTTTCCTTGTAGATTTAGGATTCTACTCGGCGACACTGATAATGTTTCTCAGGATCCATTAAGTACATCAACTGCAATATTACAGCAGTACAGGATCCCTCCTACCTCATACCAAGTTGGCTATACGAAACTAGTTTTTCGAGCCGGGCAGGTGTCCTTCAAATTCTTCTTCTATCTTCATCTTCTGTTGATCCTATTGGATATTTGCGTCGTCCATTAACCATTATTGTGTTTCTTTTAGATCAATCAGCTAGAGGCTGCAAAAAACAAAGTTCAAGAAGGCGCAGTTGAAGTTCAAAAATTATTGCAAAAACCTTACGCTTGCCGTAATTTTGAAGCAATGAAGATCGGAGTAATTACACTGCAATCATGTATGAATATTTCTTAGTTCATCGAATATATTGAGATAACCTACTTGTTTATAACTTCTATCCCATTATGCTCACCAGTTTCGCTTTTACTGCATCTCTTTCTAATTCTTGTCACATTCGCGACATATGTCTTCAGTTATACGTGGTGAAAACGCTAGAAGGGAGTACAGTTTCTTAAAACAATTGTCGTCCAAAGAACTGTCTTCGTTGAGAACGCTTCAAGGAAAACAGAAAACAGTCGTTCAACTCCAGTCTGGTACTTTATTGTTTGACAGATCATCAGTTTGTTCCGCTGGAAAAGGCTTTTATTCTCTTTTTAGCTGCTTATTGTGGTATTATCTATAGTGATTCGTGGCTGGCTAGCTCGGCAGCAATTTAGTCAAATGCGAAGTGCTAAGAGATTAAGCAGTGAAATGGCTACTTCTGTGAAAATGTTTGGCACAGAAACTCCGAAGGTATACTATTAAGTTTTTGTTCGTTGACCGATAAAGTTCGTTAGATTGGAAAACAGCCGTGTTTTGCGAGTCACTTCATATGGGAAATTTTGTCGAATTATTATCTGTTTTACAGGGCTTACATCAAGAGAATGCTGTCGTCTCACCTTCTGTGATGCAAGATATTCGAGTGCAACTCGTAAAGGCGGAGGCAACTCTCGGGCAAAAGGAGGAGGAAAACACAGCCCTGCGGCAGCAATTACAACAGCTGCAGAGCAAGTGGTCGGGACACGAGGAAAAGATGAAAATCATGGAAGACGCATGGCAGCAACAAATGACTTCTTTGCAGGTAAGTTGAATCTCGCAATTAAAATCCGAGTATCTCTGAACATTTTACATCCTCTTATCAACTCTTTGAAAATCTGAGTACGCGTAGACTGCACAAAAATCCGTACTAATTATGATCTCTCGTACTCGCTTTTGTAATAAATGCAGGCAAGTTTAACTGCAGCCAAGAGAAGTGTTGCTACCGAAAATCCCCCAATTGAACCGAGGAGATTTATGGTTTCTCCATCGCCTCTCTCAGATTCTGAGGATACAATGTCTATGGGCAACCAAACCGGCGCAGGCTCACCCCTGCCTTACATCGGCTCTATACCAGATGGTCACGTGGCACGAGAGAATGGTAAATCAGCTCCTATTAGTCACCTAGTGAACGAATTTGACCAAAGAAAACAAATATTCGACGAAGAAGCAAGGGCCCTAGACGACGTGAGACTAGGAAATTCAGGTCCTCATCCTGAACAACAGCTTAGACAATTAAAACTCCGGTTTGCCCAATGGAAGAAAGACTACAAGGTCCGTCTTCGTGAAGCAAAAGCCAAGCTACGCAAGCAAGCTAATTCAGACTTGGAAAGAAGTCATAGGAAATGGTGGGGTAAAAAACATCGAAAACCTTCCTAGTCTCCCTCTTTGCCACGCACGGTGACCTTCACCCTTCGCCGCCGTTGAGGTAAATTTGCACTGTATAAATTTGCACTCTCTTACTCTTACCCTTGCCCTTGCCCCATAGACTACTAGAGAGAAATGTCACATTGAGCATTGTCTGTAACTTTCCCCTTGTACAAAGATGTTCTTGCCGGAATCTTTTGTAGGACCTTTGAGATGTCCGGTACAGGTTTTAATCTTACGTTTGATTTTTTAACACCTTAATCGAAGAACCTCTTCTAGACCCCTCATGTCCAATTCGAAACAAATATTAAACATAACTAAGTGTACAGGTTTTTTTCCTACCTCAAATCTCTGCCAGAGTTTCTGTTCTGGCCTTCTCAAAAATCGAATCTTAGTCGTTAAAATGTTTAACGTCCTTTTTATCATCAGAGTAGGGCATGATGAATACTATTTAGTAAGTTGGACAGATAAGTGCAAGAGGAAAATACAAGTAATATCTTGTTTTGATAGATGTGGTCTCTTTCCTCATTTTGTAAGCTTCGATACATAAAATTGAAATTGGTACCTTTTACATTTTGAAATGATAATTTGGACACAAAAAATTGAATTTGGGATTTGATGGGTTTGTTTCGATTTTGGGTAAGATACATATGGAGTGTAGGGAACTTGGTTGATCAATAATTTAGAAGGAAACAAAAGAGAGGAAGGTGTTAGGAAATTGAGGGTTTCAAACTTATTTGGACATGAAAATGACCTAATATAATACTCATCTTTCTCATTACCATCTATGTAATCTCAATATTTATCTGACTTGACTAACCAAATTGTCTAATGTTTTCAATGTAAAGTGAGTAGTTGAAAAGCATTTCAATCAAGTGAGAGCGAAATGTTTTGGCGGACGAGTTTTTATTAAGAAACGATTATAATTAGCTCATGTCGCAAATCGAGATGGTCCGACTAGTCCGTCATTTTTGTAATTATCTCGTATTGAGTTATAAGAATGAATATACCAAATGAGTATAATAAATAAGTTGAGGAGGTGCATCAAAGGTAGAAGATACAAATTTAGGTAATATATGGGACTTGGGAGGTGAGATTTGGTGTGTGATTAGGGTTAGCTTTTCCAAGACGTGTCTGAGATTTAAACGACCTCAATCATTAGTAGATAATATTAACTAGTTACAACTTTATAAAAACCTTAAGTACGCATTTTAGATACGAGAAAAAAGGGTCTTCCAAATCGAATGTTGGGAACATTTTATGAGAGGGCCCACTCACTGCAGAGGTTTCATTTTTAAGATAAATTGTATGTTTTATTTCTACATATATGTTTTGTCCAGAAGTCCATAAATATCGAAATTATATTTATAGAGCAATATTACGTTACAAGAATTGTACGTGTATATTTTGTCGAACAATGCATAAAAGATGAGAATGGAGCCTCCTTCCTTTGTTCCAATTAAACTGTAATTACACACAGCAATACAAACCTATCAATCTCCCCACGACAAAAAAAACATCTCTCTAAAAAACACAACCACATTACCTCCACACAAAATCCAACACCAGTTTTTGAGGAGCCTGCAAAAATGGCATCTACAAGAAGCCAGCGGCGGGACGAAGCCTACTCAACCTCGGAGGAGGAAGAGCTAGAGGTGGAGGAAGAGCAGCATGGAGAAGACGAAGAAGATAGTTTAGATGAGTCGACAGAGGAGGATAGGGCACGTGAGTGTGTCACGTGCCCACCCTTGTCGCGGCCGACACGGTGGCTGTCGAAGAACCCGAAAGGGAAGTGGATGCAAGAATGGAACAGAATGTTCCTGCTCGTGTCGGCGGCGGGTCTGTTTATCGACCCGCTGTTCTTCTACGCCTTGTCGATAAACGAGAGGTGCATGTGTCTGTTTGTGGACGGCTGGTTCGGCATAACGGTGACGGTGTTGCGGTGCATGACGGACGCTTTGCACGTGTGGAACATGTGGTTGCAGGTGAGGGTGGGGAGGAGGAAGATGAAGGTGGAGCAGGAGGAGGAGGAGATGAGCGGAGGAGGACGACGCCGTTTTAAGATGACGAAGAGAGGGCTGCTGTTTGATTTCTTTGTGGTTCTTCCACTTCCACAGGTAAGAGATGTTTCATATGAAATTATATATTGAGAATGGGTGTAAGAAGTGGAGACCTTGTTTATCTTGAACTTCTCTCTAAGATTGGGTCAGATTTTGAACCCTAAAATTGGGTGTAGGAAAATGACATCAAAATGGGTCGGTGATGTATGCCTAAGTAATTAGAAAGTTGTATAGAGAAGTGGGTTTTAGAGAACATGGTTTGAGGAAATGACCGAGGTTGTCCTGTGACACCGATTAACCGGTCGAGTATATAGTTGTTGTTTGTCTGAATGCAGCAGGAGGGAGGGAGAGAGAGAGAGAGAGAGAGAGAGAGAGAGAGAGAGAGAGAGAGAGAGAGAGAGAGAGATTTGAGTGACCATGTGCAGCTACCGTTTCTTTCTCTCTCTACATATTCTGCAACAAGACAGCCTGAACTACCGATCATCATTCCTTGTCTCATTGCATCATTCATATATGTCTTCTGCAACACATGGCTGAGAGTCCCCACAAGGCCAGCCAGAGTACCCATCTCATCTGTAATCTCATGAATCAAAATGTTGCTGCAGGTGGTGTTATGGGTGGCAATCCCTTACCTGCTCGACAAAGGATCCACAACCCTAGCCATGACCGTCTTCCTCATCATCTTCCTCTTCCAATACCTTCCCAAGATCTACCACTCAGCCCGCCTCCTCCGCCGCATGCAGAACCTCTCCGGCTACATCTTCGGCACCGTCTGGTGGGGCATTGCTCTCAACCTCATCGCCTACTTCGTTGCCTCTCATGTGAGTCCATGCAAAAACCCTAATCCCATTTCCATGATCATGGCTTTTGATTGCTTAACTCGGGCACTGTGATAGATTAGGCCGCAGGGGCTTGCTGGTATCTGCTAGGGATTCAGAGAGCATCGGAATGCTTGAGGGCACAGTGCAGGGAGGCAAGAGGGTGTGACCTAAAAGTTACAGCTTGTAAGCCGCCAGTGTATTATGGGACATCAAGCATGGATGAGGATCGATACAGGCTTGCATGGTTTGAAAACAGAGATGCCAGGTCAACTTGCTTGCTCCATGATGACTCTTACAACTATGGAGCTTATAAGTGGACTGTGCAGCTTGTTACAAACCCTAGCCGGCTGGAGAAGATCCTCTTCCCCATCTTCTGGGGCCTCATGACTCTAAGGTACATTCACTCCCATTATGGCACAAACCCCAGCTTGGTACAGGACTCATGTGTGTTTGGCTCTGTCTGCAGCACATTTGGGAACCTGGAGAGCACGACAGAGTGGCTTGAAGTGGTTTTCAACATCATTGTTCTGACAAGTGGGCTGCTTCTGGTGACTATGTTGATAGGGAACATTAAGGTAATTTGTGAATCCATGTGCAAATGGGTCTGAGGGACTAGCTCAACTGTGGAAACCACCCATCTGAAACAGGTGTTTCTGCACGCAACAACGTCCAAGAAGCAAGCAATGCAGCTCAAGATGAGGAACACAGAGTGGTGGATGAGGCAGAGGCGGCTGCCGGTGGGATTCAGGCAGAGGGTGCGCAACTATGAGCGGCAAAGGTGGGCCGCCATGCGCGGAGTGGATGAGTGTGAAATGATCAGTAATCTGCCGGAAGGACTCAGGCGAGACATCAAGTACCATCTTTGCCTAGACTTGGTCAGACAGGTATGCAGCTAGCAGTGAACTTGTGCTTTCCACCAGCTCAATAACTTGTTTCTTTTTTTGATCATCGTATTTAGGTTCCTTTGTTCCAGCATATGGATGATCTGGTGCTTGAGAACATCTGCGACAGAGTTAAGTCACTCATTTTCACCAAGGGAGAAACCGTAAGTATTATTATATAAAGCTAGCTAGACAGTTTTGGCCTGAAAATTTTTGTAGTATTTACCTGAAACTGATGATGACGAGGCAGATAGCAAGAGAGGGAGATCCAGTGCAGAGGATGCTTTTTGTGGTGCGAGGGCATCTACAGAGCAGCCAAGTTCTGCGAGATGGACTGAAAAGTTGCTGCATGTTAGGCCCAGGGAACTTCAGCGGGGACGAGCTGCTTTCATGGTGTCTCCGGCGACCTTTCATTGAAAGGCTCCCGCCCTCATCGTCAACCTTAGTGACACTAGAAACCACCGAAGCATTTGGGCTAGAAGCAGAGGATGTCAAGTATGTTACGCAGCATTTTCGCTACACATTTGTGAATGAAAAGGTCAAGAGAAGCGCCAGATATTACTCCCCGGGGTGGAGGACTTGGGCAGCTGTGGCTATCCAGTTGGCTTGGAGGAGGTACAGACACCGGCTGACCCTCACGTCGCTGTCGTTTATTAGGCCTAGGAGGCCATTGTCAAGATCCTCGTCCCTTGGGGAAGATAGGCTGAAGCTATACACAGCCTTGCTTACTTCTCCTAAGCCAAATCATGATGACTTCGACTTTTGATAACAGCTCAGCCCTCCAACTCTTGTCCATTGCTCCTGCAGAAAAACCATACAAGATATTGTTATTAAAATTTTGAAATTTATGTATCCGTTGGTTAACTACATAAAAAGGGGCACGACATGTATTGATTATTGAATCTACCATGCCAAACGTAGATATAAATTTCATCGAGTCTCTTAAGGAGATGCACAGTTCAAAAGAAACATCAGATGCTGCCTGAGATTGACATTTTTGTGACTATAGCGTGAGTTAAGTGACAAATGCATAACAAAGACATTGTGCAGCTTCCTGTTTTTCCTGTATTTTCGAAAGAATATGGATAAATGAATCTGCTGTTATGCTTAGAATTGAACTGACAAATACTGACCCTTACTTCAAATTTGAATGTGCTTGAATTTTTTCAAAAGACAACTTCATAATGAACTGAGAAGACTGAGTTAAGCGTATACTGGTGCTGATAAATAATCTTGTATGTAAAATGATGAAAAAAAGGCTGGTACCAAAACTCTTTAACTTACTATTTCGAAAGGGCTGTATACATTAGGGAGGACCATATGTTCTACTAAGATCCAATCAGGATACAAAAGAGAAAAAAAGTGATGCATTCCTTTTCTTGACACTGAAGTTATCTATCAGTTTATGACTTTCCCCCAACGTTCATGAGTGCCACTTAAGCTATCAGTTTCCACTAAGCTTATACTCTTGTCTACCTTTTTCTGTGAAAAAATTCAACCAAACAGACTAGCGGTTTCGTGTGCCTGAATGATAAGTATAAAATTAGTTTCTGCTGTTACAATTCCAAGGTTCACTCTTTTCTACTTTTGCCAAAGTTTATTCAGTTTGGACTGTGATTCTGATAAAGGATTAGTCCCCAACTTAACAGGTGAACAAGTGAGTGCTGCTCAGATACTCTATGCACCTCAAATCTGAAGATCAATGGTTACTTCAACTTCAGGATACAAAAAAGTTGATAGTGTTGTACACAGAGACCCAAAAATATCGGGGATGAAAGCAAGTCATTGAAAAAGAAAGCTATATGACTGCAGGTAGAAAATAAGAATGCGTTGGAATATAAAAGGAGGCTTCAGACTTACGATTTGTGGCTTTAATCTTAAATGAACTCGATGAAGAAAATGTTCAAATGGTCCTTTGTGCTTCCTCTTTTTCCAAAGTGAAACAAAACTTCAAGCTGAAAAAAAGAACTGAACACAAAAGAATACAAGAATAATCAGGAACGGAAACACGTGAAATAACAATCAGAAAGCAGTATAAGAAGCGGAAGAAATGACTATTGACATGATGAGAAGCAGAACCTCAGAGAGGAGTAGGCAATTGCGAGGTAACATTTTGCAAGTTCATTAGTTTGTACATCCTGGCTCGAGTCTTACACGGTTAAGACATTCATGCAACCTTATGATGTTTTTTTTTTCTTGTGGGTAAATCCAGCTGCAACTGACTCTGTGGCATTGAATATTGTCAAAAAAAGCCGAAAAGGGAACATTAAAAACAGTTGTCAAAATGGTGTTGCACGTACCGCAAAAGATTCAGAGCTTCTGGAATGAATGGAATCTCAGGAGTGCCATCCTGACTAGCCTCGCATTTCAAGTCATACTAATCTTTGCTGCATCATGGAGGAAGCGAACAGGGAATGTAATCATAACAGCTCTGATTTGGTCAGCTTACTTACTGGCAGACTGGTTTGCAGCATTTGCGGTTGGCCTCATCACCAACGGCCTAACCGAGTGTGAGAAAGTGGCTCAGACCAATGATCTCCTCTCATTCTGGGCTCCTTTTCTTCTGCTTCATCTGGGTGGTCCTGATAACATCACTGCATTCTCCCTTGAAGACAATGAACTTTGGATTAGGCATTTGCTTGGTTTAGTGATCCAAGTCATGGCTGTTGCATATGTTCTTTCGCAGACACTCCCCAATGAACTGACCATCCCAACCATCCTCATGTTATTATCCGGTACTATCAAATACAGTGAGAGAACGCGGGCTTTATACAAAGCATGCTTGGGTAATTTCAAGAATTCGATGCTCCCAAAGCCTGACCCTGGACCAAACTACGCTCAGCTGATGGAGGAGCTTTCTGGGAAGCAGAATGCTGGAGTTCCGGCTGACATCAAAACTCCTGATGCTATCAGGAGCTCTCTGGGAAAGCAGAAGGCAGAGGTCAAGCCAGGAATATCAGATGGCACTATCATACCTTTGCATGACACTGAAATCGTCCAATATGGTCATAAGTTCTTCCTAACTTTCAAAGGACTCATTGTTGACCTCATGTTGGGATTCCGGGAAAGAAATGAAAGCCGGGAGTTCTTCCTAAAACGAACTGTGAAAGAAGTTTTTGGAGTAATGGAGGTTGAACTCAACTTGATGTATGATGTTCTGTACACGAAGATCGGGATTGTTAATAACCTCACAGGCTACCTTCTGCGATTGATCTCAACAGGGTGCATCATAGCTTCACTGGTGCTCTACCATTTACATGTAATCAAAGTCCATGACAAGCACATGAAGCAGACCCAAACAGGAGCAGCTCCATCTCCCCAGCAGCAAATAACCAAGGAGTTCGACAACTGTGTCAGCTACATTCTGATTGCAGGTGCAGTAGCCCTGGATGCCATAGCACTTTTCAAGATTATTTTCTCTGATTGGACTGTGATGCAACTGCAGAATGCAACTGCCAGGTCCATAGTTTCAACAGTCCAGAAGTATATCACATTTGATAGGTACTGGAGGTGGTCTAAGCGTATCCAGAATCATAATCTGATATCCTACTGCCTCCAAAGCAAGAATAAACTTGTGGAACAAGCAGCTGACTGTATTGGGATCCAAGAGGTCCTAGACGAGCTGCTATACGCAACCTCAATACCCTTTGATGACGAACTTAGGGAATTTGTGTTCAACGAACTGAAGGCAAAAGCTGAGAAGGGGGAGGATATTGATAAAGCCAAAGAGATCTTCAATGGGAGGGGAGATTGGGTGCTGTCGGAGGCTGGTCAAACGAAGCTTTTGAGCAGTGTGGATGTTGAGTATGATGAGAGCCTCTTACTCTGGCATATCGCTACAGAGTTATGTGAACAGCATGCCGATCATGATGATGACTCTTCTGGTATTTCCTCCAATCAAACGGCAGCAGACGTCGAAGCACCTGCAAGTGCACAAGTTGCCAACATAAGTAAACATCGACGATTTTCTAAAGTTTTGTCTGAATATATGCTGTATCTGCTGGTTATGAAACCAACAATGATGTCAGCAGTGGCTGGCATTGGGCAGATCAGGTACCGAGACACCTGCGAGGAACTCAAAAGGTTCGTTAAAAGAGAACAGGAAGAGCATGTCGATTCAAAAGCTATGCTCAGAGAGGCATGCAAAAGACTGCTTGAAATCAATACTAAGGCCGAACCCAGTTATGTTAAGGGGGACAAAAGCAAGTCAGTCCTGTTTGATGCGTGCATCCTGGCCAAGAACCTCATTGCCGTAGACAGAGAAAAAAGATGGAAACTAATGAGCCAAGTGTGGGTAGAAATCATGGCTTACGCAGCAAGCCACTGCAGAGCAAATACACATGCCCAAGAGATCAGCAAGGGAGGGCAGCTTATAAGCTTCGTTTGGTTGTTAATGGCTCATTTTGGATTGGGAGAGCAGTTCAGAATCAAGGCTGGAAACGCTAGAGCTAAGCTCATAGTAGCTAAATAAACATTGATCCGTCAACAAACTGAAGACATCAAATTTCTAGCAAATAAGCACCATGTATCAGACAAAAGTATAACACTTTCCTCTCCTTAGATATTTCAGCTTCAAAATTTCAAGCAAATAAAAAATCATCAATACCATGTCTCACCATCTACAGTACACTCCAATCAACCATCATAATCTTCTACAGAAACTCCAATTCCAAATTCTGAAATCGATTCCACGACAACTCAGACCCACATTATCCACAACATAAAACCTAGAAATCAAAAATCTGGTAATCAGCAAAATCAAAATTAGCCAACTGCAGACCGGAATCATATACATAAAATTCACAAAACCGCACTGATTCCGAAAGTACGAATAAAGCGATCATCTTACGCGCATAGCTTGGGCTAGGGTTTGTGCTTCGTTTCGAGCTTCCGAGCTGCAACTCACGATCAACAGAACTAACCAAACTCAGCGGCGTGAATTCAAACCGACTACAAAAAGATTATTTGTAATTTGGTCCTTGTACTTTTGAAACGACGACATAAAGTATTTACAATTTGGTCCTATTTGTTTTAAACATTATACATTTAGCCCCTTATCTTTTTGACAAACTATTACAGCTCACATCTCAACTTTATTGTATAGAACAAACGGCTACAAACCAACCCTTTAGGAGAACCAAACAATTAGGCAACACTAGACAAGTTGTCCCTGACCAATTATTTTCTTACCAACGAAAATGAGTGTGTCATACAATCAAACTTATAATGGATCGGATCGGATCTGATTGACCGGATAAATTAACGAAGGATTTAAGAACTTTTTATTTCGATAATGTAATATTTTTCGAGTTTCTTTTGTTATTTTTATGAATTTGTACATTCAACGACACAAATCTGATGCATTTGTACATTTTTTAAAAGGACAAAATAGCTGTATTCAAAATATGACATACGGGTATGATTGATTGTAATGACAATCGCCTTTAACAAAAATGCTAGATAGATAGCATACCACATTTGCTTGCATTCAATCATTCCAAATATGGTTGTTCCAGGTTTCATGATGCCTGAAAAAATCAAAAGATTGTTGGATGTGGAGAACCGGATAGAACTACTTGGCTTTCTCTTGATCTCAGTTGTTGCTCTGGGATGGATTTTGAGGAGAAGAAAAACCAGGCAGGATTACAAGCTTCCACCATCCCCATTCACGCTCCCAGTGATTGGAAACCTGCACCAGTTAGGCACTCATCCTCACCGAGCCCTGGCGGCCATGGCCCAGCGCCATGGCTCGGTCATGCTGCTGCACTTAGGAAACGTGAGGACTGTCATAGTTTCATCAGGTAACGGAGCAAAGGAGGTGATGAAAACCCATGACGCAATCTTCTCCAACAGACCCAACATGAGCATTTTCAGGAAGCTGCTGTACAACTGCCAGGACCTGGCCGCAGCTCCGTATGGCGAGTCGTTGAGGGTTCTGAGAAGCTTAGTGGTCCAGCAGCTTCTGGTTCCGAAACGGGTTGAGACGTATCGAGCAGTCAGAGAGGAGGAGACATGGCTGATGATGGAGGAGATTGAGAAGCTGCGAGGAGGTGGAGCTTTTGATCTGAGTGAGCTGCTGTCATCACTTCTCATAGACATAACTTGCAGAGTTGCGTTTGGGAGAAAATATGATGACGTGGAAGGCGGGATGACGTTTAAGAAGCTGCTGTGGGAGTTTACAACGTTGTTGGGTGTTTTTCCTGTCGGGGACTTCATTCCTGGGCTTGGTTGGCTGAATCACTTGAATGGGTTGAACAGGAGGATCAACCGGACTGCGACGGAGATAGATGAGTTCCTTGAGAAGGTGCTCAGTGATCACTCTCGAGCTCAGGAAAAGGAGCACAAGGATATTGTTGACGTCCTGCTTGAGAAACAAATCCAGGAGCAGGCTGCTGGTAGAGGGTCGTTGAGCAGAGACAATATCAAAGGCACCATCCTCGTAAGTTATTTCCATAATTCCATGGTATGTTGTAGTCTGTGTTCACTGAGCTTTTTTTCCTTGTGTTGTACTGAAAGCAGAATCTATTTTCTGGCGGGACCGAGACCATATCGACAACAATAGAATGGGCGATGGCTGAGCTGATGAGAAGTCCAAAGGCCATGAGGACCGTGCAGGAAGAGATCCGAGGGACAGTCGGCAAGGGCGGACAAGTGACGGAGGACCATGTCGGTCAAATGCACTACTTAAAAATGGTGATCAAAGAAACATTCCGACTGCATCCAGGTCTTCCCCTACTCTTTCCTCGAGAATCCACAGAACATGTGCAGCTACTAGGCTACGACATACCTTCAAAAACTCGGGTCCTGATCAATGCACATGCTATAGGAAGAGATCCATGCTGCTGGGACAATCCTGATGAGTTCATTCCAGAGAGGTTTTTGGACACTGAGATTGATTTTAAGGGGCGGTGTTTCGACTTGATCCCATTTGGAGCTGGCAGGAGAGGGTGTCCGGGCATTGCTTACGCTACCATTGCCGTGGAGCTTGTTTTAGCTACTCTATTGCATAAGTTCGACTGGGGATTGCCTGGTGATGCTAAAGTTGATGATTTGGATATGAGTGAGTCTTTTGGTTCAGCTGTTGCCAAGAAGTACCCACTTATTGTGGTTGCCACTACTTCCCCATGATTGATCCCTTCCTCCAATGATGTCATGACTTTATGCTGTTTTCTGCAATGATGTCAAGCGGAAAGACCTCAATAATTCAGTGCAATCATGCATTTATCAGATGAAATTATGTATTATTTATCAACTGTTCCATAATTTTAAGATTTTGGCTTAAAGAAACTCTAGAGTCCACTGAAAGGTTTTACCACTAAATTTTGCCAGTTCACCATAGCAGCTTAGCCTTTGTACCAATAAGTATCATCTATCATATGCTCGATTACAACGGAATATGCATAACTAACCGAGCAGCAAGACCTGCCATTGTTCAAACTACATGTCATATACCCATGCAAAATGTACTCGATTTTAAAGAATATACACATGGAATAGAAGTAAAGATTTATATCACAACAGAAGTAATTGATGTCATTTTATCTGAGTTCATTCCCTTAAAGCACAGTCTTCCAATACGTATTCCATCTCTTATCGAAAGAAAGAAGGAATCGAAGAAAGCATACCATTTCCGTCTAACTCTCTATCTATACTTCTTCCAGTATATACTTGCTACTTTCCAGTTATGAATTACTGGAAGTAGGACTAACTCCAGACAGTGTCTTGTTGGAGCGACGCTATGCTGCTTCTTGCAATCACTTGCAGTAGCAAACGACTCAATATGAAACTAACTTGACAAAGGAGAATCAGGCGACTTCCAATATTCAACCTTGATCGAGTTCGTGTATCTGCAATTGGCATAAGAAGTATCTGCAATTCCAGTAAATTTATATCCAAAGAGGTGCAGTGATTCCATGCTTTAAAATGCTCATCAGTTATCTATCTACACCACCATTCCGCCAAACTATCATAACCCAGCAACATCTGATCAAAACCTCAGACAGATCAACCACTTCCCTGCAACAACACACCAAACACCCCTTGAGAAGCTTCATACATCAAATAATTCACATATACTAAAACTTTTCTAGTAAAAAAAGCCTCCCTACTACTGAATTTTCCACATAAATGCCAGTCAATTCCGACTCGCCATTTTCCATCCCATAAATCATACACAATCAATTCACAGTCAAACAAAGCTTCAGGACTCACAAACTGATCTCTAACATCAACAAGTTAGCTACCTTATTAAAGCTAAAATTTACTCTAAACGACAAATATAGTCCCGATTTTTCACACAGCACCGCCTCAATTCGAACTCATTTTCTATCTCAACAATTCAACCAGCTCCACACCAAAACCCTAGAACTCGAATAGCCAACATAGCAAACTGAAGCAAAATACCTTCTGATAATCGAAGCACTGAAACTCAATCCGCTTCCGATCCGGACAAGTAGTGCCGATTCGAGTTCGTGTTTCTTGATCCTCTCAGCTAGAGAAGATTTTCGATTTCGTCGTCACGATTTTGAGAGCGGTTGAGCTAGAAGAGAGTCGAGGAGCGAGCAGATATTTATAAAAACGCCAACGGCCCGTTGACCGAATGTACCAGTTAGGAATCTCAAACGTTGACCATAACGGAGACCGTGCGTCGTTAAGCCCAACGTTGCTCTATTTCTAACGGCGTAGTAGACGGAGGGTTAACGTCTGGTGTGACGGAGGCGCGTGGTTCCTATTGGGCTCAGATTAAGTCAAGTAGGCCCGACCGCTAAATCGTTAAACCGAACAATTAAAAATCCAACCCCCAACCTTGCGGGTTTCCTTTTACTAACTCCATACATCGACACCGTCCACACTAGAAAAAATCAACGGACAACAACTACGATCCGTGTGCTTCTCTCTGATTGGCGAAATCTGAAGAACTAAACACGTTTATAAATTGAACTTCTCAGCACATTCATGAGTTATCGATTTCAGAAATCTCTGTCTTTGCATCCTCGTAGTTACCGGGAAACCCTAGAGCCGAACCTTGTAATCTCTCTGCACCATCGACAATGGCAGGGCGAGGCAAGACTTTGGGATCCGCCGCGGCGAAGAAGGCCACATCTCGTAGCAGCAAGGCCGGCCTTCAATTCCCTGTTGGACGTATCGCCCGGTTCCTCAAAGCCGGCAAGTACGCTGAACGTGTTGGTGCGGGTGCGCCTGTATATCTAGCCGCCGTCCTTGAATACCTAGCAGCAGAGGTAATGTCAATTGTGAATTTCTTCGGATTGGATTTGTGATTCTGTGAAATTTCGGACTTGCGTTATGTAATCTAGGGTTTCGAATTTTGATTCTGACGCGGCTTTGGGATCAATTTCAGGTGTTGGAATTGGCTGGGAATGCGGCTAGGGACAATAAGAAGACTAGAATTGTTCCGAGGCACATTCAGCTTGCTGTGAGGAACGATGAGGAGCTCAGTAAATTGCTTGGAGATGTGACGATTGCTAACGGTGGTGTGATGCCCAATATCCACAATCTGCTGCTCCCTAAAAAGACCGGCGGATCTGGATCCAAGGCAGGGGGCGATGATGATTAAAGTGGTTGAGATTTGCAATTTGGTGCTATGTGGGTTCTTAACTTAGCTCAGTAATTAGTGTTGCAATTTGGTTTCTCTAAATGTGATGTCTGCTCTTTTCTTGGTATGTGTTTTTAGAACTTAGTACTGCTGTGCATAATCTCTTGATAACTCTATGTAAGATTTTACTTCAACTAGCTTAATTTGCAACAAGCTGATCTGTTTAAATTCTTATATACAAGCTCTCAATTGGCTGCTAAAAGCTGTAGTTAACTCCATGGAAGTTCCACCCAACTGGTGTTTTTGTTGCATGTCATAGTGTTTTGTATTGGGGTCGACTAAATGCTTTTGAAACCAATGGGTTATGGATTCCTAGATTGCTTTGTTCAGACTCTTTAAAATGTTAATGGTTTATGTTTAATTATTCTGTAAAATATATTTCAGTTTGAGATAATTACAAACGATACATAACTAAAAAAACTGACAAATTAGTCGGTTCAATCTCAATTCTGCGGCGGACGTTGATTACAGTAGACATAATTTGTAGTGTGGTGAGGGCATTCTGATCATAATAACTGACAAACTAATCGGTACCAATCCAATTCTGTGACGGAGTCATAAGTATATTAGACATATTTTGTAGTGCGAGGTTTTTTGGTCGTAATACTCACAAACTAGTCGGAACAATCTTAATTTTGTAGCGGACGTTAATTATAGTAGACATATTTTGTAATGTGGCGGGGGGCATTCTGGTCATTTTAATTCTGAAGCGGAGGCTAAAGTATAGTAGGTATTTTGTAGTGTGGTGGGGGGCATTCTGGTCATATTAACTTACTCTTTGTATCGCGCCTAAACTCTTCCCATTCGAAATTATTCAAAAAGCTCCACATACACTCTCTCTCTGCCTGCTCCTCAAAGCAACGGATACAACCGCATCAACTTGGCGTCCGCTTCAATCAACGCAGATCATCAAGCCCCATTTTATTTGTTTCCAATGACGCACAGAAACAGCAATAGGGCTCCGTCGCCCTCCGCCACCAATCCCTCCAGCCCCAATAATGTAATTGTAATTACTTGCTTCAACTAGTTTGCTTCTTTTTTGGGATCTATTGGCTAGGGTTTGGTGAAATTTGGGATTTTATTTTGTTTTGTGCAGAAGAAAGGTTGTGGAGATGGTGGGCGGATAAGTAAGAAGCCAAGAATTGAGAAGATGGTGGTAGCCGCAACTGGTGGTAGGACTAGGCAAGCTTCTGCTGTGGCGAATTTGAGCGCTCCTGATCCGGCTCAAACTGCTGGTGTTGCTGGATCTGAGTGCGGGACTGCTGGTGTTGCTGGATCTGAGTGCGGGACTGTTGGGTTCACCAAGGAGGGTGTTGAGGCATTGCTGAACGAGAAATTGAAGAATAAGTTGAGATCCAGCCTTAAGGTGACCTGATTAAATCAACGCTTTCGATTAGATAAAAATGTAGACTGATTCTAGCCAAGTAGGTGGCAATTGACATGTATTTGATGTGTCCAGTCTAAATGTTTGATTGCTGCTTTG
Organism: Umbilicus rupestris; assembly: GCA_963678935.1. Classification (NCBI taxonomy): domain Eukaryota; kingdom Viridiplantae; phylum Streptophyta; class Magnoliopsida; order Saxifragales; family Crassulaceae; genus Umbilicus; species Umbilicus rupestris. The sequence continues at coordinate 11,562,310 of OY787621.1, forward strand.
TTAGATGCCCAAATAAAAATTTCGTTAATGTTCAGGGATGCTTAAGGTTTTCTGTATTGCTACTTCTGTAGGAAAAATGTGATCAGATGACCGACTATATTAAGAGGCTGAGGCTTTGCATCAAATGGTTTCAAGCACTTGAAGGAAACTATTTGGAGCAACAAGAAAGGCTTCAGATAATGCTAAATGCCGCAGAGGGTAAATGCAATGAAGCAGGTGCATATTCTATCTCATGCTGTCAATTGGAGACAGCCAAAGTCACTGCATACTTTTTCGAACAACTAAACGACGTGATTGCAATCTCATGTTTGTATTGTGGCTAGTTTTTTGACAGACTTCGAAATGTTTAATTTGTAGAATTATTCCTGAAAAACAAGGAGGAGGAGCTTTCTGCTATAATTATGGAGCTGAGGAAGAACTTTGCAGATGCACAAGAAAAAGTTGCTAAGGAGGAGTCAGCTAAGTTGGTAGGCATCAGTTTATCTTGCATAAGTTCATTCATTTCAGGTGTTAGTTAAAAATGAACGTGTCATTCGATTGGGTTACTAGTTGAATATATAGTTTTTTTCATGCAATGTAGGCTGTGATGGATTCCCTTGCAACAGAGAAAGAGGCTAGACTTGCAGCTGAGAAGTTGGGAAGCTCTCTTTCAGAAGAACTCATAAAATATCAAAGGGAGCTCCAAGATAGTGATCACAAGGTACGTGTTGTATAAAGGAGTACTTTTCTAAGAAGTTTTATATCTAGCTGGGTTTCAATAACAAGAAGAGAGCATACCATGTGTGCTAAATAATGTAGAAAGTGAAACTGTTAGTATTTTTTTCCTTGTGAATGCTTTGATTAACCTCTTTCATCTATTTTATTGCTTTCTGACTGTACTTTACCTCTTTTATCTCTGTTGCTCTTGTAGTTATCGTCTCTAAATGACATGTACAAAAGACTGCAAGAATACAACACGAGTTTGCAACAATACAACACTAAATTGCAGAGCGACCTTGCCGCGGCTAATGATAACCTGAAACGTGTGGAGAAAGAGAAATCTGCCATTGTTGAAAACTTGAGCACGGTTAGGGGACACAATAAGTCATTGCAAGATGAATTGGCTTCATCTCGGGTATGTCACATTGAACAACTCAGCTTTTTTACTGACCAGATTCAAAAATTGCTGAAAGAATGAATCACCATTCTTTTCATGCGTGTATGAGTATAATTATCCCGTTGTTGTCCCTTGCACTCTGTCACTGTTTCTTATAAGAAGCAAGAGATGAGTCGGTTATTATGACAACAAGTTCATTTCTGCTGATGGTCTTTGATATGGATGAACCAAAAAATTTCATGTGGTTTTATATACAGTAGTTCTGTATCTGCCTCTAGATTTGAATTTCTCTCATTTCAATTCCTGTCAGCAATCTGTGTGTACTATATATTTTCGTGTACATCATTCATGTAAGTTTATATGCGCAGGGGGTTCAATTCGAAGCTGTCAATCAGAAAGAAGCACTTTCCAGGGAAGTCTCTACTATAAGAGGAGAGCTGCAACAAGTACGGGATTGCCGCGATTCTCAACGCCAACAATTGCAACATATGACAGCTGAACTGGAGAAATTCAGAAGGTGTACTGAAATATCATCTGTGGAACTGGATAATCTGACCCTCCAAACTAAGCATTTAGAGGTATTTTGGTATCACATTGAGTGTAGTTCTTTAGATGTTTGCTCGTGGTTGTAGTTTTCACTACTATCTTTTCACATCAGGTTTTTCAGGCCTAAGTGGTTTCTTTTGCAGGAGAAATGCCTGTCACAAAGCAATCAAATAAGAACGTTGCAGGAACAACTAGCAGTGGCAGAAAAGAAATTACGAGTATGTCATCCTTCTTCTATTTAGCAATACCATAAATGGAAATAATGAAAAATATACTGATAATATAAAATTTGATCTGTCTTAGATGTCAGGTTTATCGGAAATAGAAACAAGGACATCATTTGAAGAGCAATGTAGGGTTACATCAGAATTACTGAACAAGTTGGAAGAAGCAGAGTCTAAAATCATCGAAGGGGAAAACATCAGAAAGAAGTTGCATAATACTATATTAGTATGTTATTTTGTACCATTCTTTGTCAATGCAAACAATCTTTTCTCTTTTGAATAATTTGCAACATTTGTTGTCACAGGAACTGAAAGGGAACATCCGTGTATTCTGTAGAGTGCGGCCACTAATTCCTGAAGATGATGCTAGCACGGAGGCAAAGGCAATCTCCTTTCCTTCATCCACTGAATCTGCTGGGCGTGCCCTCGACCTGATGCAAAATGGTATAGAAGCATACGAGTTGGTTGCATCATTTTATTATTATATGCACGTCTGAAAATTGACCCTGTTTTCGTTTTAATTGTCAGGGCAAAAGTTATCTTTTACATTCGACAAAGTATTCACTCCTGATGTATCCCAAAAAGATGTCTTTGTGGAGATTTCACAGCTCGTTCAGAGTGCATTGGATGGATACAAGGTGCAATAATTTTCCTAGTCTTTGTGGTGGATTCTCATTTTATATCGACTTAAGTACCATCTGAAAGCATTTAATCCAGCAACGATGGTTAGCTGTACAAACCAAATTTAGCATCATACACTCTAATGGGTTAAACTTGTCTTGATAAAATATTTACATGTTGACTTTAATATGAATCCTCTTTTCAAGGACTAACACCTTATTCAATTTCAGGTCTGCATATTTGCTTATGGTCAGACAGGTTCTGGAAAAACCTACACAATGATGGGTACTCCAGGAAACCCTGACCAGAAAGGGCTAATTCCTCGCTCTTTGGAACAAATTTTCCAAACTAAAGAATCACTTCAACTACAAGGATGGAAATATGAAATGCAGGTGGCTTCATGCCTTGTCCATCATTAACATCTACCATGGTTTCACTTACACTAATGTTGTTTATCGCATTGCATATTTTTTAAGGTCTCAATGCTGGAGATCTACAATGAAACTATCCGAGATTTGTTGTCTGCAAACAGATTAGATGTGTTTAAAGCAGATAGTAACATTGTTGGGAAACAGTATGTCATCAAGCATGATGCAAACGGCACTACACATGTGTCAGATCTTACCGTGATTGATGTGCGTAGTAGTAAAGAAGTGTCATATTTGTTGGATCAGGCTGCCCGTAGCAGGTAAGCCAAAGACTACATTTCATTATTTCTTTTTTAAGATCCTATGTGAAAATATTGTTGAACTTTATCTTAGTGTTGCTTCCCTTCAATTTGATAATTGCTCGTCATCTACACTGTAAAAATTATCTGTTATGGTCTCTTTTTTTTCGTTTAAGGTCTGTGGGCAAGACACAAATGAATGAGCAATCTTCTAGGAGCCATTTTGTTTTCACATTGAAGATTTCTGGCACCAACGAGGTAGGTGATTCTTGAAGTCGGCTTTTCTGTGCTACAGATCTCTTTTGTTTTGTCTCTCATAATTAAACTGTTTCTTAAGGAGCTCTACAAATTTTGTATCTTTTCTATCCCAGAGCACTGATCAACAAGTTCAAGGTGTCTTGAATCTCATTGATCTAGCAGGAAGTGAGCGTCTCTCAAAAAGTGGCGCAACTGGGGATCGGCTTAAAGAAACACAGGTCTTGTGAAATTTATTGCCCATTGTAAATATATTTTCGGAAAAGAAAAATAACCTTTCTTTCTCTACCTCAGGCAATCAACAAAAGCTTGTCATCTCTCAGTGATGTCATATTTGCACTAGCCAAGAAGGAGGACCATGTACCTTTTAGGAACTCCAAACTTACATATCTTCTACAGGTATTTACATTTTACATACCTCAGTTACAGTACATTTTACCCGTAAACCTCCTGAACAATTTTTTCCATTGACAATTAACACTTCCTTTAATTTACCTTTTCCTTTCCAATGCTAGTAAATTCAAAACTTAGAGAAGCTACTGCATTTGCCTACTGGTTTTTTTTTTTTAAAATTCCTGTCCATCTGTTAATTTTCAGCCTTGTCTGGGAGGTGATTCTAAGACCTTGATGTTTGTAAATGTATCTCCGGATCCAGCCTCACTGGGAGAATCACTCTGCTCTCTCCGATTTGCAGCCAGGGTCAACGCCTGCGAAATTGGCGTTCCTCGGCGCCAAACTAACCAGAAATCCTCTGATTCTCGCCTGAGTTATGGCTAAACCAGCTTGTGATATACCAAGTTAAGTCTGAATTCAACTGTGTTGAATATGTGCAGGTTGAGAAACAAGAGCCACTTCTAACCCCAAGCTCTAATTCTCTAGTTGGAAAAATATTTGACCCTTTGGTGTTCAAACTTGTGCCTTTCCCATGGAAATGCAATCTTATTTAACATATATCTCTCATACCATCTATAACTACTCAAATTACTAATTTGATAATTATAACATCGTACTGTTCTCCCCTCAATAAAATATCTTATCAAAATGCACGATTTTTATGAATTTCCAGGGCATGAATGTGGATGACACACTATACAACATGACATAGATAAGCACGTAGGACATACTATATTACCTATAACAATACAAAGTGACCAACTTGCTTCCATATCAATAATTTATAATCAAATTCCAACACAAATTATGACGCACACAATCACTTCATTTTTCTTAAATTAATGTTCCAAATTATTGCTCGCCTTCAGGATGCGTTTTTTTTTTTTAAATTGAGACCGATTTGAACTGAAATTGAATATTTGAAAAATAATAATTTAAATTGATATGAATTGAATTAAAGTAACTGAAATTAGATTGATGTGAATTGAATGCTGAATTTTAAATTCTAAAGTAAAATAAAATTATTTTATAAAATAAGTGGACAAAATTTTATTAATTTTAAGCTAAATATACCATATGTGGTTCCCACGTCTGCTAACAGCCACACATCTCGCGCCACGTCACCATAAACAAGCCACGTTATCCTATTTGAAAATATATTTGGGCCTCAAGGCCCACTACGCGTCTAATTTCTACGGCCCAGGCCCGCTCCGACCCAAACTCGGTGATTGGTGACATAAGCGATCCGAGCGACATATGCATCATCGAATTAAATACCAAATTTTTATCGCGAAAAAGATTCGGAATTTCATCACCGAAGTGCGAAATCTATCCTTCCCGATTCGCGATTGGTTGTGGATTTGAGCCTGTGGTGAGATTAGGGTTTGTCGGGTAGCATGGTGTCGCCAGAAGGTACGAATTGGTTGTATGATTACGGATTTGACGAGACGCAGGTGATCGAGGCGAGGTTCGGTAATCCGGGTTCTGGGTTCGATTGGAACGTCCAGGGTTTGAGCAGTGGCGCTGGGAATTTGAGGTGGGTCGGAAAGGTGGATCTGAGTTTGATTGGTTTTTGCGGTTGAGGTTTGTTGTGGATTGGATTGTTTCTAGGGTTTGGTTTTGCTGTTTGTGGCTGATTTTGATTAAATTCGTGGTTGCGGTTTTTGGATTGTAGATTTTTTGATATGAATTGAATTGGTGAAAAGGGTTGTTGTTGTGCTGTTCTTTGTGGGTTGGTTATCAAGTTGATTATGCTTGTGCCGAGGTCCCTGTGTGGCCCTATGTTGTGAATTGAAGATGAATTTTTTGGTTATTAATATCTCATCTGTTGCTGAGGATGAGGGATTGAAGGAGCTCTGTGGTTCCTTACCGATCAGATGACGATTTGTGGTTGGTGTTTTTTTAGGAAGTTTTCTCGAGTTTTGGAAGATGATAGATGGAGGTTCAATGATTGATTGCTCTTACCTTTATACGTTTGTCACGTAATCACCGAATCTTGGAAGAGATGAAATGATTCCGAGATTAGGATTCTATGGCTGATTTGCAGGACAAGAAGATAACTTTTTGTGTTCTGTTTTACTGAACTTCGGGGAAGCAAATAAGTTTGGGACTCTTTTGTGGTCGATGGTCATTGTTCGATGTCCTTGATGCTTTTTTGGGTGCTCTTATTTTACTCGAATTCATGTTTTGGAAAGATTGGAGTTTGGAGTCGCTAAATAGTTCGTGTATGAACGGGCAACTAGGACTAGAGATACAATAAAGATTGACTACGAGTAGCAGATTACCCTTCATAAAACACAACGTTGGCTGTGATAATTATTTATTGGATGATTCAAATTTTGCCGAGTTTATTTTTTTCAGATGAGAATTATCCGTTATATATTCGCTTGTGTATCATAATTCATAAACCTCGGGGAGACGCCTGCTTAAGTGGTCTGTTTCAAAAAAGACTACGACTCATTTGTGCTGTACTACGCGCCCTTGATTTTCGTGTAACCATAGTAATAATTGTTGATTTTATGCCAAGTTGTTCTCCTTTGCCAATCTGATCTTACTGTATATTACCTTTTCATGTTATCAGTGTGGAAATGGAGGGCTCATTTGAGGTTTCTGATGTGCCGAAGGAAAGTGGAAGCAAAAAGAGGTATTTTCTTTTATCTATTTTCTCCAATAACCAGTGTATGTGTGATTGAAAAGAACCGCATCTTCTGTATTCTGGTGAACTACTTGGATAGAATATGTTGACCGAGATCTTATCGGCTATAGGGTGCGACCGGACTCATTCACCGGATCTAGCTCGAAAGCATGCAGGGAAAAGTTGCGGAGAGACAGACTTAATGACAAGTACTTACCTTTTCCCTTCCCATTAATTATTCCCTGTCCAGTTCTAGCTTATCGAACTTAGAATTCTGTAGGTTCATCGAGCTAGGATCTATTCTCGAGCCTGGAAGGCCTCCCAAAACAGACAAGGCTGCTGTTCTGGTTGATGCTATTCGAATGGTGACTCAGTTGCGCAGTGATGCCCAAAAGTTGAAGGATTCAAATTCAAGTCTACAGGAGAAGATAAAAGAATTAAAGGTACAATTTAGAAATAAATTCTTAGTTAACTTTTCCATACGCATCGTAGATCAGATCAAGACTGTTGATCCATTTCTCTACAGGTTGAAAAGAATGAGCTTCGAGATGAGAAGCAACGGCTCAAGGCTGAGAAGGAAAATCTGGAGCAGCAGCTGAAGGTCATCAACGCACAGCCCGCCTTTCTCCCTCAACCTCCCCCTATCCCTGCTGCATTTGCCAGTCAAGCTGCTGCCGCATTTGCTGCTCAAGGCCAGGCTGCTGCTGCAGCAGCATATGCTGCACAATCCCAAGCTGCGAGTGCCAAGCTAGTCCCATTTGTAGGCTACCCTGGAGTCGCAATGTGGCAATTCATGCCACCAGCTGCAGTCGACACCTCACAGGATCATGTTCTCCGCCCACCGGTTGCCTAGATTTTCTGCCACCATTAATTCCGATCCTCATTCCCTTGACTGGGATTGTATGAACTCTTCTATCCATATTCTTCTACATATGTATTATGTGCAAGCACAACAGGTGGACTTGGCATATGTCCTTAAATTATAAAAGCAAGAAACTTGGGAAATTTTTTTAGCAAATAAGGTTTGAGGAATGTTTCGCTTGCTCCAGGTCTTGACATTATGGGTTTCTTATATTTCTCAACAAATTGGTTATAGTATTGTTGAGTTCCTTAGAGAATAGCTGAGGTGACAAATATTAGCTAAATCAGTTGTCACAATCCGGTTATGTTATTATCATCTCTATTGTTTTGTAAGGAACCCGACAATGCTAAAACGATTGAGAAATGTAGACAATTTCAAGATCGGTAATAATATAAAACGGGACATTCTTGAAATCTAATTTACATATTTGAGATACATAATTTTAGAAATAACGTATCGAAACTTGGTGAATTCATGTCTCTCTGTTTCAGGCATATCATTCAGCTGCTTCTGGCTTCTTGTTCCTCATTTTCAGTATAATTTAAAGTCAGTACAAACCTCTCTTTTTTTCTTTTCTCTCCACATTTAGGTGCCCTGCCGACCTGTGTGGCTTAAATCATTCCAACAAGACTCATTATCCATCCAAGCTTGCCTTACCTGAGTTCCCTTGCTCTTCTCCTGCCAAGAAAATGGCTTCCAGTCTCCTCAAGCTCCACACACTCAGAATCACAGCTCCAAGCTCTGAAACCCTAAAAAAATCCCAGTTCAAGTTCATATCATATCGTCCCCATAAGCAACCAATCCATGCATCTCTCAGTTCTTCAACCCCACCAACATCCAGGGATGAGGCCATAACACAAGCCAAAACCTGCATATCCACCACCTTAGAAAAACCCCTCAACAGCAACCCCAAGCTCACAGGAAAGCTCAAGAAACTCAAGCAGCCAAGATACCGAGTGGAGGTCCCTGTCATGGATGATTCCCCAGCCTCGCTCACCCAGTTAGCTCTAGACATGTTTAGCAACATACCCATCAGAAAAAAAGGCTCAAAAGTGAACATCACCATCATTTGGCCAGACCCCATTTTAGCAAAATCAGCAGCCACTCAATCATATGAACCCAATTCATCCAACCAAGTTGATCATATCGACATTTTTGATATAACTGATAGCAGAATCCTCAATGCAGCAGATGTTGCAGTCATGTTTGCACCAGAAAAGAAGCACCTAGCAGCCATTAAGTCCCTTGCTGACACTACAAGCCCCAAGCCAGTCCTGCTCCTCAACCCGAAATGGGCATTTGAGGATGAGGAGAGTTTCGGCCAAATGAGTGCTTTTGTGGGATCATTTGAAGTCATCTATGCATTCATGGGGCTCGAGGTTAAAGGCATTTTAAGCAAGAAGAGAGGAATGGTGTTCAAATACGCTAGAAATGGCGTCATGAGCGGCGAGAAATGGAGTGTTTTTGTTGAAGAAGACGGTGAGATGAAAGTTGTCTCGAGGTTTTCTGCACGGCCTTCCATCGGGGAAGTCGAGAATGTCTTGTATAACTTGATGGCTATCAACTCCCCCATCACCAAATCTGCCAAGTTCTTGAAGGATTTGGTGTCCAATGTAACAGGAAAAAAATGAGTTAGTCTTTTGCCTTGTGCTGCTTATCAAAGCATCAAAATTATCAATTAATTATCCTGCTGGCCTCAGTTTGGCAGAAAGCAGAAGTTCCGATTTTTTAAAATCTCTCAGGCATCTTCATAATCGCGACATTTGCTCAGGAACACAAGAGAGCTTTCAGCATTGTAGCTAGTTGGATTATATGAAGCCTTACATCCATCGGCCAGGTAAGATTTCATATCAGGACATTGCCGGCCTGTTCTGACCTTGGAGAAAATGACCTTGATCACTCTCAGGTATCCGATAGAAAGGATAGAAATTAGAATACAGGACAAATGTGGATCCTGAGCCCGGCTTGGGAGATGGGAAAGGATCTGTGAAACTTGGCGTAGAGGATTCGTGGCGAAAATGGGAGGTCAGGATGGGATTTTTAGATATGCAGATGGGGCTGATAAGCTGCTGATGCTTTTAGGCTTTTTAGGTAGTATTGGAGATGGGCTGCAGCATCCTTTAACCATGTATGTTCTCAGCAGAGTCATTGATGAATATGGAAAACCCTGCGCTTCCTAGTCTCTGAAAACTGTCAACAAGGTAAAAAAAATTCCGGCTTGGTTGAGAATCTGAACTGAGAGCCTGAGATGACTTTATTGCATTTCTGTCTTGCAGTACGCGCTCAGGCTGCTGTATGTTGCTCTGCTGGTCGGTATTTCAGCTTTCATCCGGAAGCTCAGTTTCAAGCCTTGCTGCTCAGGTTTATGGAATATGACTGGAAAAAGTTGTAATGGGAGTTTTTGTTGTTGGCAGAGGGAGTATGCTGGACAAAAACAGCTGAAAGGCAGTTGAACTTCCAAAACCCTCCAAATTGTGCTTTATCAATGCATTCTATCTTCCCGGAAGATTCACTCCTTGTTGCTGGCCACTCAGTTTAAAATTGTGCAGGCTTAAGACAGCATTCATATGGCATATCTTGGACAGACATTTTCACATGGTCAGGCCAGCTGTTTCAAGGGGCAGGTAAAAGAAGAAGAAGATGGGGTACCCTCTAAAACTCCGGTCACCATCTTCTCCCTGGCTGGTAGTTAGTGTCTTTGAATGGCGGTTGGATCCACTGTGTTCAGTTTCAGTACTTGTCTTCTTATCATTGTGTTAGATGCTCCATTGCCGATGGTGGAGAAGGGTAATTTCGATAAACCAAATCAAACCCAATCGCCATCCGAATCTCCCCATCACCGCTTCCTTCTGTAAGCTCATCCTGTCTATCTTAATTTTCTCTGGTTGAATGTATTCAAGTCTTTGTTTGATTGTTATTCTTTGAGCAATTCGCTTCTGGGGTTTTGATTTCTATGTTGAAAGTGTTTATAGAAATTTTGGGCTGATGGGTTGTGGAAAGTTTGCACTTTTTTGAGTTGGGTGATCTGGAATTGATAGCTTTCTGCATAGTTTAATTTCTGCCCAACTGGGGAATTAGGATCTAGGGTTTCCATTGTGTTTATTGGATTTTGTGAGTAGGTTTGTGGGTTGGGATGTTGAATTAATGTTGTTGTGTGTGAATGATTAGAGGTTTTGGTTCTCAGGTTGATGAAAAATTGAAGAGGAAGACACAGAGTTGACATAGATTGTGGCTGAGAAATGGGTTGCAAAGGGTGTTTGGAGTGGCTGTTGAAGCTTCTCAACTTTTTGTTGAGCCTGGTGGGTCTGGCCATGGTGGGATATGGGATCTATTTGTTTGTGGTGTACCAGCAATCTTCCAGTGATACTTTGGGTGATGCGGCGCAGATTGGCAGGCCGCTCATGGTGGCAGTTTCTTTGAACTCCAGCATCCTGGAAGCATGGTATGTATGTTTTTGAAAGTGAAAAGTTGATTGTCATTGAGGTCTAGTAATTATGATGCTAGTTGTTGTTTATTTGATGGTACATGAGAAGTTATTCTTTTGCAGGTTCATATACTTATTTATTGGAGTAGGAGGCATTGTGTTGGTGATATCTGTTTTTGGCTGCATAGGAGCAGCAACAAGAAATGGATGCTGTTTGAGCTGTGTATCCTACACTTTATGAACATGAAACATACATATTAGACAGGTAGAAATAACTCAACTTTCCTTGACCAAGCAAGCACAGTATTCAGTGTTGTTGATCCTGTTAATCTTCGTACAACTGGGACTTGCTGCTTTCATCTACTTTGACAAAAGTTGGGAAGACGTAAGCATTTTGACAGACTAACCGTATCATCTTGATATGCGACAGAAGCTAATTGTAGTTGTTTTTTATTGTATGCAGGAGATACCCACGGATGAAACTGGGGACTTTGACATGATTTACGATTTCCTCAAGGAGCACTGGAACATTGCAAAATGGGTTGCTCTTGGTGCTGTTATATTGGAGGTAAGAACAGGCCAGGCTAGGCTAGGCTAGTTTCTGTCCTTGGTTATCTCTTTTGATGATGCCTTGTGTGAATTGCAGGCTCTGGTGTTTTTGCTTGCACTAATTGTGAGAGCAGCAAATAGGCCGGAGGACTATGACAGTGATGATGAGCTCATCAATGCCGTAAGGCAGCCACTAGTGAGACCTGCTACTACTGGCGTCACTGTAACTAATGCTCCTAGCAGAAATGATGCTTGGAGTACTCGGATGAGAGAAAAGTACGGACTTGATACCTCTGAATTCCAGCCAGTAACTGCACAGCCAGTAGAAGAAAGAAGCCGCTGCGCTATCATGTGAGAATCCTGCTGCATCTATTCGACGCATTTTGATCAGACTGGAAGTCAGTATGCCTGGTTCCGTTCCCCACAGTAGCTTAGCAGTCCGAATTAGGAGACATAAGATCTTCATCTGTTGAGTTTTCCTGTGCTCTTATAACTTTTTTTTTTGGAGGTTTGGTCCTTTAAAACTGATGCATGATGTATTGAATTGATCGTAAACATTCTTGGCGTTAAACTACCTGTTGAGATCATGGACAAAAAAGGGACCATACAGAAGTTACTTAAACAAGAGTATCCTCAGGTAATTGCATCACAAGCAGGTCCAAACTAAGATTTGAAGCAGAACATACTTATCAAAATCACCAGCTGTCTAATTTTGCAGATCCGATACAGCCTCTCTGACCTACAAGGAAAATTAAAGGAAAGATGAAACACTAGTAATTTAAGTGACATATTATTATGCATAAGGAAGCTGGTTGGAAACTTTACCACTTGGGGTAAAGGGGATTCCGAAAGAGGTTTGAGCTGACAGTTTTCGATATTTTCCAGCAGTTGGTTTACCGTCTTCAAATGAGGAACACTGTAGGAGGAACATTCAGTCCAATGTAAGCATAAAAGTGCCAGAAAGTGTAAATGTTTCCTCTGTTGTCAAGTTTTATTTATTTTTAATGTAGGCTACTGTTTTTCTTTATCAGTTCATGCGCTTCATCACAAACCAATTGAGGAAGCTGCAAAGTGATCTAAAACCATCTTGTATGCGAAACTATCAATATGTGATCTCCAAATCAGGAAATGAGAAGCTGCAAAACAAAGAAAGTGTCCCTATTTGCAGAGTTGCGGTATGAAAGTTGATGAGGTCTAAATACGTACAAAATATGACAGTGAAAGCAGAATCGGACCTCTGTAAGCCATTTTCCATGTGTGCATCCAAAGATGAGATCACTCGAGGCATTTGATCTAACACCTGTCTCAAGAACAATAACATCATGAGTTTCATGTATCAATAGTAAAACCCAGCCATTTGAACGAGTAAACACAGCTTCAGATAAACAGCATACTTGACCAGTATTCTTAATCACAGAGGCTTTCGACAAAAGATTTCTAGGCAACTTCGACAATTGAACCTGCGAAACACATACCACATGTCAGTGTAGTTCCAATTGCTTTCGCCTTCACCAACTAATACACAACATTAGACCAAATAACCCCAAACCAACATCTTCACATCTCTCACAACCAAAACTCAAATAATAAAAACAATGCCAGCTAGAGATCTTTACCATTCACACAAACAGGAACAAAATAAATCCATACTCAAGATCAACCCTTTTGCATACATTGGCTTGAGCAAACAGCACAAATCCCTAAAAATTCATCAGAAAGTAAACTAGAACAATCAAACAAGGTAATTGTAAACAGCAGAAATAACCGAAAAGCGACCTTTTTCCACTGGATTCATCAAAACCCTAGATCGAAAGACCATAGAATGCGATACCAAATCTGTTATCATTTTACCTGTGCAGGAGATGATTGCTGCATGAGATGGATGAGATTTGAAGTGGAGAGAATCGCCTGCGCGATCTGATCGGTGACCATCGCCTTCGCCGTGCCTTCTCTGCTGCTCGGGCTTCTCCCGCCGCTCGCGGATCTTGACGCCATGCTTCTTCGACTCCGCGGAGCTCGTTGATTGACATCCTGACAAGTTTCGGTTTTATCAGGGATGGAACTGCATGTTTATAAACATTAGGGATCAATATGTAATACATCTGAAATTTTAGGTCCCATTTGTTATTAATAAACCACCAAACATCATGGGATGTCGTTTTTCTGGTATAGTTCTAAACCACCAAACATCATGTGCCATGTCGTTTGGTAGTATAGATCCACACCACCAACCATGTCGTTTTCCGTCTTTTCCTGATTTGAGATATCACTTGGAACATTTTCTTTTTGAGTTATAAGAATAAATATATTTTTGATATTATGGCTCTGAATGAGAGCAGCTGGAACAGTAGAAAAAATTATTAGGCTATTTTTTTTGAACTTATAAGTACATATAAATAAAATAATAAATTTAAGTACAAAAGAACACATCCTAACTAACGAAATGAGTGTATGGTACCTTCAGTGGCGAAGCCAGGATTTTCATGGACCGGGGGCAAATTTTTTTCTCAAGTCGGAAATGTTTTACCGGGGGCATAGATTTAAAATTACCGGGGGCAATTTGTTATAAATCTAAAAAAATTCAAGCTAATCATACGTAATATAACGTAAATTTAAAGAATGACCGGTGGCGGCCGCCGCCCCCCCCCCCCGTGGCTTCGCCACTGGGTACCTTTTTTATGATGTGGCTTCGCCACTGGGTACCTTTTTTATGAAGTTGTGTGTGAGTTGAGCGCCAGCCAAACCTTGAGCATAAATGCAGCAGATGAGGAACTGAAGAGGTCAGAAAAAATACACATACAAAGAGAGAGTTACTGAAGAAATGGCAAGTGAAAAAAGCGCAATACTGGTGGTCGGAGGGACTGGGTACATCGGGAAGCACATCGTCAGAGCGAGCGTAAAGCAAGGTCATCGGACATTTGTGTACGGGAGACCGATCACATCCGAAACCAGTCCCTCCAAGCTACTCCTGCATCAAGAGTTCCTGGGAAAGGGAGTGACTGTTATTCAGGTACTGTAATTTTTTTTAAAAAAAAACAGTTTTAACCGAAACAACTGATTTTCAGACCTGTTACAGATTTTGATGTTGGGTAAACATTTTTCCTGTAGGGTCAACTGAATGAGCATGAGAAGCTGGAGGAAGCAGTGAGTAGGGTTGATGTGGTGATCGCGGCTTTAGCATTTCCTCAGATATTGGATCAGCTGAAAATCATACAAGCTATGAAAGTAGCTGGTAATGTTAAGGTATGGCCACTTCAAACATGTTCAAACTCACTAAAGAATAAAAAATAAAAAATAAAAAATTAGAAAGTCATGGTACCTTTGCAGAGGTTTATTCCATCGGATTTCGGTATAGAGGAGGGCAGAATAACTGCGTTAGAGCCATTTCAGTTGTATTTGGACCGTAAGCGAAGTGTGAGAAGAGCTACTGAAGCTTCAGGAATACCTTACACCTTTGTCGTAGGCAATAGCTTTGCCCAGTACTTTCTCCACGTCTTGTTTCGCACCTATCATAAGGAAGCAGATACAGTCATTTATGGAACAGGAGAAACGAAAGGTAAAGTATACTATTGGTGAACTTACAAACCTGAAAAAAAAAAAACATTTCAGATTGTCAGAAGAATAAAAAATGCTGATGCTGGAACTTGTCGGCGGATGTGGGGCTGAAGGAAGTCTAATGAGGATGTTGACTTGCTCTCTTGCAGTTGTCATGAATTTGGAAGAAGATATTGGAATGTATGTAGTTAAAGCTGCAACTGATCCCAGAACATGTAATGGCATAGTCATTATCCGGCCACCAAAAAATACTACAACTCAACTGGAGCTGATCTCACACTGGGAACGACTCACTGGTGAAAATCTGAAAAAAGTTTACTTGTCAGAGAAAGAAATTTATAAGCTCACACAAAGTAAGTCTCAACATTTTTTCTTTTTTCCTTATCGATTTATATGAGCTCGGATGAAATTTTTACTACCTGGGTATTTCTATGATCAGCAATGCCCCATCCAGAGAACATCAGGTTTGCTATATTGAACAGCCTGTTCATCAGTGGCGACACAGCAAACTATGAACTGAATGAGAACGATCAGGAGGCCTCGAAGCTCTATCCAGATGCAAGCTACTCTTCTATCGATAAAGTTCTGGAGGACTTCCTTGTTGATACCCCTGCATTTGAAGTTGCAGCATTTTAACTGTTTTTCCTTTAAAGTTTAATAAAAGTAATGTTTCTATGTATGCGGCATGGATCTAATCAACTCAGCCACATATTCATGTCATCTGTTTTTCTTATTTTTGCCAATAAAGTATTTCATGTTACGAGAACAATAAGGTGCCTATATTTAAGTTTAGTCAAGAAATATATCGTTAAATAACAGGTAAGCGCAGCTGAAATTCCAGTAGAACCATTCAAAATTTTGAGTAAAATTTGCCAGCATTAGCAACTGCTAAAAATAGCTATGAAAACTCATCTAGTCAAGGAGAATACAATACGTGACAACCTGAAAATGTTCCGCAACTAATCAGCAAGTTGACAAGACAATTATAAACTTCTATAAGGAAACAAGTCAAAACAATTTTTCCCAAAACATCATGTTATAGTTGGAATATATTTGTTCTTGCTGGAATTTCGGCGTCATACCTCCATTTTTCAAAACCAAGTCTTTTCTCAGCCCACTTGTTTTCCTCATCTTTAATCTGTTACCTTCTTTGTTTTCCATCTTCTTTATATTTTCTGCTTCCTCTTCTTCGATACAAATGCTTCCAAATTTGAAGAGAGCAACTTCAACCTCTAAACTCCACGAACGACGCAAATGCCCAGAAAGGCCAAATCTGGAAATTGTGAAACCAAGGTTCCATTACACAAGTGCACAAATATCGCCTTCCTTTCCCGCTGGAGAAAATAATCTGCTGCCCAGCCCTGTGACTCCATCCACGCTTTTCTCAAAACTTTCAATACTGGAACAACAGGAACATAAGAGGGGGTTATCATCTGTCACACAAGAGATTGACAGAGAAAAAGAAGAAAAGGCTATTAAGCAAAGAAAGTTTTACCTGCATCCCTCGCCTCGATCCAAACCAGGATTTGTCGAGCCAGAGTTGCTAAATTTGTTTCCTCTAACTTCTCCTAGAACAGAAGCTAACACCTGAGTCACTCATCTCCAGGTCTAATCAAGTTGAGTTGCTAGTAGGAATCCACTTATCTTCTTTTTTTTGGAACTCAATAGCTTAGACCACAAGGCAATTTACAGGGAAAGTTCCCTCCTGTCTTTTGTTGCTGAAATTTGTGTACTATAAATCTGTCAACTGTGCCCAGTAAGAATCATCTTTATCACCTCTGTTAAATTCAGAGGGTCCAGATGGTAAGGCCGCCACGGTCTGAGGTGGCAATGAAGTCAGTCAGTGCAACTCTTATCCTTCTGTGTCCGCATTTTATCAAGCTCAAACATTAAATACATGAACAAAGCCATGAACAGCCCTTGGCGAGGTGGGGTGGAACCCATGCCTGCACAGCTCCTCCATGTCTTGTTAAGGTTGTGTTCAGTGGTGGTTGTTCGGGCATGCCAGAGGTGAGGTACTTTCCTATCAACAAGTTAGTACCCAAATGGCCAGAGTGCCTTACTTGCCTGGGTTGCTGATCAGTTGAAATGTTAAATGAAATGTGATCGACCCGTACCTACCAGAGACAAATATGCCTATCAGAGAGAATATTTATGAAGTCTTAGGAATGCATATAGATTAAAGCAGTATAGGCAATGAGGCCCTTTATTTATAAGGTTTGGAGCCACATGACACACAATGACACAATAGAAAACTTAATATAGGGAGTTGCTTCAATTGGAAGGTCCAATAGCTTCACGGCAATCTGCTTTTTGACACCATATGCTCAGTTTTCTGGTACAATAAAGAAAAGGGAAAAGAGATTAATTGAAATCCAGATGATTTTACATTTTCTTGAGAACCAGAAACTGAATAAGAACAAATCACTATCTTGGCCTATCAACACCTCTATACAACAAGTTAACAGAACTGTCACAGAAAATTTTTTAAGAGTAGTCAATGGCAGTTCCAAACATATGTTTTCTAAATTAGGGGTGAGATAGTTACATGTGGGACAAATAGATAAGTGATAACATGTGGTACAAATAGAGGAAGGCAAAGGATTTATAAAACAAATGTAACACCCATGCAGCTTTACCGAGTGGGTAAGTAACAAACAAGCATAGCATCATTATGAAGAAAAAGAGTTTAGAGTATCAATGCAAGATATTTGGCGACCGACCTGCTCGGTGAAAGGCAGGTACTTCCCATCAAAAGTCACCACAACACGATCTCTCCCATCAACACCTTTCATTTTGTCAACGGAGCAATAGAAGTCTATAGCTGACATACTAAGACAAAACAGCAATAACGCAAAATTAAAACCAGGCCATACATCATGCAAAAGAAGATCTATACCATAGTAATTACAAGTAAAGCAGGACACGTTATTTTAAGGCAGAGAAGAAATCAAGGGTGCTTTCAAGGTAATTAGGCGTGGACAGGAAAGTAAATAAGCAACAGAATTCAACCCCAAAATGATATATTCGGTAATTTAGGAATAACAAAGTTTCCTAACAATGTAGTGCTGGTAATGGTACTTCTGCTACCCACGACGCCCTAATTGTATTTTGCAGAACACATTTAACATATTAAGAGCAGAAAACCCAACTATCAAAGACCTTACACGCTACAAGTCCTAGCCTTTAAACATCAGCTAGTGGCCACAACTAGTTAAGGTTCCTACTTTCTACTCTAGAAACGTAGAAATAACATGAGGCAACTACAGCAAAAGTACATCACAGTCCACAAGCACTTGGCAAAGTTCGCATCAATAACTAGAATATAACACTTCAGCCTCAAATTGAGCCCAACAGATTTCATGTACTGATAGAAAATAATATTAAAAATAAAAGATAGAAACTTGCTTACATGCCATCACCAAAATCCTCATTGATGATCTCCTTTATGCTCTCGCCAAAATGCATCACCGCTTCATTCAACCTGCACAAAGACAAATCGACAAAAAAAATCACAAACGAATTCCAAAGTCCAAACCTCAACGCCGCCACACAGAAACACAAAAGCCGCACAAAAAGATAAAAAAAATAAAAAAACCTGTAAACAGCAGGATCTTGAATCAAGCTAGGGCTGTAGCTTCGGAGCGGGGGATTCATCATCATCTCGTGAACGAGATCATCGGCGAGGTGAGGGACGGCGGCTCGCAGCTTGGCAGCGGCCTCTTGAGAGAGCTGAGCTTGGCGCTTGAAGAGCTGCGCGACGTAGACGTTGGTGAGGCCGGTTTCCGAAGCAATCTGAGAGTAGGATTTACCCGAATTGCGCTTCGCAATCGCCAATCGATTGATCGCCGTGGCTTTCTCCATTTTCAGCTTCCTCTGCTTGCAACAGACTGCCGCCCGTCCTTTACCTGGATATTCGATATTGAAGTTTCTGGAAATTAGAATAAAGCCCCCCAAGTTTACAATGTTAGTCTTCGTGGGTGGTACAAGGAAAACATTTAAGGTCTGAGTAACAATAAACATTATAGTATCTGGGAAGACAAGACCACAGGCTTGTAGCTTTTATCTTGTTGGTCGGTCATTCTTGGGTCCTTTGCCTTTGCCTTTGCCTTCTAGCGGATCTGCTGAGTGGAATCCTGTTACTCAGCCTAGCGAGGACGCGTGCGCGCTCAGTGTCATCGAGCCCTGCATCGGAATTGCCGGCATGGCGGAGGTTGCGATGTAACTCTCGCCGTAGGAGGCGGGAGTTTAAGGATGTCGTGCCAGGGTCGGTGAGGCCGGGGACAGAAAGGATGAAGTACATCATGTTCCTGATGGATTCACTGAGGTTTGAATGACCTGGGATATGTGGAGAGGGATTTTCGATGACATAGTCGCCAACCACCATAGCTCCGGGTGTGGTTGCTCTGATGGTGCTCATCAAGTCATTTCTTTCTCTTTCTTCTTCCATGCTTTTCCATTCTTCCTCCACCGCAGGGTCAACTTCCTTGGGCTTTGCCAGAGGGTGGACCAGCTTCATGTGAGCCTTGAGATCTTTAAATTTCCCTGAGAAGGAGCAGTTGTCTTGGGAGCAGCTTCGTTTCCTGGAGTTGAGGAACTCTCTCGCAGGTTTCACCACGGTCCACCCGGTCACTTTGCCTCGGCAGAGTGGGCAGGAGATGTCTGCATTTTGTGGGCAAGCTTCCTTGTACCGGTGCAGGCAGTTAGAGAATTCGTAACTGGTATCGCATACATAGGGGCGACAGCCTTTAATGTGTGAGGCGCAGAGTAAGAGAACAGCTTCGTGAGGGTATTCTACGCAAACAGGGCAGACTGCATCTTTCCAGACGTTCTTCTCAGGAGCACTGGAACTTGTGGCTTCCTTCTTTGGTTTTTTCTTGGAAGTCTTTGAGCAAGATGATGACAGATGCAGTCTTGGCTTAGTCTTGCCAGGAGTAAGCCTTCGCTGGTTCTTCTTGCTTCTCTTTGCCATCTTTAAATATAACCTGAAGTTGAAAACTTCTCAGATATGGAAATAATAATACAGAGCAAGAAATAAAAATCTAAACAGCTTACAAGCTTTACAGAAAGTCTGCCATTAAATCATAAAGCATTGACATTTCATCCAATCAAAGCAAACAGAATACACAAATCAAGCAACAGCGCCTAGTGTTTGAAGACAAGTGAAATTGATCAGAGCACCCCACCCCACCCCACCCCCAAAAAAAAAAAAAAAAACATTACTACCTACGTTACTTGAATTTAATAAACCTAGGATTATTGAATCTGTATAGCCTTTGAAACTTTCTTTGCAACCTTATAGATACCTTTACCCTCCTCCCTCTGATAAAAGTCTACTAGAGATCATCATGCTGCCAATGTAACATCATGTAGTTGCCAAATAGCTGAATCTGTTTTTGTACAATAACTTGATTGATGGTCTTCCCCTGTGACACTCAAAAATCCCCGTGACATTGTCATTACAAACAATCAACGCAATAAATGGACAAAGGTAAGCTCAGATCTATATCAATCCTCGTTCAGTTTCTGTGATGCAGAGCCTTTGAATGAGAGGCTTGTAGTCACTGGCATCAGACTTATTGGAGCCAGCTCAAAATCCCAACCATCATTCGCGTCTGAAGCGTTTACAAACTATTCTCCCCCAAATTAAATGGGCAGCTCCAGATCTAGCTGCTGATAGTTTGGTACTATTTACAAATTATCCTCCCCAATTGAAATGGGTAGCTCGACGACGCCTCTGTTGGAGGCTCACCCGCATATCAACTGATACTATGATTATAATCACATCAAGAAACATGAATAGAAAAGATTTTGGTAGAGTCAGAAAGATAAAATGGTTGGACTTAGGCAAAGGAGCAACCTTCATTCCACCACTATTATATGTTACCAGCACTCAATAAATATCCCCATCCTTTCCGCCTTTTTTAAAAGATCTCTTGACCTTTTGGTTTTCATTCTCCTTCAGTTCAACCCTCGTTTTGTCCACAGATATTTCGACAACTAAAAATCCTTCGCTTTTTTTATTATTAAGAATTGAAAGGCCTGGAGCATCGTTTCCTAGCACTCTGAAACACACAACAATATTTTCTCTCACTGGTGCGCCTATTAGACATACCACATTCTTCACCTTGGGGTTTCTCCTTCTTTGAGTTTGTTGCCGAGCCCCCTAAAATCCCTCCATCCAATTTTGACCCTTCTTTTGGATCCTCCTCTACCTTTTTCTTCTAATTTCACTCACTCACTTATCCTTGTATTTTTCCATCAAATATCCCTTGATCAGCATCACCGTTTCTTTCTCCAAGCTTTGCTTGCTTACATCAGAGCCATTAGGAGCATCATTCTAACCTCCAACACCAGGTTTCCATCCTTCAACACAGGGCTCAACATCTTGTCCACCTTATGCATCTCCTCTCCTCTCTCCCAACATTCTTAACCTCAATAGTTCCACATGTCTTAACATCTACTTCCGGGTTCGACTTAGTTTCCCCCATATAACATACAGCCAGAGACAAGAGCAAGATGCATTTTTATCACTCACACCAACCCCAACCACAACTCCCAACCCCCCTATACTCCACTTAATCCCCAAAACAACACCATCCTATCAAGAAATTGCAATCAAATCAAAGTTCGAATACCCCAATCAACTACATTATCAACTAAAACTTATCAGAAATCGTTAATCGCAACAAACCCTAAATTCTACGCTAGATGACCAGAAATGCGAATTTAACCTAACTTCAATCTCAACTGCTGTATGTAACTCCATCTATCAAACCCACGGACTAATTCCACTCACCAATCTTCCAATTCAACCTCGTTCAATCGAATTGCAACAAGTTACACCGAAACAATAAACCACTGGACGCAGCAGTACCAGCGAAATAGGGCACAAAGAAAGATGAAAACAACAAAGAAAAAAAATGAGAGAGTTCCGACGTACCGCACGAATCGGGATCTGCGGACCGCGAAGATGATTCCGGAATCGAGAGATTGACGGATCAATCCAGCGGAGGCGGTTTCTGAGCTCAGCTCAGAAATCTGATAGATGTGTTCCATCCCATGCCCCACTGCCTCTTATTTATATTTTATTTTTTTATTTTTTAATAAAAATATTATTTTCTAAAAGGCCCCTAAAGTATGTAAAAATACAGTACCACTCCTAAAGTATTGATCCCAACAATCAGACTCCTTTTCCTCTTTGTCCTCATGACCCTCTTCAAATTTCCACCAGTAAAGTTGGCAGTGGTCTAGCTGAGTGTCATTTTTCTGTAAACCTAATCCGAGATTGACAAGAACCTGACAATTTTGAGGAAGGAGAAGTGACACCCACCTTATCTACGTGCCTGTTTGCTGTCCATGAATCCATTCCCAGGTCAGCGTGTTCTTGTCTTGCTTCATTGATCTCTGGAATGCGATTTTGTACTGAATGGTGAGCCATGGTCCAGATCATCTTGAGGGTCTCTTTCATGAAATTTTCATCATTGCTGTGATTTAGAAGGTTGCTAGCTAGCTCTGAGCTGACCTGAGCTGAGCTGACCTTTGGTTGCTTTTTTCTGGAATACATGGCTGGAGGACTGAGTATCAAGCTTCTCCACTCTGCCACATCTTTCAGGTCAGCTTCCTTTCCTCTCTTTTTCTCTTCAATTTGAGGTATGTTAAGGTTTCAATCTGTCTGCTGTAGTTTAGAGCCTGTCTTGCTTATGCCTAGAATAAGCCTGACCTGTATGCACCATCATTTTCGACGAAACTGATAGGGATTTAGTCCTTGTCCAGTTTGAACATGTTTTGACAAGAACTGAAAATGTGGATGCCATAAATTTCCTGGTTGGTTATCAACTTATGAACTATCATCATGTTTCAGTAGTCTTGTAGATTTCCCACCTCGCCGGGGGATAAGGATCCTCTCCATCCGAGCCTCCCCCGCCTCATCTCTCCGCTGCTCCTCGTAAGTTCTTGGTGCTGATCAATCTTTTTGAGGTGAGATTTGATACTGAAAATTCAGATTTGTGGCGGCAGGGCTGGTGCAATGGTGATGGACAGCTTGGAGAAGGAGAAGATTAGGAGTTCAGAGAGTGAGATTTTTGATGCAGGGAGAGCTGCAGCTTTGGTAGGGGAGCTGAGGGAGAGCTTTGAGTCCCAGAAAACCAGGAGTTACGAATGGAGAATCGAGCAAATCGAGCAAATAGCAAGAATGATGGAGGAGAAGGAGAGTGAGATTTTTCAAGCTCTTCAAACTGATCTCTCCAAACCCGAGTTTGAAGCTTATGTTTCTGAGGTACTAAAAATCTGGAAAGAAAATTTTCACACAAAGTCTCACTTTCCTAGGCGCTGTTCTTCCCTTTTCCGACGGTTATGGCCTCGAAATGCAGGTATCAATGACAATAAGATCCTGTCAGCACGCCGCGAAGGAGCTGAAGAAATGGATGAGCCCGGAAAAGGTTCTCAAATTACTAAATCTTCAGTTAGCTCCTTGAATTTTAATCCTGAAGAATACTGAATTTTTCGATACATTTTCAGGTCAAGACTTCCCTGACAACATTCCCATCTTCAGCTGAGATTGTGTCCGAGCCACTGGGACTTGTTCTGGTCATTTCTGCCTGGAACTACCCCTTCTGTAAGTTCTTATGTTCCGAATCCTCGAAAAAAACCAGTAACTTTTTAAGTCTGTAGTCACAAGATTTTTTGTTCCTAGTGCTGTCACTGGACCCTGTGATCGGTGCCATAGCTGCTGGGAATGCAGTAGTCCTGAAGCCATCAGAAATCACTCCTGCGTCGTCGGCGCTGCTTGCCAAGCTCGTAGACTTGTACTTAGACAAGTCTGCGATCCGAGTCGTGGAGGGAGCTGTGCCTGAAACAACAGCATTGTTAGACCAAAAATGGGACAAGATATTTTACACAGGTACATTGCCATTTTTATAGTTTTAGTACTTTTAGCTGACGTCATGCTGGAAGTTGATCCATGTTTTCCTCGTGGTGGCCAGGGAACGGGAGGGTTGGGCGCATTGTGATGGCCGCGGCTGCCAAGCATCTGACGCCGGTGGTCATGGAACTCGGAGGAAAATGTCCTGCAGTTGTGGACTCAAATGTGAATCTACAAGTAAGAAAAATATGAATAATACAGCAATGTGGCGCGGCCTAGGATTAGTCTTGGGATGAGATTCTGAGACTTGTCGGGGTTCTCAGGTTGCGGTGAAGAGGATCATAGCAGGGAAATGGGGCTGCAACAACGGGCAAACCTGCGTTGCCATCGACTACATCATAACTGCTAAAGAATTTGCACCGGACCTGATAAAAGGTCTGAAGCGCGGCCTGGTAGATTTCTTTGGGGAAATGCCAATAGACTCGAAGGACGTATCGCGCATTGTGAACTCTTACCACTATCTCCGCTTGGCAAAGCTCTTGAATCAAGTGTCTGATAATGTCGTCGTAGGAGGCCAGACCGACCAGACCCAGCTGTGAGCCAGCCTAGAAACTGGGCAAGTTTCCCCTTACAAAAATTTCCAAGGCATTTATATAACTTACCTGTCTTTTGCCCTTCCAACGCAGGAAAATAGCCCCGACGATACTCCTGGATGTTCCGCAGAACGCAGAAATCCTGCACGAGGAAATCTTCGGACCCCTCCTGCCAATCGTTACAGTAAGTACTAAATCGAGCAAAATAAGTACCCTTCAGAATGTACAAAAATAATTACCCTTCAGAGGGTCAAAAAATAAGTACCCTTCAGAGGGTCAAAAAATAAGTACCCTTCAGAGGTCAAAAAATAAGTACCCTTCAGAAGGTCAAAAAAAAAAGTGCCCTTCAGAGGGTCAAAAAATAAGTGCCCTTCAGAGGGTCAAAAAATAAGTACCCTTTTGGTAACAAGTTCTGGAATTTTGACAGGTTGAGAATATTAAAGACAGCTTCAATGTGATCAGGGCAAGACCCAAGCCGCTGGCGGCGTACTTATTCTCCGACGACTCCCAACTGCAGAAGGCCTTTGTTCAGAACATATCCTCCGGAGCAATGCTGATCAACGACAGCATTATACAGGTATTCCCACGCACATTTCCTTTAAAAAAAACATCATATCTTCTACTGTTTTTTTTTAAACATGTTCCTATGACTGAATCAAATAATGCTGTCTTGGCGCGCTGCAGCTGACAGTACCAGGCCTCCCTTTCGGGGGAGTGGGCGAGAGCGGAACAGGATCGTACCATGGGAAATTCTCGTTCGACGCATTCAGCCACAAGAAGGGTGTCCTGTACAGGTCCTTCCAAGGGGACTCTGATGTAAGGTACCCGCCCTACAATCCTAAGAAGTTTGGCGTAATGAGGGCACTTCTCAAAGGAAACATCCTCGGCATAATTCTTTCCCTCATGGGAATGTCTTCCTCAAATGAGTAAAACTTCATTTATATCATGTCATTACTCATTCTCAATGTTTTCTAAATGAGTTTGTCGGTATATAACATGTCCGTTCATTTTTTAAAAAGTGGCATATGTGGAATGTTTTTCGATCAGAGACATCTCACTCACGCTCGATTCAGACTCTAACAACAAGATTCTCTAGAAGCCCTTCCGACCCAAAACACGGGTCGATCCCAAGTGTAGAACCTATTAAATACCGCTTACGGACGGATTTTTATAAAAATATTCCATAAACTAGCATCTCGTTTTTCTTCCACTCGAATTCGAAAGGGAATGCGAGGCATTGATAATATTCAGATCCCACAAAATAAAAGGATTGTGCAAATGAAAGCGAGTCAAGTTGGGGAAGAAAATTTTTGGAATTTGGTACATATGAATTCCCCCATCCTAATCAATCCTACATCAACCACTATCCCCTTTGGCTTTTCCTATCTTGTCGTTTTCCGGTTTTATTCCGATGAATTGAACTAGTGACGAATCTGTCATCGTGATATAAAACATTTCAATACATGTATCGAAAAAATTTAGTATAAATGATACTATGTTTGTATATCAGTGTTTAATAATACGACGTAGTTTTGTATCAGTATGCAATCGTAATGCGACCCATGGATTTTTCTAACACCTACTTTCTTCAATTTAAGGGTCAACCCGCACGCTTGCTCGGGCAGCGACGTTTTAGATGCATTGCATCATCCACAAACTTCATCCGCAATTAATCAAAGTCACAAGTCAATCCTGGCAACCGGCCTGGCGGCGGGGCGGGCCACCCGACCTTGGAAATTCCTACACATAAAACGGCCAACCTTGGCTTATCCGTCCGCTCTTCCTTAATTTCCACAAACTTTACTTATAGCCAATTCACACCTCAAAACAAATATCATCTTAAGGATGATTCGGACATCGTGCATTCAAGTCAAAAACAATGCACTTTAAAATTCGTGCAATAAACTTTAAAATTAAATTTTACGGGGTGTGACGAACAGATAATTATGTTACTTTACATTTAATGTTTTTGAATGGATTGTAACGGATTTGATTAATCGTGCCTATTTATAAAGAAATTGTAACAATTTAGTATTACAATTTTGATGAAAAATACTACGCTATCAACCCTACAATTTAAACCAATTACAGCCGTCCGATTTCTCAAACAACATCCTTTTAAGCTCAAAATAGTGACCATTCCGCACGTGCGCACCCAAAACCTCTTACGTGGCAGGGTTTAACCACACGTGCGCGCCGCCAAGCTTGACAACTCTACAACGGCCTCTGGTGCATGTACATGAACATGTCTTGTAATGGCGAGAACTGGTCGTGGTACTGGGCTTCGAATTGGGCTTGGATCGGGCCGGAAAACGACCCGTTGTTGGTAAACGGGTCGTCCATGAAGTCAAACGAATAGTCCACGAACTTATCCAAGTCGCTCCATTTTGGCTCGCTCTGGACCTCCCGCTCGCACGTGACGTCAGGGGATGACACGTGATCGGAGCATGTTGATCTTGGGTTCGATTCTGAGGTGTTGATCATCTGAGTTTGTGGAGACTCCATTTCCATTTTCGGGTTCGCTAGTTCGATCTTCGGCTTCCGATCCTCCGCCACGCTCCGCTCGAATGGCGGCGCCGCTACCGTCTTCTCAATCTTTCCCTTTTTGTTGTAAATACGACACAACACCCAATCGTCCAACTGTAACAAAAATTCAAATTCAGTGAAATTGAATTCACTCCAAAGAAATTGAACCGAACGGTTCAATTAAGAATGTAACACTCACCCTTAAATTATTATGGCGTTTGCCGGCGGACCGGTCGACGTTGGCCAGTCGATACTCGTGCATAATCCAATTAGTCTTGACTCCCTTAGGAGCTTTGCCGGCATAAAAAACCAACGCTTTCTTGATTCCGACGGTTTGGGGCCGGCCGATGGGCTTATCCGCGCCGGTGGCCTTCCAGTAACCGGTCCCGGCGGCGCGATTCGGCCGGGATCCGTTCGGGTACTTCCGGTCACGGGGCGAGAAAAAATACCACTCTTTTTCTCCGTACAGCGCCATTTCTACAATCCATCAAAAAACCCAATCAGACGACCAAAATTGATAAATCCAGATCCGAATTCAATCGAGTCGGAGCGATTCGTACCGGGAAGCTGCCATGGATCGAACTTATACAAGTCGATTTCTCTGACGATCGGAACCGAGATAGGCTGCGAAGCGCATCTTCTGATCAAGTAATGAATCACGAGTTCCTCGTCGGTCGGATGGAATCTGAATCCTGCTGGTAAGTTCAATCCCGCTGTCATCTTCCTCCTCGATCGAATCTCGACTTTCTTCGCTCCGATTGTCTAGGGTTTGAAACTTTGAATTCTCTCTGTCGTCTTCTTCTGGCTGCTTCTTTGGGTTCTCTGAATCGAGCCTCGAAATGAAACACTCAGATGCTTTGTTGCTATTTATAGCCTCTGTTTTTCGTCACGTGCGGTTTGTATCAACTTCGGGAAAGATAAAGCTGAATCGAGTCTAGTCCGGCTTTGCTTGATCCTCGAGACTTTTCATCATCATCAAACAAAATGTTGTTTTATTTAAAATTAAATATTAAAAAAATAATTATAATAAATCCACGAAATAAAATGAGATCGCACTATTTTGATGCGCTCCACAGATTTTGATTTTGTGATTTTTTAAAAAATATAAATTGTTTTTTTTAAATGGGGGCAGCCTGAGGTGATGTCGACGGTCAAATGAATGATGAACACGTGTAACATTTGAGGTACTACTTGAAGAAAGCTGTCATGGCTTGCGTCATCTAATTTGGACGTATTCAAGGAGGGTATGTTAGAGTTACTGGTGCGTTGACTGCTGTGGTTTTTTGTCCGTCGGCTGGAGTGACAGGTGGAGTAGTGTATGGGTGTTGACGAATTGTATAATGACGCGTGGGCGGTGGTGATTTGTTGGTCAATGATGAGAAGGTCAGTCAAACCTAGGATACTGTTTGAAATTGAGATTAGGTGCTAAAAACGTACTTAGAGATTTTAAATCATGATTATCTCGTACTTCATATTGCTCAGTATGAGTAATTTATTTCAAACGAAATTGAATTTATTTAATTTCGTTTAGTTCTATAAATTCATTTTTACATTAGCAATCAATTTTCCATTCTTCGGAATTATAAATAAATCCAAAAAGGTCTCCCGTGAGTTTTATTTGAATTGGAGATGACGTAATGATGGTGACGTCAGCCCTTAGCGATTTGCACTTTCTGAAGTGTCGAGGAGTCTCGTAATCCTTGTGGTGCATTCCATTAAAAAAAGTTATTATTGTTGAAAAAATCAACCATCCATCACCTTTCAATAAATCGATCCACAAATCAACAATCACTTTTTTACTCGTATAAGCGATCGATCCTTGAACTTTTCAGTATATATAATTTTTTAAATTAACTAAGAATTTGCTAACCTCAACCATCAGAAATCGAATTCTAATAGTTCAGTTTCGATATCTTTTCCCACCCGATCAGAGTTCTAACTATCAAAACCTAATATAGTTTCGCTAAAATTCAACAAATGGCATTCATTGATGGCATATTAATCACTTATTTAAGCCACACGAGTCTGATAAATCCCACATTTTTTCTTTGTATTGGTTTTTTTGGATGTTTTTAAAACGTGATGATATATGAACGATATACGAGGATTACACTCTCATCACGCAATTTATATACATCTTATGACTTTGAGCATCACTCCGTTTTACAAGGGGACCAAAATATTTATGTCAAATTGGTCGATTGTGACCTAACAAGCACGTGTGCGGCTAATAACGTATTCACTAATACGAATATTTCAAGGATCCAATGAGCGAGTTTAAATAAATATTCGAAACTATAAAATAATATTTCACATACTCGATACGTTTTTATAAATCAATCACGTTGGAGGTTGGATGAAATTATGAATGCGCGCTCCGACAATTACCCGAAAGGCGTCCGTGGGGTACATGTCGGAGTTGCTGCAGTGTAAGACGAGGATTTATTACTCGTACTACCGACCGGAGCTAGACAACATGTGTAGCATATGGAATTTGACTAATGAATTTGCCTGTTTGAAATTGATACAGGTTCAGATTGAGTTTATGTGCTGCGCGGTTTAATACAGTTTATGTATGACGTAATTTTTGTATTGTTAAATATTTTGTTCCGTTTAAAATTATATATTTAAGTCAAAATTATATCGTTTTAATGTTGGTGTATTTAACTTTGATGGATTGCGCAATGTATATATGAAGGTATAAACTACGAGCACTTTGAAGTATAAATATTATTAGAAATTATACTTTAATCGCTAAAATATTTGTCCACCAAGGGCTAGCCTAGTGGTCGTGGTGGTGTATTATAAATTCCAGGTGGGTGTTAGAACTGGGACTCTAACGCGATGAGTTTTTTTTTATAAAATCGTTAAGATATTTAACGTATATTTTACTGATATAATACCGGCTATCACGATATGTTGTGATTTATAGAAATATGTAAAGTGAATTATTGAAATGAAAGAAAGGCGGGAAAATGTAGAAGAAGGGATTTTGGTGGATTGAATTTGTATAAACCCTAGCGATCATTTTGCCGGAGAGATTACCGGAAAGATGTCAGGACGGCCGATTAGGGTGCTGAACGTTGCGGAGAAGCCGTCAGTGGCGAAATCGGTGGCGGGAATACTGTCGAGGAACCAAGGGCTGCGAGTGAGAGAAGGAAGATCTAGATACAACAAAATTTTCGAGTTCAGTTATGTAATTAACGGACAGCCTTGCGAAATGATGATGACTTCGGTGATAGGGCACTTGATGGAGCTTGATTTCAATGACCGGTATCGGAAATGGCACTCGTGTGATCCTGCGGATTTGTATCATGCGCCGGTTGCGAAGCATGTGCCTGAGGTCTGACATTGACTTGAAATTTTGTTTGATGTTGTAGAAATTAGGTATTCAAAGAGGTGTGACATAAAATTTGTTTTCTTGGGTTGCTGCGAAGCTAAAATCGGATTGCTTTTCGTGTGTGTTTATGGCAGTTTATGTTAAATATGCTGGTGATGATGGCAGTTTATGGCACTTGTTTGATGCTGGTGATGATGGAAGTTATCTATATTTCTGTATATGTTAAAATTAATGACAAATTCGATGAATGTGTGCTTTTCGTGTGTGTTTTTCTTGGGATTTGGGTACTGGTGCTTATCAAGCTGCTGAAAATAACTAGGATAAGAAGGATATTAAGAGGACGCTGGAGGAGGAAGCAAGGAAATGCCAGTGGCTAGTGTTATGGCTCGATTGTGATAGAGAAGGAGAGAATATTGCTTTTGAGGTGGTGGAAGTCTGCACAGGAGTGAACAGTCGACTTGACATTTGGAGAGCTCGTTTTTCTGCATTGATCGATAGGTAATAGCAGTATCGATCGGTAGTAGAAATCTGTTAATCGTTGCTTCTAGTGATTGTGTTTTGCTGTTGCCTGTCCCAGGGAAATTCATCATGCGATGCAGAATCTGTCTCGGCCAAACCAATTGTTTTCTGACGCTGTAGATGTTAGGCAGGTAAACATCCTTTAAGTAAGATGTTATTCTTTAATGTCATTGGCTTTTACACCGGTATCTATAATATGAAGAAGAAAGTTTAGTAATGCGTGTTGAACCATGTGAGTTTTCTTTATATTTTTCAAGGTTATACGACTTAAGTAAGGCTCTGAGATATCAGTGCTCACATTTTTATGTGTGAAAAGCATGCTCCTTAATCTTTATTGTTGGATTGGATTTTTTACTTTTGCAGGAAATTGACCTTCGAATTGGTGCTTCATTCACAAGATTTCAGACTATGCTGTTGAGGGATGCTTTTATTCTTGATTTTGTATCAGATGACAGAAATGTCATCTTAAGTTATGGCCCATGCCAGGTATATGCGTACCATTTGTTGAAATGTAATTATACTTGCAGTATGGATGATAACATATTGTCCTTATCTTATCCAGTTTCCAACACTTGGTTTCATCGTAGAACGGTATTGGGAGATACAAGCTCACGAGCCAGAAGAGTTCTGGACAATCAACTGCTCTCATAACTCAGATGAAGGCACGGCGACATTCAATTGGATGTAATACTAATGCTTAACTTCAACATGCTAATATCTCTCTGCTGTTTATGGGGATTCGTAAGCAATTTGAGGTTCAATAAACGTGAATCATGATTTTTCTTGTGTGTTTCCATTATTAATTTGTCTCTGTAGGCGTGGCCATCTATTTGATTACACATGTGCAGTCATTATATATGAGATGTGCGTTCAAGAATCTACGGCTACCGTATGTGTTTAATCTTCTTTTTCTTTTGCTATCATGTTTGTTGTAGAGAATGTCAATTTAAAAACGTAATACATTTTAGGTTACAGAGGTCAAAAAGCAGGAAAAGTTGAAATACCCTCCCTATCCGTTAAGCACTATAGAGCTTGAGAAGCGAGCATCAAGATACTTCAGAATGAGTTCGGAACAAACTATGAAAGTAAGCAATTAAGATTTCTATGTCCCTTATTCAACTGCGAACTCTGTTCTTTTTTTGTTGCATCATATATCAAGTATAAACCACCCTTTACCTTGACGTGCGAAACTGATTTTTTTGTTGTTGAAAGACTAGCGAGTTATGTGTAAAACAAATATGGTTGTTGTACATCTAATAACCTCAGTTGGTTGTCTCGTAGAACACTGAGGCCTGCAATTTCTGTAATGCCTCAGACCTTCTGAATTCCTTTAAACTCATTGTATGTTTAAGGTTGGCTTTTGGTCCATTGGCCATTTTTTGCTAGACCTGAGACATTTAACATTTTTCTCACCTCTTTTTTTTGTTTTTTTTGTTTGCACTTTCTGTTATATATTATAAAATCATTTTATTTTTTCAGGTCGCTGAAGAGCTATATCAAGCTGGTTTCATTAGTTATCCTCGAACAGAAACTGACAGCTTTTCACCCCGGACTGATTTACATGTCAGTAATTTTGGTATATAGAATTTATCATTTTTGTTGAGATCGTAGGTATGATGGAATCACGATGTTCTTTCCTTGTTCAGTTTTCTGATTTTACTACCTTGCTTGAGTGTGTGTGCTGGGGCGGGTGTTTTGGCTGGGTGTTCTGTTATTCATTGTAACATTGGGTTCCAATTATTAATTTACCTGCTTGATAATCTTATTTTCTTTATTGTTTTAGGCAATTGTGCGTGATCAGCAAGGACATCCGGTATGGGGTGCTTATGCACAACGATTGTTAGACCATGATGCAGGGCTTTGGAGAAATCCTGGCAGTGGTGGTCACGACGACAACGCACATCCGCCCATTCACCCTACAAAGTTTTCTGCTGGAGAATCTAATTGGAGTCCAGACCACCATGTATACAAATAAAAGTCTTGATTTCTTTACAGTCCTATTTTTTATTTATTGAAAGCATAATGAGGTTTCTCTCTCGATTGCAGAAAGTTTATGAGCTAGTTGTTCGCCATTTCCTTGCATGTGTCTCACAAGCTGCTGTAGGGGCAGAAACCACAGTAGAAATTGATATTGCTGGTGAAGGCTTCTCTTCATCAGGGAGAGTGATATTAGCTGTAAGTAATGCATTCTCTTATTTTTACAGGTAGCTGTAAGCGTTATATTGCATATTCAAATAGGTAGACAATCTTAGATAGTCAATACAATTTAATGGATGACTTTCCTAATGCTATACTTTGTTGATCATAATAACTTTGATTCGTAGTTGATACGTATTTTTTCCATCCCTTTGTGTATATTAAAGCTGATGTGTTATTTTCTATGTTTGCAGAAAAATTACTTAGATGTTTACCGCTTCGAATCATGGGGAGGTTCTATGATCCCAAGATATGATGTTGGGCAACAGGTGTGTTTTTGTGTAATGTTTTCTTTCTGCAACTTGTTCAAAATCAGAAACTTGTATAATTACTTTGTATTGCTCTTCGTGTGTGTAAGATGATCAGTTACGTCAACTTGTTGCAGTACTTTCGAAAGGGATTTATTTTGCTTGTTTGTGTGAATACTTCAACACTATTCTAACATAATATTGTAGCTATATAACAACTTTGTAATACAAATACTAATTCAATTAAAATGTAAAAAACGTTGCAGCTCTGCCTGGTTGGATAAAAATTTCTAAATCAGCAACACAAATTTAGGTTTGTCATGCTCGAGTAGAATGAAGTGAATATTTTTTTGTCAATGGTTGAATATCATTCCCTTTGTTATAGTTTAGCCCCACAACGTTGACTCTCGATTCAGGAGTTACGAGACCTCCAGCTCTTTTAAGTGAAGCAGATTTGCTGAGTTGTATGGACAAAGTAAGTATTATTTGATGTTTTACTTTGTTTAATAATTGTATTTGTTGTTAGCTGCTTAGAATTACTGTTTAACTTACATTCTTTATCAGGCGGGAATAGGTACAGATGCCACAATGCATGACCACATAAAGAAGCTGCTGGATCGGTTTTATGCTACTAAGGATGCAAACACCCGCTTCTCACCAACTAATCTGGTAAACACAATATTTTTTAGTATTTTATCTTCATTTGTTTTCTGTTAATTACAAATGGGAATTTTAAAATGTTTCCAAGAGCGTTTTAATGTGGTATACTTTCGGTTCCACACATCCATGTGACCACATTCTGACCGTCTTATCTATCATTTGACTCCATGCATGTATTTTCACATTTGGTCTGGACACGTCAGTATAACCGTCAAGTAGTTTCATCATTGCTAAAAAAGAAGTGAGAGATTTCAGAATTTGCTTTTCACTCTTATGCCAATGCTTGATTCTGTGGTGGTTGGCATTACACAGGCTAGTTATCAACACTATTGCTTCATATGATGGGAATACTTCAATTTCATCTCTTCTCAAGGGTTCACATTTCTAAAACACTATCAATGGTTCAAATAATAGTGAAGTTAGTTTCTTTAAAGGGTCTCCAGTTGTGAAAGATATTACTCTTGGTCCAATGATTTAATAGACACTCCTATTCAATGTTTTCTTGTTCCAGATGATTAGCTGGTTTTGCATTTACTTTTCCATTTTCTTGCTCTCAGGGAGAGGCATTAGTTTTGGGATATGACGACATGGGGTAAGTTTTCACAATTGATCACACCATTTGTTGTGTTTATAGCTCCATTTTGAGAGCATCTTACGTTGACATTTTCAAAATACATTTATGTTTGGGCAAAAACTTAGTACATAAATTGCAGCAGTTATAAACTAAAAGATGTCATCTTTGAGTATACTTCATTGGAGCTGTTGTGGTCATCAGTAGATATGAAAATTGACTGCCGTACTGGTGGTTGATGATACACATGTGGTTCAACATAATGCTCTTTGAAATTGTCTTACTGCAAAATCTAACTTTTGTGGAATGAACATTAATTACGATAGGAATTAGCTATGCTCACGATCATGGGAAATTGGGAATACGAGTTACTGTTTGCTTAATGGAGTCTGCTGGCAACCCTTGTCATGATCTAAGATTAAAAAGCTTTTACAATCGCTTATGTTAAGGTACGAACTCTGGAAGCCATATCTTAGATCAGCAATGGAGAGTGACATGAAAGCAGTAAGCATTGGTACGAAGAGGAAAAATGAAGCTTTGGCTGCTTGCTTGGAACAGATGAAGGCTTGCTTCTTAGATGTATTAGCTTCTCTGATATTTTTGTAGAATATTTGAGTCGTCAATTCATCTTTCAACCTGTAAACTTTGCGTGGTTCATAATCTTCATTTCCTTTTTTCGCAGGCAAAGCTAAACAAAGTAAAGCTTCTTGAGGCCATGGAAGCATTTTTTGAGAGGTATTCTACAACTTTGTGTTTTCAATCACGATGATTAATCTAAGTTGACCATTCAAAACTTAATCATAGGAATAATAGAGCTGGTGGAGGTGAGCAAAACCAGATCGGGGATGTTGTTCGCCTATGTAATCTTTGCCAAGATTCAGATATGGTGCTTAAGCGGAAACCGGTAATTATTCAGTTGTTTTGCAACTTCAAGTATATGAACCAATATAGTGTCATTCACCGTTTTAATGATCAGTTTCAGTTGGATAATTTTTTTGATATAATCTGAGCAATCAGGATAAAAATATCTGTCAAGGCATCAAGTGACGTGATTAAAATTTTTAAAATGATATTGAGAGCATGTTAAGATTCTCGTTTCTTTTTTTCCTATAGCATGGTGTCCCTAGAGCACATTTGAATTGATTATTTTAGGGGTTGTCGCAACCTTATTGATATATATGAAGACAACTAACTAAACTGAGTTCCATACAAAGAAAAATATCTCAGGATTTCAAAATTATATCGACGATCTTCAAATGTTAAAAGACATCATTTAGATCACATTGATGGATATTTCTTAAAAATATGTATTTTTTCTTTGACTGGCTTTGTGCATTATCTTACAATGTTCTTGTGTGGACAAAAGAATGATAAACCATTTGCCCAAATAAGAAAGTGAAGCAGTAACCATTTGGGATTACAAAAAATTACTCCTATTGCATTGCCAACCCTTAAGGTTTAATTTGCCCCTTGATAACTTACGCAGCTATTCAATACAATGAAAATAGTATGGTGGATGAAGATGATTACCATACTCATTTTTGTTTTACATTGAACTTTTTTACTTTTCATTCAATGAAATGTTTGTTTAATTTCAAAGAGAGAAATTGTTGTTTTTATGATGACACCTACTTTTCCCTTGTCACCCCTATTTTCTGCGCTACTGATTTTTTCCATACTTTCTTACGGGTTCTGGTGAATTTTACTTTCAGGATGGTAATTTCATGGTGGGCTGCTTAGGGTACCCTCAGGTAACTTCTTCAAAATTTCTACTGTAGATTATTTTTCTTTTCACAAGAACTTATGTTATATCAGTGCCTAACAGATTTTTATTGGATTGATTTAGTGTAGAAATGTTATCTGGCTTCCTGGATCCATTGCTGAAGCAACTGTCTTAACTGATGTGTGCAATTCTTGCAGTCCAGGTCTGTTGTTACTTGCAGTTCAGACCATGCATTTTGTTGTTTACATATACATATTCCATTTAATCTCATATCTTTAGATGCTCATTAGTGTTTGATATTCTTTTCTAATCATGCGCTACTGATGTAATTTTTAGGCCCTGTGTCCAAGATACAATTTAAGTTCCGCCGGTTGGAAATTCCGCCAAGCTACAGCACTGACCATATAGGTAATTGTTCTGAACACTAATCATTTTATTACAGAGGCGAATATCAGTTATATCTCATTATAATATACAGACTGTCAATATTTTCAAGATATTACCATCTTCCATTCTGTAGTACTCCCACATTTTTGTAAGCTGTTGTAATTGTATCAAATATCTAACTGCTCTTTTGATATATTGCCAGGCTGCATTGGGGGTTGCGACGATATTCTTGGACAGCTAACAGAAATATGTGGAACTGGTACCCGTACCGTTCCTTCTGGCGCAGGTTTGTTGTTGATGTTGATACTGTTGGAACATTTCAAATTTATATTAGAAACTATATGCCAACTAATTGTTAGTTTCCACTTTTATCTACAATCTACCTGTCAAGTGTTAATTATCAGACTCATCATTTCGTACCTGCTATTCTTTTTGAGCGTCGACCTGACTGACAACCTGCTACCCAGTCAGTCGGTTTACCCTCCCAAAATAGTTTGAGGCTCTAACCTTGTGTATGTAACTGATTCAGCAGCGGGGCAAGGCTCAGGGCGCGGACGAGGACAAGGCTCTACTTCCAACACTGCTCCTAGGACTACCAATCAACGGGTTGCCTGTATACACTGCGGCCAAACAAGCCACTACTCTAATAATTGCCCCTCGCAAGGATCACGCTCCAGAGTTCCGCCATCCAGTAATTCAAGAACAGGTACTCAGAAAAACATAGTTGTCTCAGACACTGACTGACATATTCACTTTTCTAAATTCTATTCCTTGAGCCTCCGATGCAGGCGAGCTTTCTATTCCATGCGATACATGTGGCTCACAATGCCCGATGCGCACTGCTAATACAGAAATTAACCGGGGAAGGAACTTTTACTCGTGCCGCGACTGTAACTTCTTTGTGTCTGTGTTCTGTACTTTCACATCATTTTTAAAAGGTTCTTAGATCATGTCTATATTCCAAATCACCGTAAATTGACATTTACATGTCTGTCGCGCAGATGGGAAGACAATGTCGCCGCCAACGGAGGAAGAAGTGCACAGCGCTCTGCCACCAACACTGCAGCATCCAATCCAAGCGGGAGAGGTATCCGGGGCAGAGGTCGTGGCCGCACCCGTGGTGAAACTCATCAAACAAATGATCACACGTTTGTATCTGCTACAGGTGATCCGATATCAGCTAGGCGGTGCTTCTCATGTGGCGATCCAGGTCACTTCGCTAATGTTTGCCCGAACAGAGGTATGTGATTGAAGCCTCGACTAACGGCGTAAATGGTCCGTGTCGGCCTGGTCAATGAGCTGAACTTGAGCGATGGAATTCTGGAAGAAAGGGGCGAAGAAAGGTGTGAGCTTTGAGTGGACAGAGCTTCGTGGCCGCCATTGTTGCTCTGCAAAAAGCTTCATCTGTAACAAAAGCTCCCGCCTTCTCCTCCTTCAAACTTTTTCAAAATTACAAACTAGCCCTTCTACTTTTATATCCCGTTAAGGTATAACTGCCCTGGTAGTTTATTGTTATTAATTATTGAACCTTGAGTTATTATATATAACAAAATTGATCCTCAGTGTTTGTATAATTACAATAAGCTCCCTTATCTTAAACAGTTGAGGCGAAGCGCCGAAGCTTAACCAGAGGCTTCTAGAGATAGAGAGAGAGAGAGATGTCGACGCTGCAACCGATTGCGGCTTCGTCGCTTTCGGCGACGGTGAGACAGCTGTCTTGCAGCTTCAGGCATGGTTCGGCTGCTTGTTGTCTCTACAATGCAAGCCGTGCTAGGGGCAGAGGGGCGTTCAGGCGAAGCTTGACGGTGTCGATGTCTGCTGCGTCGGAGCCGGTTGAGGTGTGTGTGAAGGCTTCGATTACGACGCCGATCAAGCTTGGTGATTGTGAGTGACTTTTATTGTTGTGGTTGCTGTTTGGTTGTAGTGATTGAAGTTGTGATGTTGGATTGTGATTAGGAAGTTGATGCTGAAGGTAGCTGGTTGATTGAAGTGTGGTGGGTTTTAGGTCATTGTTTTGATGAGTCATGAGAGTGAGTTGAAACGTTGGGATTTTGGATTTCTGATACATTACTGGACTTCTCTGTAAAATGAAATTGTAAATGCAGGAAAGAAAATTTGATTAGGTATTGAAGGTGTGATATGTGTTTTAGGAGTTAGTGATTTTAGCTCTGCAGGCGTAGATAGTTTCATGAAAGATTGTATGAGTGTTATGTTGGCGCATAGGAACTTAGGTCTCAAGACTGGTTTTTTGGTATGCCATAAACCAAGTGCTGAAAAGCTGAAGCTACTCAACCTAACTATGGTTTGAGCTTAACAAGTTAGACAAAAGAGTGTCTTTTAAGCGGCTGATTAATGTAAAGAGAACGGAAGATAATTGCTGTTCCATTCTGCGAAATGCAGACACTGAATGGTTGTAGGAATGTTTCAGCTCATCAGTTGCTTTAAATTGATTTTCTCAGGTCCTTTCTGCCAAAGGGTATTGTTAACTTTGGAGGAAAAGCATATTCCTTATGACATGAAGTTGGTTGACTTGGCTAACAAGCCTGATTGGTGATGGCTCTTATGCTATTTTTTCACTATTGATGTTTTGCTCCATTTTGAATGTAAGGAGCTACGCAAGGTTCTTAAACCGTAAACATGGGTTTTTTTTTTGTAGGTTCTTGAAACTCAGCCCAGAAGGTAAAGTGCCCGTAGCAAAACTTAATGGGAACTGGACTGCAGACTCGGATGTTATTACTCAAGCACTGGAAGAGAAATTTCCTACACCTCCACTTTCAGCTCCTGCTGAGAAAGCTACTGTGTAAGAGCATTTCAGATCATTATCTTAGTGTGGGCAATAGACTTCAAAATGCTTCTTTGGCTTTGTTTAAGAGTGTTAAAAAGTAGGATTGACGAATAGTTGAGAGAGAAATACAAAATTATTTATAAGCAATCTTAAACTCTACACCAAGCTGATAGCAAAAGGAAGTTTTAGAATAGTAAGTGAGAGATTGTTGATGCCCTATATAAATTTTTAAGCTTAATGAGTAGAATGTGGATCATGTTACCCTATTATCTTCCTGTAGAGGATCAAAGATCTTTTCGACATTCATTGGCTTCTTGAAAAGCAAAGATACTTCAGATGGAACTGAGCAGGCATTACTCAATGAGCTGATTTCTTTTGACTGCTACATCAAAGAAAATGTGAGGCTCTATTGTCAAATTGTCATCATCAATTACACTTTTAAGGCGTGCTGTGCCTTTTTTTGAAGTGCATATTATCATATCTTAAAGTAAAACTGTAACTTCTGTTTTGGGAAAGACATGAACATAAAAGTTTTTTCTAGCTCATTGTTAATCAAGTGAAATGGTGAATGGACCCGAAAAGGCATCCTTATAGTTTTCCTTGCAAGCTTGGGAGATGAAATTCAAGTCTTGCTGAAAAAATTACTGTTGTAGTTCTTCCTAATATTTTTTCTTTTACGCGAAGGGTCCATTTATCAACGGGCAGGCAATCTCTGCCGTAGACTTGGCACTTGGACCAAAACTGTACCACATGGACATTGCCTTGGGTCATTATAAGAATTGGAAAGTTCCAGATTCACTACCAAATCTGAAATCTTACATGAAGGTATGTCTTTACCTTATCCAGACTTGCACATACGTAATTCTGTTTCAGTCACCTAGACATTTCTTCTTGCCGCATGTGCATTTCTAGATGATAGGTATACAGTCAAAGCTGTGTGGCACCATCTTCTATCCTTTTGACTGGTCAATAGAATCCCAGCTTTGTGGCAACAGCAACAAATTTCTGACAGTTTGCTGCAGAAAGTTGCGCGTCCTAACTTTTTGTAGCTTCTTCTCTTGTTAGTATATGAA
Organism: Umbilicus rupestris; assembly: GCA_963678935.1. NCBI lineage: Eukaryota > Viridiplantae > Streptophyta > Magnoliopsida > Saxifragales > Crassulaceae > Umbilicus > Umbilicus rupestris. Next base: position 11,602,621 of record OY787621.1, read on the forward strand.
CATTCCATAATATTCGTTATCCAAGAATCGTTAAAATTTATTAAAGATACAGTGAGAATGTGCTTGCTCATTTTAGTGGCTATATTTTAGGTTGAGAAGGGATATATGTTCTACTCTTTATATTTCCATAAGCAAGTGCTCAAGGTTTCCTCTAACTTATCTCGTTCTGTTGCCGTACAGACAATCTTCTCCTTGGACTCATTTGTAAAGACAAGGGCCGATCCAGAGGATGTCATTGCAGGATGGCGACCAAAAGTCATAGGATGAAAGTGCTCGAAATCTTCACAGACAACATTACTCTTATTGCTGTAAGACATGTCAAATATATAAGCTTCATGTATTAGTCCCTTGTTAAACAACGTGCATTGCTTTAACTCTGAGCTTATGTAACGTTGCGTTGTTTGGTTTATACTTTATAGATAGATGTTGAAGAGGAAATAAGGGCTTACTGCGGATTTGAATTGGGGAAAATGGGATGATAACTTGAAGTCATCCCAGCAATTTACCCAATATCTCATTTTGAACCCTTTTCTGATACAAGGTCACAAAGATGAGTAAGAATCCGAAAACCAAATGTGCATCAACCACCTGAAGTGCCATTCAGTAAAACTCGACTTGGGGATTCTCACAACAAGAATGATACATACAACCTGGGGTAAATGTCATGTAATCTTCTTAGGGTGTGAAGAGAGAAGCCCCGTTTTCTCAGTGACCTAATCCATGTCTCCATCTCCCGCCGGATGTGAGTTGTTCAAAGTCATCTCACCAGATTTTGCATTCAGTATATCCAATAGTTGGCCATCTTCATTGATCAAGGCATCTATGTCAGGATCAAATGGTATATTGTCCATGTCTAATGAAAAAGCTCCATCTGCTTCAAAAAAAGGTGTTGGCCCCAACAACAGCTCGTCATCAGTAACATCAACAATGTTCTCTGGGGGCATATCGTAATAGGGGGAAAACTCATCCATTATTACATCTGACTGGGGATGAGCGACTGCCTCGTGCGTTCCAACAAGGGCATGAGGATTTTGGGACTGTTGGTTTGGGATTACTGCAGAAACATTACCCACTGGGGATGAATGATTTTCCGCAATGCCCATGGCGGTCTTATAATAAAGAGCCGCCTCTGAACTATCTGGCTTCTCGGAATTTGCTGTCAAGTCTTGATCCAGAAAAAACAATCCTGAAGTTTGGCTCGAGGAAGTCTGTTTGTCTGGCATGTTGGATGACTGAACATCAACGGCAGAGAAGCTATCAAGTTTGTTATTGAGTGAAAATGATTGGGAAGGATCATCCATATCCCACAGCTGCCTGAACAATGCTTTTGTTGTCTCATTACCACCACACTGATACTTAACAATTAGTCCAATAGATGATGAGTCCCCATTATGCTCTGGCTCGATCCTGCCCCTCTTGTTGCCTTGAGTTATTTGCTTACTTTTCGACTGCTGTTGAACGAATTGGGCAAAGAATCCAGCACTTTGTACTGCCTTGGCTAAAAATGACATCATCTGTTGTTGCCTTTGTTCCATCCCTTGGAGGCGCTGTGCCATTCTCTGTAACTGGTTATCGGTACCCTGTTGCTGCTGCCTCAACCTGACAAGCTCTTGCATCAGCACATTCTTATCTCTTCTAAGTCTCTGCACCTCTTCTTCAAGTCCAAATTTCCCCACCTCAACACAAGCTGAATTCGGATTTTGATATTGTTGGGCATGTAGCTGGTTGTGTGCATGCGGCGGTTTCCTCCTGCTGATTGTCTTCAGTAGGTGCTTTTGCCACCTCAAGAATCCCTCATTAGCGAATTCCCAACGATCTGGGTCGACTTTTTTGAATCCCTGGACAAGAGGACTTACGTAAGTAATGACCATATAAGGTAAACCATTGACAGTGAACAAAATTTTGAGAATTACATTCTCTAAAGGGAGTTGCAACAAAATCCAATTGTTCACTACAAAGTTAAAAATGATTTAGCAGGGACTTTTACTGCAGAATCAAGCTATTAAATTTCACAAGCTCAAACATAAATCTGATTGTCTCATAGGCATGCATTTAATAATCAAACTGCCAATCAGGAAAATAATTTATTCCGTAAAATGCATTATATAATGTTTGTTTCCCTCGAGTAGTAAGCAATTCCAATATCCAATCTCCGGATAATTAATAGTTGCGACGGGCGCACTGCGTTGCAATACTAAACTTGCCTGAAGACATGAGAAATCATCAACAGCGACCCGCAGCAAAAGATCCATACAGTGATACAGGTCGTTTGCTATCATTTAAGACATTGCAGTTAAAGGTTTCATTGTGGCAAACTCATGGTAGTAACTAAACCTTTAGTCATCTTTAGTGTCAGGCACTTAATCATGTCTGAAGCACAAAAAATGGTAATGAATTTCATTTATCCAATATTACCACTATTCGTTAAGCAAGAACTATAGTTTTGTGCTTTCAGCATCCTGGTTGACTGAAAAATCTAGAAAATACTCAATTACTTATCACATCCGCAAACACTAAATGCTCACATTTCTAAAATTGTTCCCACTTCCAAGAATTCGGGGGTGATGAACCATCCATCCTCCCTATGAAATACCTACTAATCAAGTTATGACACCCATTAATTCCTCAAAGTAGTTCACAGGAAAGATGCGGAGGCAAATTCCAGCAAAACCTCAGCCTGTCTGGATGTCAGTTCTTTAACGTCTTGAGCTCCATTTCGCTACTGAAAGCACACAAAAAATATCATTTATCCATAGCATTAATTTCCCATATTCTCCAGGGCTCATTGCAGCAAAACATACAGAAATACCACACTGAATTAGAAAGTTGTGTAGTCTTTTTTATTTTTACATGGCTAAATTTCGGTATTTATCAAAAGCACTAAAATAGGATCAAACAAACTGATACGAAATGGAAGACATCTACAACTTCTTTCAGTGTTCAAAATTAAAACCCCAGTATAACATGTTGACAAGTTTCTTATTCCCTCCTCAACAAGAAAACTGAACAAGCATTTCTAAACCTAATATGCATACTCACACTCAACTAGACTACTTCAAATCATAAGCAAAAATAGCAAAGGAGCTTATCAAGCAAACCACAAAACATACATAGGTGTTGAGCTGCCGGACGAAGCTGGAGAAATTACTGTGCTTAAAATACTTAGGCAAGAGATCACCGAACTCCGGCGGATTCCAAACCACGAAGCTATTGTTCGACAACGACCATGAAATGATGCCATCAGTAGAAGGATCATCGACCATGTCATATGTCTTGCTCAGGAACTGCGGCGGAGCATTCGATCTCAGAATCGGATCCGGAGGAATCACAGCCTCCGGCTTCCCATCCCCTATCTCGGTCTTCCCGTGGTCCATTTGCGTCAACACCAACCCTAATCCCCGAATTGAGAAATTCTAGGGCTTACGTAATCCACGAGTCGCCCGATGATTGCGATGACTCTCGATTTCTAGTTAGAAAGAGATTTCTGCTAGCCGTTGGTAGAGAGAGAAAATGCGACGCTTGCCCGTCGATGACTACCACGATCCGAATCTAATCGAGTCGGGTCGTTTGGGCCAGCCCAAATCCATCTACTGAATCAGACAAGAAAGATTCCATCGGTGCGGGTTGCTTGTAATGTGGGCCGCCGTTGGGCTCAGCCCAAATAGATCTGATTCAAACGGGCTCGGCCCAAATCGATCTGATTTAAACGGGCTCGGCCCAGATTCTTGTAGCAGACAGCATCTATTCCCGGAAAACGACAAAACAACGACAAGATTTTCTTAAACTAATTTTTGGTGCATAAGAAATGTCGCCTGCTGAAATCTTTCACATCAATTCAGACACTGTAAACCAAACCTGCTTCGCCTGAGAATGCACCAACCTGCAAGGAGCTCAGAAATCTGAGCAGAGTCAAACTTGCTGGTGGATGAAAGGGGAGGAGCTCATATCAGTACTGTAGAAGGAATCCTCCGCCGGAGCGTAGATATTGTCATCCCTTTCGTCTTCCCATTTGAGTACCTCTCGAATGTACTTAAACCCCTCGTCGACGGTGGATCGGTCCCTGGCCGTGGCTTGCCACACAAATAGTTTCCGGCCAGTGACAGAGGCGTACAAGTCTTTGAACCTCATCGCGACGTAATAATAAGCCTGGTGAGCCAGCTGATTCGTGGGCTGCAGAGGGCTGAAGTCTGTGAACCAGTCGCAGGCGGTGAGAGGGACTCGGTTAATCTTGTCCTCTAAAAGATCGAACTTGTTGAGGATCAGGATGAAAGGAGTGTCTTTGAAACATGGCTGTCTGATCATCGCTTCGAATACTTCCTTGCTTTGTATCATTTTGTTTTGAAGCGTTGATCCGTTGCCGCTGCTGTCTGGGGCGATACAGAGTTGATCGTAGTCGCTCAGTGCTACGCAGAAAACTACAGCATGAACGTCTTCGAACATTTCCACCCATTTGCAACCCTCCGTCATTCCCTTAGAATTAACTCTTATAAGCTGGTACCTGAAAAAAAAAAAAAAAAAATCGCCGTGAGGACACTCGATTTGGCTAATGAATGGTACATAGTCCGTAAGACTCTTAAGTATATGCCCTTGGAAATTTGTACCACATCAGCTGATTAATGGAAGAAATGCTAGTATATATTGTGTTACACAACCATGACTCACAAGCCAAGACTTTTGGGTCATATAGTGGTGTAAAATCGAATATCTAGTCAATTTCAACATGGTATTAGTTTCGTCGAGTAAAGTATGAGAAATTTACTTTGCGAGAGGCTGCTGAGTTGTTTCCATATTGTCCAGGTAGACTTCAGACATTGGGCTGCGGTCATCGAGTGAAAACTCGATGAATGCCAGACCATTGCTTTGCGTGACGCCTTCTGCGTACAAGATGTCTCTTTCCGTAGGTTCGTATTCGTTACCGGATATCTCCACAGCCTAAGAGGAATATTTGATCAGGTGTATGCGGAATGTTTTCTACTGAATTGACACGAGCAAGGAAGAAAAAATTACCCGGCCTAGAAAGTAATCGGCAACATCAGGCAGGAAGTGAAGCTCATCTTTTCTCTTGTAAGTTTCTTGTATAGCAGGGTCCCGCCACACCTCTTCGACAAGAGGCGCATATTCACGAGTCGCGGCAGGGAAAAAAGCATCCAAATCTCCGGTAGCGATGATGTCTAGTAGCCAGTCAGAGAAATGCTTTAGCCTTGGATTGATCGAGTATAACGAATTTTGTTCACTGGATTCTTCGGGACCTGGCGGTTGAAGCGCAGAAATCAGCTTTCGAGAAAACTGTGGTTAATGACCCTTGCCTTAAAAAACAAAATGCCAACTCTTGATTTTAAAAAGTAAGTATTTACGTTCTAAATCATACGATCACAAAATCCCTTATCTGGTTTCATTACGAGAATTATGTGTCTATCGAGTACCTCCTTTAGATCTTTGACCATGGTCCGACGCCTTGTTTATACCGATGTCCTCCTCCTCAAATCGCTCGCGCCCATCAAGCAAAATACTGAGATATTTATACATATTGCTTTGTATCATTAGCTTGATGTCCTGGAGGTCTTCCGAGTTAAACTTGCTCCCGTATAAAAACTTTGCCTGCCCAAAATTCAAAAATAAACGAACAAAAGTTCAATCGAAATTCTGAAAAGTAAAAAACTCAAACATTTGGATGGCACTGGTGGAAGTTATAGTAAGTTCGGCCATTTGATTTCTCGTTGAGAGAAGTATCAAAATTCTATGTAATTTTACAAGGATGTTGTAGCATTTGGCGGACAATCACAGCCGTAGGAAAAGATATATATGGACCGACCTGTTTAAAAATGGTGCTGGTTCCAGAACCTTCGAGTCCGAGTAGAAGAAGTTTTTGAACTTTTTTTTGCTCGAGGTAGGTTGGAACAGAAGCATAATTGCTGGGCTCGTCTTTGGCCGTTTGTGGTTGACCTTGGGGCACAGGCAAGGAAAACAAGGAACATACAAACCTAGTAGCTGCCTGTTCAGAAAAAAGGAAAACGGAAACTAACAATGACGCGCCCGTAAATCAAACTTGATAAGGAGCCACGAACAGAAATCATAGCATACCTTTTTCCAAATGTTTCCGCGAATGTTATTTTGGCCTTCTTCTTCATAGCGCCCATCGTCGTAAACCCAGAAGTGAGTATCGCGAGGACACTGAACATTTGCCAGCTAAAGATACGACATATGAGGTCAGCATTGAAAATAGCCGGAATAAATGTTGTCAGGAAGAAAAATACTGCAAGCTGTTGGAGATCTCTAAAATAGCATTGATCAGTTAATAAAAACAACGTACCTTGAGGACTCGCAATTCAAGTTTTGTTATCTCTCTGCCGTTGATGTAAACCTCAGTGTTGCCATTGCTTGCCTCACGGCTAAGTTTGCCGGTGAAGTTCAAATTGGAGCTGATGATTCTGTCAGGCTTTTCTCCTTCCTGTTGGAACGGAAAAAAAAAAAAAAAAAAAAAGGTTGATTTTATAGGCTACTTTTACGTTCCGATTTGATCAGTGTAAAAACAAAAACCGTGTACCCACCTTCCCCCAGAAACCAGACTCTTTGTCGTACCAATAAACTCCAGGATCCAACCGCTTTGGCGGCAACGCACAGCCAAGTAAATCAGCCAACTCTTCGGGTTTTAGGGGAAAACCATTTACAATAAGCTGTTCAGGACGAAGCTGATTTGCAGAGCATTCTTTCTCAGACTTCATTATGTGTTTAACTTCCAAAGGACAAAGCAAGCGAGACAAGACCCTTGACTGTTTCCCTAGTTGCGAGCGCTTAGATTCATCTATTGTTTCCCCAATGCAAGTGACACACTTGCGCCCTTCCGGCATTGACCCCATTGCTCGTAGCACACAATTGCTGCAATATTTAGCATTACACGATAGACAAGACTCCTTAGTTTCCCACTTTCCTTTTCCGCACCTGAAGCACACTCTTTGCTTCTTTATCTTCCTCCTCTCCTCAGACACCCCGTTATACTTAGGACACACCGGCTTCTGCACGAACTTTTCTTTACCTTCGGAATGATCAACAGTATTAAAAGTCACCACTTGAGCTCTTCTTTCCCTATTTCGAGACTGTGGTGGATGTTGATTTTGCTGAAAACCCGAAGCATTATGAGCAGAACCGGGGGATGCCGATGGAGAAGCAGAAGAAAATTCTGAATTTTGCAAAACAGACACGACAGACTCGGAGCTCCCAGACATCCTAGACCTTCTATGACGAGGGCTCGCGACATCCACAATATGGGATACTGGTAAAGGGATTGGTTCAGCCACCGGCGCATTAGATCGACGTGCAGACCTTTGTGAGCCTGAAAGCGATTCCGCCACAGATGCAGTTGGGATTGCAAAATGCAGATTTAAAGGTTCAAATTGGGGCACTTCATACTCAACCGGCGGCCCTTGATATTCCAAAGCTATAGAGTAATCCAATTCCCCCGAATCCCCCGGCACAGGAGCCCCGGGAGGAAGCATCCTCTTCACCATCTCCCTCCAGTTATCTTCATCTCCTTCACCTCTCATCATGACTCCCAAAATTCTCAATACAGACTAAACCAATGTATGAACACCCGGCCGGTTTCCTGAAGCTTCACAAATATACAGCTTAATACACACAAAACCCGGGATTCAACTCTAGGCTGCTGGAACAAACAAACCTAAATTCAACTCACTGGTTGATCCCTGGTGGCCAAATGTCAGAGCAGAAAAGCCAAGCAAAGTGGCAGCAAAATCAAGCCTTTCTTTCCCAATCAGAAGCTGACCAGATCTAATAACTACACAACTAAACCTCAACAATCTTCCCCAGCATCTGAAACCACCATGTTCAACAAAAGTGAGCAACAAGAAGCAAAACCCTAGAAACAAAACTGACCAAATCCACCACACCAAACACAATGATCCCCAACAAATCATGAAAGGGGTCAAAAAAGGAGGAAAATGTTGTTTTAAAATTCAGAGGGTTGACTTTTTTTTTTTTAAGTCCAGGCACGCAAGAAGAGACGACAAGAAACAAGTAGGGTCTGAGAAAGACCCAGTTTTTACCTAAGACGATAAAGGCCGAGAGCTCAAAGCGAATCCGAGAAAGTTCACTTTTTTTTCACAAACCCATCTGGAATGGAGGTTGGACTGACGACTGGGAGGACGAGGTGAGCTGCTGAGTGCTGTCTCCTCCTGCTGCTGCTTGCGCTTCAGATCAATCCATCAATTGACAGGGAGAAAGAGAGAGAGAGAGAGGGTGGAGTGACGAATTGAGATGGATGAGGGCTGCGGCTTTGATCTCCAGGCAACATTAATTGAAGGGTGGAGTACCTGAAGCGAAGAGGCGACGAGGAAGAGAAAGTAGGGCCGCCATGTTTGTCTCTCTCTCTCTCTCTCTGTAAATTCTCTCTCTAGGAAAGTGGGTGCGGGAGGGTGAAAAAGGAGTTAGGCACGTGCGCTGCCGTGCTCTTCTTCTTGTATTCATTTTATTGTCGATGTAATTTTGTGTAGCCGGAACGCTTTGCTGATGTGTCGTGATATGATTGGTTAAAACAGTAGTTATATATTTGAGAAAATTAGATTTTAGGCCACGTGTCACTCGACAAAAGCAGTAGCACGGAAACTCTGTGCACCGAAAAATTCACAAAAATTTCCAGGCCGAGTCAATTTTTCTCATACGATTGCGTTCTCCTGAATTTCAAACCCTCCGTCCGATTCGTCGACCATCGATCACAAGCGAAATTTTCCGAGCGCAAATCCATGTAAAGCTATGAGATTTTGAGTCGGTGTTCATGCCATTCGGTTCTTGTTACCTTTGCAAGTTTGAGTTTTTTTTTTGGATTTGATTGACGCAGTTAATCGAATTCGAGCTGCGGCGGCGTTTAGCTGGATCTTGAGGTAAACGGGAAATCGAGGGGTTGGAGGATTTGTGTTGCTTCTTGTAAGCTGAAGAATTCGAGTATGGACTGATGGATTTGGAGAATGCTGTGATTCTTGTTGATTAGGGTTTGATGGGTTGACGAGATTCGGATGATTTGGGGGTTATGGGTTTTCACTGCATTGACACATTTCTTCTTTTTGTTCTTTCAGTTGAAAAGTTTGGGTCTTGATGCAGCTGTAGTTAATGGTCAGTTGGGTTATTGTCATTCTCCTCACCTGCAAGTGAATTTGCAGGCTGCAATTTGAGAATTTGGTGAGATTTCCGAATAATTTTTGTTTTTCATTTTGTTTATTGGGTCACCAGACACTAAGGCATGTGTGGTAATATAGGATCTTGTTTTAGCCGGTCGAAGGATATACCGGGGATACCGAGTCATGGGCAGCAGTGATGTGGAAAAATTGTCAAAGGATAAGGAGTCAAAAACAGTGCCTGCTGCTACGCAGGTTAGCTTGTTGTGTAGTACTGTTGTTGAGGAGCTTAAAGTGTGTGGATTTTTGAGCCTATTAAATTTCAGGAGCAATCATCAGCCACAAGCACTGGTGCTGTGAATTCGGAGTGGCCGATGTTTCAGGTTTTTCATTCATTGTAATTTCTCCTGATGCTCAGTGAATCTAGTTTTAATTCCGTTTTTACATGGAAAATGTTCTCTTTTGTAGGCATTTTCTCCTATACCAGGCCACAGTTACTTGGCATCCAGTCCCCAAGCTCACCCTTATATGTGGGGTATGCAGGTAAACCTCATCATGTTTTTCTGAGATACATATGCACGAAAATTTGGACTGTTCAAGTTTCTAAGGTTTTCGCTAATGTATAATGATTGACCTTGTATTTTCATTTTTCTCCATCACAAGAGATCATAGCCTTGTCATCTCACTTTATTAGAACATCAACGGGCTGTTAACTAAGTGATGAATTAGGTAATAAATCCATAACAGTGCGTTGATTGTTTCAAATCAGTGGTAGTGTAATTTTAAAGCTTTGAAAATCAATGACATAAAGTGATAAAGGTACACTTCGACTACTCAAATTAGAGAAGCAACTTTTGAAGTGGAACTTATTACTGTGACAGTAGGTTATCTGTACTGTGGATTTTGGCACCCGATGTTTGAATGGTGCATTTGCACATATTAGTGGTTCACATGCGTACACGATTTTCTTGCTTGATGCTTTTGTTTTTTTTCATCAAAACACATTTGGCTATGTGATGAGATTTCAAACTGTAATGAAATCAAGCAGCGGCCAACTGAATGAGCTACAAAAAGTTTGCACATTTAATGTAATATGTCTAAATACATGTACTCACTCTTAATGTGTAAAGTTATTCTTTTATGTTCACTCCGTAGCATGTTGTTCCTCCTTATGGTGCTCCGCCTCCATACATTGCAATGTATCCCCATCATGGTGGGATATATGCTCATCCTCCTATGCCCCCGGTATATTTAGTTAATTATGTTTCAAGTTCTTGATCATAACTAATAATTATTTTCTAATCTCGAGGTTCTGATGAGGCTCTTTGTTGAAACATTTCTCAGGGTTCATATCCATTCAGCCCTTTTCCCATGCCTTCTCCGAATGGAATTGTTGAGGCATCTGTGAGTGTTTTGAACTTATCTTGACTGGTTCCCTGCTGTACTGTTAAACGTAGGTGACACTCGATCGGGAATAAGGAAATGTTATGATTCTCATTGCAGTGCTTATTTTAAATGTAACACAGGGAAATGCACCTGTTGCGGTGGAGGCAGATGGTAAGTCGTCTAAGGGAAAGGAGAAGCTACCTATAAAAAGATCGAAAGGAAGTGTAGGCAGTTTGAATATGATTACAGAGAAAAGCAATGATGTTGCTAAAGCATCCGCTGCATCTGCTAATGGAGGGTATTCTAAGAGGTAATATATAATATCTGAAGCAATGAAGAGTAGGTAATGGATTAATATGAACTCGTCAGTAATCTAACTTGTCTCATTGCTCTGCACCAAGTGGTTAAATATAAGATCTCAGTTATGCTTTTAAAGGTTACGATGATGATAAAATGCACACTGAGTGGAGCAAAGCCATCATTTAAAACTCATGTCTTTTGATGTTGATATGTCATAGTTTTTCCATAATTTGTTTGCTTTGGCCTTTTTGTTGGATGCCAAGTGGTAAACTTAATTACATAGATAGAAAAGAGGAAAGATATAGAGGGGAGAGGGTGGGTGGGTAAACTAGGGGATTTTTTGGTCCACAAACCGTGCAAAATCATTTCACATACGGCAATGATTGTGCAGCCTTCATCTTAGTTCATTCGGCCGTTCAGCACTTATATGCTATGGATTCTAAATCGGGCGTTTGGGCATATTGGTCTTGCGTGCCTAAAAAATTTCAATACAGTTTTTATGATTGATACAAGTCATGTTTTCTCTTCCCTCCCATTACTGTTGTTGATAGTGATCTTATAAATGCAGTGGGGAAAGTGGCAGTGAAGGGTCAAGCGATGGAAGTGATGATAATTCACAAGATGTAAGTTAGAATGTTGAGTTTGCTTGCAGACACAATCTCGATGTAAACATAAGTCTGAGCACTTTAGCTTGATTCATTAGAAATGTCATTTTAAAGTGTAATTCTAGAGATTAATGGTTATTACGAACAAGCTTGACTTTATCAGTATCCAGATATTCCAGTAACCAGATCATATTGTTTTATGAAGGATTCACAACTGAAGTCCGGGGACAGGCAAGATTCAGTAGAAGGTATCCACATATATTATTGTTTTTATATCACAAGTCGTTATTATAATTCACATTTAATGAAACTAATTCAATAAATTTCTATAGCTGAAACTTCACAGAATGGAAATTCCTTGCATGGTTCACAAAACGGAGGCTCTGGTGCACCTATTATTACACTGATTCCGGCATCAGCTCTTGTGCCAGCAGCATCGGGTGCACCAGGAGGCCTTCCAGGTCCTCCAACTAATTTGAATATTGGAATGGACTATTGGGGTGCACCCGCTGCATCATCCGTCCCGGTTCTCCAAGGCAAGGTTCCTCCCGCGGCCATAGGCAGAACAAATGTGCCTGGATCTCGAGATGTTCAGCCTCAGCTTTGGCTACAGGTTTTGTCACCTGTTTCTCAATACATTTTTGTCACCTCGGATTGTTTTATGTTTGACGACCCTTCTCCTTTTAGTGTCATATGGTTTGAGATAGATAGCATGGAAATTGTCACATAAGATGTTGTAAAATAAAAAAATGAGTGACGTGTATGAAGTCTAGAAAATTCTTAGCGCTCGACTTATCAAATTATTGGTAGGATGAACGAGAAATCAAACGACAACGGAGGAAGCAGTCAAACCGAGAGTCTGCACGCAGATCTAGGTTACGGAAGCAGGTATGGATTATATCATTAATTCTTTATAGCGCTTCTTTTTCTCTTTCGTTCATTCATTTTGCTGTGGGAAACTTAAGTAAATTATTGTGACTTTAAGGCTGAATGCGATGAGCTAGCTCAGCGTGCCGAAGTACTTGAAGAAGAAAATGCGACACTACGAGCAGAAGTTAATCGAATCAGGAGTGACTATGAGCAGCTTGCTTCAGAGAATGCATCACTGAAGGTGAAAATTTAGTCCCCTTTTTTTCTCTCTTATGCTGCACGTATATAATTGTGTAAGCACCTCAGTGTCCTGAATCACTGAACGCCTTTTCATTTGAACGCATAGTGTAAATTATCTATATCCGTGAACACAGATGCGGTCTAAATTCCTAAAATCTTATTCTAAGGAATGTACATATGGACAGCCGTGGCTAGTGACATTTGATGTATCAAATTTCAGAGTGCATAACTTCTTTATATCGAAAAATGCTACAGAAGCATCAATAGCTACACTGGCTCTATAAATGTTGCATTTCCGACGGGTATCTCTTTTTGTGCTTATTAATCTGGTTTCAAAAATTTATCAGGAGAGACTAGGGGAAAATCGAGGTAAGGAAGATACAAGAGCTTCGAGAGACGATCAAAATCCGGGCAAAGATGCTCAATGATTTAGTCGGAACAATTATCGCCCACTTTCAGGAACCTAGTCTAACAGTGACCAACAGGATCATTTTTTCCTGTACCCAGTTATTTTAGAAGTTTGGGGCGACGCATCATATTCAATATGATCGAATGACTTGGTTGCGCCTCTGTAAAAAACATTCCCTAAACGGATAGCGCAGGGACAATGCGTGTTGTAAACTAGGCATTTATAGAACTAGATGTTTTCCGACAACTTATATGTATCACAGGTTTCTATTTATGTACTTAATACAATACTTATCCACATTGTTGCGGCATGTCTGTACATTTCTGTCCCTCACATCTGAGACAATAAAAAACCATGACCAGACCGGTCAACAGCAGTCAAAGGTTAGTCAACGGCGGTCAAGTAAAGTCAACGTATATTCTTCAATATATCTGTATATATAGCATGATGCCACCTCACTATGTTCAACTCTACAGTACTTAAACTTGAGGCTCTCACCGGTATATTATGTGCAGATATATCTGCCTAAGTTTGAGCTACGCTACGCATCTACGACAAGTTGCGGTTCCTTCCCTCCGATTTCAGCGCCTGGATTCTTTGCCGCAGCCTCCGCTTATGGCTGTTGATCTTCCAGAGGCCGTGCCCCAGTATGACTGCGGAGTATATGCCGTGGGTGATGATCGGAGAAAGAAGGTTACCCGTCTGTCAAAATCGTGTAAAGTTAAGAAATGTTCGTTAAATTTTTAGACTAGTGGGAGTGATTCTAAGGAATGTCAGAGTTTCGGATATTACCTGTATCCACTCGAAACCGAGGTACAAGGCTAGAAGGCCTTCGAGGAGCGGGGAGTATATTTTCTTCATTTGCCGTCTTTCATACCAGGCTGTGGTGAAAAATTATTCATCCATGAAAATTTGAGATCCAATCGGTGAAAATGAATCTGAGTAATTTGAGGTGTGAAATGGACCTGCAAAGAGCTTCTTCAAATCCTCTCTGCCTGTTCGAGTTTCGAGTACAGGAGCCACCACGTAGGTCGGGTCTGAAAAATAAAATGCAACAGTTGAGTTCGCGCCGGAGACTGATATGAAACTGGAAAAAATGGCAGAGGAGAATTTAAGACCTTTGGGAGACGAGGCCATGTAATACAGGGAACCGGTGAGGGCTGCGGTTAAGACTGCTGCGTATGCCTGAGCGAATGGGACGAACGGCGGGAGCACTCCTGTCTGCAGAAAAAATGAGAGAGGATGATAAACACTCGGTGGCAATAAAAAGGGTAAACTGTGGGGAAGGAAATGCGTGTATTGGAGAGGTTACCAACGACGCCATTCCTCGGACATCAGTCATTAATTCAGTCCCTCGAAGAAAAATGTCAGCCAATGCTCCCTGTAAACGAGTTCAGATAAAACAGCAGCTCGATAAATTTAACAGCAGAGTGCACGAACCGAACTGGTAGTGGCCCGGGAAGAATACCTGAACAGCAGCTCGATAAAACAGCTCTTCCCCGACTGAGCTAGCAGCAACAATTAACATAAACTGCAAAAAGCAACCCAATAAAAGTAGAGAATCATCGCTCAGTTCCAGTGCAGAGAGAAAGTAAACAAGCTATCAACCTGCCACAACGACATTCCATAGAAGAAGCTCCTGAGCTCTTCATCCTCAACATCCCTTATCGCCCTTGCATGAGGGGAAAACTTCACAACCTCATCCTGAGATCAAAGAAAATATATTATCAAACAGCAGCTACAAACCAGAAAAACTGCTAATCCGATTGAAAACAGCAAGTGTATAAGTACATCTAATATGAACAAAAGCGCCATGATAGGAGGAGCTGCATATCCAAGTCCTTGAATGACCGCATCCATCGTCGGATGAAGACCACCCATGCTGTCAATCCCAGTAATTGAGCATATAAACCTCCCAGCCAAAGCCATCGCCCCATAAATACCTAATCCCCAAATTCAACCAGTCATCAAGTTTCAATCAAAAACCAAAATTTTAACCTAACTTTTCCTCCATTTTTACCAGTTCATCAACTTTCAATCAAAAACCAAATCTTTAACTTATAACTTTTCCTCCACTTTTACCAGTTCATCAACTCTTGACTAGAAACCAAATCTTTAACCTAACTTTTCCTCCATTTTTACCAGTTCATCAACTTTAGGCTAAAACCCAAATCTTTAACCTAATTTTTCACACCATTTTTACCAATGCATAACCTTTGAATCAAAAATCAAATCTTTGACCTAATTTCGCCCCTATTCAACAAAATCAAACAAAACCCAGCTCACCAATTCCATAGCTGAGTCTAACAACAGCACCAATCTTATCCCAAATGGGAAACTCAGTTTCACCAAACCCCTGATTAAACGTCGTCACCTCCATCGCAGGACTCATGAACCCTAATCCACTCCCGCTGCTACTCGCCCCACCAACTCCAACAGCGCCACTCTCATCCCTACCACCATCAACCCCATCTCCTCCCCTCTCCCCAGAAGCCCTAGCTCTCGTCAAACTCACCCTCTTCGCCGTTTTCCCAGAAAAAACAATCTGACTTGTCCCCAGACCAGCCCCGGCCGGGTAAGTCAACGCTGCTGTCGTCGGATTCGGAGACCGGAACACTAACGGAAACTCCATTGAGCGATTGGATTATGCGTTTCGGATCAGGATCGTTCGCGGAGGGAGATTTGTGGCTGTCTGAGGCTTCATCGTCTTCGTCTAAGGATTGAAAAACAGAGGATTTTATATTTGATTTTACTATTTGAAAATTCGGATTTTGTGGTTGTGGAGATTCTCTCAAAAATGTTTTTCTCTTTTTGAAAATCTGCCAATTGGCGACGTGGATATCCGCAGAGCGAATCAGGGAGTGACACGTGGAGATAACCCTGAGTGGGACTACTGCCACTTGTAATCATTCTATAAGACGGCTAGGAAAAATCATCTCGTACGGCGTCGCTTTCGCTTTCACCTTTCAACATCTTCCTCGTCCCCAATTTGACCTAAAAAAGCCCTAATTCCAATTTCCCATAACTTCCTCTCGCTCCAATTTCTCGTTGATGGAATCTGATGGGGAAGAAATCAAGTCAGGTTGAAGAACATTCAGTTGCAGTAGAGCAATGTCGACAAACTCTTTGGCGGCGTGCGGGAAGGAGATGATTCAATTTTCGCCGACGAGAATCCATTCCGGAGAAGAGAGGATGAATATTTGCATCGGGATCAACTGGTTCAAGCTGATGGTGATGCTGTAAATGGAAAGCCGTAGGTGTAGGGCAAGCAGAAGAAAGATAAAAGTAATGAAATGGAAACTGCTGATGGTGGAAGCGTCTGAGGCGCCACCAGAGAGTAAGAATGTGATGATAGTGAAGGTTGATGATGATGAAATGAGGAATGAAGGTTGGGAGGAAATGAGAGGAAGAAGATGGATGAGTTAAAGAAAGAGCACGAGAAGCCTTATTCGCTCGCTTGCGATCATCTTCGAAAGCCATGATCAGTAATCTCTAGAAATTTATTTTGGGTAATTTGAGCTGGTTTTATACGCCTGTTGCATTTAGGAGCTGCGCTAGTATTTGGTCTGCATATCTTCTAGTGGCGGCAATTCTGCTTTGTCGTTTAGAAAATCTTTCACTTGACTTGTCCACGCGTGGATGCATTATGCGCACGAGGAAGTTTCTTGTTCTGCATTGTACATGCCTACATTGTTTTTAAAACTGAGGAATCTGCTCAAGCATCCTTACAACATAATATGGCAGTGGTATGCATCTCCATTGATTTTCATAGCCTCTTGATTTCGGTAAAGAGTCTACTGATGTCTTTTGACGTGGTGGTTCAGGTTGAAGGTAATCAGGGCATGCCCGCCACGTAAAAAGCTCAAAGGAGAAAGTGTTCCTATGTATGATAACAAGAGTAGTGTCATTGTTGGCAATTTTCTCCTTGACGTGCAAGTGAGTTTACTATCGATTTGTCCAATTATCAGAATCCGTTTTCTGCCTGATGGTGGCGTGTTCTTCTTCCCTTTTCTGATGATGGCGTCTTTGCTTTGCAGGATGAGTAAGTCTTTCGATTGTTTTGTGGTATAAAACAGCTGGAATCTAATGTTGCCGCTGTTCGAGTATTAGACATCCGAAAAGGGATTGCTAGGAAATCCAAAGCTTTGAAAGGCAGCACTGCCTATAAACAAGGCTAAAAGGAAAGTAACCCAGAGACCAGCTCTCTCCCACTAGCTTTCACAGCAGCAAAAAGTTTGAAAACTCAAAATCCCTCTTAACTCTGGTGGTGTTGTATTTAGTTTCGCTGCACGAAATTGTACTCAGAGCTCTTTTATGACAAATATTTTGTCTCTCTAAATTCGAATGCGAAATCTAAATTATATACTCGAAAATATATATATTCATTTTTATAACTCAAAAAGAGCCACTTACAAATAAGAGATCAGAAACCGTTATTCTCAGTAGCGATTTGATCCTCGTTGTAAATTTCGTATGACACATCGGTGCTGAGATGTATTCCATACTCGAAAATGGAAGAAAATCAAAGAAAAAACTTGCCACAACCATATCCTTTGAAGCTCCACTTCCCCAACAAAATCATTAAAGAACAATCTTGAAGAATATTCCAAACATCAAATGTAGTAGTTGACTAGCATCCATAGATCCCATTCAAGGAACTCAAAAAGCATTAAACCATCACGCCAAAGATAGTCATAAAATCCTAAGAAGACAAATCCCAAATTGGGCTCCACCTCACCGGGGCCCGTCAGGCCCACTTCACTTCATCATCACAACCGTCCATTCCCCATCTCCATTCTCATCTTCCGCCACGTGTCCCTCATCCCGCGGCTTCAATAATAAATAAAAAGTAAAAATTCCAGCAGTAAATGAAAACCCAAACCCTCCGCGTGTTTATATATATATATATATATACAACCCTCCTTCATCTTCCTCATCCCCAGAATCCGATCCATTTTCGATTTCGCTGAATCTCATTCGCGCTGTTGTGTCCGGCGATTTTCGATTTGACTGGAATTTTTTGAAGTTTTTTGGATTTGATTTTCTAGGGCTGAGAGCAGTGTGAGGTTTAAGCAGTGTGGTGTGTTGTGAGAGGTTGGGTGTTGAATCAATGGCGGAAATGGCGAGGAGGTTCGAGTTGGGATACGCGTTGAAGCCGAAGAAGCAGGCGAGTTTCATCCAGTTGTCGCTGGTGAACATGTTGAAAGAGAGAGGGATCGATTTGGTGAAGATCGATATGGAGAAGCCGTTGGCGGACCAGGGGCCGTTCGATTGCGTGATTCACAAGATGTATGGGGAGGAGTGGGGTAAGCAGTTGGAGGAGTTCGCGGAGAGAAACCCTAGTGCGTGTATTGTGGATCATCCTGATGATATCAGGCGGTTGCATAATAGGATTTCGATGTTGCAGGTGGTGGAGGAGTTGAAGGTTGAGAAGGATGAGGGTAAGGAGGTGTTTGGGATACCGAAGCAGATTGTGGTGTATGAGGAGGAGAGTCTGTTGGATAGGAGTTTGTGGGAGGAGAGGAGTTTGAAGTTTCCTGTGATAGCTAAACCGTTGGTGGCGGATGGGAGTGCTAAGTCGCATAAGATGTCGTTGGTGTTTGATACGGTGGCATTGGGGAAGCTGAAGCCGCCCATTGTGTTGCAGGAGTTTGTGAATCATGGCGGGGTGATTTTTAAGGTGTATGTGGCTGGAAAGAGAGTGGTGTGTGTTAAGAGGAAGTCCCTGCCGGATTATTCTGATGAGAAGTTGGGGACTTTGCAGGGGTCTATGTCTTTTTCACAGATTTCGAATTTGACTGCGCATGTTAAGGACCATGAGAAGTATTATGAAAGTATGAATTTGGAGGAGGCTGAGATGCCGCCTCAGAAGTTCATTGCAAAAATTGCTCAAGGGTTGAGGAAAGCTATGAATCTGAACCTTTTCAACTTTGATGTGATCCGAGATGTTCGAGTTGGGAATAAGTATCTGGTGATTGACATCAATTATTTTCCAGGGTATGCGAAAATGCCATCTTATGAGTCGGTGCTGACAGATTTCTTCTGTGATATGGCTCAAAAGAAGGAAAAGAATGCCAATGCGGGCTTTGATGCACTGTTGTCAGACAAAAAAATCAGGAAGTTGGTCAGCAGCAGTTGCTACACTGAGGGGGAAGAGGGAGCTTTACCTGTGTCACCTCTTAAGAGAGAAGAGGAGAATCCTATTATTCAAGTATGAGGGAACTTTGATCTGAATTATATCTTAGGTAGCATTCCAGTACAGTCATTGGCGAAATAAGTATGTCGGTCAGCAGTATGACTCGAAGTTTCATGTCCATTGTGTAAATCCCCACCCATTCTCCAGAACCAGGGAAATAGGTACTTTTAATATCCTTAGAATAGCGTAGGACGGTCAAGATGTATCTTGAGATTAATGGTGGTTTCCTTTCATAGTGGTTGTAGTTACATGTAACTGGTTCATTTAGGAAATGGAACCTTATCTTTACTTTTTGATCCAAATCCAACATTTTTCTTACTATAAGTAGCTGAATGGAGATGCGTCTAACAGCTTCAACATGAAAACTGGACAAATGGATGATATGAGAAGTAACTTCCATGCACATGTGGTACAATACTGAAAAGAACAGAACATTCTGTGTAGATGTGTCTTACAACTGTTAGAACATTACTTGATAGGTTCCAAGGATAGAATTATATATGCATTCTACTCTTCCTTTCACTGGAGATACAAGATGGTTCACACTCATTGCAGGCCATATAGCTGTTGGTAATCAATTTGCTTGTATATGCTATTGATCACTATATATTGCCGATCCTTATATGCAGATAAATGAACCCTATTTTTATCTTAATGGCAGGGTATGGAACATCCATGGACATTTCTTGACATGGCATGCATTTTTGAAGTGATTCAGAGCGAGAGTGGCATGACTTTCCAGCTTGACAATAAATAACTCCATCATCAGGTACATTAATATATATATTCAGTACTTGGTAGAGGCTTGATTGATATCCAGGTGACTGCACTTGATGAGCAGAGGATAGACTATAGGTGAAGTCGATCATGCCATGGTATACTAGTTAAGGAATTCACCTGAGAATGTCTATACTGTAGTTTTCAACTTTTCATGCGTCCCTAAGGCTCCGTTTGGATCTTGGAAAATTTTGTGGAAATAAGATGAAATGGAAAACAAATTGGAAAATGACTTTCCCTTGGAAAGTGATATGGAAAAGTTTGTAATGTGTTCTTTTATTTTGTTTTCATTTTTCATGACTAACCAAACATAATAAAATCATTTTCCTTCAAATTTTCCAACAACCAAATGGGGCATAATGTACATGGTTGTAGGGGTTTCATGTATTGGTGTGGGAAGAAAAATATGATCAGGCTTGCAAGTTTTGCATATAATTGCGTAGGAATAAATTATGCATGAATAGGGCTTACTTATAATTTGTGTTGTATGCAATTGAATACAATAACTGAAAACGGTTAAGTGACTAGTTGTTATGCCCTTGTTGGACAATGTTATGCAGAGGACAGTGCTGTTGCATACTAGTGATATTGGTTCCATTAGGAAAGTAAAGGAGAGTATATTAGGATGCCTTACGCAATCCTGTGTAAGAAGACATGTTAAGTGTAACGGTCCATTTGCCGGTTCCTTTCAAACCGTTGCGAATATGTAGTAGTCATTGATTCACCTTTTGTGTGTAAGTAGCTTAGAATGTAGGCCGATTTATTGTAGGTACTAGGTAGTATCTTGCATATGTGATGCATGAATTTCTTCATATCTGGTCGCTATACGGAGCCATCATTGGTACCACTTTACTATTAAATTTTACCAAGTGCAAAATGATATTCAGATAGCAGTAACTAGTTCTATATCTGTTTTTAGGGTCTGCTTATAAGTTTTCTTTCTGTCCTTGTTTAAAACCACTTCAAGTGAATGATAAATTCACCTGTTAAACAAGTATATGGTTTCTTTTGCAGTGCTCAGGCTTTTGTGCGGAACATTTTCATTTTGATCTCATAAACACAACATTTCACATTGTCACGGATCGTTTCCAATCTGGGCATTTTTCCTGTTATCTTCTTGTTGTTTGCCTGGCTTCTTAAATTTGCTTCTAGGCCTTCCCCTTTCGCCTGATCTTTATTGCAGTGTTTCTTGACCATGCCGATACTTTTGTTTCTTAATAAGTATGAATACATAAACTCTGTGTTCCTTTTTCTAGAATGCTTCCTTTGCAATGCCATTAAATGACTATAGTCTAATTTGGCTCATTTTGTATCGCAGAATCGATGCTCTCATTATTATGGGAACTGGCCATCTGGAACCATGAACATCCTCGGCACAAACAAATTACATCAGCCAGGTGCTTCTCAGTAAAGTGCTTGACTTCATCAGAGGAACCGGTGCGCTCCTCCGCCCCAGCGACGCAACGGCCAATGAAAGTCATGCTCTGGTTTCATCCTATCTCCCCAGAAGAAGTTGCTTATGTTCCTGGGAAGACTTTATCAGGAAATTCCATGCCACAGTTCAGTTAGACAAAGTCTTAAACATTGACCAAGTAATTATTTATTTAATTATTATTTAATCAGTCAATTAAATCTGTCGCTGTTTCTGAAATTATTAATTATAAAAATAAATAAATAAATATAGCGACCGGTCGCACGTATCTTATCGACCGATCAATCTCGTCAAGCCAGCAGATACGACCTAGAGCAGACGAAGCTCCAATCGGCCATCGAACTCTTCCTGATATTCCGATGGCGGTCGGGTTGGAGGAAGTGAAGATACTGAAGCCGCGCAATGACCAGAGGCAGTACAGGCGGATTGTCCTCAAGAACATGCTTGAGGTTCTCCTCATCAGCGACGCCGAGACTGATAAGGTACGATGAATTGTTATGCTCGAACGTGGTTCAATTAGCCAATTAGGGTTTGGGAGAGAGTAACGTGCTTGACTGTGCGGTTGTACAGGCCGCTGCGTCGATGAATGTTGGTGTTGGTTACTTCTGTGATCCTGAAGGGCTGGAGGGCCTTGCTCATTTTCTCGGTAATTTTTTATTTATTTACTTGTTGAAGAGATTTTTTTTTTTTTTTAATGTAATGATGCTTGTGCTGTGAATGTCTTCTCGTCATTTCTTGCTGAACTTCATAGTGGATACTAGTTGAGTTGTTTCTTTTTTTCGTAGAGCATATGCTGTTCTATGCCAGTGAAAAATACCCTGAAGAAGATACTTACTCAAAGTATATCACAGAGGTAAGATGATGATACTAAGATGCATTAGTATTCTATTCTTTTTCAGTGAAAGTAGTTATTGTTACTCATATCGTCGCGGAGCCAGCGATTAATCGTTTATTGTGAGCCCTTTTTGTAGTTACTGTATTTGCTATGAGATCCCAATTGTTAATGTGATATGAAAAAGGGTTTCAATGTAAAAGGAATGATATAGAAGAACTGTCGGCAGTTGAAAAATAAAAGCAGCTTAAAGAGATTGAACGAGGCAGCGAAAATTAATTTATTTGACCCGTGACCAACTTACGGAACTATCAGTTCCTACTAGAATCCAAATGTGAATTCTGATTGGGCAAATGTTTCATCCTATTGAAATCAATGAAGATGTTCAAAAAATAGGCATGGTCTTTACATGGAAAATGTGTGATGTTTTTATAAGTTTGGTATGACATGGCATATGTATGTATTCTGAATGTCTTCAAAGTCTGTCTTATGTGTTGCGGGCCACATGCTAAATCATATTTTATCAATGCTTCATAATAAGAGATGCATTGCACATTCCTTTGTTGTATTTTTATGCGGTACACTAAAGCTTCCCTCCCGGTACTTTCTCTCAGCATGGGGGTAGCACAAATGCCTTTACGTCATCAGAGAATACCAACTATCATTTTGATGTTAATACAGATTGCTTTGAAGACGCTTTGGACAGGTATGTGCTCCTATTTATTCAATGTCATAGTAATTACGTTGGCTACCAGGATGATTACACCTGATTTTCTTACTCAGATTTGCACAATTCTTCATCAAACCATTGATGTCTGCTGATGCTACCATGCGAGAAATTAAAGCAGTTGATTCTGGTAAAGTGTTCTTTAATTTGTGTGGGATCCTTGTTCCTCTTTATGAACCTTGTGGTGATCTCTCTTCTCCGCTATGTGCAGAAAACCAGAAGAACTTGCTCTCTGATAGTTGGAGAATGTACCAGGTATTATGTGACATTCCAAGATGATGCAATACATATGTACAAGTTTTATAGGGGCTCAAATGTTACAAGCATTTTAGTTCATGTATTTAGCTGCCTACTGAAAATCATGCTTTCAAGTGTAGTGAGAGGGTCCGTTGTTATCGATGTTATGTATCATTTTAAAGAATTTAAACCATGAGCTCACTCAAACAGAAGTAGCAGTGTTCTCAATCATTTGGGTCACATGAGGCAGCTGTGCTGTTTGAGGTAGATGATTTATCATCGTGTAACACACCTCTTGCCTGTCTTTATCATATTTGTCAACCTTAGATATAAAGGGTTGTGAAGTCTTTTTACTATGAAGTTGTTAGTGGATGTAGGTTTGAATTGGGATATTAGGGTTCAGACCACAACTTTATTTTATCACGTGAAGTCATTTATATATACTGGTCATATTATATGTGTTAGTGTTTAAGATGTTTTTTTCCACCCTTCTACAGCTTCGGAAACATTTAACCGCCGAATCTCATCCATATCACAAGTTCAGTACAGGTTAGCATCTACTTCCATTGTACTTATCATGATCCATTTATAAAATTTTCTTTTGATTGCACAAGTGACTTAAGTACTGAAGAGTATGCACTTTCTGGGAACTTTCATTACACTTTCAAGTGAGCATACTCATTCTTTACACTTTCTGCCGGAAAGGGAAGAACTTTGATGTCTAACTTCAATATTTTTTTATCGTTATTTATGCAACTGTTTGCATGTGTCAATAATCTATACCGGTGTAGACTAATTACAAGGTTCATTGTGTATAGCTAGGAGTCCACTTTATAGTTTTTTTAGGGAATAGAAAGGATCCGGAGTGCAACATTGAAACAGGTTATCCTAAGTGAGTTGGGGATTAGTTTAATGATTTCTTTTCAGATAAGTAAATAATAAGCTGAAGTCAGTAACATTTCTGAAGGATACAGTGTTGTTCTCTAGCTTAGCATTTCTCAAAATAAAAACGAGATGTGGAAAAGTAAACTAATAGTTTGGTCATACTAGTTATCTATGGGAATCTGTAGCCTCTACCGAACTGGGCCATAGTCCTTTTTATTTTAAAAAAATTAATGCAATTTTTCTTGTTTGGTCAGTCTCATAGTTCAAATATGCGGTCTGTCTTGGTTGTGTGGTGCTTTTGACATTGAACTAATTAGGAATTGGTGAGAACAAAATTTTGACTGTCTTGATGCTATCATGAAGGAAACTTTATTGAGGCTTCCAACCATGCTATTTCCTGTTAAAGTTTCTGGTCCTCAGGCCATGATTCTGTATTTACTATTTTCTGGTATTGTATATCAAAAAATCTGCTACATGGACAGGGAACTTGGAAACATTGAATGTTAGACCTACTGAAAAGGGAATTGATACCAGGCTTGAGCTTCTCAAATTTTATGAAGAGTATTATTCAGCTAACCTCATGCATCTTGTAGTTTATTCGAAAGGTAATTGAATGAGTTTCTTAGAAAGCTTGTTTTCAACTTGATGCTTTATTTACTATTTGTGCTGATCTTTTGTTTTGAAATACAGACAACTTAGACAACCTTCAAAATCTGGTTGAGAGCAAATTTGAAGAGATCCGGAATATTGATAGACATCGACCCAATTTTCCCGGTCCGGTTTGCTCTTCTGAACATAAACAGGTAGACAATGATTCTTTTGAGTCTAGCCAAATTGACCGAATATAACTTATATCATATTTGTTGATTACGGATCCATTACATCAATGTCTGTCTTAAAACATCATGATCATATATTGATGTGAAACTTATTTACAAGTTTGTTCTGATGAGCTTTATTCAGATTGTTGTCAAAACAGTACCAATAAAAGAAGGCCACAAGTTGAGGATTGTGTGGCCTGTAACGCCTAGCATTCATCACTACAAGGAAGGACCATCCAGATATCTTGGTCATCTTATTGGTCATGAAGGAGAGGGGTCGTTGTTTCATGTATTGAAAACATTGGGTGGGTTTTGTACATTCCATTTCATGTTTTTTGTTAATAGAGTAATTCAGGTTTAGGTCTCCCTGAAATATAAGAAGAAACATTTTACATTGGTTTCTTCTAGGACATGTCCGTGTACCTCGCCTCTTTCTTCTTATTTCACTTGTTTTTAAGTTTCACTCGCTAATTTCTTTTTTGGCCTTTTTATTTAGGGTGGGTTTCAAGTTTGTCTGCATTTGAAAACGAGTGGTCTTTAGATTTTTCGTTCTTTACAGTGTTGATCGAGTTAACTGATGCCGGTCATGGTAAGCGCTTGCTTTCTACTCCTATATTTTTTTCATCTTTTTTGGGTACTTATCTTGATTCAAAAAGCTTGCATTAAATGTTGCAGGGTGTTACTTTTCTTTAGGCTCTCACTCCTTTTTGACTTAACTGCAGAGCACATGCAAGATATCATAGCATTGCTGTTTAAATACACCAGTCTCTTGCAACTTTCTGGGGTTTGTAAATGGATATTTGACGAGGTACTTCTCACATAGAAGCTATTGTTGTACATGTTATACTTTGTATGCTCTATCTTTCTCGTGCTTGATATCTATTTCTGCTCTCTTGAAGCTTTCAGCTGTTTGTGAGACCAAGTTCCACTATCAAGACAAAATACCTCCTATTGATTATGTGGTAAACATTGCAACAAATATGATGGTTAGTGAAATTTTCTCCACAAATCCAATTTAGGCCCACGTTTAGATTATTTGTGCCCAGATTGATTGTGCTTGTTTAAAAATATATTCTTGTGTTATCTTTTCAGTTCTATCCTCCAAGAGATTGGCTGGTAGAATCATCTCTGCCTTCTATATTTAATCCTGAAGTCATTCAAAACCAACTCAATGAACTTACTGCAAGTAGTGTTAGGTAAGCATGCATCTGTGCGTATATGGACATTTAATCTTATGATGTTTGCAATATGCTTCTGAATTCTGATATCTACATAACATAGATCTATTTATGCTCGACAGAGTATTCTGGGAGTCCAAAAAGTTTGAAGGACATGTTGATATGGTTGAGCCTTGGTATGGAACTACATATTCTGTGGATAAGATTAGTCTTTCGACAATTCAGGTACTGTTATTTGTGTAATATTCCATCCACGCCTTTAGTCTTTAATTATACATTCTTACGATAGACCTCGTTTTTCTCTCTAATCCGTTACTACGCTGTCCTTAGTTTGAGCACTAAGAAACTAACAACATTTTGAAGTAATCGTCTGAAAGAATGACGGTAAATTATATGAGGCTTTGAAAACACTTTAACACTCTTATAAAAAGGCTATACGCTGTATTTTTGGTATAGGGGTCAACACAAAAATGCACTATTTCTTAAATGTTGTTATTCATGGGAGGATGTGCTCTTTTCGACCTAAAGTAAAATCATTTTTTGTTCATAATTTCAGTTTAATTAACCCGTTAATGTCTTCAGAACATCCCCATATATGATGAATGACTCGTTTCAAATATGATTGTGCAACTCATACGAAAAATATGCATTGACAAACATGGGTTTCCTACTAAGAAAATAGCTTGAAATTCAAGCATAAGTGAGGTTTCTTTTGGAAGGATTTAAGAAACGGCATAGTACAATAAAAGACCCTAAAGTTGATTTATGTAGTCATTCATCTCAGACAAATATAGAAGAGGGAGGGATCGACATCAGGATATGGATTCTTTAAACTTCTCGGTATCAAGAGGCATCTTCATGTCAACTTGTAGCTGAAAGTTAGGGTGACTTTATTTGATCCAGTTTTTCACCAGCCATTCTATTATGTGCAGCAATGGATGGTTTCTGCTCCTAACGTGAATCTCCATTTGCCATCTTCTAATGTTTTCATTCCCACTGACTTTACGATAAAGAATTCCCGGGAGGTGTGTTACGACATATGATTTTTTTTTTTTTCCAATTAAAAGATGCATGCAAATGCACCTTCTCATTTCTCATGATGATCGCCACCTTCTTTCCAGGTCAAGTTTCCTTTTTTGTTGAGGAATTCGTCATCATACAATTTATGGTATAAGTCCGACACATTGTTCAAGTCTCCTAAAGCGTACGTCAAGATAGATTTCAATTGTCCTTATTCAAGCAACTCTCCTGAGGCAGAAGTTCTTACCGACATTTTCACCCGGTTGCTAATGGATTACTTAAATGAATACGGTAAATTGATACTTGCATTGAGTTCTTGTTTGGGAGTGGGATTTTGATATTATATCCGATTAACTACGCCATTGTGATTTCTTTACCATTGAAAACTCACGAAGCTATACACAAAAACTCTTTTTTCCTTGCTATTGTACATACACTCTCTGGAAACAAAATGTAGAGTTACTTATAACATTCTTTGACCTTTATTAATGTTATTCTTCATGTTCAGCATACTATGCTCAAATTGCTGGTCTTCATTATGGAGTAAGCCATACGGATAATGGTTTTCAGGTACTAAATAACACTAATTCTATTTTTGAGTTGTACTGTTCGGAGTATAATTTTGCATGATTCCACTATTTAATAACTTAACATATATTGGTACAAAGCATTTGGTGGCTTCTGTCAGTCTTCCATCTGTTTTCTTAAATGTGTCTTGCTTTATGTGCCCTTTTCTCCTTACAATGCCTATACTTGAACTCTTAAAGATACTTTTGTTTCTAGGTGACAGTAACTGGTTACAGTGACAAACTAAGGACACTGCTGGAAACAGTCATTGATAAAATTGCAAACTTTGAAGTGAAGCCCGATAGGTTTCTCGTTATTAAGGTGAGTTTGGAACATGTTGATATATGAGAGAACAAGAAGTCTTATCGGCAGTGCACTATGTTTATTCCGAATATATGAAGAGAACAAGAAGTCTTTTTAGTAAGAATATTATATTAAGAAATGTAGTGTGGGGTCAGGTAACAATGACATTCGAATGATAAATTATAGTTGAAACTACGTGAACTTCTAGCTACCCAATGACAATTGGTTGGATCAACACATGACAGTCTTTTTATGCATTCTTTATTGGTCGAGTCAGGTGTCCATTTGGTTGACACTAAACCACACG